>CM046845.1:6811490-7411490 GCA_025618425.1 Heliocidaris tuberculata | reverse complement strand
CACACACACACACACACACACATACACACCCACACACACACACACAAACGCGCACAATCGCTCACTCCTAGTCCTATAACTTCTCTCTCCCTCTCTTTTATTTTGATCCTTATATAAAATTTATATTCCTGTATCATCACTCATGTCATTACGAATCGTCTGTTGTAAAACCAGGCGGCTGCTTGAGGTCTTTTTTTGCATCGAGGTTTCTAAAATGAATACGCTCAGGTTTATGAACCGAACAGCTTATTCACTTTGAATTCTTCACCCTGCTTCAATTCATCATTCTCAATAGTAACCCTCTTAGCGATAGGCCTATATGCATTGAGTACCCTCTACCTTCTTCTTGCAGAGGACTGGTGATTAAAGACTCGATTTGGAATTTCACATGTACTCAACTGTCTCAAATTAAAAGTTACACGACATGTTATTCATTATAGCTCTTAAAGGGGAATGAAACCCTGGGGGATCCATTTTAATAAAAAGAGAGGATAGAGAGAAGCAATTTTAAAAAAAGTTCCATCAAAATCGGTTAAGAAATGAGAAAGTTATGAAAGTTTGAAAAGTCTCAATTTACTTTCTATGGCGATCCTCAAACTGGCAATGTTGCTTCAAAGTGACAGGTAGAGTAGGACAACTCTCCATGTGTTTTCTTCACATAATTTCATATTTTCTCCATTATCTCTAAAGAGGATGCTTGTCTTTTTGTGAACTCAACATATGTTGTGTCAAATACATTTCTCCATGATATATCTTGAGCTAAGAAGGAGACAGGCCACACCTTGAGAGATAATGGGGAAAATATGAAGTTTTGTGTACAAAAACATATGGAGAGTTGTCCTACTACATAAACCTGTCATTTTGAAGCAACATTGCCAATTTGAGGATCTCCATAGAAAGTGAATTGAGACTTTTCAAACTTTCATAACTTTCTCATTTCTTAACCGATTTTGATGGAACTTTTTTTAAATTGCTTCTCTCTACCCTCTCTTTTTATTAAAAATGATTTTTCCCCAGGGTTTCATTTTCCTTTAATAGCTTATGCCCATTCCCATTTAAAATTTCTCTTAATTTCCACCGCTACATCATAAAGGAATTACTCTCTTTCTATTTTCAGCACGATAACGATGGTTCTCACTTTACACCATATTTTACACATCAAGTGTCTCTGAAAAGTATTCCTTTAAAGGCTGTCGTTCATTTGCCTTTGACGTATTTGCATTCATGATATATATTTTGCTTAACACAAACTATGGTATATGTTTACTTATTATACTTGATAAAGCCCTAAGGGCGAAAATTCGTAAGTTTCAACTTGTTTACGGAGTGTCTCCATTTCATCTCCGAGCAGAAATTCTATTTTTGATCAATATTTACTTATTATTATTATATACATTCCAACGTTTCCCTATATCTTGTACATTCTGCATAATAACAATAACAAAAACAAAAACACAAAAACCGCCATTCACTGACTCAAGTTGGATTATCATTAGGTTCCATAATAGAAGAATTATTAAAACTAATTGTAGAGGTAAAAATGACACTTCAGTTATTTGTGCGCAAGTCAATTTTTTTACAAGCTTCCCCAAAGTAGCCAGTACTCGCTCATGTTTAAAAAAGTCAATATACTCATTGCAAAGTGTCGTCTGAATAGATAGACCCTAATCAATAATTATGTTTTTAAAAGATCATCTATAGATATTGTGAAATTTTTATTTTGGAGGATATTAAATTTTCCCAAAGTTTATTTCTCTGATAGCACTGTGAAAAAGATCTCACATGTATTACTTGTTCTTTTATTTGTTTTATGATGTCTCACAAATGTACTATGCCCAAATAATGACTAAAATGCTTCATTCCAATTTTCTCCTTTACACCCATCTTTTTTTTTTTTTTTTTGTTGCTTTGTTCTGTTTTTGCTTTTGTTTTGTTTTGTTGTTTCGTTGTTTTGTTTTTGTTTTGTTCTGTTTTGTTTTATTTTGTTTTGTTTTGTTTTTGTTTTTATTTTTGTTTTTATTTTTATTTTTTGTTTGTTTGCTTGTTTTTATGTTTTTTTGTTATTATGCACAATATACAAAATATACCGAAACGCTGGAATGTATATATATTCAGACTTAAATTTCTAAATGTCAACGGAAACACAGTAATCATCGTCTATCATCTTTGGCCTGAGTTTGCAAATGTTTGACACTGTATAGCCTTGGTAAGTCCCCCCCCCCCCCCCCCCCCCACCACCACATGTCTAAAAAGTTTCATCAGACTTTTGAACATATATAGTCTTATATTTTCAAAAAAGTAATATTATTGCAGTCATAAAATGATGCGAACTTTGAGAGCTAGGTTAACAATAATCTAAATTCATGGCCATCTTTTATCTTTTTAAAAAGTTTATTATGTATTGAATATGATTCCTCAGGGAGGTGATTTTAAATTATCAACTTTTATACAAAAATGTACCGGTACTACAAATACATATGATCAACTCTTGCCAGTACACTAACTATACGTGTGCTTTAACATCATAGCAAGGAGAATGTTGGATAATTTCAGAGGGCATCATTTCACAGTTTATTCCAAACGTGATCCATCCACGAACACGATGATACATCAAGGCCTTCCTGTCGCCACTGCGTATCTCACCACAACATTATCACCAGGATTCCACGATAATTGAAGGAGCATAGTCCGACATGCGCTCGTATTTATGTTTTCTCGGTCCCATTTATATATGGTTTTAGCTTTCTTGGCGATATGTGTGTTTTTGTTAGACTGGAGGGCATAACTAGTCAACTTAAACCCACTTTCCAAAAATCATGCTGTATCTCATTTTGGTAATAACAGACATCTGCTGCTGAGAGAAACGGGGATAATGGGGGTAGAAAATTATGTTATGTACGTTATAATTGCTAAACCTAACATGACAATTATAAGGCCTAAACAATAGTTGAACAATCGTCACGTCATTGCACATCTTTCTGTTATCAAACACATGTCCACGATGCCAAAATAAGTTGGAAGAGGTTCGAAAAGGTTGGTTGGCTTTTAGTGACTGCTAAGAAATCATTGTATGCTTGTATAAAGTAAGCTATCAGAGGACCGACGGCTTTAAGTCCTCTCCGAGGGGCTTGGCAGTGACGATAAATACCTTACCAAAGGGCACGAGCTCCGATCCACCTGGTTTCGAACCCAGGTCCTCCCAGTTACGAGACCACTTGTCTACCACTGAGGTGACTGAGCCATCGCGCCTGCGATCCCGTCTTTAAGTTTTAGATACATTTTGAAAACCAGGTTCGGTCTTTGAAAGAAATGAGGGGGAAAATAAGGATATATGTTGTTTATTCTGATGCACGCTACATTCATAAATTCAATAGCATTATTCACTCACAAAAGTATTGAGATAGATTCTTCAAAAAGAAGATGGTTATGGTGAAATGAAATATGATTTTGACATGGATTACGGTGATATGGAATCCAACGTATCTATACCCATTTTTCTCCCGCTTAATACTTTCTTCTCCCCCAGGTGTACATGCTCTTATTTACGTCAGAAGTAGGCTAAACAATAATAGCAGTTAATTTCACAGGAAATGTTCCATTGAATTCATTGTTTACAAGACCCTTACAATACTGTAAAAAATAATATGCCCATTGGTAATTTTTACTTATTTTTCCCATGTAGAATTTACTTAAAAACATAAGTTTTGCCACTTACGCAATCGATTCAAGTCTTACTAACTCAAACTTTCAATTTAGTAGAATATACGTGAAAATTTTAAGTAAAATTAAATACAAAAGAACATTCAAGTAATTTCAAGTCGTATTAATTTAGTAATGTTAACTCAAAGTAAGAAGTTATACGTATTACTCAAACAATTTATGTTGATTGTACTTATCTTTTTTAAGTAAAGACTGATGCAGTGCGTAATATAAGTATAAACATCATGATATTCATTAAGACCAAATTAATCTCTTTTTAAGAATAAAACAATTTTCTTTTGTGATTGAATAAAAATTTAAGGAGTTTAAAATATTTCCAAGTTCATTTAAGCAAAGATAAGAAGACAAATTTTAATTGTCACTCAATTCAAAACAAATCAAAACTTGATATTTCAGGAAAATTGTCCACCAATTTTCTTTTTAAGATGCCCCATGTAGATCACAGATGTTACGATCAAGTATATATAAAATTCGGAGCCCTTTCAGTATAGTTGTCAAATTAAAGCGTGTGTTTATAGTGTTTGTAGGTGATGGTGGTAGATAATTGGTTAAATCCTAAATTGAAATAGTGTCAGTGAATGTTAGATGGGTACAAGTTTAATCATGTCATAAGTTGTTTTTTTTTAATTGTTATCTTTCATGATTACAATACCTAAATTATTTACGTTAATGTAACTCAATTTAACTGAGTAAAAATTTATTGAGCAAAATAAGTAAATTCTACTTAAAATTCCCTCTTACAAATACTTAAAATAATCAAGGCAATTTGTTGAAGAACTTTTTTTTAGTAATTTCAACGATTAATTTTTTTTTTTTTACAGTGAATACTGCTTTTCCGTAGCCCTACATATTAAGAAATACATGTATAATAATATAACTAAAATATGAAATAAAATTATCAAATATAAAAAATGTATGTGGTTCAGTCCACTGATTATTATAAATGATTATCGTAATTGGGAGACACGTAAAGAGAAACGAGTGGGGAAGGGAGAGAGGGTGTGTATGTGGTGTGTGAGTGAGTGTAAGAGAGAGAGATAGGGAGAGAGGGAGAGAGAGAGAGAGAGAGAGAGAGAGAGAGAGAGAGAGAGAGAGAGAGAGAGAGAGAGATGGGGGGAATATCTGCAAGAAGACCATGAATGGAGCCAAGGAAAAATGCGAGGACGATTTCGGAAAAGGGGTTGAACGATTCTTTCCCCCCATCACCATCACCAAACCGCATCTTCAGCCCCCATCTTGGCGTCCGCGGGGTCCTGGGATGAAAGCGCCCATCACTCAGCCCAGCGTCGCACTACCGTTTCGTTCGCCCCTTCCTCCAGCCTCCTTATCTCGACACATTCATTAATGTTCTGACGATGATCTTTTCCATGCATGCAGCACACCCCAAAAGTATGTAAACACACCCATGTATGTATACCATGTACCATGTGATCATGGCGACGGCTCTAAACGAACTACGTCATGTTTTTATCTCCGATGATCGTTTGGATTCAGTGTTTGAAATCATGTTTTGGGGCGACATGATGAAAGGAGAGAGACAGACAGAGAGAGAGAGAGAGAGAGACAGACAGACACAGAGAGAGACAGAGAGACAGAAAGAAAGAGGGAGGAGAGAGAGAGGGGAGAAAGTGGGAGGGATATGCGGAGGAAAAGAAATATATATATATATATATATATATATAGGGAAAGTGATGGGCATTTTTCGTTGCTTTTTGTTGTTTCGTTTGTTTCATATGAGGTGGGGGCAGAGATGAAAGAGAGGGGAAGGAGAGGAGAGGAGAGAGAGAGAGAGAGAGAGAGAGAGAGAGAGAGAGAGAGAGAGAGAGAGAGAGAGAGAGGAGGGTGGGGACGTATTATTTCCTGTTATATTTTACAATGTCCCATCCTTCAACTTTAAGTTTGATTACACAGCTGTATCTGTTCAATCACTGAACAATAAGAAATTCTATATCCCTGTCCCCCTAATGAATCATACATTGTAAAGTACAAAAAATAAAATAAAAAATAAAAAATCTAACATCAGGAACTAAAATGACCCCCAAGATCTGAAATTTTCAAAGTGCAAAGATACAGAAGACAAGAGTTGTGTCTCTAGCTCTCTTTATGTCACATGTTCCTTATTTTCATCATAAATTCTTTTCCCATGCTCTAGAAAGTCTTCATACATTAATAAAACAAAACAAAAAACAAAACCGAAAGCAACATGAAAATGTAATTTGATTGGGGCATTTATATTTCAGTCATCATTGTAACCATGATTGTCGCAGATTTCTTTCTCGACGACTGAAGAAAGGAAAACACATCGAGAAATACAAGGCAAGTACAGATGCCTACATTATATGGTGGAAACATACACATTCTCAAAGTGTACATTGCTTTACAAAAATAGTATTTCATGAAAATGTCAACTAATCATTTTAAAGGAATAATCAAATGATATCCAAAATGATTATTACTCATATGCAGCAATATACAATAGGAATATTAGATGCATTTGAAACAAATATATGATGTCTGTTGTATTGAATGCAGACAAGCAAACATGATAAATATATTGTGCAACATAACAATACATATATGGTAAAACATTAAAAACTCATGCATTGAAAAGGCTCAATCTTACAAAAGATGGAAAAGTATATTGACATTGTGAACACTTTTAGCATTTACATTACAATGAACTCATTTTAATAATCAGTTTACATCTATTTCAAAGGAATTTAACAAAGCTGCTTTCAATAAAATGTTTTTTTTTCTGAATACATCTTACATTGTTAAGGCCTTGATGATACATCATGCATATTCATGTAATATATGTTAATGTTGTAGGCACAGTGTGATTCACCGAATGGGAGAGTAAAGGCCTAGACATAATGGTAAATTCTGTGTGATTTGGGGGGTTTATTTTACCCCGTTTTGAGTGTTATTTGTGTTTTATGTGTGGATGAGATTATGTAGTCACCCCACATCATAACAATATACATAAAAAATTCTTCACTATTTGGGCAACTCTTCAGATATCCTTACCTGAATGGCCTGATTAATGAACAAACAGGTTCAACTGTTGGATCCAAGGAGGGTGAAGGACACAACCCCCTCCTCTTTTTCTATTCCACTTCTCACAAGCATGCATGTATGAAGTTTGTGCAATGCAATGTAGGCAAAGACCCCGCTTTGTTAAAACCCTGGATTCACCACTTAGTTTTATTAAGTACCATCATTCATAAACTTGGAAAAACTAGTTTTCCCAAATGGCAAAGGGAATTCTGAAGGGGGGAGGGGGGGGGGGGGGGGGGGAGGGAGGGAGGGACTCTATTCTCATAAAAAGACTATACTGAATGTGTAATGTCTTGAAAATGCAAGCATTCTAGATGTGTATCCAAAATGAGACAATCAAACAAGTCTACTTATAAAAAATCATGTGACTTTATCAAATTAAATACTTTATTACATTTACAATTCTTTGAATAGAAGTTTAAGACGAGGAAATACAGATAGGGCTCTGGGAAAATCTGCTACCAGATTTCTACAAAGAGCCAACCTAACTGAAAAGAAACTAGAGAAAAAAGAATTTTTGTATTAAAATGTATTGATTGATTGATTTACTAACAAAAAATTAAGTACAATAAATTTTCATACAATGATATTAACATATAAAGGGAGAAAAGCAATGGTTTGTAATGCATAAAAACATTGAACTAAATAGCAAAATACACTTTGGCTGAAAAAGAGCCCTGAAAACATAATTTTGCTTGAATTTTCCTCTCCTGAGCTGAGCATGGTAAATGTTAGTAACAGGCAAGAATTACTAAAGGCCACCACACACCTTACGATCGGTCTGCGATCCGATTTGTGAAATAAATCGCTATGACATTAAATATTGGCATTTTAACAAATGAAATTACCCTATTCAGGTTCAGAAAATTAATATGAATAAATAGGATTTTGGTGAGCTGTCAGCTTTCTACAGGGAATAAGGGCAAAATTAGATTTTTGTGACGTCA
The DNA here is from genome assembly GCA_025618425.1 of Heliocidaris tuberculata. NCBI lineage: Eukaryota > Metazoa > Echinodermata > Echinoidea > Camarodonta > Echinometridae > Heliocidaris > Heliocidaris tuberculata. Next base: position 7,403,766 of record CM046845.1, on the reverse strand, counting down.
CTACGACTCGGGGCCGATTTGGCCATTCCCACCAACTAGAAAACTCGGCAAAGGCCGTATTATCGATTTTATTATCTGTATGACTATTCAGACCCTCAATCAAAAATATTTTTCGTTTCTAAATGATTTATCAAATGATATTACATTTTCTTATGAAATCGGATCGCAGACCGATCGTAAGGTGTGCGGTAGCCTTAAGAGACTGTCCAATTTCTTTCAGTTTATATTCTATCTGCAAATTCAAAAAATTATGATGAATAAAAATTCCAAATCCCCTCTATTTCAGAATTATTCATGCATATGCTGTGAAGCACAAATTTTAATGCGGCAAAAATTATCCTGAACACTGGGTACCGCAGAATGAGGCAAACACAAACAAAAATTGTCAAGTATTTCTGGCAAATAGTTATGGTCAAAAACACAATGCAGGCTCTTTTTATTTCTTTTATTCATCATGAGTGAAAAATAAAAAGGGTCCAGTCTGCAACTCTGCAGCATTCTTGTGTTGATAATCATGTAAAAAGCACAATGTAGTAAATACTGAAACATTGATACTATATCAAACTGATGTCAATACACAAACATATTATTCAAGCTATCATTTCCAAGAAAAATGCAAGAGCCTGAAAAGATGAAAGCTAAGCTGGTGATTCGGAAGACAAATTGATACATTTCACAATTTTTTACGCAGGTCTCTATACAGTGAAAAGTTGAGTTGACAACATGCATAACTTTATTCAATTAGAAAATCATTCACAAATGCATATGATTCAATTCATATTTCAAATTAAAACACTGCTTCATTTCACTTTTCAGTTTTCATTGTTATCTTTCAAACCATTTTGGCACATATCACGCTGTTTGATCTAGTGCATTATCTTCAAATTCAATCCTCAGAATGAAAAAGAAAACTCTTACACCACCTCATGCAAACAGTTATCAAGAGTTGTTTAAAAAAACAAACACATATGTCAATAGTCCAATAAAAACATTTTTAAAGCCTGGCATCTCATACCAGAATACCCCTTACACAAATCATTATATGCATTTTACAGTTGGCACAGTGTCAATACTAAGGTATTTCATAAGTACTTTTGAATGGTCAATAGTACATGTAAATTGTAAAGTTACTCTGCAAAATATTGATACCTGGATGAAAGGGCATAGAAAACATCACAAGTCTTGGAATGATTTAAAGGGGAAAGACTAGCAAAATACATTATACGAGTACAGCTAGTAATGTATAAAATCAGCTCTAATTTATTTTACACGGCATTCCATGGGTCAACTGACATTGAAGTTTAAAAGAGTACGATGAGAATAAAGGATAACACAAAACCCAGCACATGGAACCCAGATAGAACAAAGGTTTTGGTGTGCACCTTTTTCTATGTGAGTGCTTTCACTACCTCTCCCCCCCCCCCAATCCTTTAATGCAAATTTCTGCAATTAACACATTGACTACTAAATTATTGAATTCCCAGTCATAATACAGGAACCTTCAAGTTCTTGTAGGCAAGCTTCTCAGCAGAAAATAGTTTATGCAATGGTTCAAAGTGACAGAAATATGGCTTTACTGAATCCCATGGGGGTGACCTGAGAGGACCAAAGCAATTTTGCAGGTTGAAAGTATGCACTGACACATTCATTGGGTCCATATTGAGTGAATACGACCATATCACATTCCAAGAAGGTGGTTTGCGAGGACAAAAACAACTTTGGAGATTAAAAGTTGGCATTGACTGATTTACTAGCCTTGTCAGTACCCTTGGTGGGAAAATCTACACATGGTTTTTATTGTCAGCAATTGCTTCCCCTTGGTAATGATACCAAGGGGTTATGTACTGGCGAGAAGGCTGCCTGTAGGCAGATAGAAATAAGACATTTCATATAAGATATTTACTTTTATCTTTCATTTATCCATAAGGTGCAAAATCACTTTATATGACTACTGATTCATCTTTCTTGCGGCTATTACCATACACGACCACAGGATAATATTTAATCAAATATGTGCACAGGCAATAGGCTAGAAATACATATATACATCGAATCATCTGAATGTAATGGAAAATATATCACACAATATCACCAATTAGATTTCTATATTGCCACTATAAACAGCTGTGTGTTTAATGTCCAATTTGAAAATCAGTAACCATCATCATGCACATACTTTTCACTCCATCACAAAGTGGGCTTTATATACCAATGAACATGGATGAGGGAGCCCCTCTTGCTTGCATCATCCACCTACCCCCTCCTCTCAGCGTAGAAGAGACCCCACTTCTGGTTACCAGCGTCGGCCCGCTCAATTTTGCTCCTCCAGCCATCCTGCAGCGCTTTGACGTCTTCCTCGGTAAAGTCCTGTCATTCAAAACAGATGGTTAATTAGATGTCGTTTTCATGCCGTTGAAACCACACCGAAAATTTTGATAAACAAAAAGATATACGGACAAAGATTTATATTCTATAGAAATATAGAAATATCGCAACTGGTTGTAAGACAGGGCCCTGATAAATGTGAAAATGGAGCACCATAAGAAAAAGCATGGAGAAATGGAGAAGGGAAAGAGGAAAAAGATGTACACAAAGGCCAGTATTTTTTAAAGTGGGCAAAATTGAAACTGGCTAAACTTAGACCCCTCATTAATTGAAGGTCAAGTATCAAAACCTATGTATTAATAATTTCAGTAATGTAACAAAATAAATATACTAAAAAAAACTAATTTGAACATGGAAATGACAATGAGAAATTGATTTCACAGAGACAAGTTTTTGTATCTTCATTTAGCTACAGACTTAGAGTTATCTGCACAGGACAACAGAGGTCGATATTTGGCACTCGATATATCAATGGATTAAATCTAGATGCAGTTAGGCAGGGTTTAAACCTGGCCAAAAGTTAGGCAGCTATCATGAATACCAGCTTAAGAAGAACTATTAAAAACAATGAGAGAGTAAGAATCACCTTCAGAAGGTCTAGGTTAGGATCCACCATTCTGTTGAGTTCTTTCTGAAGCATTGCTTTGAACTGCCATGTTCTGTCTTCTACTCTCACACTCACAAACCCAGCTTCCTCCAAGAGCTGATAAAAAAAAGCATCGTCAAGAATGGGTATGTATTAGTAAGGCAGTATGTTTGATGATACAGTCAAACCTCATTGTAAAGAACATTTTTACAAAAAACTCTTGTTATAACAAGGTGATTTGCTGGTCGCTCTTCTTTGTATTCTATTGTTTCTGAGACTGATTATAACAAGGTTTTAATACATTAGAGTTAAAGTGTACCAACCATCTGAAAAAATAATTTGTGTACTGCTAGAAAGTATAAAATCAACCCCAAAGAACTTTGTCTAGTATTCTATAGGTCAACAGTTAATGAGTATGAAGGAAGTAAAGGATAACATGAAAATGCTCGCGCGGAACCGAACTCAAGAGTTTGGTTCAGCGCGAGCCTTCACCTTGGCGAGCACGTACGGATGCGTCGAGTAGTCTACTCACGAGTCGCTTTTACACTTATAGAGAGTGTAATCAAAATTGCAATATCTCTTTATAGAATTAATATCTGAAGCCCATATTCTGAATATAGTATAACGAAATGCAACCTCTATCATACAGAGCAAAATTATTTTTGGTGATTGGTACCCTTTAATTTCCTTGGTCCCAAGGAATTTATTATGATGAGGTTCCACTGTACTTTTAAGAAGTATGGTTTCTTAATCCCTCTCTTCTATCTCTCTCTTTTGTCAGTAAACTGCTTCTCATTAGTCACATTTTTGTCTTATTTTCATCTGTACATTCATATCTCATCTCTCATCTTCTCATTTCGTAACCGTCCGTTAGTGTTTATTCCTGTCTTTTGCCTGTCTCTCTTTCAGCCTATTTCTGTATTTTCATTTTCCCGTAACACTCGAACTTCAAAGTTTCTTACCTCTCCATATTTAGCAGGGGTGTAGAGGATGTACCCCCTCTGGGCCACGTAAGCCTTGAAGGCATCGCTGTGTGGGAGCTCACCGCAGCAATAGTCTGAGATCAGCAACTTGCCACCAGGCTTCAACCAAGTCTATTCCAGCGAAAGAAAACAATAACAATCAAATACTAGAAATTCAATTCATCACTGAAGATGAATTAGGTGGTCTGTCCTTAAGTGGCATAGCGCCCCCCTTATGGTTATTACTTTTAAGGACTAGAACTGTACCAACTTGATTCACTGTACAGTTTAGGAGATATAGACTTGCCTTCGCAAAAATGTTTTGACGCACTACTGACGCAACAGTGACGTGATGTCATTCGTAACTGATCATGACTAATAAGGACTAAAACTGTACCAAGTTTTAACTTGATTCACGATGCCATTTAGGAGATATAGACTTACCGTCAAAATGTTTTGACACAGTACTAACGCAACATTGACGTGATGTCTTTGATACTCATAGAACCAGGGAAGCCTAATCAGCATTAGTATGGTTCTTCCCGATGGCCCTGCAATAATGTTATTACCCCAGCTTTCGCCTGGCTATAGTGACAATTAAGGCGCTTAAACATTCAAGGAATTTCTGTTTATCGTGTACCCATTTACTTCGTCTGGGTGGAGAGTGGCAAATGTACATTTTCCACTCTCCAGAAGGACATTAGTCCTGTAGCAGGGATTCGAACCATGTACCTTGTGCTTCATAGTCCAGTGACTTATCCACTAGACCTAGACACCTCATAAGTAAACAAAGTAAAGCCAAGGAGAATATGCTAGTACCACACCTAGTGTTTCATTAGGTGTCTATGACACACAAGGAGCACATCATTACATTTAGGACATGATATAAAATCTACAATCTTACCAGGAATTTTTTGAAGATGGCTGGTTTATCCCTGAGGTGTAGGAGCGTGTCTCTGCTATAGATGACATCAAAGGACTCTGGACTGTACTCTCTCTTTGTGATGTCACCGATCTCAAAGGTCACCTGCATAGACATCATAAGGATAATGATAACTGACCTTATATAGTGCATTTCATTTGATAATCGAAGGATATACCAATGCCATTAGAGAGAGAGAGGGCATGAAGATCAAATGAAGTTTTTTTTATATCAAAGCATTTTTTGATACATTTTAGTGATGTATTAGAAAAGGAGTTACTACTCTGGTGAAGCATTTTCTTGATTGTGAGGCAAATGCTGAAGAAATTATGGCTCTGCGGTAATCTTCTAACACTAGGTGAACTACTAACTTAAACGTTCGACACAACATTATACCTTGCCCTAGCCCTTAAACCTAGCCTTGTACAGAGGTGCCTTCAAATTTGACTGACAAAATAAGACATACCATACCTTGGATTGGTTTTGTCTTTGTGCTCTGTCCATTGCTACTTCTATCATGTTGCTAGACAGGTCTATACCACCCACACAGACATTGTACTTCTGCAAAAAGGGGAAAGAGCATAAAATTTCAGCATGATTGGCAAATACTGTAATAATAGTAATAGTGGCTTCTTGTATAGCACTCATGTCTGAGCGGCCAAATATGCAGTGCTCTAGCATATCGGGTACTCATTTACACCTGGGTGGAAAGTGGCGAATATGGATTATTATTATTACCTATACAGAGCATTTTAGCTGCAAAATAAACAGTCATATTCTGCGCGCTACTCTCAATCTGTCTGGATCTGGCAAAATTTTGTTTGTCTCTTTCTTTCTAGAGGTACATTATCTATAAGTATGTTGTAAGGAAAATCAATGACATGAGAATTTATGTGCTTGAAATACATGAAATTGGTTTTATCTAAATTAAGGGACAATTTATTGCACTTAAACCACAAAGATAGCTTTGGTAACTCATTATTAAGTGTATTTACTACGGTATTTAGGTTATGATGTGAACAGAAAATGTTTGTGTCATCTGCAAATAATATGAAAGATAAAAGAGGAGTTATAATTAGTTCAATCATTAATATATAATAGAAAGAGTAAAGGGCCTAGTATTGACCCTTGTGGAACACCGCATTGGATTGGTGAAGAAACATCATTATACACTACATATTGTTTTCTATTAGATAAATAGCTCTCAAACCAGGAGAGGGCAACTCCACGAATTCCATAAGAGTGAAGTTTTTAAAGTAAAATGAGAGGAGGCTGCAAGATAATTGATGTTCGCTAAAGTGCAAGTTCTATCATTACGAACAGATGATGAATTTCTCCTGAAATTCACTTACTTTTGCCATGTAGAAATCTCCTCCTCCGATTCCACACCCAACATCCAGGACCATCTGATCTTCTTTCAAGCCGAGCAGCTCAACAAATTCCTATCCAGTTTTCAAGAAAGACACAATGAAATATACAATTAGAACCAACCTATTTTCAACATCACTACCAATAACACTATGGTGTTCTCATTATCACTACAACTATTTTCTGGTGATATATAGAACCCAAAAGCCTCTTGCCCTTCTTACACTGTCTCTTTATTCATGCATGGCCATGTTGGTAGGATTTGCTTCTTAAATATTTTGTAAATGTATCTTTTATGAATGAATGAAGTTGAATGGTACCGACGTAGCTGTCCCAAAGACCTTCTGGTACCTGAAGAATCTGATGCCAATAGGGAAAAAGGGGTCATTTGCTCTGAGGCGAAAAGTTTTAGTACTCTACCAAGGTAATCTGGCCATGCTGACATCACAAACAAATGAATCGCATCTACCTGTGTGGTTTCTGGTCCCCCAGTGCTGACGTAGCCATCTCCAAAGACCTTCTCGTACCTGAGGATGCCGTTGAGGGAGTACTGCCTGCTGTCCAGAAACTCCTGGAATGACTTGAAACCATGGTTGGCATCCACATCCTGTCTTGTCTTCTGCCACAGCCAGCAGTACTGGTTGGGGTTGTTCTTTAGCTGTGAGACATCAACAAGAAACATAAAAGATGGTCTTGTGGGAGTTCCTGTGAGCAATGTGTATTTCCCATTTAATGCAAATCTTGCAGGCAGCAAAAGCTTTCAGGCGACATACTGGAACAATATCCTATTCTGAGTATGGCCTTAAAGAAATTGGACAGCATTCACTTTGATCCAAGAGAAAATTAGTTTTGGAGAAATTTCACTCCCAGGGGTGGATCTTTTGTGGATATTGTAAAGCTGTTGAATGGTATGTTAATCACATGAGACCTATCAGTTGTAAACCCAATGTGCAGGACTGATGATTTCTTACATCTGCTTTCGAGGGAGAAAATAATTAGATGGTGGGATTTCCCCTTAGAAATTTAAGAGCGTCTTTAAGAAACATTTAAAGGCCATTTTTCTTCGGTCAGGCATAATAATTTGAAATGATCACACAAAGTAAATTATGGTCCACTTAAAGATTGTTCCAAGGGTCAAAACTATACATCCTATGTAGATAGGAAGAACTCTAGGGGGCCCTAGATGGTCTCTCAGTACAGACAGTACTGAGATTTACCTTGACATAAGACTGGATACTTCTGCACATGATGAGCTCAAAGCCATCTGACAGGGCACCCTGGTTCTCATTCAGGCTGTTGCTAGTGCCTTGGAACACTGAGTTGTAGTCTCTGGGATGGCGATACTGCGTTGGGTTGAAGTTACGAGCCTTGTCACCTAACACATCAAAAAAGTGCAGTTTAGATTAGATCTAAAATATCAATCTTTTCTTATTGAGAATGTGAAGGACTTTTGATAGAATTTTACTATTTTTTTAAGGTAATCCACAGGCATTGATCTTTTGACATATTAATTTTCTGTCTCCTTCTCTGTTCATTCATTTATTAACTTTATGCAATAATTGTTATAAGCTACTGAAATTCTTGAATTTGATTGGCTGAGAGTAAAACCGTCATAGAAAATTGTACCTGATTTGTGAAAGCAAGACTCCCGGAAGAACAGGAATCCTCCATCTTTTAGCCACCCCAGGAGACGACCAGCAAGCTTAAGCAGCTCCTCATTGGACAGATACATGAAGAGCCAATTGGAAAAGATGACATCATAGCTGGAAGAAAAATTATGATCCAATGGAATTTTCATTTTCATTATACACAAATGACTAATTCTTATCTCTGGGTGATTGCCAAAGCATGGAAAAACAGGATAAATACAAAGAAAAACTGAACAGGCTATCAATTTATCTTTTCTTTCAAATTGTACACCAACATCTTTTTGCCTGATTTTTTTACAATTTTATAAGGCATCATAAGATTGGCTTATGCACCATTCAACCAGCTTCATATTTACTTAAAAATTTCCTGCAAACAATACAGCCTTACTCTGATCACAGTGAAAATTCAATCTACTGGATGTTTACTCTACTACACTGCATGAAAATGTATGAATGGGACCAAGACAGGAAATCATCACACATCATGCTATCCTACCTTTCAAGAGGAAGGTCTAAGGCCATCACATCAGCCTGTTTGAAGTCAATGTTACTCCAGTGACCGTTAGTCTCCCTGTTCTTCTCTACGAACGACTGCATGAAGTCCACGGCTGTCACATGACCACTGGCTTCAGCGAGGATACCTGTAAAACGGCTGAATAATCATAAACAAATAATAACAATTAGTAAGAATACAAAGTTGATTATACCATGCTCTACATCCATTTGTGATGGCAAGCTGAAATATAAAATAGAAAAATTTGAATTTGGCCCAAATGCTATTTTATGATTGAGATTCACTGAAGTTTAGGGTAAGATTGACTATTTGTGGTTTATTTCAGTTCTTACTTATTCAACCCTTTTGCAACATCATTCCACATTTTGTGGTTTGGCTCAATAACTTTTGATTCAGAGCTCTAAAAATATACCAGATACATGAGTAGAAAGATTCAAAAATATCTGCACACACTATATCCATTTTTGTTGCATGACCATATTGCATTTGATTCCAGGGATTTTAAAAGGGAGAACAAGCTTTAAAATCCTTAAATTGACAACACATTGAGAGGTTCAAAATCATGGTTCTTTTTAAATCAAAATTGGTCATTTTTCAACTTTTCAACAAAGTTCCAAACCATGTATATTGTTTTCTAAGACATTACATCTGATTAGAACCATGTAGCACTAAAAGAAAAATATTATTGTTGCCAATTTGAAGAACAAAATGTGATCAATTTAGCCCTTAAATAATTCATGTCACGAAAGGGTTAATATTGCTAGATGGGTATAAAATGATTGGACCCCAGCAGATATCAATCACTGTGGGTGTACAAATCATGATTTAGTGGATCTTCTTTTATCTAGTACAGGGTAAAATATAAATTCAGGTGGACTAAAAATAAAACAAAATCACATATGAGGCATTTGACAACACAAATATTGAATTTATGAGTGCAATGGCTCATAGGTAAAAGTTAACATGGTATTGTATACTCCAAAGAACATCAAATGAGTACAATTTTAATTATGAATATTCGAAATACATTAAAAAAATTAACCAGAGAACCAATAAGTCTTACTCAATGAGCCTGGGGCCGGGGAGACCCAGATTTGTTGGAGTCCCATATGTGCTGTACAATATAAAGCCTGAAAAAGCCTGAAAAAGCCTGAAACAGGGAAATAGCCTGAAAACTGGCATCCTACGCACTCACCCAATCCCTGAGCCGAGCTCCAGGATCTTTTTCCCCTTCAGCTCCGGTAGGAGAGACATGACCTCTGGGAGTTCATGCTGGGTCAGGAGAGAGGCGTTGGAGTCCAGCATCATCTCCTCTAGGCTACCCTCCACAGAGTGCCCCTCCCAGAATGTCTTCATGTTGTTCCTCGTGTTCACATCTGAATGAGTGAAAGGGAGAGGAAAGTGAGATAGGGTGGCAGAGAGATGGAGGGACAGGGAGGGAGGAGGGAGAGAAAGAGAAAGAGAGAAAGAGAGAGGAGAGGGAGAAAGAGAGAGAGAGAGAGAGAGACGGAGGACAGGGAGAGAGATAAAAAGAGAGAAAAGAGGAACGAAGGAGGAGACGGTCAAGGGGAGAAGAGGAGGGTAAGGGAGAAGAGAGAGAGAGAGAGAGAGATAGAGAATGGGGAGGGAAGAGAGATGAAATGGGACATAAATAAAAAAGAGGGAGAAAGAGAAAAAGAGAAGAATGAGGATACAGAAAAAGAGAGGATGAGAGATGGTATGGGAAGAGAGGAGAGTGAAAGAAGAGGAGAGTGAAAGAAGGGATGAGGTAATAAAAGAGAAAGAAAGAAATTTTAAATTCAACAGACTATTAGCTGACATATTTCATGTCTACTATATGGAAATCAACAGGTCTTATTAAAAAAGTGAATTACACCAGAAGCACAATTCCATTTTGTCTTATAAAAATTCAACAAAAGACAATGAACAACAATGTATGTTGCAATTCAGAAAGTAATTACCCATATCTGTAATCAATCACTATAATCAATTTCCTCAAAAGTTCAAAATATGCTTCATGTCCAAAAGAGAAATTTTCTTGGGGGGAGAGAGGCATATCAGAAAATGTGCAATAGGAAAACTGGGCAGTGTACTTTGGATAGGAAATGTTTGCTTATTCTGGGTAAATTCTCTAAGCCTCAAACACATTGGCACATATCAGCTATATATTTTAAAGTGAGGAAAAAGATATGTGTATAAAGGAGCAAGTATTCAAAGATCTGTATCAGCACTTCTAAACCTACATGTATACAAATGTAGCTGAAAGTCCTCTTTAAGGCCTCTTGACAATCCTAATAAATTTTGATAAGAAACAGCAGGGTCAAAGGTATACAAACTTTCATAAATGAAACTAATCATGAAAATTAATTTCTTATGCTTTTGTGAGAAGATAGAAAACAAGTACCTACATGTGTATGAGACATTTACCGGTATATGGATGAAATTGTACAAAGGTAAAATTATAATGTTTTGATACAAAGGCCAGTTCACATCAAACCTTATTGACTAGTATACTCACAACTTCAACAAATCACTTTCAAGCTTAATTTAGAGTGCAATTTCATTATTCAAACTTGTGAAATGCCTTTACAAGAATAACATCCCAAGATGACATTTTGGCAAGCAATCAAGAAGTATCCCCTATCAATATGCATACATGTAGAGCCAGGGGCGGCGCCAGGGTATTTTGATAGGAGGGGCAAGACGACCTAAAGATGACGTCATATTTTTTCTCCATTAAATAACAGGGAGTTATATGTTTAAGACCTCTTTTTTTAATACTCCTCTTTCTTCTTTCTTCCCTTTTCTTCCTCCTTTTCTTCGTTTTTCTTCTTTTTTTTTTCTTTTTTCACTACTTGAAAAATCAAGATCACATAAGAATATTTTTTTTAAATGAGCCTAAAACTCAATAGCCCAGTAGAATGATCTTATGTTGAAAACATTTTATCAGTCATTTCATATTGAGGTAGTTCAATGGCTATTTGCAATTTATGCTCATTACAATCAATATATCAATGATTGGACACAAATGGTTAGATTCAAATTAGTCACACTGAACACACATTTTGAAACTGATGTGGCTGGTTTACAAAAGAAAAGGCTTCATATCATCATTTCCTGTATCATGTGAAAATGACTTTCTTAAATCTAAAATGTAAAGACTGTAATATTATGTGACAGAAGTGACCAAGTAAACATATAATTATCTATTCCCGAGCAGGTTTGAACTGCTGTTATTTACCAAGACCAAATAAAAACTGAGTGATAAGGAAGAAGGGCATGAAGAATGTCAATAACAGTGTAGTTGTCATACAATGGTACAGTTATCATCGACACAAGAAATGCTTCTCACTTTTGAAGGTGACTTTCACAAACATCTGATGATAACAACAGCTGTGTGGATTGTTCTAACTTGAGTGAGTGTGTATGTGTAGGCCTGTGTAGGCCTGTGTAGGCCTAATGCGTGATTGATATCTATAGGGCAATAAATTAGAAGTATAAAAGCCCTAAATTTCCCAACAAGGGAGAAACATGACAAAATTATTTCTTTTACTGAAGCACTCAGATAATAAAGCCTACTGTCATAGAATTTAAATAGTACTTGTTCTTGCTCAAATTAAGTAAGGGATAGTATACAAGTAAATAAGTAATATAACCTTACTTGATCCTAGCACACAAAGAATCATTTTATACTCATTATGGCAGGTTATTTTTTTAACAGATTTATAAAATTATAAAATTGGAAACTGATTTTTTTTTTCTAATTTGCTAGTGCTATTCCAACACAGAGTTTTTAAAATCTGAAATAATATGTAGGGGCTATATAGAAATAACAATAAAAAATAAATGTATTATGAAGTTCTACAGAAAAATTTGCTTTTATGTTTTTGCAAATGTGCTGCAAATTTGAAAAGTTTAATTATCATTCAAGTTGGCGGAGGTAATGACCTCTGTGTTGAAGATGTAAAAACACCAATAATACTTTAGGATGATAGAATATCTAATTTCATGCCAGATTCTTTAATATGATCTTTATCATCATGATCAAGTGAAATTTTCAGGCTGTTTTTGGCCGTCAATCTTGCTCCTTTCCAGCACACATATTTGCAAAATATCACACGCTTGCTATGAGAGGCAATTCATCGCGGTAGGAAGGTACAAAGTGCGAGGTTATCTACAGTAACCTCGCACATGTGTGAGTGGACCATGGGTGCACTCATCCAATGTACTAGGTTATGATTGTATTCTGAAAACGATGCTATCTTAACATATAAAAATTAGGACAAGTCATTGGTCAATGTCAGCACAAAGCTGGCTGCATTCACCTAAAGTGGAAAGAGACCCATGTGCAAGCACCAATAAAAAGTGTTTATTCCAAGCAATTTCAGTACATTTGTCAAGACAATTAACATTGTTTTCCTTAACGTAAAAGAACATTGTTTTCAGAATATGGCCCCAGAGATCAACTAAGGGAGGGGGTTCCAGAGTCAAGTCCAGAAGAAGCTCTGCATATTCTATGACATATATAATCCAGCAACAATATCACAATCATAATATCTATAATAAATTATCATATAATTATAATTATCATAACACAATGACGATTACAACATTTTAAGAAATATAATTCATAATTGTGCATCAATGGAAAGACAAGTTGTACTTGTAGTACGTGCTCATTTGCAGTGCATGGTTAATGGTTATAATCATAACCTAGTACATTGGATGAGTGGTTAATGGCACACCACGTAATACTATAGTGGTCATATTGACCACTACACAGGACGAATGCAAAAATACTAGTCATTTTCTATCGCATGTACTTAAGGTATGGGGGGAAAATTAAGATAAATGTTTAAAATACTTCCTTTCAAATTCAGCGCTTTAAAATCTCTTTCCTACCTTAAATGGTCGTTAGGAAGAACTTCTGATATTTCCAGCAAAATCCAAAGTCAAAATCATGTCCAAAACCTAAGAAATCCCCGCCGATTTTTTTCGCGATCGCATGTTGTTTTCCTGCTGCCGATGTTTTTAGACTAAATCGGCCAATAAAATTCTGTCCACAACGAAACTCGGTATCGCGTGCACATCGATCTCTACGATCGCACACACGGAAAATCGGGACTTACGTGTGCGCTATAGGAACCGAACTTTTAACGACCAAATTTTTTAGCGGGAGATGTCAGCGCTCGTTGTGATCAGGAAATGTACACGATGACTTGCGATACCCCGTTTCGCCAGAAGTGACAGTAAATTACGGATTTCATTTTTGGAATTATCTTTTCCAACATCGGTGAGTTGAATTTATTGTATTTCATGAATATGTTGGTGTCGTTTTTTATAAATTAAATGCCGATTATGAGTGAATGTTGGTGACTTTTGTGCAGTGGTGTTTTAAAAGTGTAGAGGTGGATGACTGCCTAGAGTCTACACACGAAGTATAGTAAAGTATGGTGCATTAAAATATGTGCCATGTTCAAAAAATGTAAAAAGTGAGTTATTAGTCTTAAATTAAAGACCTTAAGTTCTAATAATACAATTAAAATAAGACACACTCAGTACCCCTTCATTTTAATCTTGATTTCAAAGCTTAGAATACATGTAGAAAAGATGAAATTCTCATGTATTCCACTAACTCCAGGGAGCTCGAACGCGTAGCGTTCGAGCTCCAGGTACAAATAACCGACGTCTGCATCGCCATGAGTTTGGTTAAATTCATTTGTTAGTTTTTGAAGGTAAGATGAAAATTTGTACTTACATGTCAGGATAATTACTTTATATATGCAGTAGGCTTTCAGATTTCACGATTTGACGATCATTTCGATGAAAAAAAGATAAATTTCCTCTCCGAGCCGATCTTTCCCCGTGTTGTATCGTCGATGCAAATGACTCGCATTCGCAATGCGCATGCGCTGAATTGCATGCGCACCGTGAATACGAGTCATTTGCATCGACGATACTACACGGGGAAAGATCGGCTCGGAGAGGAAATTTATCTTTTTTTCATCGAAATGATCGTCAAATCGTGAAATCTGAAAGCCTACTGCATATATAAAGTAATTATCCTGACATGTAAGTACAAATTTTCATCTTACCTTCAGTAACTAACAAATGAATTTAACCAAACTCATGGCGATGCAGACGTCGGTTATTTGTACCTGGAGCTCGAACGCTACGTGTTCGAGCTCCCTGGAGTTAGTATTCCACCAACTGACACTGAGCTGACCCCCCCCCCCCCCGGCCCCCCCCCCCCTTCCCCCACCATGCCCATCATCCCAGGTCCAGGATTTCCAACTCTTGAACTGAAGACAATATACTCACTACCTGAATCCATAATGTCATGCGATGCAAAGGCTCTAACTTGTTGCAGACCAAGTGCACGTATTGTAGTTTCCTTCAAATTCAAGACGTTGACTGACCTCGGGACGATCCGGTTGAACTTGAATATCAAATTGTGTGAATTGCGACTCTGGTACGGCTGAAAGTTCTGCTCCGGCGGTTACTGTCTCGTCCACGTTGATGCATTACCTTTCTAAATATGAGACAATTTAACTGAAATCTCACAGACCTTTGCCAAACCTTGCGACTACTGAGCTCCTTGGACCTACTTCAGATCAAAATCTTAGGAGTGAAGATAACGCACACACAGTATAATAGCAGAACAACACATGCGCATATGGTGCAAGTCTCTAATCAGATCAGCTGATAGAAACGTGTTTATGGATATGGCCTCATCTCGGGTCAAAGTTAGATTCTTGACAGACTTTATTTCGATGAAAATAAAGAGCTTATCGCACATTGACTTATCGTTGAGAGTAAGAAGCCTTTATTCCTTAAGGAGGAATATTTTATTCGACTAATATTGATATATATCGTAAACCATCATGGCATTGATAATCCTATATCAATTTTATTCGATATTCCTACGATAGGCACTAATAAAATGACTGAGAATAGTAGACTAATCAATCATGCGAGGAAAACGGGGAAAAACGAAACAACAATGGGACACGTACACGTCATCGATGTGTTCCCTGGATTTTGCCGTCCGCAAAAAAAAAAAAAAAAAAAAAATCGACCTTGGCCTACAAAATTAGCACATAGGGGAATTGATAAATTTAGCGTTATTTACCTCACTTGAATTTGTGATTAGACTGATTACTTTTGTGATACCTGTGTAAATATTCAAATTAAAAGTTTTTCAAGAATAATTTATTCGGACGGTAAAGAGAAGAAGATTCAAAATGCCAATTTTTAAGTTTAACGTTAGTTATCATGAACCCGGATTTCAATGGTCAGAATGTCAGATGACATTTCTAACAAGTGTTTTGTGTGCCAGGTCAGCGAGCTTCTTCTTCTTCTGGAAAAGTGCTGCTTCAGACTCAGAGTACCGGTACTGAAAATCGCACTGTGAGTTGTGTGTGCATGTGGAGCTCAGCACGAATGTCCCCATGTTCCAAATCTCGCATTGCACATTTACTTTTCCTCTTTATTCATTGTTCCCCGCATAAATTTTAATCTGAATTTATTAAAATCAGAATGACCATTGAAGGTCATATATGTAAACAAACAAAACTATTATGACGTCACAGTTAAACCACTTCGGGCGCGCGCGATGCACTGAAAACTAGGGCTGCCTGTGACCTCGTCGCTAATTGGTTCGAAGTTTCCATTATGACGTCACAGGTTTCTTGGCAGCTAACCTTGTTCAACAACAACGAACGCAAGTAAACCTACATCTACATTTCGCAGAAATTGGGGAATTCTACCAGGGCTTCCACGTTTTACTTTTCGGGTTTCGCAACTTCCTTTTAAATTTTATTAGCAAATGACATGAATTCGGAAAGGGTAAGTCTCAATTAATTTGACAGTGTGTAGCATGGAAATGACATACAATGACGTACCATGCATCTAGTCTCTGATTCAGTCATAAGGGTAGGGGCATAACTTTTGGGAATGTTTGACATGTTTTATGAATGTTTTTTTTTAAATGGAGATGTAGAAATAAATTCAAATAAATTCATTTCAATTCAAAGAAGTGTTAGGAAATAGGGAATGGGGGGGGGGGGGTCCTAATAACTCATGTTCCTTTTTTTTCTGTTCCCTTTCTCCATCCATCACCCCCAACCCCCACCCCCCTCTCTCTCTCTCTCTCTTTCTTTCTCTCTCTTTCCCCTCTCTTCTATGGCTAATGCATGCCTAGTTTGCAGGCCGCACAAACCCTGGTCAGTCGTAAAGGAGTGTCTGCACTGTAAGACTACCATAGGCCTGCTCGACACGACCAGTCGGTAGCTGGTTTAGGCTTCTCTCAATACAAAATGATTTCCTGATAAATTGTCAGACTAGGGTCTGTGCTTGCAGACTAATGCATGCCCGTATTCATGTCACAAAACACACAATCAATATGGTGTTATTTTCTTCATATTTCTTAAATATTACTGATATATAACAATTATATATTTACTGAATATAGGGTTGGATTTTGGTTATGAACGAGTAAAACGAATATGAATTTCTCGCTCGACAGTTGTCATGTCTCTTTGTCTCTTCTCTATATATAAATTTTGTTTTGTTTGCTTGTTAACACACGTTTAACCAAAGGAATTCTTGAAAAACGTAATAATCATTATCATCATTACTACTATGATTGATTTGTAGGTAATTCACAGAATGGGCGCAGGACATTTTTTTCGTTAAAATTTGTTAAGAAAGCAATTATATAAATTCAGCATAATCATATACGTTGAATTGATAGAGGAATAGAGGCCAAATAGAAGTAACGGAATATTGCACTGCAAAAATCAGGGTGAAACTTCAACACCATCTCGGTATCTATATTGGGTTACACCAGATAAGTGTTAAAGTAGATATTCATTGATTTTTAAAACTGACTTAATTTTCATTTTTGCGTAGGTGAAGCTTAGACCGGACAAGTTTGTCAAAATTCGACGCTTGCAAACATTCGAAGTAATGATTATTATCAATTACAAGTTGCTAAAATACAGCCCCGACATAGCACCTGAACAGCTCTCCGAAAGCCGCTGAAATGTGTGACGTCAAAGGGAGGACGTTAATTACACAAGCAGACGATGTCCCATAACATCTCACATATTTTCAGTGCCTGTTTTGTCATCTTCTCCTCAGTTATTTCACTTCACTAGCATTAGTCTATTATGTTTAATCCATATATTGCCTCACTCTAAACCCCGTGCATGGGTTTATTTGGATGGAAAATGAAGCGTTACAAGAATAAAGGAATCAGTTGCTTGTAAACAAAATAGACGCCATTTCATTCACAGCTGCATACACCGCTGGACGTTCGGCGTTGAATGAGGGATAAATACCGTCCTTGCAATCATTCAGCGGGCATTTCAATTTGAAAGTGTGGTTTCTTTGATTGTTCATTAACCCTCATCCTATATATTTACAAACAAAATATTTCAGTAATCAGAATCTGTTTCATTCCCATTTTAGAATGGTGTGAAATATGGGCACGTTTGAATACACTAAATTCTTTATAATTTGAGAAAAAACTGCGCTGCACTTATGTTCATTCTTTATGGGACGTCGTCTGCTTGGACAGGATTGTTCCCTTTATTGACGTCATTGAAACATTGTTATTTTTTTGGCGAAGCGCTTGTATATCGCAGATGCTGGGAGGTAGTTTTATTTGTATTATTGTTTAATTACCTGATATGTAGTTGACTTAAAACTGATACGATTGCTATCTGTTAACTTGCCAGTTTCTAGTGATACATTATTTATCATATTTGTGATTTTCTTTGAATGTGTACTTTAAAACAACACCAGTTTCGAATCAAACTGGAGTTGTTTTACCACTAACTGGTGTTGTTTTAACACTTATCTGGTGTAGCCCAATATTGATAACGAGATGGTGTTGAATTAACACCGTAGTTTTTGTAGTGTGCTGGTGAATTCAGTGAAAAAATGCAAAATGATTTCCACGTCATACAGTCATAAAACGGTGTTAATTTCCCCAAGAAAGATTGGTTCGTTCTTTTGGGGGTTGAATTTCAATAATGAGTTTTTTTTTTTTTAGGCCTTGTGTTTCAACGGAAAAAAATGAATATATCAGAAGAAACCTAAATATACCCGACGTTTTCACTGGAATTTTTTTTTTCTCTCTCTCTCACACACATACTCTCTCTCTCTCTCTCTCTCTCTCTTTCTTTCTCTCTCTCTCTTTCTCTCTCTCTCTCTCTCTCTTTCTTTTCTCTCTCTCTCTCTTCTCTCTTACAAATGTAGATCAAGGTAGAAACTTCGTCCACTCTATTTCATAACCGTCAACAGCTTGCCCAAGGGCCAGTGAAAGCTCCCCAGTCTGATACTTCTACCAACAATGCAGCAGCGCTTGCCCGATCTGGACAGGTCATTGGTAATAATGGTATGTCTTCTCAGAGAATACGAAGGGCTAAGAGACAAGCCCGGAGACGCGACCGACTTGCCCTAGGACCAGCATCGGAACATTCCACTAAGATTATGCTTGCCCTTCGACTTGCCCAAGCCAAAGGTGTTATTGTTGAATGTGAAACACCTTCAGACCATCCCGAAGGTAAATTGGGGTTAGCGAGAGATAATACGGTACGTTCCAGCGGCATCGTGGGTGTGTGGAATTCATGAAAGGGGGTGGGGGTGACAACCCATTCACAATATCTTTTTGGCACTCTCTTGTCCGCAAATTTTCAAAGTCTTCCCTTTTTTTTCTTGCTTGATGTCGGATCTTCTGGTGTTGAAATAGACGGCAGATTTTGTTTCAGGACGCCCCCCCCCCCACTATTTCATCCCAAAATGCTTTAGAAATAGACCTGTTCACAAATTTATTCAAATTTATGGATGTTTCTTTCCTGGGGACCTATAGTATAGAGGTATTCCATTAACTTGTTATTAATGAATGAACTACAATACTTGGAATCCAGTTTGCATACATTACTTGTTGCTATGTCTGACAAGCCTCTGACAAGCTTTCAGGTTGTCAAGAATAACCTTTGTTTTAAAAGTATGCATAGAATTCGAATATATTTGTGAATATATCTTAACAATGTGTACAGAAAAAAAAAAAAAAACAACTAATTCTATATAATGCTGATTCATCCGCAATCTTGATTTAATAGACAAGTTCACAAATGTACTGAAAGGCTTTAAATCCTAATTTTTCTTCCCCAAGAGCCTTGGGACGATCTATTCCTTTCACCTGTTTAGAGTTATTGTATTTCAATAGTCGGAATGCAGATTACATACATTAGGTGTTGGTTGCTATGTCGGACAATCCCCGACAAGATTTTAAGTTAAGTCGTCACGCGAGTAACCATTATGGTAGAGGCATGCATGCAATTTGAATACAATTGGGAATTGGTCTAAATGTGTCTAATCATCACATTATCGTAAAAATGTGGAAAACATTTATTTGGTTGAGAGTTGACAGGGGCTTTCCGCCTCTTATCCTAATCATTCCATGATTATTTCATTGTGCACCGTTTTGCTTATTGCATGGCATGGGTTGAATGTGCAGCTGCCATAATCGGCATTATATCGTTTCCGATTTGCAAAATCATCTGATCATGCCTGATCACATCATGTTTCATTTTAGCCTGCGAAGAGCTCTTACCACATTTTGGAAAGTTGGAGTTTGTTTTTCTTTCCATTCTTGCAGACCGATGAAGCAATTATACAAAAATAATACCCACTATCCCCTCTTGGGCTTGTTACAACTCTCAGGAGCGGATATATAAAGGATTGTTATTGTGGTTTTCTCAAACACTTTAGAATTCGGTAGACATGTTCAGGATGGACACCTACTCATTGTCAAGCAGCTCTTCGAGCCTCATGAGCGAAATCACGGAGATATTCCCAGAACTGAAAACAACTTGCGATTCAATCGAAGTGCCTGGCTCATGCGAGATCAGAGACGATAATATTGACAGCATACAGGTATTATGTTTTTGTTTTTGTTTTTGTTTTTGTTTTTAATAGTATTCAGCCATTGATTATTGCATATTTAGAGACGTTGCAGCGTGTATTTGAAAGAACGAAAAATCAAATGGTCTCGTATTGTACGACACATGCTCCTCGGCAACAATCGCTCCGCGGTGTTCCAGTTCAGGGCTAATCCTGATTCAAACTTTGGACTTGGACCCAACGCTATTGTGGCTACCTAACCTCAACATAAAGCCAATCTTAAAAACACAATCGCAACCCTAACCCTAAACCTAACCATAAACCTAACCATATATTTGACGAAAGCAAATGTCCCCAAAGTTTAATGTCGGAGCACGAACCGGTCTCGTGAATAATCCCGTCACTTTTGATAATTCACTTCGTTGTAAAACATGTACTGACATGTTCTAAAGAGATATTTAGAAATTATTCCAAGTATATGTTTATAAAAGGATACAGTCAATAGGGATGTAAAGGGAGAGAGAGAGAAATAGAGAGGGAGGGGGAGAGAGGGGAGAGAGAGAGGGGAAGAGAGAGAGAGCAAGAGGGAGAGAGAGAGAGGGAGAGAGAGAAGGAGATGGGGTGGGGGGGGGGTGAGAGAAAAAGGGAGAGAGAGAGAGAGAGAGGGAAAGAGAGAGAGACCAATATACAGAATAAAGTGGGGGCCGGGAAAAGAAGAAAAAAAAAAGAATGATAAAGCAAGGTACTAGTACAAGCAGTTGTGTATCCAGAAATTTATATTAAAAAAAAAAGGGGGGGGGGCAAATTGCGATAAGTATCATTTTTCGGGGCCTTCAGAAAATGGGTTACGCCGGTCCCATCCTGTGGATACGCCACAAAACTGAGGCATATGCTAATGATATGAGCAATAGATGCTATGTTTATTTGTGTATACAATCATTTTAATGAATTTTGACTAAAGTACTATAGTAGAGGAAAATGCCCTCATTCTACATGTTTCAATAGACCTATATGTGCCTATGCTCGACTAGGCATATAATTCTCCATTGTTTTCGTTACTTTTCTATCCAGTTCAGAAATAATGAATAGAAAACCGTTTATCAGTGATCAAAATTCCTTACTCTACCACTTGAATGCTGCAGTGCTACCTATGCGAATTTCCTGGATAAAGTTGCACGGAGAAATTGCTCGGTCGCTTTGCTCCCTCGCTTGTAAAGTTACGTAGATAAGTTCGGGCAGGCGGGTATATAGGGGGCGCAATTTCGTTGTTTGTACCCTGTTTTAATCCCTAGATACACCACTATTAGTGCTTCCACCCCCATCCTAGTTCAACAAGTCTGGTTTACGGCAGTGCCCATATTACAATGATATAGTAATAATAATATATTATACTTCTAAGATGTTTTATTTTAAATTGTTTAAAAAACAACAACTACGTACAAACAGTTGTATTTTAAGCGTTGTGAATCAATTAGTAGAAAAAAAAGGATGCGGTACAGACTTCCCATAAAAACATCCGGTAAATGTCCATTAACACACGCACAGAGAGAGAGAGAGAAAAGTGATTCATTGTGTCTCCAATTTTTGTGAAATTAAATCTAACCAGGAATTTTACTAATGTTAGTTTATTTATATCTTAAAAATTAAATACAATAGGTATTGTCTTCGTGAAAGAATGTTTATGAATGAATAGTATTATTTAGCAGTTCAGACTTAGCTAAAGGAAACAAAAAAATAACCAAAAAAAAAAGTCATGTCAAAAGTTCAGACTTAGTTGAAGAAAACATCTGGTCAAAACCACAGAACTATTGTTTATCGCTTTATGGTCCTTATTTCTTTTAATGGAATGTCGGCGGGTGGGGGGGGGGGGGGGATAGGGATATGGTTATTACCAATGGGAAAAGAAAAGGGTTGTAATAGAAAAGCATGTACCCCGGGGGGGGGGGTGTCTCATTGAGGCCTATACGGCATTCGCGTCCATGAAAACGAGTAAAAAGGGTTGTTTTTTCACCACCAGACGGGTAACCCGGGGATCTCATTTAGGGTATTAAAAACAGGACAATTCTGATAAAAGGGTATCAAATTCACTAGTAGTGATGAGAAAAGATCCTCGAAAAGGGTAGGAAATTTGACAGTAGCAGTAGGGAGCCGGTCAGGAGTAGCGCCGATCTGAAAATCTTCCCGTGAATACTTTTTCATGAATCCAAAAAGGTTCTTTTCTATTCTCTCAATGAAAACATCATTCTGTAGGCCCCTAATGTGTTCCAAAGTAATTTTTTTGTCTTTAACTCTTCCTTTTTGGCCAAAAAAGGGCCAAGAAGAACCAATCCTCGAATAGGGTGTAAAATACTATCCAAAATCTATAAAAAAAATCCTCGTTAAGGATCTAATATTCAGAAATTTTTGGCGGGTCTCCCTGAATAGGGTATCAAAAACCTCTCGACTTAAATCCTCGTTTAGGGTGCTTTTCAGAAAGTCATGGACGCGGATGCCGTACAGGCCTCAATGGGACATACCCCCCGGGTATGTACCGTGTTTAATCTGTTTTATTATCCCAAATCGAAATCGAAATTTATACTTTCATACCAAATAGAAAACCAACTATATTATACATTTGTGAATTTTCAATCATCCTCCTTTTCTGATTTTTGATGTCTGTTTTTCCTATATTGTGTCTGAAGGTCGTCATGCCATGAAATTCTGTTTCCTATGCTCATAATCCTCTTTTTATTTTATTCATGGTTTTCCCCTGTCCCGGTACCTATGCGCTTTGATGGCATATAGCCAAATTTATCATTTGGCATGTATGAATTATGTAACGATTTGTTTGTCAGATTATTTGTAAACATGTAAAAGAAAAGAAAGAGAATCATATAAAAAAATAAATATATAAAATAAAACTATTTTCTTCTGTCGAATTACAGGGTGACCTTCGTGCCGAAGACGATGTAATTCAGCAGTCAGACTCACGGTAAGAATTTTAATTTTTATATTTTATATCAGTGGCGGGTCTAAAGAAACTGGGAGCAAGCCACTATGAATAAGAATAAACATTTTTGGCGCTTCTTCTTTTTCAAATTCACAAATCTGCTAACTATAGATGATTTTTTTAAATCAAGACATTACAAATGCCTTGTCGCAACGACTTCCTAAAAAGGATTTCTCACACAATGACAAAGATTACACAATATAGGAAGACAAGAAGAATACAATGGAGAAAATGGAGATATTAAAGTAGATATTCAAAGCAAATCACAAATATGCTCAATAATGTATCTCTAGAAACTAGAAAGCTTGCAGATGGTAATCGTATTTACGTTAACTGCGTGTTTGATGATTAAAAAATAACACAAATAAAAACACTTCTCAGCATCTGGGATATCCGAGCGATTCGCCAGAAATATACCGATGTTTTCGTGACGTCACATCAGGTGCCAATCCTGCCTAAGCAGACGACGTCCTATATCAAGTGAACGTAACTGCAATGCAATTATATTTAAATTATAAAAAGTTTGGTTTGTTTCACCATGACCGTATTTCACATCATTCTAAAAGGGAAGTGAAACCATTTCTAGTAACTAAAATCTTTTGTTTGTAAAAAGTCATGATAAGGGTCAATGATCAATCAAAGGAATCACACTTTCGAATTGTAAAGCCCGCTGAATTATAGCATGGATGGTATTCGTTCCCTCTTGAAACGCCGACATGCTGCGGTGCATGCAGCTGAAAATACAATGGCATTTTTTTTTTGTTTACAAGCGATTGATTCCTTTATTTGTTTAACGCTGCATTTTTCATCAAAATAATACCATGCAGGAAATTTAGAGTGAGGCAACAAATAAGCATTTATACTGACGCTAGTGAAGTAAGAGAAATAAGTGAAGATGAGATGACAAAACAGGCACTGAAAATGTATAAGATGTTATGGGGCATCGTCTGCTTAGGAAGGATTGCTCCCCGGTATGACGTCACATATCTCAGCAGCGTTCAAAGAGCTCTATAGGTGCTATAGCGGGGCTGTGTTATATCATTTCATAATTGATAATAATCATTACTTCAAATGTTTCCAAGCGTTGAATTTTGATAACCTTGTTCAATCTAAGCTTCCCCTATGCAATAATAAAAATTAAATCAATATTCAAAATCAATGAAATTCTACTTTAATGAAAAGGTTCAGTCACAAAAATAAAACAATTTTTTTGTCTAACTATACGTAAACACATTTATTATTCACCTCTGAGCAGTATAAAACTCTGTACTAATTCGTAAACAATGTCAATGAAGGGTTATCTGATAATCACTTAAAGGGGAAGTCCACCCTGGTATTTAGTTGATTTGAATAAAAGCAGAAAAATGAGAGAAACAGATTAGTGAACGTCTGAACAAAATCCGACAGGGGAGTCATGAATTTTTGAAGTTGTAATCAATCAAACACAAATTGGCAACTCTGTGACGTATCTTGCGAGCTCCTCTCCCATTAATTGGTCTGCGCAGAAAATTTCATAAATTTTCAATTTCTTAGTTGTTGATGAAGGAATTTGTGTCATACAGGTATTGTGTAAAAACATATATCAAGGTTGCAAGTATGATTAAATATTTTCTTTAGAAAAAGTGGAAAGTAATTAGTTTTTTAGTACAGGGTAACTGGGAGAAGAGCTCGCAAGATACGTCACGGAGTTACCAATTTGTGTTCTGATTGATCACAGCTATAAAAATTCATAACTTTCTTATTTCTTATTTCTTCTCAAACTTTCACTAATCTCTTTCTCTCATTTTCTGCTTTTATTTAAGTCAACTAAATATTAGGGTGGACTTCCCCTTTAAGATTCATTTTCTTTTCCATCTCCTATACCATCTCTGATTCAAATAGACAACAAATCCTTGACGAAATGGTTATCGAGATGTTAGCATCCAAGATCAAATGCCAAACACTAAGGATGAAAGACGTGGGAACCTTTAATAAATGCAAACCCGCCAAGGTAAGTGTTGGCTGCCGTCTTTCGTCTATAAGTGCCACCCACTTGCTTAAAAAAAGCTGAAATTATACAGGAAATTATTAAATCCTCTTATAAACATTACCCCAAAATTTCCTCGTTTTCATGAGCGAGTAGTGCAGCCAGGGTTGGGGGAAAAAATTTGATATTAAACACATGTCAAAGGTTTCGTTGCTATTTTATCATATAAAAAAAAATATTGCCCCGCCCCCTTCATTAAAAATCCTAACATTGCTAATCAAGACTCAGAAGACTTTGTTCAAATTATATCGACAATTATTACATCCTCTAATAATTATTGTTACCTGAAAAATTACTTAGTTTCATGATATCAAACACATGCTAAAGATTTCGTTGCCATAACATTTACTAACATTCTTTCGGCAAAAGTAAGCATATATATATATATATATATATATATATTTTTTTTTTTTTTTTTTCAATTTCGGAAAAAAATTTGCCCCCCCCCCCCCATCATGAAAAAGATCCTAACATTGCTAATCAAGAATCAGAAGACTTTGTTTTGCATTAAATTAGAATAGAAACACGATCGCTTACTCTTCCGCAACAGGGCAGGTGCAAGCTATTTTGTCCCAAATGTTACCAACCACATCTTAGATTGTAGCATG
The DNA here is from genome assembly GCA_025618425.1 of Heliocidaris tuberculata. Taxonomy (NCBI): domain Eukaryota; kingdom Metazoa; phylum Echinodermata; class Echinoidea; order Camarodonta; family Echinometridae; genus Heliocidaris; species Heliocidaris tuberculata. The sequence goes on along the minus strand of CM046845.1, from coordinate 7,377,841 downwards.
TATGATGACTGTATCAAGCCGATGGCCATCTTTGAGCTTGGATCAGACAAAATATCAAAGTAAAATGATATTTTTTTTTGGTTAATTTATGTTCACAATTCCATAATAAAATTCCGTACTACTTGGTGACGTCATGGGACATACCTTGGACTTGCCTAACAGTAATCGGTTATGCCGCTTTTGTATATCCCGTTGTCCCATTATGGTTCATCCATCTTTCGTTTCTGTCTATTCAGAACATCAACGATCTCCGAGAAATCGGCAGAGGTACCTACGGAAGGGTTCTTGTGGCCCGCCACGTCCAAACGCACACACCCCTCGCCATAAAACAACCTTGCAGATCAAGAAACCACCCCTCCGCGGACGAAATGGTCAATGAACCCCAAGATGCTACCAGAGCCCGGGTGAAGAAAGAGGCACTCGTTCACCAACTGCTCTCAGACAGCCCTTTCTTCCCGAGGTTCTGGGGAACGCTCGACGTCCATAACGATCTCTGTTTAGCGCTAGAATTCGTCGGTAATCCGAAATCGGGAGCCAGCTACCCTCTCCTCGAGCCCCCTCCGCTATCGATGGCCAACGGACTCGACATCGCTGAGGACGTCGTTAGTGGGATGATAGAGATCCACCACCACGGTCTCCTGCACAATGATCTCAAGACTGACAATGTTCTCCTCGAGAAAAGAAATCACCGATACCACGCCGTCATCATCGACTTTGGGATGGTCACCACCATTTCGTCACCGTTACGGATGACGAGGCTCCCCGAGGAACTCAAAGTAGCGTACATCCACGGAGAGGAAGGCGATTACGTCGCTCCTGAGGTCATACTGGATGGAGAGTCGTCGTCGATTTCGTCAGATATCTTCTCAGTCGGCAAAATCCTTGAGGACATTACACAAGTTGTAGAAGGTAATTTTGTAATGACCTCGTTTTACTCTTGTACATGTATGATATAATATTATTATGCTCCGGCTGGATCCGTAACGGATTGGCATGGGGGCAACTTTGCCCCAAAGTTTGGCAATTTAGCATACCATAAGTATCAAATCAAAGAATGGGGAGTCTTTTCAGAGATTTTGGACAAAATAGGCACCTTATAAATTAATGTGATAACCTTGTAGAGGTGGGAGTGACTGGTGCCCACAAAAAGCGTCGAAAAGGGTCTGTTTTTCTGTCGTCGACGTTTTCCTTTAAAAAAGGGATATTTTTCAGCTTCAAGCGCCGTTTAGAGTACTAAATAACAAATTCGGTCTTCGACATTTAGGGTATAAATTGCATGTTATGATAATCCTTAAATTCTGCTTTTTATCTGTTTCTACGATGGTTAATTCTCATTTTACTTCCTACCATTTTCATTTCATCAGTGAAGATCGATCACAAGTAATGATTCATGCCATTTCGAGCTCACTGGACCCCCTTTGCGAAATTGAAAGCGCCAGTCATTCCCTTATACGTTGCATCAGACATTGTTTAGGGATATGGAGTAGTGGTCTCGTGATCACGAGTATTTTGTTGATATGAATAACACCCGATTGGTGATTTGGATTGTTTGCATACAAATTAAATATGATATCATTAAAAGTTTTTCTGTTTGTACTCGAAAAGCGTTATTTTGGTGTTTTCCTGCTTATGGGGTTATTTATTTTAAACGCCATTAAGGGTATTGTATTGGTACCATAATAATTTTTACGCCGCTTAGGGTATTTTGGGGTGGTGTGATGACCCTGCACATTGACGCCATTTAGGGTATTTTTTTTTCTGGTGTGACGCCGTATATATGGGTGCAAATTAGACTTCGTGCAATACGCCATTTAGGGTCCATTTTTGAAGTGTGTGGACGCGCTTGGCTATGGCGCTTGGGTAGCGCATTTGTCTGAGATTGACCCCCCCCCCCCCCCCAAAAGATTCTCGGAGCCGCCACTGGATCTAGTGTCTGTTATACTCGATCTATTTATCAATATAATTTATCTGTTTATTTATATCCACAAAATTGATATGTATCTGTCTGACTTTCTCCTCACCTCAACAGAACGATCTCCACTTCTAAAAGACCTGCGATCATTGGCCATCAAATGCATGAAGAGGAACCCAGACTCCAGACCTAATCTCTCCTCCGTCCTCAATCAAATCAGTACCATGAAGACACGAGTAGATCGCTCAACTCCGTTTTGGAAACGACTCGTCATCAAGAAGCATCGCTAAAAACTTTTCACGGATCCAGTGATGGACCGAAGGGGCTGAGGTCCCCTCTCTTCAGAGAGAGAGAGAAAAAAATTATATCGATGGATGCTCCTACGTGTAACTGAACACTCATCACCTTGAACCAAGCTATTTATTTCAATTTAAAAAAAATTGCTCATTATTAATGGGGGAAACGATATTTTAGCTATATTGTAGCATCAGCACTTCAGTAAAATTAATATCCTCAACCATGTCATCACCGTGAAGACAAAAAGAAATCGCTCAACTCCGTTTTGGAAACGACTGGTCAAGAAACACCGATACTTGAATACTTGTAGCGGATCCAGGAGTGGGCAGGGCTAATTATACGGCACAGCTGAGTGAGAAAGAAATTGTGAAAAGAAAGAAAACCAATCGTTTGCGGGCATTGCTCTGCCTCTGACGTACTCCTGGTAGAGGAAGTCCGATTCATTTTTTCATATGAATTATATTTAAAGAAAAAGTGGGATGGGGTTGGCCCTTTTTCTTTCTGACAATCCTGGATCCACCCCTTAATACTCTCTCTGTTGCATAATCATGACCACAGTCCAGTAATCTTATGTAAAAGGAAACTGATTAGTTAAGCACTTTCAATGGGACTATTTATTTTAATAGAATATATAGAGCGAGAGCTATGGAACTCTGCTCAATTTGAAAAGAGGAAAGAGTGGTAAATGATAAATAATATCAGCATAATTTCCCTGAAGAAATCGGTGGAGCAGTTTCTTTTGTTTTATAATCTGATAATAATTTATTTGTATTTAAAGATAAGTATTATTTTTACGATGTTTTGCGCTGGCGCATTATAGCGAAGTATTTTAATCTTAGATTCATAATTTATATTCACTTATTTTATTTATTTTGGACGGGATGAAACTGATACTATGTCGAGAGACGTATTGACTGAAAACATACGCTTCATACAAAGTTAATTCTGAAATCAGTGGGACAAATGCCCCCTATTTTCCTCAGAATCGACGCCAAAGTATCACCCAAATTTTCCAGACCACCCCTTCTCATCGTTTCAAAATTATTCTGGCAATTGCTTCTCCCCGCCTAAGTATATTGCAGTTCCTATTTGAACATAATTCCGCGTCTCTATTTGGGAGGAGGTGGGGTAGAGCGACCGCTTTTGGTTGGTGATTTAGAGTGTTTTGAAAATCTTTGGTGGAAAGGGCGATGGAGGAGACCCGGTAGCGTATTAAAAAAATTGATAAATGGAAAAACGGAATCGGTTTTTCGGGGGTGGGGGTGGTGAGGTAGAGGGGAGAGGGGTAGGTGGAAAATATACGTACCTGGGTGAAGGCATACTGTGCCGTAAACCCAATCGTAGTTTTATTCAACTTATATTCTGGGCTTTTATCTATTCTGTTTTTGTTTTTTTTAAACCGGGGGGGGGGGGGGGGGGTTCCTACCTATAACATATACGATACTGTTATGACACCGAAGGTTCCACTTATTAGACCGCGGATTTTTTTAGTCTCAAAAGTCCATGGGCCATGGCATTGTAAAGCTTCACCGAGAACCCCCCCCCCCCCTCTCTCTCTCTCTCTCTCTCTCTCTCATTCTCTCTCTCTCTCTCTCTCTCTCTCTCTTTCTCCCTCTCTCTTCCTCTTTCTTCCTCTCTGACTGTTTTTTTTTCTCTCTCTTTGCCTCTCTCTTTCTCTCTCTTTCTCTCTTTCTCTCTTTTACTATTTGTCTATTCATATGCGATTCGACTCTCTGATCACTGCCACATACTTATCTTATTCATGTACACATTTATCATTCTCTCGTCATGCTTTCACTGTATGTTTTAATCTTAAAGACATCAAACACCGCGATTATCTGCTTCTGTATTTTATGCAAATCGGTTATTTATATTTAAACGCTGTATACATATTCAACATTGAATAAAAACCAGTATATGCTTCTGCCAGTATAGTTGTTGTGATGTGTACCACGTCTCTTTCTGTTTATCGTCAGTTGATATACATAAAACTTTGAATCTTAATTCCATGCCATCGAATGACATTATGATCATGTCAGCTTGCTATATACTAGTAGTGTATCTGAGTTTCGATCTGTTAACGGGTATCCATATCAGATATGGATTATGGAACAAACAAAATTTATGATATTCCAGAATCATTTTAGTTCATCACTGCTGCCAGGGATGAGAATGATATTGGTATCAGAAAAACTAATGGAAGAATGAATTTTAAAAAATGGTTGCCGGATATGAAATAAAATTAAAAACGAAAACAAAACACAGTAAAGAATTATTACTAATTTTTCTAGGAATTTGCAGTCTGTCCCCCCCCCCCCCCCCCAATATAGCATGATCTTGATCATTACACAATTGTATTACTGTTATATAAATAAGTAAGGCAATGGCCTTTTTTCTACTATTTTGTTTATGCTGACAAGGTCAAAAAACAATTATTGTGCGGTAAGTTTATCGCACTCCAGTAGTAAATACCCCCCCCCCTCTCTCTCTCTCTCTCTCTCTCTTGGAAATTCCCCACAGATCACATCATCAATCACATGCAGAAAATTTGAAAATGCCAAAATAATAGTATAATAGTTTATATCAAGACTAGACAATTTGCAGTACCATATTTAGATATTCATAAAATCAGAAAAGTAAGAAAAATAAAAAATTGCGAATCAGAAGAGATTCGAATTATCAAGATATTGATTAATCGAAATGAATTTGATGAAATAAATTCGTAATAGATCACATGCACAGAAAACTTCAAATAGCCAAAATAATAGTAGTTCATATCAAGACTAACTTCAGACTTTTTGCTTTTTGCAGTATCATCAGTACAGTGTATTTAGATATCTACAAAATCAGAAGGCTAAGATAAAAATTGTGAATCAGAAATGATTCATATTCTCAACATATTGATTAATCGAAAGCGAAATGAATTTGCTAAAATAAATGTAAAACTACCTACCATGAAATATATGAGTTTGACAGAAATATATATAACTTTCCCTTACACGAGGCTACGGAAGAGCTATTTGGGAAATTTGGCAAAACCCAGTTAGCTGTAAAAAATGGCTAGGCCTACACATCGAATTCGCAACCCTCTACTTCGTGCAATGCATGAGCACAATACAGATGACAGATTCAAGAGACACTGTTTGAGAAAGTATCACGACGTTGACAAGGTAAGAGTGTAAAAATTGTGATTAAATTTGCTATACCAAGCCTGTAGTGTAGCTCTTCGGTCCCACATACCTGATTTTCATTAAGTCGGATACTATAGACTCTAGTCAGGGATTGTATTACAGTGTAGGCCACTTATACATGTATAGTCAAGTATTGTAATTCCGAACAGATTGTATTACCGAACGTGTAAAGTTAAGCGCCTAAAATGGGTTTTCATACGCGTGGGATTACGCGTATGAAAACCACACTATTGATACCAGGTTGTGTCTTTTTCCCATAGGTTTCACACGTTCGGAATTACGGTACCTTTTTCAAGGGACCAAAACGCCGTGTCGTTGGGAAGGGGTTCACTCGGAAGGGAATATCGTATTAAATCTACGTTGTCTTTTTAAAATTCCATCAACTTCTTTTTTTGTAGGACTTTGAGCATTCAATATGTATAGTTTGACAGATATTCGTTTCATATTTTATTTGCTATCGTTGATTTTCTGAAAAGTGTTCGGACATTGGATCAACCACCATACAAGCTTATCTGAAGAGGTGTAGGCCTACAGTTCAGCGCCTAAAATGGGTTTTCATACGCGTGGGATTACGCGTATGAAAACCACACTATTGAAACAAAGGTTGTGTCTTTTTCCCATAGGTTTTACACGTTCGGAAATACAGTACCCTTTTCAAGGGACCAAAACGCCGCGTCGTTGGGAAGGGGGTTCACTTGGAAGGGAATATCGTATTAAATCTACGTTGTCTTTTTAAAATTCCATCAACTTCTTTTTCTGTAGGACTTTGACTTTGAGCATTCATTATGTAAGTTTGACAGATATTCGTTTGATATTTTATTTGCTATCGTTAATTTTCTGAAAAGTGTTCGGACACTGGATCCACCACCATACATAGTGGATGTTTGAGACTCTAATTCTAAAATTAGTCTTCGTCTTCACACTTCTTCCTTTTTTCTTCCCAATTGAATTCCTTTTTAAGAAATCTTTTTCTTTCTTTTTCTTCTCCCTTGTCTTCTTCTTCTCCTCCTCCTCCTCCTCCTCCTCCTCCTCCTCCTCCTCCTCCTCCTCCTCCTCCTCCTCCTCCATTGACATTGTCTTCTTCCTCCTCTCCACTCTCCAGTCTCCTCCACCTCCTTTGGCTTTGAGCTTTTGAGCTTTTGTTTTGAGATACCTTTTTTTTTTCTTTTGATTATTGTCTGATGATGATGATTATGATATCTAAATGCAATGAATGGTGGTGATGCTGATCGGTGATGATGTTGATGATGGTGATGATGATGTTGTTGATGGTGGTGATGATGATGATGGAAACTGGTGTGATGATGATGATGATGATGATCTGCAATAACCTCGCTTAAGTGTGAGTGGATGATGATGATTGATATTGATATTTAATCTGGTTAACAGAAGAAAAAAAATGAGAAACTGCATGATGGAATTTATGTGATGGGGATGCTGGATGAGGATGACAAATAGACCTTTTTTTTTCAAAAGATACTTATGGCAAACTTGATATAGATTATAGCGATGATTATGATGATGGCAATGGCACCCACACATATGCGAGGTTATTGTAGAAAACCTTGCACTTTGTACCTTCGTACCATGATGAATTGCCTCTCATAGCAAGTGTGTGATATTTTGCACATAAATGTGCTGGAAAGGACTCAGGAGCAAGATCGCTGGCCAAAAACAGCCTGAAAATTTCACTTGATCAAGATGATAAAGATCCTATTGAAGAATCTGGCATGAAATTAGATATTCTATCATCCTAAAATGTAGAAGGAAAGTATTTCTCAAAATTTTTCTTATTATATTGGTGTTTTTACCTCTTCAACTTAGAGGTTTTGACCACCGCTAAAATTGACACAGCCCCACATAGTGATGGTTCTGTGAGTGTGGCAATGGCGATGATGATAATGGTGGTGGTGGTGGTGATGATCGAATCAGAGTTGAGTTGGTAATGATATTTTCGTGATACTCTTGAGCATAATTTATTTATTAAAAAAAAAATCTTTTTAGGATAAATGAATATTCTGAACTTAAACTTTGAAGAAGGTGATCAAATTATATTTACACAAAGAAATACTGACATTTAGTTTTTAATATATTCAGAATAAAATGTTTAAGGTATATGACAATTTGAGAATATCTTCATATTTTTGACAACACTTTTATTTTTAAAGTTGATAACCTAATCAAAGGATGATAAAAATACAATTTAAAAAATATCAAAATATGTCTTATATGATTTACAAAAAATTAGATTGGAGAATTATCAAGGGAAATATACACAGTATTGAGATTTGGAGTTTTTAACATAGATTATTTGGGCAAATCTTTATGCTTAAAATTTATTCAATATATATTTTTTTTCATATCTTCAACTTTGTCTTCCCTTTGTAGTGGTACAGTTGTGATGTTAGCAAGCTCCCTGAGTGGCTCTCTTCCAAGTTTGTACAGAGCAATATCGACCAAAGGACTGAGGTCTTTCTGGATGGTTGCTATGAGAAGTCTGGTTGGTTTCTCACTCAGATGTGGCACACCACGGCCAAAGCTGCCCTGTCTTTCTTCATGTCAACTACCTCAGTAAACGGGTAAGAGAGAAAGAGAGATATAGGGGAGGGAAGATATAAAGACAGAGACAGACATAGACAGGCAGAGAAGCAGACAGACATAGACAGACACTTTTGAGAAATAAAATAATGTTACATCTAACAGCCTAATAGCAGTTACTGTTTTAACACAGAATTCTGTGTTTCTTGTTTTGAGGGCCATTTTGGGGAACAAATATATACTTTTGTTGATAATTCAGGATGTTTCAGCATAGTCGGCAGACCCAGTGGCGTATTCAGAAATTGATAAAAGGGGACAAAATCTTCTCGGACAAGAGTTGATGATGAAAAATGTACCTATCACAGACAGATAGACTGACAGACAAAATAAAGAAAGAGCAGTAAAGAGGATATTAAATAGAGATAACATACCTGCCAATTGTCCCTATTTAAAGGGATTGATTAACTTTGCCCAGGATTGAAAAAAAAAAATCACTGTTCCAGCTAATGCTGTAATCATAATTGCAAACCTTTAGGTCAGACAGGAATCGCCTGAGTTTTATAAGCTGATCGGTCGTTTATATATCAGGATATTTACGATTGAACATCGATGTCGGGATAGAGTACCACCGAACCCTAAAGAACTCTTACTGTTTTGTCACAGATTACCGTACAATGAACGAATCCCTATTTCTTCACGGGCTGGAAACCCGCTCTGAAATCGCCAAGCGCTGGTGCTTGGTTTTTGTGACTGCAGCGCGCTGCAGCACAGCGACTTGCGCTATGGCGATCGATCGCTTCTTTCTCTTTTTTAAGAATAGTAAACGGGTTCCATTTTCTCTTATACTTTCACATATCCTTAATTATATATTTAGTTAGATGATTGCACACAATTCACTGGCATTTGAGCTGATTTTTGAATTTTTCACAAAGTTGGTCAATCCCTTTAACAGGGACAATCCCGATTTTTGGTAAAAGAAAGAGCCACTTCCACCACTGTGTCCCTATTTTTGCAAAAATCTGTCTGTAGTAATGTATAGGAAACTCAGAAATGTCCCGATCTTCAGCCTCTGCCTTGTCATTTGTCCCTATTTCTTGGGTTTCAGGGTTGGCAGGTCTGAGATAATGGTAGGGAAAATGAAGAGTCAGGCTACTTAAGGCTAGGCATACAGACAGTAAGATGGAGAGTGTAAACAACACGAGATAGAGAGATAGATGAGACAGTAGAGACAGGCAGTGAATAACAAATAAAGAAGAGAGATGAGACAGAGAGAGGGAGAGAGAGAGAGATTGAGAGAAGAAGAAGAAGAAAATTGAGGAGGATGAGGAGAAGGAGGAGGAGATCTATGAAGAAGGAGGAGAAAGAGAGGAGGTAACAAACATAAAAAAAAGAAACAGACAAACTAGCAAAATAGAGAGAAGTAATTACTAGTAATCTGCCCCACTACATGTACCATTAATTCCAACATGTGATTTTTTTTTTTTGGACTTGACATGTTTTGTATTTTTCATAATTCAAATTCCTTTTTCTAGTTAAATTATGAAGAAATACAGTTAATTTCAGAGACAAAAGTACATGTCAATCAATACAATACTAGTAGCGAAATGGAATTTATTTTGCCTAACCATTAATCTAAAATCAATGTTCTCATGGCACATGGATTTAGATTCTTGAAGCGGGGGTCCATGTTTGTGTTCTCACGAGACCAAATCCAACGTCTTCTAGGAGTGTCGGCCAACTGGAAAGCAGAACGCATCATTGACCTCGGAGCGGGTGATGGGGAGGTCACCAAAGAGGTAGACTGCATGTTCCAGGAGGTTTATGCCACCGAGGCATCGTGGACGATGCAGTGGAGACTGTCTCAACAAGGTTACAAGTGAGTATGCATGGTTGCTCTTTATTCATTCCCATATACTGCTACTTTATTTTCAGAACACTCTGAAAGTTACCTATTCTAGAATAATCAGAATGCTCATTCATTCATGGAAAACACAATGTCCAATACATTATGTAAACATGAAATTGAGAGCTCATTGGCCAAATTTTTGCAGACCCATTTTGCTCGCAGGATTGTCAGAATTTTAGCCTTGTACATTTGGATCCAGGGTAGTAAATCTGCAGGGTTTGGGAAGAGAATGAAATTATCAATTTTGATAAATGGAAGTAATATCTATAAAGAATACTTTAAAAAAAAAGGTTGGAAGGATGTACTCAAATTACAGGAAACTGAGGCATGTTTAAAGGGAAGGTTGAGTTCTGGGAAAGGTAAAAAATAATTTGTGAGCTTTCGCATTCTTTTAATGTTAGTTTGGAAGATTATCATAGTAGAAATGTCCCCTGAAAAGGATTGCTCTTCAAATGCCCTCACATTCAAAATATAACAAGAAACAGCTGAAATGTTCGGGCCGAACATTTGTATGTAGTCCCATATATGCATTTCTTTGTGCAGTGCATGTGACTCCCAGCAGGAGTGGGTCAATTTCTTCTCCTTTGGTGATTCCAAAACCATACAGCATACACCAATTCTTATGTACTATATAATCAACCTTTCACAATTAATATGAGACAGTTTTTTTCACGATGTTATCGCATGACCAGAACTCAACTTTATCTTTAATCTAACAGCTTGGTTTACCTGTTTTATCCAGAATACTACCCATTGATGGTTGGAGCCAGGAGAAAACTGGACACACCTATGACATGATTAGCTGTCTGAACTTGCTGGATCGATGTGATAATCCGCTGGCACTCCTCATGGAGATGAGAGAATCTCTGTCATCATCTGGTGTGGTCGTCATGGCAGTCGTTCTCCCCTTCAAGCAGTTTGTAGAGCATGGTAAGTATTTTTGGTATGACATATTAAGGGAAAGGGCTTTTATGTAAGAACGATTACCTTGAAATCATAAAGAAACCAACATTATCGAACCAAGGTTCTTTAAATTTTCTGAAGCAGAGGACCAGAAATATCCCTCCTTGTCACTTGGCTTTTTTCCATGATTTTCATAATTAAAAAAAAAAATTGTTGTCTAGTGATCTTACTCTGTGGTTTCACAGCTTACCCGATCATGTTCTTTAATGTAATAAGTATACTGTCTGTCTTTAGGCAAGTAATAAAAAAGTGTACCAATCACCTTAAAAAATAATTTGTGCACAGCTAGAATGTATAAAATCAACCTCAAAACACTTTACCTGGCCTTCTATGGTTTAACGGTTTAATAGGGAGTATGAAAAAATGAAGGAAAAGATAAAACCCCTTGCGCAGAACCCAACTCCGAGTTCGGTTCCGCACAGGACACTATGTGAGCGTGTACGGGTGTGTTGACTAGTTTCCTCACAAGTCGCTGTTTTGTTTATTTACAGTGTATAAACTTGCAATATCTCTTCATAGAATAACATTTGAAGCTCATATTTCGAATATAGTATAGTGACATGTAACCCCTAATATACAGAGGAAAATATTTTATGGTGACAGGTACACTTTAAGGAATTCATTATGTACTGAAAGTAATGTACTCTCTTTTCACTCCCATGGCAAGACAAAGATACTAAGATCAAGGTAGGAATCTAGTAACTTTGCTTGCATGTGTATGAGTCAAGAACATGTTAAAGCCATGGAATATTTGTTGTTTTCCAAGGAGTAGTATGGCCGCTTGGCGGCAACATTCTTCACACCACAGAACTTCCCAGTGAACTGTCCGGTTGTGTTAATTAGCAGTGCAGAGAGTCTCAACACAACTCTATACGATCTCTGACGTTGTATATCATTTTTTTTGAAGGTTCAACCCAGAACAGGCCTTCCGAAGTTATCGAGGTCCAAGGAGAGACTTGGGAAGAACAGGTCCTACATCTAGTCCAGGACGTGTTTCATCCTGCTGGGTTCCAAGTCCGGAGCTTCTCGAGGGTGCCTTACCTCTGCGAGGGGGACGCCACTGAACCTTTCTACCTCCTGCATGATGCACTCTTTGTACTGGAGAAAAGTGAAGATGCTCAAAGCAGTGAAAAAGTGAAAAGTGAAGATGTTCCTAGCTGTACCTTAAACACAGAGGAGGAAGGATGATTAACATGATACTCTTTGAGAGATTGCAGTAGTAGCAATACTGGATGACTTGGAAGTTGAGAAAAGGCTTAATGAGAAAAATTGAGATGGATTCAGAGACCTATAAAAGTGCCTGTACTGAGATGCAACCACATTTCACTTCATGCTGGTGGCATCAATTGCCAAATTCAGGAAAAGGAAACCATTAGAAAAAAAAAAAAAATGGAGCCTCATCACAGTAAAACCCTTCTAAAGTAAGCAAGGTCTAAAGTGCCTACAGGTGCTGGAGCTGTCCAAATATTTTCAGCATTATGCAAAATGCTGAGTTCCAGCAAATGGAATTCGGTTGATATTGCTGGTATTGCTGAGCTCCGTGAGTACCAGTTTACAACTATCTGCAGAAAAGTACTTTGAGCTTCCATTAATGTTATAAACGCTTAGGGTGCCTTCCTGACATTCAAGGTGATGCGTCATATCCTTCATCCTGGCACTGTCATGCTCCATTGTGGATGTGAGCACCCCTGTCAAATAAATATGGGACAATGGGAACCACTCACATTTTCTGATACTTATAATCAGAAAACATGTGGGATAAAAAAAAGAGATAGAGTGAAGTGTATATATTTGCCTGTCATTTAAAGTTAGTGTCTATGTTTGTACTCAATATGCATTTCTTACAGCTCAGGAAGATGTTGTAATTGTTCTACTTCACCATAATAGTACATAATAATTTGCGGTGTGTATAATTCTGTTCTTTAGAAATCATTAGCAAAACAGACCAGGGCCCTGTTGCATAAAACTTTAACTGTATAAACCATTAACGGTAACTTTGCTATCAATGGTAACTCCCATGGAAATCTTGATTTTGATTGGCTGTTGAGTGATGTTACCATGGTAGTTACCATTGATAGCAGAGTTACCATTAACGGTAAGTCTTATGCAACGGGGCCCATTAGGCAAGATGTCACTGCAACTCAAGAGACAAGTGAAGGTGAAATCGTCATCAACCATAGTCATCCTACCTCTACCAAATATGTAAATTTTTGACATCTTTATGTGATCTTAGAGTCTTATAATGATCCTCAGTATTCAATGGGTTCATCCATGAGACAATGATATACTTCAGTACAGGCTTGAAAATCAGACATCAAGAAGCAAGGCCTCAAGGTATCTATCACCTGCAATTATGATGCAAAAGGATCCATCCTGTAATGACGGCTGCTACACATGGGTGTGGTACTGCTATTGCTTCTCAAGTAGTCAGAGAAGTCACTGTGTGCCATTTGTAGCCTAAGAAATGAAGTAAGAATCATTGTTCTGTATATTCCATCTTGGCAAACCTTTAGAAGTTAATTGATACATGTATTAGTTAATGAAACACCTCCCCTGACCAGATTATGCAAGAAATTGCATTTGGCTTGAGGTATGAAATTTTTTCCTGATTGAGACACCAAGTAGTTATTTGAATGGTAAAGGCAAAATTACAGAATATTACGAGTGGTCTTTGGGATGAGGGTAATATCAGACCAATTAGACAACTATCCATGTCTAGGAGTGACTGGGTCTTTTCTCTGACTGGAAGGCTTGAAATATCCTGCAATTTTTGTTTTACTAAAGTTCAGAACTTAAGGAATATATTACTATATAAAATTCTCTGATCTGATCCCATTGCAAGGTCTTACAAAAGCTAGCAGTAGCCTGATCTTAAGGTGTGGGAAGGGAGGCCCACATAAGATGTGTATTTGAAAAGGTATCACTCTACAGGGCATAATAAACATTATTTTGGGTTAAATTGTGTCTGAATCTAGCTTGAAATGCTTGAAAAAATATGAAAATTTTCAAGCTCAATTTCTTTTTGTGCTTATGTTAAAAAGAGCGATTTGCCATTTGCAGTTTAGTACTTTATCTGTTTTCTTATGATGTGGTCTCAATCTTCCTACTATCCATGTCCTGTCTTTGTACGTGTGTTTGTAATATTAAGTTTTGGATTGAAACTTTTGATGCAGAAAACTTTTATTTGCATGTGTAGATTAGTGTTATGCTTGCTCTAATTAATATGACTGAATGGCTGATATTTTGATGTAAAATTGTGTTCACGTACATGTAGTTAACAATTGAACAATGGAATTAAGATAATCAGCAGATTATGTTGCAGTGGGGTCTATAAAGGAGGCAGCAGCCCCACATTTGGTAAAATTGAAAACCTTTTTTTTTTTGCTCAGGATAAATATATATTTGTTTTGCTTGTTAGATAATTATTCTTTGACCTTTACAAATGGACAAGTTTGGGCCAACACCCTCCCACAGCCAGGAAAATTGTTCTAGATCTGCCACTGTTTTTGTCTCGCTTGTGTAAGCAAAAAGCGAGACATAGGCGCTGCTTTTCCGATGGCGTCGATGACGTCAACAATTTTGGAAATGCTCTCATTTCAAAAGTATATGTTTGATTTCTATGAAACTTGAACACAAGGGTTGTAGAGTATCACAAATTATGTGGGACAAATTTCAGGTCAAAAGTTAAGGTCAAAGGTCAATTAAGGTCAATTGAGTTAAATTGTGTTCCAAAAACTTAACCTGAGGTTAAGTTTTTGAATTTTTAATTTATTTCAAAAGTATTTGTTCAAATTCTTTGAAATTTGGCATCATTCTTGGTAGAGATTGTCTTCATGTCACCCTCTTTCAAATGAATACCCAAATCTTACATTTTCATCACATTAATTGATTGAAGGCCACCTACTGACAGTTCAACTTGGTTAAGTTTTTGGTAAAATTCAGTTTTGTCTCTACATACCGTACATGTATGTACATGTAGTATGTACATGTATTGTACATATGCATTTGACTTCTTCTCAAAACTTTTCTGGTGGTGGATTTCAACCAAAATTGGCAGGGATCATCCTTAGGCAAGGAGGATCTAAATTAGTACAGATGGGGGTGCCTACCAATATAGGGGGGGGGGGGGTCTTGGGGGCACCACCCCCAAGAACACCAATTATGGCAGTACATGTAATTAGATTCATATTTGCTTCTTCTTCAAAGGGTACCAATCACCGAAAAATTATTTTGCTCTCTATTTTAGGGATCCATGTCATACTATATTCAAAATAAGGGCTTCAGATATTAATTCTATAAAGAGATATTGCAGTTTTAATTACACTCTCTATAAGCGTAAAACCGACTCGTGATTAGACTACTCGACGCACCCGACGCGCTCGCCAAGATAGGGCTCGCGTGGAACTAAACTCGGAGTTTGGTTCCGCGCGAGCATTTTCATGTTAACCTTTTTTCCTTCATACTCCTTAAAGGTAAGAGATAGTTTTGGGAAGCTCTCAAAAACTTTTCGTGAGATTTCTTTGATTTTACTTAATAAATAGCAGGGTACTAACATAACTAAGATACTGTGAAGTTTTTTCCTCCTCAAGGGAAGTATTTATCGAATGAAAGGTGAAAAGTAATAAAAATCCCTGGCCCAAAAAAGAGGGGATGTAAATTCAAACAACGGCCACACACATTACGCACATGGGGATTGCCGTGTGTTATAGAATACGCTACACACAGTGCGAAGCGCTGGGTTTATTGTGCGGGGAACCTTCGGGTGGATATGGTCTTAGCGTGAGGCAGTGAAAAGCCGTTACCAAGCATTTCTTACAGATATTTACACTGAAATTTGTTCGAAATCGTGAATGGAATGTTAAAATAATCTCGTACATGTGTCTTATGGTAAAAGGAGAATAGTATGTGACTATGTTAGATAAGTTCCTTGCCAGTATTTTTTTTGCTACCGAGACTGTCTGTGAGCTTTAACCGTTGACCGATAGAATGCCAGATAAAGTTCTTCGGGATTGATTTTATACTTTCTAGCTGTACACAAATGATTTTTTCAGGTGATTGGTACACTTTAAGCCCTGTTGCAAGATTGTTAGCAAAGTTTGTACGTATCATCCTTAGAGGAAGGAGACCTCACTTTCAGAAACAGGGTACCTTGCCTCCTAGGGGGCTCAGGAGCAGCACCCCTTAAATGTGAAAATGAGAATTTTATAAAAATACATGGCTGGGTTCAAACTGAACTAGGTAAGAATCATTCTTAGGCAAAGAGGGTCTAAATTACTGCAAATAGGGTGCCTACATGTATCCCGTAAGGAGGGGGTGCAGTTGGGGGGGGGGGGGGAGGGAAAGCACACCTCCCAAAGCCTGTGACACCAAATTGACATTTTTCTTTCATCTGTAAAACGTATGGCCACTTGCAGATTGTTACCAAACTAGGTAGGAATCATTCTTAGGGGAAGGAGACTGAAAGTTGTTCAAGTATAGTACTAGATCATTATCTTCAAGGGGTCTGATGGAGGGGCACCACCCCAAAAGTGTCCCAATGGCAATTATTTCATGTACACAGTACACATATTCTGCTTCTTTATTAAAAACACACACAGCTTGATTTCAATGAACTTCACCATCCAATAAATCTTACTTGAAAGGGTTTTAAGTTATACAAATGGGGTACCTTGCTCACATGGGGGGGTGCCCCAAAATCTTTGATTTTTCACGAAGTGAAAATTGCGTGATGCAGGCTAGACTGCCCTGGGAATTTCCCTTGTTCGACCAGGGAATGCTCCACACTAACTTTATTCGTAGGGGATCCGGATTGATATTTTTAGAGTCTTTATACATGGGCCCAATGTTATAATTTTGAAACTTTTGGGGTGCGGACTTCGACTTTGGGCGCCCATGTGTCCCGAGCGCCTGTTAGAATTGAGCCCTGCCATGTGGTTGTGTTACAACACTGCAGTGGGATCGAATTTCATGCTGCAATATACATTTGAATGGGCCTTTGCCCGAAAGCCTATGGTTTTGTGCCTGCCCACTTTTACATGCATTTACGTGTTGTTACCGTTTCTTCTAAAGTGTGCAATAAATGGGCTTCCATATATTTACTAGATGTTTAGTATCTTATTGCAGGTATTCTGTCATTGTCACTGCCATTTCTTTTACCTTTTTTTTTCGCTTGGGATGCCAGAAAATCATGAGAGAGGGAGAGGGAGAGAGAGAGAGAGAGACCATGTGAAAAGAGAAGGGAGAATGATAATACAGTGGAAACTTGCTATAAAGAGCTCTGATATAACACAATTCCTGATACATGTACAGTGGAAACTCGGTATAAAGAGGTCTGATATAACAATATTTCTGATATAACAAGGCAATATTCTGGTCCCAGCTCTTTATATTCTATTGTTTTTTTTTAACGAATATAACGAGATTCCTGCTTTAACAAGGTAATTTTGATGGTCCCAAGGACCTCGTTATACTGAGTTTCCACTGCACAACAAGGTAATTTTGCTGGTGCCAAGTCTTTACGTTTTTTTTGGTTTTTTTTTAACCCTAATGTAAAGAGATTCCTGATATAACAAGGTAATTTTCAAGGTCCCAAGGTCTGCGTTACAGCGAGTTTCCACTGTATCCTTACAACTGAATGTCCAATGATGGAAATCAGGGACGAGTAACAAGCAAAACAACCCACTCACTCATGGAGAAGAGCACACATTAACGTGAACATAACCATACATTTGCTATCAACCTACACATCCACAAGTTTTCTGGTTTAGATTCATGATTAATGGGCAATCCAACTATGTTAAAAAATAGAAACAGGATGGTGAATGTTTGAAAGAAATCAAAGAATAAAAAAGAAATGAATGTTTGAAAAATGAAATCATTACATCTATGTGAATCTCAAATTGGCAAAGTTTGTGAATAGATTGTGACGTATTCACGGTCAACTATCCCATTTGCCGTACACCAAAATATTAAATTCCAGTTTCCCTTCTGAGTGCCTTTTCCCTCAGGGCAGTACACAAAATATATTGTAAATACATGTAGTATATTGTTATAGGTCCTCCAAAAAGGGAAAAAATCCAACAAAGTTATACATTTTGACAAATTGAAATTTTAGTCATTTTGTGTGATTACAACTTTAAAAAATCACAACTTTCGTATTGTTTGCCCGATTTTGTTCAAACTTTCATCAGTCTGCTTCTCTGATTTTTCTGCTTTCACACAAATCAAATATCACAAAGGTTGGATTGCCCTTTTTAATTAATGCAAGGGATTTTTCTCATTAGCTGGTATAGTGGAAGCTCATAAAAACACTGTTACCACAAACACTCATTTGAAGTAGCAACTGTGTCGATCCCAGCTATTTGTATCTTGTTTTTGAGCCATGATATAACAATGTTTTAATCTGACAAGGTAATCCTTGGTTCCACCATACATCTTTTGATATCTTGTGATGTGTGCATTAGGAGTCGAACTGGTGGAATATTTATAATGCTGTACTCATACGCATGCTTTTCCACTCTCACCTATTTCTTTTCTTTCTCCATCTCTATATCATCCTCTTTTGTGTCCCTCTATCACTCTCTCTTTTTATTCACAATATTTATCTACCCTCTCTCTCTCTTTCTTGCCCTCCCCTACTTTGCTTCTGTTCTCTTAGGCCTACTTCTCTCTTTCTTTTCTGGGCATCGTTTCATCAAACCGTCATAAGTAGAAGTTTGCCGACATCCCGTTGAAACACGTGTATTCAAATTATCACAATGGGTGAATGTCGGTGAACTTGTACTTATGATGGTTTGATGAAACGCTGTCCTGTGGTCTCCAAAGTCACCAGTATCTTCATTCATCTCCATCAAATCTATCTTGTTTCATTTGCCTTCATCATGTAACCCAAAGGACTGTACTGTCATTCAAAATGTTTTGTGCTGCATTGATCATTGTGTTATAATATGAGTGTTCAAGTCCTACACACACACACTAAGCACTTCCTACTTTTGTTTCTACACAATATTGAATAAATAAATAACACATCTTCTCGCAGACTCTTTCTCTTGGTAAGACACTGATACACAAAAAGCACATGACAAATAGCATTGCATTCAGCAGATATTTATTCCCTGACTGCACTATTCACAAAGGTCTACCACAAGATGTTGAAATGTGATGTGTAACCATGACGACAGATTTACTTGGCGGATGCCTCTGCTTTCTTCAGCTTGGCCATCTCCCTGGTCAGGATAGTGTTCCTCTGTAGACAGAAAATGAAAGAAAAAGAAAACAAAGTCAGAGGACTTGTTTAAAGTTGTATGAAGACGTTATAAAGAGGTAATATGGTCTAGTGGAAAAGTCACTGGACTGTAGATCACAAGGTATAGGGTTCGAATCCTGGCCTAGCACCAACATACTTTGGCAAGACATTAATCTACATTTGCCACTATCCACCCCAGTGTAAATAGGTATCCGATATGCTTGAATGCTAGTTACTTTGGCAGCTCGGCTATAACCAGGGTAATAACGTCTAAGAGCCATGAGCATCATAGCATGAGAGATATGAGTGTTGTATCAGAAGCTATCATTTATGACTATTACTATTATTAAAGGTACTTTAAGTCACGCAGTATAACATCGATTTTCAGCCCAACTATGCAATTTATGATAAAAGCACCTAATTTGGCACACAGCTAGATTAATATGAAAGATCAAGACTGGACATATGGCAATTCTCAAATTTCGACCGTGAGGTCGGTTGTGCCCATTTCTCCACTTTGAAATTTGCTAATCATGGGGCACAGGTGCCCACTCTGGACAAATAGGCCTAATATACATCAATTCCAAATCAAGAATTATTATAGAATGTTGGCTTTCGTGGAAAGGTAAAGTGTAATCTTTTGAAATGCGGATCATATAAAAAACCCTCTCTGAAATTACCAAGCCTGAAATTGTGGAAATATTAACGATTTCTCATTTCATGTTTATTTTCTCACCTTTTGCTTGGCACGCATGAGCTTGTAGCGGTCAAAGTCGGTCATCTGTCTTCTCTGTAAAACAAAGGAAAACAGATTGAAACAAATTAGCTCCCACATTGGACATAAATATACAAAACACACATCACCCCTTCCCATTCCGTTCAATTTCCTTTTAAAATTTGAAAATGCATAAAACAAATTTGTAGGTGATTTATGGGCAAACAAAATGTATGTATGTATGTATGCTGATCATACTTACCCCAAGGCTACTTTCTGCATTTCTAGGTTATCTTGTATCTTTAGTTTCTTTACAATGCAAAATAATAGGAACACATTTTCCCCATTAGTAAATAGCTACTACCAATAGCTACTTTTTGTCCAAAACTTAAGGGCTATTAGCCTTATATCTAGTACGTCATTTGCCTCAACCCACCCTCTCCTTGGCAGCGAGCTTCTTGGCCCATCCAGTGGCTTCCCACTTGCTGGTGATCTCGTCCTTCTCCCAAGCCTTCCTTACGGTGCTGTTACGTGCTGAATGGGGGATGCGGATGACAAAGTCGGTCAGATGAAGCTGCTTGAAGCGCATACCCTGGCGCTTCACTCCCGAGAGTGGTCCATCAATGAGGGCCTATGGTAGAAACACAAAGGTGAAAGATTTATTGAGAGGGGGTTTTGATATCCTGCACAGAATTACAAATCACACCAATCTTTTTCATGATGAAACAGGGACTACTTTTAGAACATGACAATAAGTTATTCCAATTAAAGTGGCTTGAAATGAATACTGTAGCGTTTTACTCCAGAGAGGTCTAACAAGAAGGGCCTATAACGTAAAACCGAGGTGAAAATTCAATCAAGTTGAGTTTGGTTCCTCTACATTGAATTTTGAAGAATATCCCAATGTCTACAGAATTATTCTCTAACAAACTATGCTAAGAGTCTATTAGATCATTTAGATGGTCTTGTTCGAAGTGCATACCGTGGCACTTCACTTTAACCCTTTCAGGACAGGAATTATTTAAGCACTAAATTGATCACATTTTGTTCTTCAAATTGGCAACAATAATATTTATCTTTTATTGCTACATGGTTCTAATAAGGTGTAATGTCTTTCAGAACAATATACATGACTAGAAATTTTGTCGAAACGTTGAAAAAATGCCAATTTTGATGAAAAACAATGATTTTGAAACTCTCAATGTGTTGCCAATTTAAGGATTTCATAGTTTATTCTCGTTTTTAAAATTCCTGTCATCAAACAAAATATGGTCATGCAATAAAAATGAACATACTGTGTGCAGAAATTTTTGCTCTTTCTTCCCATGCATCGGGTATATTTTTTAGAGCTCTGAATCAAAAGTTATTGAGCCAAACCACAAAATGTGGTCAATTGTCTCCAAAGGGTTAACAAGGGCCTCAGACGGAACATGGGGATGAAAAATGTGATTGCTTTTGCCGAGAGGAATAGGTGTGGTTACTCTACTATGGAACAAAGACGATGAGCAAGGATATTCTCTAATTGCTCTGAAGTATGTCAGACACAAATTGGCAACAAAAACACAGTGCTTTTATCTGGTTTAACCCAGAATGGGCGGGGGGGATGGCTATTTCAATCAGGAATGGCAATCTTTAAATCAGGGATCTAATTCAGTGATTCAAATAATTGATTTTTTACAAACTACGAATACAATATTGTTTCAGAGTACTGACTTGGCACTCATCCACATTGTGAAACCGACATAATATTTACAGCTTTTGATGGACACTCACCCTCCTCTGGTCAATGACATCTACAATGACACATAGCTTGCCCTTGTTCTGTCCGCTGGCGATGTAGGCCACACGGCCAACCTCGACGAACCTCCTGAAGACCTGTTAAATAGAAGAAAGTACGAAAATAAATAATCAGATAAAGTTCTCTTAACAGAAGGTGCAAAGTATAAAATTCAGGTAAGGACCAAACTTTGATTAGAAAGATGTATTTCAATAGATTAATAGGGAATTTCAACATTTTTCTTTTGGATATATCGATTTTGGATCTCCTACTTTGATTATTTTGAAAATTATCAGGTCAATTGACAGTTTCGTATTTTTTTCTTTTCAAGTTCCAAATGACAAAGGGATCTTAAAGTACAATTCAGAGAAGAAAAAAGAATCCAAGCACACATCATTCATACACAGTATAATCATAAAACAATGATTTATCACATAAATACATGTAAATGCGAATGGGGGAATGTATTTGCTAAAATAGAAGGCAAAGTTGACAATGATGAACCCCTGCAAATACACTGAAACTAGAAGATTGTAAATTTGTAATATTATGACCTGTAATGTAAAAGCACAAATGGAGGTGGGGGGGGGGGGGGGGGGTGATCTACATATATATATATATATATATATAGTTATAATTGTGAGAAATGAAAATGAGAGAATAATGGTTGCGTAGCTTAAATCAAAGTTCCCCAGAGCTGTCCTACCTTTTTGAATTTTTTGCAAAGGTTGAAAAAATGTCTCCGCCGGGAATCGAACCCGGGTCGTTGACTTAGAACGCCAGTGCCTTAACCACTAGACCACGGAGACGGGCCAGTGATTTTGGCGACACCAGATTCAATTGACCGACAGATTGACAAATCTTCAACCTTATTAATTAATTCCTTTGTCGGGGGCAGATGAGCTTTGAACAAAGACAAGCCGCATGCCTCAGCTGGATCCAAGCGAATGCTTTGAGATACATGTATACATGTATCTCAGCTCTGGGGAACTTTGATTTAAGCTACGCAACCATTATTCTCTCATTTTCATTTCTCACAATTATAATTATTTCCAAGAGAGTTGCCAAAGCTGTTGTATATGTTATTTCCTTACAATTATATATATAGTTATATATATCGATTCAAACTGGAAAGAATGAAAATTGGATGAAAATAGAAAATATTTTGTGCGTTGAACAGTTTTTTTTCTTGATACAGACAGGTCCAAGTGAGTGATGATCTGATGACAATAAAAATTTATGTTGACAAGATGTGTTTTTGCATTTCTTTTCTGGATGCCTTCAAATAACAGGGAATGAAAATCATTTGAAAATAGCAATATCTTGAATATAAGCCATGTACATCATATTTTTTGTGGTACAATCACACCAGAAAGAATGCAGATTTGATGACAATGAATCTACATTTCATAAAGCTAAGATTTTGTAAACGCATCCTAACAGTAAAGAATGAACATTGGATGAAAATTGATTATTTGCATGTAGATGGAAATTCCGTCTTGATACAATTAAACAGGAAATAGCAAAGATTTGATGACAATATAAATTCATGTAGGCTGGATGTTTCTTTTTTTCTGGATGCTTAATAACAAGAGAGAATGAAAACTGGATGAAAACGGACATTTTTTAATGTGAAGATCAGCAGCTTAAGCACACAATGAAATTGCAGATAAGACATACATGACATTGTAATAATCCCAGTGAAGGGCACTAAGAAGTAGAACTTCATATACGCAAAAACATCAAAAATCACAGTTACTCTACTAATCCCACTGTGTTGGGCAAACAATAAAAGATCACGGGTAATGGATCTGTCATGAGAATTTACAGCTGCTTTTTACCTTATACATGTTAAGACATAAATGTTTGCAGTTAATAAGAAGCAGTAGAACTTCATATACACAAAACTATCAAAAATTATAGTTACTCTGCTAATCTCATAGTGTTGGGCAAACAAAAGATCATAGGTAATGGATCTGTCTTGAGAATTCACTGCAGCTTTTTACCTTATACATGTTAAGATATAAATGTTTGCAGCTAATGAGAATTAATCCAAGTCTTCAAATAAATCACAAAGTTGAAATCACCTTATAGCTATAGGAAGTTGCGAGTTGCAACTAATATAAATCTTAAACTTTAAGCTCAGGTTTCTTCTCTTTTCTCTCCATCAATATCAGAGCACTTCATTTACAAAGTAACCACTCATTTCCTTGATTATTACACATGTTTTAATTTAATTTAAACAATAACCCCCTCCCCCAATATATTTTTACAAACATTTTACTTAATATTTTAAAAATGAGCAGTTATAACTATGGAAGTGACTATAGAAAGTTCTTTTTTTTTTTTTACTCTTTCAGATTCTGTTACAAACTTTTGAAGGAAGATGTAACACAATACATGATTCAATGATGGAAACAATGATAGCATCATTTATGACAAGGAAAATATATGATGGCATGTGACAAAAATGTTGCCTCATCTTTGTAGGTTTCACAATTTATATGATAAAATGTTTGACATGATTTTCAACATGAGAGAATTTTTCTTGCCACCTTACTGTTTCGGCCTGTTTACATACCTGTCCCTTCTTGACTTCCTGAATGTCATATATATGATTAAGTGAAAAAAAAAGAAGATTTATTCTTAGCACAAGAAGTCATTACACTTATCTAAAGACCAAAATTTTATTGACCTTTAGAAAAACAACTTTTCTTCCATTTTAAGAAGAAATCAAATTTACTTGTAAAGAGATTATGAGATGAAAGACACAACAAGCATGGGGAAAAATTCTTTCGTTAACAGCCTTTTTGAGATTTTCAGTTATTAAGGTAAATTTTATCTTGGTGATCTTTTGTCTATGCAGATCCATCAAATTTACGGTTTTCACTCTTTTGGGGCTTTCCACAAGTAGACTCTATGGCCTGTTTCAATTTCAGATGTTATCTGAAATATCTGACGTTTTATAGCTAGAGTCTAGTCTTTTAAAAACAGGAATAGCTAATCTCTCCCAGTTCAAAAATTAGAATAGAAGAATAATCGACTTGTTTGACTTGAGTCTCTGTCATGACACTTGTGATTGAGGCAAATAGATCTCATTTCATATGTTTCACTTTCAGTCTTCTAGTCTTTTTTTAATTCTTTAATTGATTTTCAAAGGGCAATGCTTTCTCTCCCCAGGCCAGGCCAGGGCCCTCTTGCATAAAAATTTGCATTTAATCGCAACTCAAAATATTAAACGCAAGTACCAAATACGCGATCCTGATTGGCTGAAAAACCAAGTTGCGTTTAATTTTTTGAGATGCGATTAGACGCAACTTTTTATGCAAGAGGGCCCGTTGCACAAAACTTGTGTTTAATCGCAACTCCTAAAAATCAAATGCAAGTCCTTAATGCTGATTGGCTGAAAATAAAGTTGCGTTTTCCTGAGTTGCGTTCAAACGCAAGTTTTGTGCAACGGGCCCCTAACCCTAACCCGCCTAACCAAGGTCAAGTTGTATTCCACAAGTTAGAGCCCCAGCCCCCAGGCACAGCCCTGGCCCCTGCATGTGTTCCTGGACATGGTGCTATGTCTATGCTTTGGACAATGGACAGGCCTGGTTCCCATGCATCCACGCCATGATCCGCCGCCGATGAGACCCATTCAGACAGTGTCTCAGTCTGCCTGGCCTGCATGCGCTGCACTGCCAAGACTGCAATGGGAGTGTGCATTTAATACGTCCATCAGCATCACAAGCATTCAACTCGTGTAGTCTCTGTATTGCAAGGTGCACTCACCGCGCATACAATCACTCTTTTCAACACTTCCTAATGACAATTGCATAAGAAAATACATTTCTTATTAAAACAATTTAAAATATTAAATTAATATACTCCACACTTAACAATTTTACTTATTACATGGTAATCATAATACATTCATTTAGGAGGCATATTATGGGATCTAATTGAGGCCGTACCCGATCAGTCATGCTGGAAACTGTGAAAAAGACAGGCTTCGTCGAAAGAGGGCGTGAAGTTAAATTCATATTCTTTCTTCAAGGCTGATTTATACATTTTTATTTCAACACTACATACCACATTGATTTTAAAAAAATATTCTTTTAAGATACAGGAACAGTGAGTAAATTAAAAAGCAAATAATTATTCTGCAACAACAGAATATGATCATATCACTGAAAATATGAATTAGATCTAGATCTACTTTCTCTGATGAGTAATTAGCTTGTGTTATGGAACGCCAAAAATGCTTCGGGTCATCATTGACACTGTGTCACTTCAATAATAACCTTCCAACACAATAAAGGTGAAGGGTAAACTTTTAGAACTTTTTTTCTCTTTAAAGTGGCTGTCTATCCACAAAATATCTTTCTATATGATGTCATTATTATTATTACTCTCTTATGGGACTGATCTGAGCAATGACACGTCTTTATAAGTGTAAATATAAGAAACAGAATGTTCAAAATAATTATATGTGAGCGGTGTGAGCCTGTTTCATGAATTATTCTATTGAATCATGTTCAATAATCAGTGGCGGATCATAGGGGGGGGGAGGACCCCAGTCTATTCTCCCCCCCCCCCTTTGAAAGAAAAGTATGCATATATGCATTGTGCCCCCTCTTTTGTGATTGTGCCCCCCCCTTTTTTTTGCTTGTCAGATAATTATGGAGGGAAACTGGACCCCATAACCCCCCCCCCCCCACTGAGTGACTTTTGGAGGGCTGGTGAAAAAAAATGTCGCCCCCCCCCCCCCCCCCCACTGAGCAACATTTGGAGAGCTGGCGAGACCCCCAAAATATCTCCTTCCAAGCAGTTTCCCTGAAAGCTGACAATCCAGCATTTATGTGTGCCCCCCCCCCCCCCCAGTACAAAATCCTGGATCCGCCCCTGTCAATAATGACACCATTTTCGATATATACGGGTGGCGGGGAAAGTATCCCTAATAAATTAAGTTTAGCCTCCTTGACAACGTGAATATTCTTAAACGTATTTCAGGTCTTCCTCTTGGTATTCAATTGTCATTTAATCCAAAATAGATTTCGATATCAGTGAAAGAGAGAGAGAGAGGGAGAGAGAGAGAGAGAGAGAGAGAGAGAGAGAGGGGGGGGATGGGGGGGGGGGGAGGAGACATCATAACGTGAAATAAGGTTTATAATGCCTGTAATAGCTTTTGTTGAAAAGTGTCGTCTGCCTATATATGATTTTAAAAAAGTTTCTCAAATTTTGCAGGATTGATCTCCCCCGCTCCCTCTATCTGTCCCAAAATATCTGACCTTAGCGAGGCCCCATGGATCAGCCAATACTTCCCGCCCCCCCCCCCCCTGGCATTTTGAGGCACTTGAAGTCTTGAACTCGCCATTCCAATCGATTTTAGTTGATGAAACACCCCCCCCCCCTCCCCCAGAGCAGTATATATAGGCTAAATGAGTAGGCCCCGTATTTACCCCACAGCAGGGAAGAGGGGGGGGGGGGGGGGGGGGTAGACCTATTTGTGTGTGTGGGGGTGGGTGAGTGGGAGCAACAACAAAAAATACCCTCAAACTATATATGAAAAAGGAGAAAGGTGAATTCTCGCTGGATATATGGGCACGTTTGACGTTGACATGCATGGAAGGGCAATTTATCGTAATTAAGATCTCCGGGCATTCACTATTTTGCCGATGCTAGCTGGCCCATCAATTTACGAGTAGGCCTTGGCCACTGCGGGGACTGCGGGTGATATGGAGAATTTATAATTTAAAGAAAATATGATTTAAAATGCTTATACTGCTCACTCTCAGCGTCCAAAAGAGCAAATAGACAAATCAAAACTATTTAAAACAACACTAACATATATGAGCCTCCTTGAAAATATATATATTTTTAAGAGCTAGCCCCCTCCCCCCCCCCCCCTTCCCCGACCAGAGTGTATCGGCCTACAAAATTAACGGTAGACCAATCCTTGTTTTCCCACAAAATAGGGATTATATTTGAATTATAGAAACATAAATGTCATCTTGTCTGAAAGAGTAAATTCAATTTCCCGTGTTTTGTTGTTGTTGTTGGTTTTGGTTTCTTGCTATTATAGATAGTCTAACTTCAATCCGCTAGAATTATTGTGATAAACGCGTTCCATACTTTCCATTTATCACAATGGCGGCTCAGCAGCATGTGTCTTGCGGGCGATGTCTCAGCTGTGTTCCCGACATCTCAAACTCGATGCAGCTAGCATCATATGCTGGGTATTAAATTGTAACTTATTTACACATTTGTGACGTTATTATTTGGTTTAAATATGAACATAAGAAGCTGGAAATGAAACCGTAACGCGAGACTTTTGCGTGGTCCGTGGTTTTTTGTGTGTGTCATTGTGTGTGTGAATGTGATGCCTGGCTTGATGGGCTCGGTATGCTCAGCCTCACACTCGGAGTTGACTCACCGATCAATGACTCGCAGACCGGTCGGTCTTCATCTACTGCCGATGTGTGATGTAACATTGTCGGCATGCCACTGATAGTGACAGTTTGACAAAGTGGGTCTACTACTAGTACTAGTAGGCCTACCACCATGTATGTATCAGGGCCCAGGGGCTGCGGAGCGTTTTTGAAAGTGGGGTGGGCCTGGGGGCTGATGTGATTTCACTCATAATAATGACAGTTTTCGAACCTCTTTCCAAGGTTTTATGATGCTAGTCTACTAAAAAAGTGGGGGGGGGGGGGGGAGGGGGGAGGGGCTGCAGCCCCCCAGCCTCCACCACCCCCCCCCCCCCTCTGGTTCGACAGCCCATGTGTATGGAGAAGTGGGAAGGGGGGTAGAGTTCCATATGTACCCCCACCCTCCCACTAGAATCATGGGGAATAAATGTGGAGATGGTCTAGAAGTTAGAAGGGGCTGGGGGGGGGGGGGGGTAACATATGGATCTCTTTCCGAGGGGAGAGATAAAATAATAATAAAATAAATTGAATAGAGTCTAGATTCCTAAGAAAGAAAAACAAAGGGGAGGGGCGAGGTGCTATTTAGAAATTAGATTTAGAGCTCATGTAGATCTAGATTTAGATAATCTATTGAAATGATGGGTTTTCATGTTTTTCTTTTTTCAAAGTTGTGATAAATTACACTATTTTCTCACCATGTCTATTTCATCTTTCTAAAACTAATATTGCTCTAAAGCCTGTAAATTTGTTTTTCATTGTTTTCCCTCCCCCCCCCCCCCTTTACTCAGCTTTGATTTTGTGGCTATGCCGATTGTACATCCGAGATTCAAAAGAGAGTTTGTAGAAGGAAAAGCCAAAGACAGAGTTGCAGCATTTGCCAGATCAGACTTGCTATTACCTAGTCAAGGTGAGTGTTGATAGCTGATTGATAGATCTGAATTATTTCGCCTCCAAGAAACTTTTGTGAATTTGCAAGTGGTTGAGTCGTTGAGATTCTTTAAAGTTTACGAAGTAATTGAATGACAACTACATGGAATTTTTGCAAATTACTAAAGTACTTTCATGTGGTGAAAGTTTTTTATTTCTACTTTAATTTAAGGTAGGTGAGGTCCCCAGTTTCTGTGAAAATGCAAAAAAAAAAAAAAAGTGAAGATAAAATTGAACTTCCATAATGATGAAAAGTTTTTCTTCAAAAGGGACTGGGGGAAATGTGATCAAAGTTTTGTCTTCTACTATTCAGTCTTGAAAATTAAAATGTGTTACATCCCCGACTACTTGAAAAACAATTCATTGTATGTTAAACTTACAAAAAATTGTGTTGTCAGTGAATGCATGGAACCTATAGGAACTTTTCTGAGAGGCCTACTGACATTTGTTTATAAGAATTGACATTGAACATTTGTTAACAGCAGTGAATGTACACCTCCTTTGGACCATCATGCACAGATTTTACTGTATATGTTCTCACTTGCATCTACAGATTGGAGCGCGTTGGTAGTCGGCAAGCTGTCAGAATGGTTACAGCCAGACTCGGAGAGTACCGTGGTACGTCAGAACTCTCAGGTGGCTCTCATGCAGGAGCTGAACTATGCGGCTCACCTGAGTCTCCCAGCAGTCCTAGTGCCCCTGAATAGTATCAAATGTGTTAACCTGGCAAGGTGTCTCTACAGCCACATGCAGGGTCACAGTAATCATCAGGTACAAATGGATACAGGGATAATATTCCAAGGGCTGTCTGGTGGGGGTTGGGGGAGGGGGTGGCGGCATTGTAGTGTCCTGAGCAGGATTTACTGCATCAGCCTTGGAGGATGCCTGCGCGGTTACATGCTGGGTCATGGAAATCACCTGGAACAAAGAAGACGGTGGTTTTGGGGGGATGGGACTTGAACAGTTGAACAGTTGCATAGACATGTCTGCCTGAGATTGAACCTGAGCATGTAGCCTTTGCCAGGCATAGCCAATATATGGCCTTGCATGCGAAGCGGCCTCATTCATGTCGCATCCAATGAGAATAGACTCCCTGCGGAATCGAGGCTGTGCATCAGAACCGTAGTTGCCTCTCTTCAAAAGGATAACCAACCCGACTTAATTTGTAATTCAGGTTTCTTTTTAAATCTATGATTACCTTCTATAATGCCAACCAACTTTGGGGCACAATGGCTTCCAACTTCATTGACCTGTAATGTTTGTCTTTGTTCTCCATCAGGTGTGGATCCATGTACCAATGCAAGCTCCGGGCTCCATGACAGATGACTTGGTTGAAAACAGCATATCGTTTGATCAATCAAAGAGAGAAAATGAGCCATGGCATTGGTGGAACACTCTACGGCGGGCATGCAACCATCACAAGAGACTTGGCATAGGTTGGTAGTAGACACTAGAAACCCAAGTGCACGCTGTATGATCATACAGCGTCCAAAGTTTGGGGAAAAGAAGAAACCATGGTTATGTTATTTCAGAAAATTTCAAAATGATGAAATATTACTGACAAACATTTCAAGTGGTTATATGAATAGTAAGAATGAAATGCATTGATGGTGTTCTTATGTGTAATAAAAGTGTTTTTAGCAAGAGAAAAGACCCAATTACAATTGTGGGTCCTATTTTTTGGTTTTTTCTCTTGATTGAAAAGTGTTTGTTGCACGGCTTATATCTTAAATTTTTTAAAAAAATTGTTTAATGTTGTACGACCAGTTAGAATTTTAATGCTGAAGATTTGCCAGTACTAATTTTACAGAACCTTTTCTAGCGGGCGCTTTTCTTAAGATTTAGTCTGATTGTATAGTAAGCAGTTTTGAGTTGTTCAGGGGCAATGTGAAGGATGATTTGGGTTTAAATGTTAGAGAGTTGAGGTTCTTGAGATGTGATAATCCCTTGCAACAAAGTGACTATCAAAAGACACTCCATCTTTTGCAGCTCTTGAAGCAACGTTGGATCTACCATCACAAGAAGTGATTGACAGATGGATGGGTGAACCTGTCAAGTGTGCCATCTTCTCTACTTCTCTCTTCCTTACCAACAAGAAGGGATTTCCAGTACTTTCCAAAGCTCACCAGTCATTAGTCATGCAGCTCTTTAGGGTAAGTTCAATGTGTAGTCCCATGGATAGCCTCCTGTGTAGGGTTGATAGGGGCAGTGTTGAGTAGGTTACCTCTCATGTAGGAAAGATCAAATCCAGACTAAGTGTTTAGTCCCATCTGTTGCCTTCTGTGTGGAATTGATAGACTGATAGGCTCCCGCTAGTACTATCCAAAGCTCACTGGGCATTAGTCATGCAGTTCTTCAGGGTAAGTTCACACTAATGTGTAGTCCCACAAGGTCTCTTCTTTGAAGGGTTGATTGACCAGTGTGTGGTCCCATAGTGCTGCCAAAAATACGCTAATACAATACAGTCACAGATTTCCATTATGAATTCACCAAAAAAATGCCCTTCTGGGTCCCATTTCATAAAACTTGTTATCAGTAACAACTGCCACATTTATATGACAAATTTGCTCTCAGCCATGTATCAGTTGCAAGGATTTCAGTGATTTATAACAACTATCGTAACTTGTTATTGATAACAAGTTTTATGAAACGATGCCCTGTTTGTAACCTCTGCACCAACAGCTAGACGTTCAGATGATGATCAAAGGTACAAACAGGCATCCGGACAAAGGTATCAAGGCCTACCAGCAGTACATGGAACATCTCTACCAGTCCCAGCCTCCTCTAGGAGGGGTCGACGCATTCGCCAAGGGATATGAGGACTATCTACAGTGCCCTCTACAGGTGAGATTAAGAAATTTGAATGTAAACATCGAGAAGCAATTTTTATATTATTTAATTACATATTTCGACCCTACCCTGTGTAAGTGTTGTTTAATGAAAGACCTGGGGCCGTATTCTGAAAACTATGTTATCTTTCATGTTAAGGAAGACTATGATAATTGTCATAACAAACTGACATTGCTAGCGACAAATGCCAATCATTCGTGCTTGCGCAGATGTCTCTGTTAACTCAACGCAAGCACAGCCATCTTTTCGCAATCATTAACCAATGACTTGTCCTGATTTCGATCATGACAATTAACATTGTTTTACTAACTTAATAGATAACATCATTTTCAGAATACAGCCCCAGTTGATAATGTCTATTTTGCAGTGTTTTCTTTTTGAAACCTCCCCCTTTTTCTCTCACCACCACCACCAACTCCTTCGACTGAGTTTCTCTCGATATTTCTGTCCTCTCATCTCTTCTACATTCATTTCCATCTCTCTTCTCATCCAGTTACCTTCCTCTTTTTTTGAGAATAACGCAGACATCTCACCTCGTTTCTCTTTACAACACCGACTTCATCTCCTCCCATTGTCTTCTGCATGTCATCTATTTTGTCTTCCATTCTCTCAGTGATGTCTTATACATCCACCATACTAATCACACTTCTGCCCTTTGAGCAGTTTGAATGCTCGCATAAGAAAATATGGATTTGTGCTTTTTTCAAAAATTCCCTCTACAGAATTAAGTTGTAATGTTTTCTTTTGGGTATGTTCTTCTATTTTATTGTGTACATTATGATTTTATAATTGGTTTAGAAGTTCAAACAAATCTTTACAGAGAATTGCTCTTGGGAGATTGCCTGCATAATTTACCACTGCTACATTTCAGGTTGTCATAATATATGTTTCAGAGTTTGTTTTATATTGATTGTTTTATTTTAAATTTTGCTTGGTTTTCAGCCTTTGTCAGATAATCTAGAATCCCAAACCTATGAGATATTTGAGAAAGATCCAGTGAAGTATACCCGTTACCAGGAAGCCGTCTACAAAGCCCTGGTAGACTCGGTTCCCGAGTCACAGAAATCTTCAACTAAGACGTAAGTTCAGTTACCTACATACTTTACAAAATATTCTTTAGAAGGTAGTTTCAGTTTCATTTATGCAAATTTCTATTACTTGATGTGCCTTGCTATCACACCAATTGCTTATCACACCAGTCCAGCCAATTTCTTAAGACGGAATTGGTGTGCAGTTCTAAAATTTTATGTGAGCTTTCTCATTTCTTTTATGTCAGTTTGGAAGAACATCATAGTAAAAATCTGCCCTGGAAAGGATTGCTCTTCAAATGCCCTCATATATTTGAAATATGAAGAGAAACAGCTGAAATGTGTGGGCCGAACATGTGTATGTAGTCCCATATACACATTTCTGTGTGCAGTGCATGTGACTCCCAGCAGGATTGAGTCAATTTCTTCTCGTTTTGGTGATTCCAAAACCCTACAGTGTACACCAATTCTTATGTACTCTTTAATCACCCTTTCCAAATTGATTTGAGACAGTTTCTTTCACAATGTTATCGCATGACCAGAACTCAACTTGATCTCTTTAAGCAACTAAAAAGAGCTAAGCTTTATCTTCATTCATGTCCTGGAAGAGTAACATTTAAGAAATATTATTCATACAGCAAGCTGGATGGGACTAGGGTTTAATTTCTTCAAAAAAAGAAACCCACAATTATATGACAATATTACCACAAAAAAGTTAATTCTGAAAGTTGTACATGTATTTTCAAAATGTGCATTGAACATAGGTGTGCCATAATGGTGTAACTTTTCCACTAATTTCATTTTTTTCATTTTTTGTTCAGAAATATTTTGTTCATTGTTTAAGTCCATGGATGATATTGCTGACGATTGCATTTGGGATAGGTTGGCATTATGTTGTAATGTAAATGGTACATTTGAGCACTATTTTTGATGCTTTGTCAAATAGGTTATCCGTGATCTTGAAATAATAATTTATAGGGGATCTCTTTCCTATATTTTCCTTAGAATAATAATGGTTCTAGGAGCAGGAAGAGGCCCTCTAGTGACGGCATCACTAAAGGCAGCCGAGCAAGCCGAGAGGAATGTCCATGTATATGCCGTAGAAAAGAATCCCAATGCAGCTGTAACGTAAGTGAAATGTGCAGTATGATTTGCTTAGAGCCAGAAGGGCATTCATATTCATCAAGATTGAGGTAATGCCCTTTTAGATCTCAAGCATAGTATAATTGAAAAGGAATGACTAGTTCATGACAGTTTGTACTATGTATGCTGAGAAAAAGTTTCTTAAATGCTAATGTCATGGTGGAAAAAAAATTGTCTGGAATTTCCAGTTTATTAACTCTGAAATATTACAATATTACAACTTGGTAGCCATTGTCCATACCTCTACAGGAGGCTAAAAGGTTGTCTCTTGAGACCTTTTAATTTTTAATTTTTAGATTTTTTAGATATTTTAGATTTACAATTACACATTTTGAGTATTTTGGGACATAACATATTAAACTATTCTTGAAATTCCCAGGTTATTCACATTGAAAGAAGACAAGTGGGGTGACTTGGTGACTGTTGTCCAGACAGACATGAGGGAGTGGAAGGCTCCCGTCAAGGCTGACATCATTGTCAGTGAGCTCCTAGGGTCGTTCGGAGACAATGAACTCTCGCCCGAGTGTCTAGATGGCGCACAACCATTCCTTAAAGGTAAGGTTCGAGAGCTACTGGTGAAGCCTTTTAAGGGGTACCAATTACCAAAGAATATTTTGTTCTGTATATTAGAGGATCCATGTCGTTATATTCAAAATATGGGCTTCAAATATAAATTCTATAAAGAGATATTGCAATTTTTTATTACACTCTGTATAAGCATAAAAGCGACTTGTGAGTAGACTAATCGCCGCACACGTACACGCTCCCAAAGATAAGGGCTCGCGCAGAACCAACCTCGTGCGAGCATTTTCATGTTATCCTTTATTTCCTTCATACTCCTTAACTACAGACCTATAGAAGGCCACATAAAGTTCTTTGAGGTTGATTTTAAAGTTTCTAGCTGTACACAAATTATTTTTTCAGATGATTGATACACTTTAAGGTTTAGAAGTTAGG
Source organism: Heliocidaris tuberculata (assembly GCA_025618425.1). Classification (NCBI taxonomy): domain Eukaryota; kingdom Metazoa; phylum Echinodermata; class Echinoidea; order Camarodonta; family Echinometridae; genus Heliocidaris; species Heliocidaris tuberculata. The sequence goes on along the minus strand of CM046845.1, from coordinate 7,342,976 downwards.
GGTGAGCTGCAGGTTTGAAAAGAATTCAAAATGAAGGATATTTATTTGTACAGTATGATACCACATATATCACAGTAAGGAAAAAAGTAAGAAGTTGCTAACAATGTACCAGAGACAAAGAAAATATGTAAAATGAGTGATGATTTTACATCCCTGACTGTTAATAAAGCAAATATATGTTCTTCTGAGCAAGTGTATGTTATCGAAGAATACCAAATTTTTATGCCTCCGCCCACCGAGGTGGTGCCGGAGGCATTATGTTTTCGGGTTGTCCGTCCGTCTATCCGTCCGTCTGTCCGTCCGTCCCGCTTTCTTGTTCAAGCGATAACTCAAGAACCACATGAGATATGAACTTCAAACTTGGTATTAGTATGTATCACCATAGGAAGACGATCTGAGTAGATATTGGGGCACATAGGTCAAAGGTCAAGGTCACAGAGGCCAATTTTTCTGAAATTTCAGGTGTTAGGCTCGTTCTAGCGATAACTCAAGAACCATTTGAGGTATGAACTTCAAACTTAGTGCTAGTATGTATCACCATAGGAAGACGATCCTATTAGATTTTGGGGTACGTAGGTCAAAGGTTAAGGTCACAGGCCAATTTCTGATATTTCAGGTGTTAGCTTCATTCTAGCGATAACTCAAGAACCATTTGAGGTATGAACTTCAAACTTAGTGCTAGTATGTATCACCATAGGAAGATGATCTGAGTAGATTTTGGGGTACGTAGGTCAAGGATCAAGGTCACAGAGGCCAATTTCTGAAATTTCAGGTGTTAGCCTCGTTCTCGCAATAACTCAAGAACCATTTGAGGTATGAACTTCAAACTTGGTGCAAGTATGTATCACCATAAGAAGACGATCTGATTAGATTTTGGGGTATGTAGGTCAAAGGTCAAAGGTCACAGGTCAATTTCTGAAATTTCATGTGTTAGCCTTGTTAATGCGATATCTCAAGAACCATTTGAGGTATGAACTTCAAACTTGGTACTAGTATGTATCAGCATAGAAAGACAATCTGGTTAGATTTTGGGATACGTAGGTCAAAGGTCAAAGGTCGTAGAGGTCAGTTCTGAAATTGCAGGTTTTAGCCTTAACGTGATATCTTGAGAACAATTTGATCCATTAACTTCAAACTTGGAACTATGCATCACCTTAATGAGACGAACTGATTAGATTTCTGTTCACGTAGGTCAAAGGTGACAGGTCATAGAGGTCATTATACAGGTGTATGTGAAATTAATGTTTTTTTACCTTTGTTATCACCATATCTCAACTATTTAGTATTCATGACTAGGAGGAGATAAAGTGATCAGACTTTTGGGTTATAAGGTGTAAGGTCAAATGTCAAAGAGGTCAATTAACATGTAATTAGAGGCTTTTTTATTCTGGTTGTCACAAGATTTCAAGAACAGTTTGAGCCATCAACTGAATTTAGGCGGAGGCATATATAGGAGACGCAGTCGCATTCATCTTGTTTAAAATTCAATTTGAATTAAAAGTGAAATGTGAATATATAATTCCCTCACTTTGATATAAAGGGAAAATGTCCTTCAAAGATTTTCATTAGATAGTTGAATTATAATCACACTTTTTCTCCTTTTTTGTTCTTTCAGATGACTGTATCAGCATTCCATGTAAATACACCTCCTATCTTAGTCCTCTGATGTCACACAAGCTCTACAATGAAGTCAAATTATGTAAAGAAAAGGACAAGAATCCAGAAGTGAGTACAGCATTTTAACTATTTTTGTAACTTCCAGTATGCAGCTTTCTCAGGAACCAAAACAGACATGCCTTGTATGCTACTAATAGGATATTTTGAGTCTGGAATAATCTGTAACAAGGCAATGTTTTTAGAGACAAAATAGAATGATGAAGGAAAGTCTTGAAAGAGAATATTTGTATCTTGAATGACTGTCCAGGCTTTATATTTTGGCATTTAGATAGCATCCCCCCTTTTTAGAAAAAAATCTTCTCTTGAATGACACAGAAAGTTAACTTTTTTCTCTGCAAAACTTTATACTTTCCTGCATTATTATCCACCTAACGAAACTGCCTGGTTTCCTAATTCCTTTCCAGGCCCACTTTGAGACACCCTATGTAGTCCGTCTCCAGAATGTATCAGTCTTGGACAAGCCCCAATCGGTCTTCACCTTCACTCACCCTGCCAAGCCACCGACAGACAACCAGAGGTACAAGCACCTAACCTTCAACATCAAAGAGGATGCAGAGCTCCATGGGTTTGCAGGATACTTCGATACGGTGCTGTATGGAGACATCATGCTCAGTGAGTTTATGAGTAGGGTGTGGTTTGGCAATATACTGGGAGACCTTAAACTTTTGCAATTTTCCTTAATGGAAAGTAGTTTCATACCACAACATGATTGAATCATAACATTGCAATTTCGTATTGCTTGACACCTTCCTACCACCAAAATGCCTGTGTTTACCATTTTGCAAAATTCTTAGGCGGCAAAAGTTCTTGACTTTGCATTATAATCCAGCTTTCATTTTAAAAGAAGTATCGTTGGCAGACACTGACTGACCAAACTGACCAGTGGTAGTGATTTTATGGAGGTGTGTGAAAAGTACCGTGACCTTGAGATCCTTCAGAAATGATTGTTAGTAGGGCAGTACTCTGCGTGCTGCTGACCTGATGAAGACAGCAGTGCACGCTAGAATGTGCCTATGATGCTTTCCATAGATGGTGCCAGCACTCCTTTGTGATCTTGAGCATATTCTATGCATGGCAGGTTCTTTGGAAGAATGAGTATTCGTTAATGTTCTTCTATGGCACATCAATGTAACCTTGGTGTTATCAACTAATGGTATGTCTAAGAGAATTATGTTGTACACGTAGTCAATGTCTGTGAAAATTTTGCAGTAGATGTTGGTATACAACAAACATGGTGACTCACAACCCTTAATATTTTAATTTCATATATGTCTTTATCTTGATGTTTACAGGTACTGAACCAAGCACATATTCTGAAGGCATGTTCAGCTGGTTCCCAATTTTCTTTCCATTAAAAGTAAGTTCCATACAATATCTGCATGTTTGCCTAGCCGTTTCTTGTTGTGATAACCACAGAATTATTACAGCTTATCGACCATACTTTACTAGAGTATTATATGCCTGGAAGGATGTACTGATTCATTTGTAATTAAAGAGGTCACATTCATTATTTACCTTAAATGAAATATTCTGTACATCTGTTGACTGTGAACAAGAAAGACTACAAACAAAAGTTGTGACAGGTTGTAGCATATACTTGTTAAATCGATTTGCAAATATTTTGCTCCAGAAATGAACTGGAAATGTCATAGGAACTGCTAATGTAATATACTTTAGTGACAGAATATTGTAATCATTTGAATATTCCATGTGACCTTTATTAACTGTATCTCTTCCTGTTGTTCCTGTACTCTCTGTAGACTCCTATCCATTTAACGGCCGATTCCAGAGTGACCGTCCACTTCTGGAGGAACGTCCGAAGCCGCAGCGTATGGTACGAATGGTCTCTGACTGAACCTGTTGCCACACCCATCCATAACATCAACGGCCAGTCGTACACCATCAGCTTGTGATAACACATTCAGCATCTTTGCCGACGACCTTTAACCCTTATTAACAGAAACCAGAATCATAAAGGACTGTGTATGTGGTATATCTGTATTTGTTGATGAGACAATTCATATGTGAGATTTCTTAAGAACTAAGAGTGATCACTAGCAAATGTTGTGTTTAGTGCAACTTCTGCTCTTCATTGTTGATGAAATTAATGGCCACTATCGCTTGTGATCTTGCACCTGACAATTTTGTTGATTACCTATAACCCTGTTGTTACCATAAATCACAAATGTGATTGACTGTATACATTTTATATATGTGTATGGCAATTGTAGGGTTAATCTCTTGGATATATTAGGAGGTTGAGAGAAGCCACTAAAACTCACTCGAGAGTTGTGTATAAGACTACTCGTGGTATTCCATTCTCAGTAGAGCATATCTTGGATTTATTGAGTACATAGGAAAGATCAGTGGCACTCTAGAAAATGTTCTATGTCACACTACTTTTGATCTTCTTTGTTCAAAATACATAGAATTGGACTTAAGCCACTTTGAAAATGTTGATAAATCAACACTTTTGACTTGAACATTCTGAATAAGGTTTATTGTATTAGCTATGTGCCAGTTTATCACAAATGTGTCACTTAAACTAGATGTGTTCCCCAGAATCCAGGGTATTTCTGAGTTTGTGGCAGAAAGTTGTATGTCACATACATGAATCCAGAGCATCAGACTTTGTGGCAAAAGGTTGTAAGTCTGAATAAGTAGATACTGAATCCAGGGTATTTGATTCTGATTTTATGATAAAAAGGCCCTAAGTGACATGCATGGGAGGACTTTGTGCAACCTGCTGAATAAATTCCCCAGCTCAAAAATTGCTATTGCATATATCAGGCCCTCTTTCTGTTTCACAATTACCCATTGCTCTATCCCATCTCCCATTTTGGTCACAAATTCTCTTAATGAATACCCATCAAAGAATCATAAACACATGACAGACCTTATATGATAATTTCTACTGAAATCGTGTACACATAAGAATTGTATCTATTGTTCAAGACTGCTACATTTGATTGTCAAATTTTGCAGAAGTGTAAACTCCTGCAGCAACAACAACTTACATTCATTTTATTTGTGCTATTTGAATTGATATAAAGCAGTACTTGGGTTCCATGACTCATGCAAATGCAATGTAGTTCAGTGATTAGTGTGGAAATCGTTTCCAGTCTATAAGTCTCAAATTCATATGAACGTCGTTGCCAATTCATATCACATGGTTGATGACATATTCATCAGCCATTAATGAAAAGAAACATTTTATCTTTGAAGTGGGGAAGTTGCAGTATAGACCACATGTTCAATGTACCACTTCTCCATTACTGAAAGTGAGGTGGATACCTTGTGTTATCTGTGAATGTTGTGCCATAGCAGTATGATAATGTTTTGTACACCAACTTAATACCATTCTTGAATTACATGTAGTAAATTAGAGATGCGTATGCTACTAGTCTTACAAAAGATATAAAATACATGTCACACAACTTATGGATGCCATGTAATACTGTGTTTCATGTTGAAACGATTATGATTATCTCTACTTAAATCAAAATTTATTCCCAAATCCCAATCATTATGATACACTTCAAACTGATTGTATTCTAGCTAATTATGTCAATATATCTCACACGGTTTTAGTTAATGTATAGAACAGCTATTCCTACTTGGAAACCTCTCAAACTATCCTGTTTGACTTTATCGCTTTAATACATAGAATGTTCTGTCATTTTTCTACTGGTGACATGCATATATCATGATATGATGCATAATGAATACTGTATTTTGTATTGCTAGTGAATTGTAGTGATGTTTAATGAGTGGTCGTGCATTATCAACTTCATGGGTTGGACATTAATTTATCAAGAATGCCAAAGGAAAAATTTTACCCATGATGCTGACTAACTTGTATTCAAGACTGCGAGAGTGAAACTAGCATGAATCATAGTAAATGGTTGGTTCGATTGTTTTTTGGAAATGTTATTAAAAATATACCAATCACCTGATACAGCTAGAGTGTATAAAACTAACCTCAAAACACTTCACCTGACCTTCTATGGGTTAACGGTTAAGGAGTATGAAGAAAATAGAGGAAAACATAATAACCCTTTGCGCGGTACCCAACTCCGACTTTGGTTCCGCCCTGGCCCTGATTTGAGCTAGTGCATACTTGTGCGTTGACTAGTCTAGTCACAAGTCAACATAATGTTTATTTAGAGGGCATTTAAACTTGTAATAACTCTTTATTGAATCAACATTGGAAGCTCGTACTTTGAGTATAGTATAGTGACATGGAACCTTTAATATACAGAGCAAAATATTTGTTGGTGATTGGTATCCTTTACTAAAGTGACTTTACTAAACTCTGCCATATTTTATTGATGAATTAAATGTATGGGCAGACAGTGATTTTTTTTTTTAATATGAACAAATATTTCCTTTTGTCAAATTGTATATTCCCGTGTCTTGAATCCTTTGTCAAAGACATCCTACAGCAGATGGAGTGTTAGATACAGGGTACTACTAAAATACTTGGCCAATAGACAAGGGCTAGTACATGGAGATGTATCCATTGGCCAAGCATTAATAACTTCGCAAACTGGACGAGCATTCAAAGCATTGCTTCAAATGAATAAATAGATATTGATCTTGTGTCATTGTCAATAACAGTGGTTAGGCACTATGAGATAACAAGGTAGTTATGAAAAATACATGAATATCACCCTTCTTTTGAAGGCAACTATTATATGTTCTTGAAGGAATGTATTGCGTGAAAATCATTACTGTGCACAAGTTTACTCAACTTTCCCTAGTCTTTGAAGCTTCTGTGTCGCCTCAGAAGAACAGCATGCTTTTCCAAGCCAGGTTAAGTATATGATTATCTTGTATCTTTTTCTGTACTTTACTGTGTACCATAATTATATCAAGAGATGGATTGAATATCATGGTCTAAAAAACTGAATGTGATGTGACTCTCTGCCCTCAGAAATTGGAAAAAAGATGACTCTGTTTAATGGTATGTCTTTTATCATGGTCAAGGCAGGTTGAAATCTTCAGACTTTCTTATAATTATAAAGAAAGACTTAACTTTTGTTTCGATGGTACATGTTTTATCAAGAAGAAAATGAGTTTTCAAGTAGATACTCGAGAGAATTGAGCAGTACATGATTTCTCGCTTCATTACTAATTCAACAGTATATATTGTTTCTGTGGACATTTTCAAGTGCATCTATATGTGAAAGCCTTCATATTTTGTATTTCTTTTTAGTGGGGTTCTGTTTATATTTTGTAGCTTTTTACAACAATGAAAAAGTGCTTCTTTCCACGTCAGTGAATTGTGTGTCTGCTGCGAAAATGGCTTGATTTTATTTAGGTCAATAAAATAGCATTAATATTGTATCTTAATTTGCTACTTTTGATTTTGACTTTGTTGAGTGGATTTTATCATGAGATTTTAGTTTTCTTTGGATGACATTGTTAAAAAAAATGTGTTTGTTGTTAATGACTTGAGGAGAAGGAAGAGGAGAATAGAGAAGGAGAAGGAGGAGGAGGAGAGGAGAGGAGGGGGAAGAGGAGGATGAATAATAATAATCATAATAATAATAAACCGTTCTTGTATAGCGCATATCACATTATGATATAGCATCCCTATGCACTTCCAAAGGGTTTGGATATTATTATCCTGGCTTTAGCTCCGGCAGCCGTAATCAGCCCACAGTGCATTTCAAGGATAAATCCTGCCAGGTACCCATTTAACACCTGCGTGGAGAGTGGCAAATGTGGATTAAAGTCTTGCCAAAAGACGTTAGTGCCGGGCTGAGATTCGAACCCTCAACCCTTGGATTGAGAGTCAAGTGAATGAACCACTATATCACAACACCTCCAGGATGAAGAGGAGGATGAGAAGAGAAGAGGAGGAGGAGAAGGGAAGAGGAGGAAGAGGAGAAACTGAAAGGAGGAGGAGACAGGAGTAGTGGAGAGAGGAGAAGGGGGAAGAAGGAACATGAGAGAGGAGTAGGAGGAGAGCGGGAGAAGGGGAGAGAAGAGGAGGGGAAGAGAAGAGGGGAAAGAGGAAGAGGAGAAGAGAGGAGGAGGAAGAAGAGGAGGAGGAGGAAGAGGAGGAGGAAGAGAAGAGGAGAGGAGGAGGAGGAGGAGAGGAGGAGGAAGAGGGGGACGAGGAGGATGAGAAGAGAAGAGGAGGAGAAGAGAAGAGAGGAGGATGAGGAGGAGTAGTGGAGAGAGGAGAAGGGCCCGGAAAAAAAGGAGGGGAAGAAGGAACATAAGGAGAGAGAAATAGGAGGATAGAGGGGAAGAGGGAGAGAAGAGGAGGGGTAGAGAAGAGGGGAAAGAGGAAGAGTAATAGGAGAAGGAGAAGGACAGGAGGAGGAAGAGGAGGAAGAGTGGGTATGAGGAGGGGTAGGAAAAGAGGATGGAGATGGCTAGTGGGCTACTTAGTTTGGTAGTTTGATTTGAAATTGGATCTAAAAGAAGGAATACAAATTATTTTACTGAAGTTCTCTCTTCCAAAATGAAAAAAAGAAGAAGAAGAAAAAAAATTAGACACTCACGGTGTACTTTGTGCAGGTATAGTTGTTACTTGAATAACTGAAGAAAATGTTTTATTAGTAGTAAGATTGTAGCACAGACAAAGAATGATGATTTGAATATAATACAAATTCATGTTAAGTTGCTGATATATTATTATTATTATCATACATATATAATGACATGAAGATATATTGAATAACAAAGATGAGAATAAACATGAATATTAAATAAAGAGTAATTTTATATACATAAATGTATATTATGTGAATATATATCGTAATCATGCATCAAACACAAACAAAGACCAAAGAGAAACAGAAGGAGAACTATCGAGAGAAGAAAAAAGAAAGAAAGAAAGAAAGAAAAACAAAAGAAAGATAGAAAGAAAGAAAGAAAGGGAGGAAAGATAGATAGAAAGAAAGAGAAAAAGAAAGAAAAAAGAAGGAAAGAAAGAAAGAAAGAGAGAGAGAAAGAAAAAAGGAAAGAAAAAAGAAGGCAAGGTTTTCATTAATCTTAAATCAATTTTTCTTAGCGAAGCCTTAGTTCAAACCAAGGAGGTTTCAAACATCATCATGGAAACAACTGACATGATGAAGGGGCGTTGTCCTTGCGCTGGCTTTAGCTGGACAGTGGACGTACGCTTTCTAGCTACCTTGCCCGCTGGAGTTCGGGGATCTAGCAACCTCAATATTCGCCTCGCTCGAGATATACCGTCTGTTATTGTTTTGATTAACCTCGGCTGCGAAAAGCTCTCGTCGGATGTCACTGCCTAATTCTCTGCTTTTGCTGTTTTAAAAGATATCCTAATTTGAAATATTTCGTGCTGAATCATTTATAGGTAATATTAAGAATCTAAGATTGCAGAATGTGAGAATGTATGGTTGTTTTACTAGACTTCCATCTGAAAGTGTTTTTGACCATTCAGTCCCACCTGCTGTAAAATAAGCTGGTTGAATGTGAATTTGATAGAATATCATTGTCCCGACGCCGAAACGCACCGTGTATTATTTACTACTGATTTTAACTAAGGATGGCAACATAAAGGTTTCCTTATTAGAATATTCAATTTGCATGGATGCGAGATGGATGAATGATACTTTTCATTATGCCATATGCGTTAGGCTTAAGAATTCAAATCATCTTATGACTTATGATTCATTGAAAATTAATTGGTACTGTACAACTGGTAGATTGGTCATTGGAAGTGGAATGAAGAATGCTAATAATTGAGTCTGATTGTTGTGTCTTTCATGATTTATGAAGTCTGTTTATAGATTAATGTGTTACAATGTATTCATGTCCCCTTAGAATAGTAGTTGCTTTAATAATGTTTTAATATTTCACTAGTAAACTATAATATGTTGGTGACTAAATGTCCAAAAGGATCTAGTCAACTTGAAAAGTGAATTATTTTTGCTTTTGCTTTTGCTTTGCTTTTAATTTTTTTTTTTCAGACAGCAGTTTTTAGTTTTGAATTATAAAGGTCTTATTTCAAATGTATAGCAATCTTTTTATCAAGGGGGATTGGTTTGTATGTCTGCATATGACATGTTTGTTCAATATGTTAAATAAGTTTACTCTTTTCATCTGATTTCTAAAAACATTGTTACTGTATCTAACAATGATGTAATTCTTATTTGTTCCAAAATTTTTTTTATAAAGATTTCAAGATACTTAAGTGTATTCGATTCTGCACAGTGTGTATGCAGAGACAAACTTGTCCAAGTAAAAGAAAAAATGCACTAGGAAATAGGAAGTTCTGACTATTAATACATGTATTAAACAAGTTTCATCACCAGCCTTATCTGCACAGAAGATCTCAGTAGCAATTAGTACTTCTGTATTCAGTGCAGAGGCTTCATTATCTCTTAGTGCTTGTTGGTAGATCAGTAGTACAAATGCACTTTGACCCTGTTGGGGCTGTGTCAATAGACTGATATCGATAGGAAAACAGTACAAATTAGTGATCAGTCCAGCATTTTTTGCTTCTTTGTGATTTCATCTGGACATACTTTTGAACTTGTCCGATAATTTTTCTCACAGTGTTTAATATTTTTAGTGAACTGGAATCTTCATCTTCTGATTTGATGCAAGGCAATGTTTCATTGTCTTACAGACAATATCATTTTTGAAAAGAGAAAGAGGAATTTAATAAGGAATAATTAAGCACTTAAAAATATTAGCATGGTTTTTATTCAGACCTTCACAAGTACATGTATGCTAGACTCTACTACTGAAATCTTACAAGTTATAATGAAGTAAACAGAAAACAATGCTCATTTGAGAAGGTTAGGTTTAAAGGGCAATCCAACCTTGGTAATAAGATGGTTTGTGTGAAAGCAGAAAATAAGAAAAACAGTATGGTGGAAGTTATTTTCATGAGCTTGCAAATGTAACAAGAGAAGTTACACATTTATTTTTCAGTACTCAATAGCCTAATTTATGTCAGTTGTAAGTAACTTGCTTCTGTTTACTAACTCGGCAGTAAGAAAGAGTATTTATCATAGCTTTAGCCTAATGTTAACATTATTTTTCTTTATAAAATTTCCTTCCTTACTCAATTTCTAAAATGTGGATAAATAACATTTGATATCACTTGTTTTATTGTTTAGCCTTCTAGGCAATGGTGTGTTTGTGACTTCCCTCCTTATGTGGAAGTGCTTTTACTGTCTCATTTATACCATTTTGTCTTTTTCAGAATAACTTGGCATCATGTCATAACTTACCCAATTGACCTTCAGCATTATAAAATAACATCAAAAGATCAGCTTCTTCTAGAGAGCTTGATAGTTTCAGAAGTAGTCCATCTATGTCAGTTGAAGGTGAGAAAAGCATTCCCCAATTTCCCATTTAAGTATGTTACTTTTTGACAACTTCCTTTAAAGATATCTAACACATTTGATTAACTTTCTTTTTTCTTTAGCATAAAATCATCCTCCATTATATGTCACGATAAGCATGCTACACATGTAAGCTATTACAATTCAGTCTACTCATAATTTTGCTGTTTGTGAGGAGGTGCAATAGTTCTTCTATTCTCAATTACCTGGTCCCCAAGACTGATCTTAAAATTCCTTTTATTTTATTTTTGGCTATGAGTCAAAGTCAATGAAAAAAAATGTTTAGGACCTAAGGATAACAATTTAAAAATTGTGGTTATGTAATTGAATTGTGGTTTTATATAAACATTATAAATCTGCTTTGTTATGTTTTTTCAGTCATTTAGTAAATAAAGGTTCATGTAAAATGAAACCGATTTCATTCAAAAGCCATTCAAGTTCTATGACTGCTTACCTAAGTACATGTATGTATCCCATAAATCAGCATTACATTCTATTAAACATTTTCATCCTTTAATGATAGTTCCACTCCATTCAGCCACCAGGATGAAGATCAGAGGTTCGAAGGAGTCCAAATACGGGGTGGGGGAGGACCATCATCCGACAGATGACACCAACCGCTTTTTCGCCAAGGGGCGTGACTACGAGAGTCGCTTCGTCAACCATCAGTACACGGCCCAGGAGCGTGAGATCTTATCGGCCTATGAGAGTCTTGACTATCTTCCTCCTCACAGTCATGTGTATAAGAATTGGCTCAAGCAGCAACCAGCCAGGTAGGGTACATTGTGGTGTTTTATAGATTGATTATTTCCGAAACCATCATCATTTTAATGCCATGTACACTTTGGTCCATATTCTACTAAAATTTAAACCTGACTTGTGGTTTATGCTTGATCTAAAGGTGAGTTTACCAAAGGAAGTTAGAGCGGCTTCTAAGTTTTCCCTTTATTCAACATGGCACAAGAATTAAAGGGCAATCCAACCTAGGTAATAAGATGATTTGTGTGAAAGCAGAAAAATAAGAAAAACAGGATGGTGAAAGTTTGAAAGAAATTGGACAAGGACTAAGAAAGTTATGGATGTTTGAAAAATGAGATCACTACATCTATGCGAATCTCAAATTGGCAATTTGGTGAGTCAGTTATGACATTTTTGTGGACAACTCTCCCATTTGTCGTACACAAAAATATCATTAATTTGCGATTTTCTTCGAGGCGCTTTTACCTTCAGGGCAGTACTCAAAACATATTGGAGATGGCATATTGTTATAGGTCCTCATGAACGAAACGATCCTACTGAGTAATGCATTTTGAAAAAAGGTGACATTTTAGTCATTTTGTGTGTTAGAGCGAATGGGGGAGTTGTCCACAGCTACATCACAGTGACATTACCTATTCGGCCAATTTGAAATTCCCATATGCATAGTGATTACAACTTTCAAAAATTCATAACTTTCTTATTGATTGTCCGATTTCGTTCAAACTTTCACCAATCTGCTTCTCTGATTTTTCCTCTTTCTTTCAAAGCAACTTGCTATTAAGGTTGGATTTCCCTTTAATAATCCTTGTGTCAGGTGTAACTAAACAAGTAGAATACGGGCCAATTTGTTTACCAGGGCCCCGTTGCATAAAACTTACCATTAATGGTAACTCTGCCATCAGACAATGGTAACTACCATATTGCTCAACAGCCAATCAAATTCAAGGTTTAAATGGAAGTTACCATTGATGGCAAAGTTACCATCAATGATAATTTTTATGCAACGGGGCCCAGATGTTTAACTGTGAGACTTATTCTCATGGAAAACTAATACATTCCTCTTTGAATGTTTTCATGGTGGAAAGATTATAGAAAGGTTTACGGTTTATCACCATGTGGATAGTCCTGAAAAGGATCGTTTGTGATCTTTCACAACGTCGATAACAGTTCTTTTAAGAGCTTCCAAAACTCACGAAAGATCACAAACAGTCCTTTTCAGGACTATCACATGGTGATAAACCGTAAACTTTTCTGTAATACATTCCTCTGTGATTTATTATGCATGTATTACTCGGTGTCCTGCAGGTTCATGAGATAAGTGTTTTCTCGTTCCTACCGTTTATCATCCAAACATCCCTGTGGAAGAAACAATCACAATGTTTCATAATAACATATTAACAAGCTTTCGATCTGCGACGGGAGACGCACGGAACGGGGGATTTGACAGACCTTGACCGTTCTCGCACCCAAGCTCCCGTCCTGTTCTGAAGCCATTTCGTTTCCGTTCACGCGGCGGCTACGGGAGCTGCAATGATGATTCGCAACACGTGCGTACGATGTGCCGGCCGGCTGCGCAGTTGTTTACATGCATCGCACAGAAATCCGTACTATTTTGGAGCGAATACTATTTTTCCCGATGACCGTCGTCAAATTCCGCGGTACGGAGAGATTTGGGATTTCGCGCATGCGCAGATCGATTTTCGTCTCGAGTTACCGTGCTAGATTTCCCCCCGTCGCAAATCGAAAGCTTACTATTGTCTACGGGACTGATGCCACAATGCCATTTAATTTGAATGGAATGTTTCTAATGCCTCCATCAATGAAGAAAATGCTAGAGGTGTTTTGTCCCCAGATGAACTTTCTCTAATAAATTCACAACCATTGAACCAAGTTTGAATAAAACTGGGCTCAAGTATGCATGTGCATGAAAGGATGAACTGTTTAATTTTGGTATTAGAAATCAAAGGGCGTATGGTCGTATGTTGTTACTGGGATAAAATGAGAACCATTATAGTGATTTTAAACAAACTTTGTTAGTTTTTGGATGTTGGGGTAAGCATGAAAGAATGAGATGATTAAAATGTGGGATCCTTCACATTATATAAGTCTGTTTGTCTTGCACTCCCTCACTTTATCTTTCTCTCTATGGTTCATTCAGTTGATTGTCAATCAAAGGGTTAAGAGTTCGAATCCCAGCCCAGCACTAACATCCTTTGGCAAGACATTAATCCACTTTTGCCACTCTCCACCCAGGTGTAAATGGGTACCCGATATGCTAGAGCACTACATATTGACCGCTTGGCTATGACCTGGGTAATAGTGTTGGAGTGCCATGAGCATCACGTTGTGATGGACCTGAATGCTATACAAGAAGCCACCATTGTTATTATTATTATTATCTCTGTCTCTCTCGTATTAGGCTTGACTGGGATCGCTGGGTGATGATGGGTCTTATTGGGTTCACTACAGGCATTGTGGGATTCCTTCTCCATCAGATGATAGATCTTATATCAGATTTCAAATGGGACAGGACTGAAAAATACCTCCAGGTATGTTAGAAGTGATGTTTTATGATGTTTCATATCCAGAAGATAACTTGATATTCCTCTTATCTTTGTGAAAGTAAGTTTTATTAGAAGCTAGAATTTCTCTTCTTTTCTTTTTCTCCATCTTTCATGTGATATAATTTCTCTGTCTGTCTGTCTGTCTCTGTAATTGAATACATGAATAGAACGACCGAACTCTGTCGAAACATTTCTGGAATAATTAAGAAAAAAAAGTTATAAGTTGATAAGTTTAAGAAACAGAATGTTGTCATCTTCAACGAACCTTCAATACCTGGTGTAAAAGTTTAGTGAAGATAGAAACATTCTGTCTGTTAAACTTGTCTAAATATATATATATATATATTTTTTTTTTTTTTCCTTAACAACTTATAAACTGTTTAATGAAGGTGGGTCCCTCTTTGCATTATGTATTCCATTCCTTCACTATAGGAGCTAAGATTTCAGATAAAAATGATGAAATTTGATGGTTGTTTCCTTTGCAAACCAACAGCACAATATGTATACTGGAATTGATTACATAGGGACACATTCACTAATGATTCAAAATTTTTGGATAATAAGCTCCCTCCACTCATAGATTTTTAAAGATATAATACCGCTCTCCTGTTTTTCTTTCAGGAGAGGAATATGGGCATAGCATGGCTCTTCTTGACTGGTGTCAGTTTGGCTATTGTCTTAGCTGGCACTGGCATTGTTGTGGTAAGCATATATTTCTTAAAGCATGTCACTGTTTAGTCTAGTACACATAGTGTCTACTAAATGCATAAATTGATATTTCCTGTGGAAATTGAAGCCTTTTATTTTAAAGTGACAGTCAGACAGTCGTGAGTTTTGCCTTATTGGAGGAAGGGGAGGGGAGTGGGGAGGTTAGCCATCTTCCTCAATGGATTAAATGCACTTTTGAATAAGTATACAAGAAGCTAAGAAATTTTCAGAGATTCAAATATTAAGAACCCGCGGTATTGAAGCAAAAGAGTACATGGCCAACAACCAGCAAACCCACCCACCGACCATCAGTGTGAGACGAGTCCCACAGCTACGTTACAAAAATATACAACTTTGTGAGATAAAACGTTTTGCAGCCCTGAGATGCTGATACCTTATTTTTCTAATCACAGTTCCTGAGACCCTCTGCAGCTGGGTCAGGAATGCCGGAACTGATCGGATTCCTGAACGGCACAAAGGTGCGGCACATCTTCAACGTCAAGACCCTGGTGGTCAAGTTCTTCTCCTGCATCTGTGCGGTCAGCAGCGGGCTACCGGTAGGACCAGAAGGTCCCATGATCCACATGGGGTAAGTGATGGACCTGCATATTTGCTCCACTTGGCCAAGATATACACTCCTCTTGTTAGCCTGAGCCTCTTACTCTTCTTCCCTCGTTACTTCCCAACACCACTTAAAGGAGTCAAACAGGCAGGGTAAGGGTGTGCTGATGTTCCTAACTCAGAGAGAGAAGTTTGCCTTACTGTTTGCTGAAAGATGGTTATGGACTGTTATTTTGAACTTATCTTTGTAGAGGATTAATTTCACATGGTTTGGTGGAGTGTTCCTGTCGGTTATTGTACCGGTATGACAAAATGATTGTAGAACTTTTATTGCCCAGTATTGGGATAAAGCAGTTTGTTGAAGATGTGTGTCTCAAATTTATTTGAACCGGGTGCAGAGCTGACTGCAATGGCACAGCACTGTGACCTGTCACTGCATGTTGGAAGGCTGATAGATGACCTTTTTCAAATCATTATTGTATAATCGCTGTTTATCTCACTTGTAATGTTGCTCTTGTTGGTTAAGCAGACCTTGTGGAAGCATGCATGGTAAAGATACGGATTAACCCTAGATGGTTGTAACAATATGTTCCTTGTTTTTTTGCTTTGTACAGATCTTTGATAGGTGCAGGAGTCAGCCAGTTCAAATCTGAGACCATGAAATTTGCTCTGCCATTCTTTGAGAGATTCAGAAACCCTGAAGATAGGTAAGTCATTTATGAGATCATGTTTTCCCCTCACCCTCCTCCTTCCCTGACAAGAAGAAGCATTTTTGAATTTTCTTTGTTACATTTGTTGCCATTATATTGCGGAAAATTATTTTGTTTAGAACTTTGCTGAAGCAATGTGATATCTTGTCAGAATTATGCAATTAGGTGGCATATGATGAAACATCCTCATTTTGATATCTGTTATTTATTTTTTTATTTTTTTATTTTTTTATTTTTTCAGTGCAGAATGGGCAGCATATTTTAGTCATCATCAAAGTACCTTCACTTAATTCAATCCCCAAGCTTGAGATTAGTAAATTATTTGTGCACTATAAATTATTTGTGCACTATATTTTTATGGTTTCAGTAGTTCAGATGTATAATGTGATCAGATTTTAATATCTATGACATGTACTATAATATTTGCGACACTTGAGAACTCCATCAGAACAATGAAGAAAGTTTATGAGCAATATCATTATTGCATCTTATTTCATTTTTCCTGAAAAATCTATCAAGGCGTAACTTCATATCAGCGGGAGCAGCAGCAGGTGTCGCATCAGCCTTCGGTGCTCCTGTGGGTGGTCTCCTGTTTGCCATGGAAGAAGTCTCTTCATTCTGGAGCATGAAACTCTCCTGGCAGGTAAGAATGTTTTTATTAAGTGCACCTTTCTGAATATTGGCCAATAGGGAATAAAGATATACCATATGTTGTATGAGAGCACATACATGTATCTTCATTCTGATTGGGCAGTGATCTGTATTTTGTACATACTTAAATTAATTTATTTCTTTGTTTCTAATTTCTACAAGGGATTATATTCTTCACTATTTCAATCTTTAGAAATATTGTCATGTACATAGGAAATGCTGACAGGGCCGTTGTGGAAAGCAGTTCTGAAACTGACAATGTTACCCTGTATAAATAAAACTGCAAATAAAATATGGAATTGGCAGTCTACAGTATGCATTTTTTTTCCCTCGAGATTGAATGTTGTATCAAAGCTTTGTTGCATTCTGTCATTGAATACACCTCTCTCAATATCAAGGTATTCAGAGGGGCGTTTCATCAAGTGTCTTGTCAGTGATTTTTACCGACAAATTTGCTCTCAGCCAATCAGATGCAAGGATTTCAGTAGCTTATAACAGTTATTGCAACTTGTCATTGATGACAAATTTTATGAAACAGGGCCCAGGACTCAAATAGAATGCAACATTCCTAAAAACCAGCGAGTCAGAACCCATCTTTTCAGTTTTGAATGCAGGTGCCTTTTTCTGATTTGCTAATGTTCTTAAATCTGCAATCTAGATTACGAAGTTGTCCTGGCTGTGAGGTATGCTTTCTTTCAACTGATTTCCACTTTCATAACATTATCCATATAGGATCAACCTTAAGATAAATACTAGACATTAATGTTCCTTGTTTTAGAATGCTTGTAAAGTTGATGCTTTTTTTTGTTGTTGTAATTTATGCTTTATGTGTAACAATGTTCATGCCACAGGCCTTGATAGCTCTTAGGGCTTAATAGTAATACTAAATTCAGCAAAATTATACTGCTAGATATGTAATTCATGAATCATCATACATCTTTTTCATCACACTACAATAGTAATTTGTTATGTTTGATCCCTTCATCAGGTATTCTTCTGTTGCATGGTATCAACAGTCACTACAGATCTCTTCAACTCGGCTTTCTCAGCGTTCAGATACCAAGGGAACTTTGGTCTCTTCAAGGCAGAGAAATACATCATGTTTCAGGTAGGATTCCTCTTCTTCTTCTTCTTCTTGTATAATAATAATAATTATTATTATTATTATTATTGTTATTACTATTGTCATTTTTGTAGTTGTTGTAGTTATTATTGTTATCATTTTTATTATTTGTAGTATTATCATTATTATTATTAGTAGTAGTCGTATTATTTCATTCATCAAATCAACAAAAAATAACATGAGATGCTCAATAATTGAAGTATATCCACCTCAATCATTTTACTTCCATAGGTTCTGAAGCTCATATTACTCATATTTTTTCTTGGTGGAAACATAGATAGTGGCCAGTTTTGACAAGTTGTCTTTCTGGAAAGGACTTACAATGTGTTCTGTTCTTGGGGGACACTTTAAAAGTGACAACTATTTACTCCTGACTATAGCCATGATCTTTACATAGAGGATACTACGCTAACAGGTTCAACCATTGTATTATTGTTGAAAGAAGAAATCATTTGCTAACTCACCACATAATATTAATTGTGAGCTTGTTCATATTTTTCCTCCAATTTCCATCACCCATCATGCATTGCCAGGTCAGAGAGGGCATCGACGTCAACATCATCATGTTCATCCCCACAGTCATCATTGGGATCATTGGCGGCGTCCTGGGAAGTCTGTTCGTCTTCAGTAACCTCAAGTTGGCCAGGCTCAGACGACGCATGATCGCCTTGACGCGGCTGCCATGGCAACAGAAATTGATGCGTCTGACAGAACCCTGCATTATCATAGTAAAGTCAAATACTATATGTTGAATTTGATAACATTACATTTTATCATCACGATTGCAATTTGAACCATCAATAGTTACACAAAAAAATTTAGTTATCAATAATTTGGGATTTAATAATGTATCAATATATGATGGAAAGTGTCTGGTTACCTTTTAAGGATTAATTTCCATGATTGTTGACTTAGTTCTAGCTCTCTTTTTTTTATATCTAGCTCTTGATTTGAGCAATGAAAACCAAAGAATTTAGGAAAAAGTTATTGAATTTGTATTTTTTGTTTACAGTAATGGTCAATTGCTATTGCTGAACTTAATTAATGTGTAGAACTGAGTGTGAGTCTATGGCTAGGATCTATAGAAAATGCATGTGTCTCCAAGCTCATGTTGTATCCGTTGGTTTAAAGGATCAAACAGAATTTTTGAGTGGTGAAATTTCTCATGAAATGTCTAACGTTCAATTTGAAATGTATATAGAACAGATGATTATGACACTTAGTTCAGACACTCTGATGATAATTAGAGAGAGATTATTTTCTTCAATTCATTGCTTTATAGAGGTACAGAAGTCCAAACAATGGACTGCCATGTCTTTATTTTCTTAATGTTGCTTTCTTTGACCTGTTTTTTTTTTTTCAATTCAGATCTTAGTTGCTACAGGCACAGTGTTTCTACCAGCAGCCTTTAAATGCTCTCCTTATACATGCTACTATGAGGGCGAGAATAAACCGTAAGTAGGTTATTATGATTATTAAGTCCTCATCTGACTGGAAACTAGCCCCATTTCCCAAGTAGTTTTCCGGCACAAACCCTTGTCAGTTGAAACATGAAAAAAAAAGTGTCTGAACTGTAAGACTAGTAGACTGCGTACTTCATAGGCCCTGTACTATAGCTACACCTGACACAGCTAGAGATTGGTGAAGTTAGGGTCGGCTCAAGGCTTTAAGGAATCATGTTTAAGTTTTCAAAATAGAGTCAGTGCCTGCAGACTACTCCACAAGTTGCCTTTATGAAAAGCAGACAATCAGAGAAACATATCAAAGAAAACAAATCAAACTTTGCCAAGTCATAAACATTCTGTTATTTCTGAAGTCATAAATGTTCTTTGTTTTATAATACTGTGATGCACATTACATAAAATGTAATGAGGTTTGTATTCAGTGGTTTCTTATGTCACAACTGCTCCATAGATTGTGTTGTAATTTTGTTATGTATTTTGGCCTGTACATAAGGGGAAACAGGCATTATAGGTTGGGAAGATAGTATAAAATCAGGACAGGAGGAGACCAGAAAAGAGAAGGCTGGAGAAAAACAATTGCGGGGGAAGTGGGAAAGAGAATGCAAGGGAAATCCATTTGTGTAAAATTGTATCTTAAATATTCAGACCCACCGGATACAGTCCGAAGTGCTTGGATGAACAATCCTCCACAGGCAAATCAGTCAGCATGTATACCTGTGATGATGGTGTAGTACGGTACCACCCCAACGGCACCATAGCTTTCAGCAACAGCACATTTAATCAAGGTGAGTTGATATCAGGTGTGGGGGTTTAGGATGTTACGTACGCTTACATGTCAGAAAACAACATAGAATAAAAGGATGACTTCAGCTCTGTAGTGACAGAATCTTGGGAGAAGGGATATTTTTCCTGGTAAAAATTGTATTTTAGGGTTGTAATTACCTCGTTGTAATTTCAACCTTTGATGATGAGGGCCACTCTTTTGCCCTTAGATTTGTCACTTGTTTCTAAAACATATGGAACTATGATTAAAGTCATGCCATGCAGGTCAATTTTGAAAATTGAATTAAAAAAATATAGCTTCAAGTGTACCTTTGTATAAAATCTACACAAGTAATGGAGTCATGGCTTGAGGTCCAAGAGGAAAATGTTCTTTTATTTCATTTGCACTAGATCTTGGGGTTTAGAGATAGAGAGAGAGACATTAAAAACGTGAGACAATGATCAGTCTTGACCATTTCCCTGCCACACAATTAACATGATGGAGAGACCAATTTATAATGCTGTGCCATTCAGGTTTCAATTTTATGGTCCTCTGCCATTTAGTGGTAAGTTTTATGTTACCTGATCTGTCTTATAGTTGCGACCCTCCTGTTTGTGACCGGTGAGGAAGCCATCCACCATCTCTTCTCCAGAGACACCCATTGGGAGTTCACCTACGGTGCCCTCCTCACTGTGCTGGCGTTTTACTTCATCATGGCTTGCTGGTCCTGTGGGCCTTCTATCTCTGCTGGTCTCGTTGTTCCTATGCTGTGAGTTGCAATGAAAAAAGATGATTGGATTTATAGTAATAATGGCTGAAGTTACAGTGGGAGAAATAGTGCTAGAAGAATATTAGAAATTTTGGTGATGATGGCAGAAGTAGAAATAGTAATGACAGTTGCAGCAGCAGTAAAATGAAGTGCATACTTTTGCAACTGATTATGGCAGTAGCAGTACCAGTTGTTTTGGTATAGTGGTCATATTTGTGGGATCAAGAAAAAAAAGAAAAAGTAGTAGTGAAGGGCAGTAGCAATAGTATAAGAAGCAAAAGTTGAAGTAGTAGAATATACAAGGTATTGGATAGTAAGATATTGCAGAAAAACATTTGAGAGAAGTACTAGGACATATATGGATTTGTTTTAATCAATGTTCATTGATATTGTAATCTTCCAAATTGCTATCAAAGGTTTTCTGGCAATTTATATCTTTCAGATGAACAATCATGTACTTGTAATGAGAATGTTATTTGGAAGTCACACTGTGATAACAATTTGTCTGTTTGATCCCAAATCATACAGGTACATCGGGGGTCTCTATGGCCGTCTGATCGGTTTGACGATGGTGTCCATGTTTGGGGTCCAGACTGCAGAGTACTGGGCATGGATGGATCCTGGAGCGTTTGCCCTGATTGGTGCAGCCTCATTCTTTGGGGGTGTTTCCAGATTGACGATGTCTCTCACTGTGATCATGGTAAGAAACGCTACGGAGGATGTGTTATGTGGCACTTTGTATGAGACAAATATTTGATGGTTGATGATGTAGTAATCTGGTGCCTGGAAGCATGTTTGTTTTATGCCAGAATCTGAGGAAACAGTGGAGTGATAACATTTCACTTTCAATTTCAATGTATTATAGTCATGAAATCATTGTAACATTTACAAACACATGAGAATATAATACATTTGATATATTCATGATCACATGCTTTTAATTAAAAAAGAAAATACTACACACCAGATCCTCTTCAGTGGAAGAATGCACTGATGAAAGTTGCCCTAACTGGTTCTTTAGAAGAATTTAGGGCAGGACGACTGTGACAAATGAATAGTTCTTTTGAGTCTGAGACATCATACGCCTCTGCCAGCTAAAAGAAGATGTGCATTGTCAATTTCCGACAAGCCACTTCTGTGGATAATTGGATAGAATCTATAAATACATATATACATATATCATAAACAACAAAACACAAAGAATTTTATTACCAATGTATTATTATATCTGTGTTATAGATCATATAAATCTATTGATTTTTGTTCTTGACCAGATGGAGATCACCAATGACATCCAGTTCTTACTACCCATCATGGTAGCCATCATGGTGGCCAAGTGGGTGGGAGATTACCTGACTCATCCCCTCTACCACGCCCTCCTAGAGGTCAAGTGTATCCCCTTCCTGGACGAAGAACCGGTCATCATGCATCAGGGAAAAAAGTGAGTCCTCTCATTTTCCAATCTAGAATTTATGTAGCACCCAAATTATTAATAATAATAATAATATGTCTTGTTTACCCGTGGTAGTCTCATCATATACTGTTCTCCGTGGGGGCCCTGCAATCATATTATTACCCCCAGGGCAGTTCCCTTACGCTCTTCTGCCAGCTGTATGACGAATTATCTGGGACTGTTTTTGAAAAGCTGACTATAACTTCATTTCTTTGTATTCAAATTTACAACTTACTTATTATTGATTCACTTTGTCTTTTTGTTTTTTTTGGATAGTGTGAATTTGGAGTTATATCAGGCCAAGCACGCTATGTCATCCCCTGTCAGGACACTCCATCCGAGGGTCTCCGTGGAGGAGGCAGCAAAACTTCTCCTGGAGACGGAACATGGAGGTTATCCTGTCGTCAAGGGGGGAGATGATCCTAGCACCAAGAACCAGTTCTTGGGTATCATTACAAGGTAGGACTTAAAGGTGTATTATTACGGAATAGGTTGAAAAAAATATGGATATATATAATGTATTAAGATATCATTTTTTATATTCCGTGACTTTGCTCTGGGAGAAAGTGTTAAAGGCATTAGCCCGAATGCACAACAGAGTTTTATCTAAAAACAATGTCTTATTCCCATAATTTCTAATGCAGTCATGTGTACATATTAATATACATTCATATTCCTCATTGGATGGATTTCAGGAGTAAGTTCATTGTCTTTGACACCATTACTTGGCTTTGCCGTAGTTTTGAAAGACGGTAAATTTACTTGTTTGGTATTTATGAAGGTAAATTTGTTATCCTTGACACCAATCTCTCATCTTTGTTTTCATGTCAGAATTGAACTGCAAGTCATGTTGTTGAATGAGCATCTCTTCCAACCATCCACTGATTCCACAGAAGAAGATAATCGAGATCATCCTGAAGTTAATCCATTAGATTACCAAAAGGTAAGACCATTTTCGATCATTTGGAATTCATTTGGAACATTGACCCCTGTATTTTCATTTTTGTCTCGCCCACAGAAGGTGATGTCGAGACTAAGGGATCCAAATAGCATCCGTCTGTCGTCCATCATCCGTCACAAATGTTAAAGTTCACCTGCAAGACTCTCTTGTGACAAATAACTTGTCAACCATTAATCCTATTGTGACCAAACGTGAGTTAGAGATGCACTTGAGGGACTTTCATGTCATGGTGTTGTCAAGGGACACGTGCTATTAAGGTCAAAGGTCTTTTGTTAAAGTTTACCTCCAAGACTTTCTTGTGACAAATAACTTATCAACCATTAATCCCATTGTGACCAAACTAGGGTCAGATATGCACTTTGGGGGACCATCAAGTTATGGTGCTGTAGAGGGTCACATGCTAAAGTCAAAGGCCATTTGTATTTGAGGTCATATATCATTTTAGGTTAAATAATAAGTTATTACCCACAAGACTCTTAGGACTCGTAACTTTGCATACATTGTTCCAAGTGCAACCAAACTTGGTCAGGGAAGCTCTTTGGCAGCATTCATGTATTTTGGTCATGGGTGGGCAAGACACAATTTGGCTGTTGCCTTGTCTAACCTCTAGCCTATCATGTAAAAAAGTCATGAGTTATATTAGTTGTTTTTTTTTTCTTTTTCTCTTCATTTTCAGTCTTATCTTTCCATGGTTGCATTTGAAATTTGTATTAATATTTCATAACCCCTGTATCGGTGACTTGTCTTCCAAACTTAATGTTGTGGTTTTTAGATGTTTGAACCACGTTGTTCAAATTTGCTCTTGGAACTTTCTCCCATCCATTTTTTGAACTGTATTGACCTTTAAGCTTTAACCTTTACTGTCATGCAGTCTCATTGTGTGACATTAGACCTCTGCATGCCTGGGTGAACTATTTTAATGGGATATCACACCGTCATCTACCATATTATCTTACTATCTTCACTCAGACCTATAATAATGATATTAATAATAATAATAATAATATGGTCTTATTTACCCAGGGTAGCCTCATCACTATTCATCCTGCTCTTCCAGAGGGCCCTGCTGTTATTATTATTACCCCAGCATTGCTTGGTACCTATTTAATACACCTTTTTGTCCCCGCCGAACGAAGTTCGCGAGGGGACTATGAAACGGGCTCCGTTCGTGTGTGCGTGTGTCCGTGCGTCCGTCTGTCCGTGTGTGCTCAAATGTTAGAAAATGCTACTTCTCCGTCATTTCTTGGCCGATTTTGATTCTGATTGTTTTATCTGATAGGGCTGGGTGGGGGCTTCCAAACTTCTACACAGAATTTTGAAATTCATTAATTATGCAAATTTATGCAAATTTATTCAAAATTGACGAAAAATGCTACTTCTCCTCTATTTCACATCGGATTTTGATTCCGATTGTTTTATCTGATAGGGCTGGGTAGGGGCTTCCAAACTTCTACACAGAATTTTGAAATTCATTAATTATGCAAATTTATGCAAATTTATTCAAAATTGACGAAAAATGCTACTTCTCCTCTATTTCACATCGGATTTTGATTCCGATTGTTTTATCTGATAGGGCTGGGTGGGGGCTTCCAAACTTCTACACAGAATTTTGAAATTCATTAATTATGCAAATTTATGCAAATTTATTCAAAATTGACGAAAAATGCTACTTCTCTATTTCACATCGGATTTTGATTCCGATTGTTTTATCTGATAGGGCTGGGTGGGGGCTTCCAAACTTCTACACAGAATTTTGAAATTCATTATTCATGCAAATTTATGCAAATTTATTCAAAATGGCTGAAGGTTCATAATGTTTTCATGTTTTATATTTCAGTTGTATACATGCATTGTTGGTATTCTCTTCTTTTGCATGCAGTAACATTTATTATTTTATTCACTAAAGTTTTTCACTGAAGTTTTAAGGTTCAGGCTAGTTAATTTCCACAGATCTGCACTTCCGGCGGGGACATTTATTACGCATTGCGTAATTTACTCATTCACTTGTTTGAGTGAGGACAAGTGTGGGTAAAACAACTTGTCCGAGGATGTAAGCACTGTGCGAGGATATGAACCCAGGACCTCTCATATGCAAGTCAACAGCCTTCACCAATACACCATGGTGTTCCAGGCCCTCTTATTTGGTTTCTCATCATATCAGGATTCCATAATTGAACTTTGACCTTTTCTTTGTGTTTGACCTCCAGCTGAGGCTAGATCATCTGAAGGATAAGAGGTCGGCTGACAGTCTGTTCCAGTCATACGCAGAGGATGAAAGATATCAGAACATGTTTGTAAACCTGGTAAGAAGGGGACTTTGAGATGCAGACCAGTGATTTCCTAATAAGATTGACCGCCATAAGGTTACATCTGTGTCTCCTCTAAGTATTCTGGACATCAAGATAACCAAGGAAAATACAATGAAGAGTGTAATTTGCTCAGTGTTTTTAATATATCCGCTGTTGAAAGGCAGAAAGGCATTAACCAATAACACTTAACACAGCGTGAATGCCTGTTTGGCTCACAACAGATGATATTGACTCAATTTGTCAGATATCATATGCAAAAGAAATGTAGGTTTCTGATGTAGCAGTGATTGTGAAAATTATTCTGAAATACTGACTTTCTATAAATACTTAATGATCTCTCTCATATGGTGGTGATGGTATCATTTATCATTTAAGTATTCATTCAGCCGGTCAGATGGTTTATAGAATTGTCGAATGGTTTTCAGGTTGATAATCTGTTGGAAAGGATTGACTTCGGTATGACATTCATTTGCCGTAGACACCAATCCAAGTTACATTAGGCTTATAGTGCTCAACAGGATAACATCAACTTATAATTTTATTTGAAGCTCAGTAGAATTTATGTTTGGGTGATATAAATACATATCCTCTAAATTTATCAGATGCCGTACGTGAACCAGTCGGCCCCCTGTATCCCTGACTACTTCTCTCTCCATCGGACCTACATCATCTTCCGTACCCTGGGTCTCCGTCATCTCACCGTGGTCGACGCCCAGAACCAGGTCTTGGGTATCATCACGAGAAAGGACCTCATGGGATTCAGGATGGAGGAGAAACTGGATGCCATCCTTCATCGCTCATCGGCGTCCCTCAACAATGGCGTCTCCTCGCAAGAGAATTCCAACGTTGAGCTTTCAGATGTAAGTCATATATAGGTTAGGTGTGCTGTGACTATAAACAGGACATTGTTCTTAAATGAGGGACTACTGATCAGAATCAGAATTCATCAGATGTGAGTTATGTTTAATTGAACTATTACTAACAGAACATGAGTGTATGAGTGGGACTACAGAACAGAATTTGAATCTTGAGATAAAGTAAAGGGCAATGGAATAAAAATCATAATTTTCCTTTGTAAGTGAACTTTAACTACAAGGGGTAGTGACTAAAAAAGCACATTTATTTCATTCTTTCATTCAATGGTTTACAGTTAAGACGTATGTGAAGTGAAGTTACACGGCATTGTCTTGCTTGGAACAGGTATATAGGTTGCCTCTGAAATCCCCAAAGCTCATTGATGTGGTGTGGGTTTACGTTAAACTTTACCACATCACATTCATATGTGTCTAATCAGATTTTTTGTTGTAAACTTGTAGATTCACGGTGCATAAAGAAACTTTATATAATGAGTGCAACCATTTGCTAAAATGCACGAGATATTGCTTTATATTTTTATACCTTTCCGTAGTGCTATTAGAGACAATCAATTGATTTATATTTAGAACAAGATCATGTCAGTAGGTTGCATTCTATCTCAGTTGAAAAGCTGTGATGAACTAACTCATAATACTTCACTATTGATGAGCATGTTGGAATTTCTTCTTACCAATACACATTTGCCACACCTTGTGGTCTCGTGTGGCAAATGTCGATTAATGTCTTGCCAAGAGCACTGGACTGTACAGGTTTTGTACATACAGTACATGCTGTTAAATTGCACACATCTATACATGTACATGCCACTGGATTTTTGCTAAGCTATCTAACTTACTAACTTTTCTCTTGTCTAACTTCTCACACAATTTTTTAACTGCATAACTTCTTAACTGCATGATTCTAAAAGTAGACTTTGTCATTTTAGAAAATGTTGCACTGACAGTTTCTTCACAGTACTGCAATATTAGGATCAAGAGATGTTACATGATTGTGAAACTCTCTTTGGTGTTTGGAAAAATTTGTTAGTTGCAGATGTTTCTACCTGTGAGCCAGTTCATAATTATTACGTGGTACAAATGACCCCAACTTGGTGTGCAGACTTTGACAGCGTATAAGGTCATTTGTACTTTGTACCATTGACTATTATCTGCACATGAGCAAATTTTGATTATGAACTGACTTATTCTTTCATCTAACTTCTCACTCAACTTTGCATCTTTCTAATACTACACTTTAACATCATAAAAAATGTTTTGCTTAAAAATGTTTTTATTGTACTGCAATACTGCACTGCTGCAATAGTAGATGTACCAGTGAGTTATTGGGCAGACTCTTTGTAAAGTTTGTAAATGTTTGGAATATCGTCTTGAAAATACATTCCTGACTTTAATTATAAGCAATTTTAATAATTTTCAGTATTGTACTTCTGCAGTTCTGCTGTGTGGAAACATAAATCAAAAATGCTGTTGTGATCATAGAATACGTGCACTTTCTTGCTCCAGTTTAAATGGCTACACCTTTAAACTGAATATAAGCTATGTTTAAACTTCATTTAAAAATGAAGAATCACATTTGAACATTTTATTTTATTTTCGTATTTTTAAAACCAGCAGTCAGTATTTGTCATGTACCTCTATTCTTCTCTAAGTCGAGACAAGAAATTATCTATGTTCTGTCTACTTTCCTAGTACTTAATCTTTCAGTCTTGTTACTATATATTCACAAATCTGTATGAGATACAAATTTAACTGCTCTATATTTAATGTGCTAATAAATATATCTGTGCTATGCAAATAGTAGAAGTGGAAAAAACACAGCACATGTCTAATACCTTGCTTCTTTTATTCTGTATTGTCATATTTTTAATGGGTTTGGGTTAAATGGACATTAACAAATTTATGGATCATATATGAGAGGGTGAATTTTCCCCACGTTCAAAGAGTTCACTCTTAACTGTTCAGTAATCTTTCTTGCATGGGACAAAACATCCTTCATTGTCTTTGGTGTTTTCTGTTTTTGTGTCACTAGCTTTCATTGTTATCTACAAGGAAAAATCCCTATACTTTAACACCTCATGCTTGAACTTTATAGAGAAGATTGAGTTCTGGTATGGTTAAAACAATTTGCGAGCTTTCTCATTTTTAGCTCATCCGGCCCGAATGGGCCAGATGAGCTTATGCCGTGGCGAGGCGTCCGTCGTCCGTCGTCCGTCCGTCCGTCCGTCCGTCCGTCCGTCCTTCGTCTGTCGTCCGTCCACAATTTCAAAATGCTTCTTCTTCGCCATTTCTTACCCGATTTTAATTCCGTTTGCTTTATATGATAGCACTAGGTGGGGGATTCGAAACTTCTACACAGAATTTTGAAACTCATTAAATATGCTAATTTATGCGCATTTCTCAAAAATCACAAAAATTGCTTCTCCTTCCTCATTTATTGACCGATTTCGATTTTTTTTGTTCCATCTGAAAGACTTTCATGAGGTTCATTGAACTTCTACACAGAATTTTGAAATTTTGTCTACAAAATTAATTATGCTAATTTATGCGATATTTATTCAAAAATCACAAAAATTGCTTCTTCCTCATTTATTGACCGATTTCGATTTTTTTTTTTTCATCTGAAAGACTTTCATGAGGTTCATTGAACTTCTACTCGGAAATTTGAAATTTTGTCTAGAAAATTATTTATGCTAATTTATGCGAAATTTATTAAAAAGATCACAAAAATGGCTTCTTCTTCCTCATTTATTGACCGATTTCGATTTTTTTTTTTGTTCCATTTGAAAGACTTTCATGAGGTTTATTAAACTTCTACTCGGAATTTTAAAATTTTGTCTAGAAAATAATTTAAGCTAATTATTTATGCAAATTTATGCAAAATTTATTAAAACATCACAAAAATTGCTTCTTCTTCCTCATTTATTGACTGATTTTGATTTTTTTTCTTCCATCTAAAAGACTTTCATGAAGTTCATTGAACTTCTTCATGGAATTTTGAAATTTTGTCTAGAAAATTATTTATGCTAATTTATGCGAAATTTATTACAAAATCACAAAACTTGCTTCTTCTTCCTCATTTATTGAGGAAGACTTTCATGAGGTTCATTGAACTTCTACTCGGAATTTTGAAATTTTATCTAGAAAATTATTTATGGTAATTTATACAAAATTTATTTTAACTCTTTGCCCTGTCCATTATGAAACCCATGGCTGCTGGATTATTTCAAAGGCTATACCTTTCTACATGATTTCTGTCGACATCATCGACAGAACCGAGAACCCAGAAGTGACAGTGGTCAACAATAGCGGGTTATGAGCTAATAAAGACTTGAAACAGTGAGGGACAATGCACTGAAGCCACCCTTAAATGTCCCAACCTTAAAATTCTTTTTTTACACCAATGCATAACTTATGTCATTCAGTGCTTTTCTCTTTTATTACAAATCTTAACCTTCAAATCTCTCTCAATAAAGATTTCACAGTTGGTAGAGATACCTCACCTTGACTAACTTTATGCTTTATTTCAAATTTCTCTGTCACACAGTAAAACTATTAAAATTTACATTCCCCAAAATCTTTTAACTGAAGTCGTGCAACTTGAGTTGTCAATTTCCAGACTTTCATTCATATCTACATGTCACTGTCTCCTTCCAAAACCACATTTAGCCAGATCTGCAATAGGCACTTCATCATCTGTACATGCATGTAACCAATACATGTACATTTCATCGATTCATTACAATGTCTACTGTGTTCAAAGTACAAATTGCATCAATTTCTTTGCTGCATGCCGGATGAGCGCCACATCATTGATGTGCTAGTTTTTTATTGTCAAATGCGGAAGAGTTTCATGGTAGAAATGTCCCCTGAAAAGAACTGCTATTCATATGCCCTGCTCTTGGGAATATGACAAGAAATATCTGAAATGGTTGGACAAAACTTTCATGCCACCTTTGCGTGTATTCCCACATACCCATTTCTGTGTGCTGTTCACTGTACATGTATGTGATTTTTTAGAAAGATTTTGTCAATTTTTAACCATTTCATTATTTCAAAACCTCAAAATACAGTTATTTCTTATGTCCTGCATTACCTGCCTTTCTCCATTGTTTCTATCACATTGCAGTTACGTGATGAGAACTCATTTTTAAGTCTTTAACCAAAAGCTTGCACCCCACCTCTAATCCACAAAGCTAGCACCTGACACACCCACTCCCATAACCCTTATTCATCACCTTCAGTTTTATACTAGTCATACTTCACAAACATGTCAGCTTGAGGATAGATAGTGATAGCAGTGGTGATGATGATGGTGATGATTATGATGATGATGATGATGATGATGATGATGCTGAATAATGATCGATGATGATGATGATGCTGAATAATGATCGATGATGATGATGATGATGCTGATGATGATGATGATGAAAATGGCAACGACAGCAAGAACAGTGATGATACATATGTTCTTATTTACAGATGGTAGCCTCATCAATACTAATGCTGGTCTTCTTAAGGGCCCTGCAATCATATGATGAGGATGATAATGATGATGATGGTCTTGTCAAGAATAAAGATTGGCTAAATAGACCAAATAAAATATGCCAAAAAGATTTCAAAAAATTGTCAATTAAAGCAGTTATTTTTGTGAATAAATGAGTAGAGGCGTATTTTTCAAATAGGCATTACTTGTTTCTTTGGGAAGTGCTTTAAGGACAGTTCCAAATTTAGATATCAAATACTCTATGCAAAAAAAAAAAATAGAAAGCAGCATTTAAAAAAAATAGAAATGCTTTCCAAAACTACTGTGATACTTGCACAGTTTTGTATAAATAAAGACATCATAAATCAGAAAGAACAATTTAAAAGAAATATTGTGTGTGCCTGTTAAAATTCACAGCACACTTTAACGACAAGAGTACTGAACTTATAATAGTGCAAGTCTGCATCCTTTGGACTTGTTTTTGTACATTAAAGTTTTTGGCACCAAAAGTTAGGAAATCCCTAAATGCGCGATGAAGGCTATCCCATTGTTATTGTTATTGTGGTTTTGTTTTTTTGGGTTGATGATTTGTCTGCAACCTTACAAGACAAACTTGGGAGTTTCCCAGCGTACGTCATCATCTCTGGAGAAGCTGGTGAGGTGACGGTTCATTACAATTAAATAGCAGTGGAAAACGGAGAAGGCCTTGAGCTAGTAGGAAAACAACAAAGCAATGTGCATCGTTGATGAGTTCCTTACGTGGAAATGTAGGGAAACAATGAAGGGAAGAAAAAAGAAAAAAACACAGACTACATGACATGGAATTGACCTTCGATGAGTTTATGAGAGTTGTAGAGATTCTTCAGTGACGCAAAGTGACGCAAATCTAGTATTATGCCCTGTTTTGGAATCTGTACAAGCACTGCAGTGTGACTCAAAAGTCACGAACGTAGTAATCTCCAAAGACGTAATAGTAAGAGGATACACCATGATTATGTTAAACTTTTGGATGTAGACAAATAGTTTTCCTGAATACTTCTGTGTAAAATTGGGACTTGGAAGGAATACAAAACTAAGGAAAGTGAAATGCTGTAGAGAAAATCACCACCGTTCTGAATGATTTTTCACCCTTCGTTAGCGTATTATTTGACTAGAAGAAGGGAAAACTTTACATAGGCTTATGATTGTGAGTATTTTTGCTATTTATTGATTGAAATCAAAATATGTAATAAAGAGAGAGGGGGAGAGAGGAAGAAATAAAGAGGGGAATGGAGAGAGATAAAGTCAGAGACAGAGATGGAGAAATCTACATGACATCTCTTATATCCTGATGCAAAAAAGAAGGACTAAACAAAAAGAAAATGGAGAAATCAAAGAAAAATGAAAAGAAAAAAGAAATTATGTTAATGTAAGAGTCAATTGAAGGTGAAATACATGTATACTAAAGAATGTTTACGATGCAGAGCAAAACAAGGTTGGATTATCATGGAGTAGAATGAATGGATTCATCTATGACATCAGTTAGTAGAGAATAGCAAGGTTGAAAGTCTGTTTTGTTTTGATGCAGAATGTAAATCCTCTTCTTTTAAAGTGCCTTTGCAGAGTCCGACGTTGGCGACCATGAGTTTCTTTCAAGGTTCGCTTCGGGAGGGGGGGGGGGGGGGGGGGGGGGGGGGTGGGGGCCTTACTTATTATTTGTCCATTTTTACATTTCATGTGTCTTTATTCTTTTTCAACCATCACAGGGAAGGGGGATGTGGGGATTACTTGTCATTTGCCCATTCTAATGTGTCATGTTTTAATTAATTTTCAACCAAAGGTTTTGCAACAGGGGCCCAGGACTGTCAGAAAGGAGGGGTCAAATCTCTTTTCCTGATGTTATTTCGTTTCCTTCCAGGCTTGATTGGGGAAGGGGAGGGGGTGCCTTACTTATTATCTGTTGATTCTTACCCTTAAAACCTTTACCCTTTTTTCAACCAACAGACACAGGAAATGGTTTGGGTTGACTTATTATTTGTCTGTACTTACACTTCATGTCTTTATTCTTTTCCACCCTAAGGACATAGGTAGTGATGCAAGGCTAATCCCAGATATCATGAAAATGATTTCAAGAATCATGTGATCACGTTAGAAAGAAACTATTTCAAAGCAATTAGGAAAGGATGATGATGTAGTAAATAAAGAATGGTGTATACTGTGAAGTTATGAAATCATCATAATTTTGCTGAAAGTCACATACACTGCACACAGAAATGTCTTTGTAGGACTACACATGCATGTGGCATGAAAGTTTGGTCCAGACTTTTCAGCTATTTCTCTTCATATTTGAATTTGAGGGAATTTGAAGAGCAATTCTTCTAAACTTACATTAAAAAAGAATTAGAAAGCTCACAGATTATTTGTCAAGTTTACCAGAACTCATTCTTCTCTTCAGCATCAGAATAAAGAGGAAAACCTTCATTTACTTCAAAGCGTTGGCTTTGTCAGTCAATTATTGAACACATTATTCCAGCTCCTTACATTGTCATTCTTTTCATATACAACCATGGAATCTTTGAAAAGACACTAGAGCTAGCCTTCTTTAGCACTTACTCTGAATCCTTATGACCTTTTCATGTGATATGCTTAAAAAAAAGTGATATAGGATACCAGAGTTGGTATTCTGAACATTATTCATCTTGGAGTTTGTTCAGTTTATCATAATTTTTTTTTTTTTTCTGTTTGTGATTCACAGAATTTTGAAGAATGGGACTATTTGGATGCTAACACTGGGAGCTGATATCAAGGTGTTAAACACCATTCGTTGCAATGCAGCTTCAATGTGCAACTCACTAACTCTGGTGTAACATCATGGTGCCAATGCTTTTTTATGCAACACTGCCTAGATTCCAGATGAAATACTAATGCAAGGTATCAACATTCTAAGCTACTGATTAAGTTGTAGGATCAGACATTTTTTGTCAACCTTGGTTACCTTAGCTTGATGAAAACATCTTTTCAAAGCTCCATTTTATAAAGCAGGTCTATTAAGAAGTACTCTGATGATTATTGATTTTTGTCTTAATCAAGCAACTGAAAACTCAACACACATCCTTGTGAATTAAGGGGTAGCCTTACTAGTCATAAGGACCGCTATTCATAAGGACCACTTATTCATAAGGTCCGCTATCCATAACGTGTGACTAAATGAATAGCGGTTTTGTACAAATAGCGGTCCTTCTGAATAGCGAGCAAACCACAGACAAATTTCCTCGCTATTCATAAGGACATCCATTCATAAGGACCACTATTCATAACTACTCATAAGGACCGCTATTCATAGCGCGTGTTATATGAATAGTGGTTTTCTATGAATAGCGAGCGGACCCGTGAATTAATACTTGGTACTAATTAATCCACAGTCAGTAAAGTTAATTTATATTTCGTTTTATTATTTTGTACTGAATGCAAATGTGTAATTTCATGACAGTGCTTCTACTTTCGCCATTGTTGTTGTCTCCCTATAATGGCTAGGTAGAGGGTGCAATATATATATTTTTTTTTGATGTACTGTTTTCATAACTAGTTTATTGTTAGAAATGCAGGTCATTTCAGGATATGTATGTTTCATAGTTATGTCTTGTTTGTGATGAAATATTTCTTATATATCATATTTTTATCAAACTCAGTACAAGGTTCCAGGGCCCCATTGCATAAAACTTACCATTAATGGTAACTCTGCCATCAGTGGTAACTACCATGGTAACATTTCTCAACAGCCAATCAAATTCAAGGTTTAAATGGAAGTTACCATTGATGGCAAAGTTTTTTTTATGCAACGGGGCCCTGATCCTCATTGTTTAACATTTTTGGAAATTATCGGAAAGGAGAGTTTTGGATATATATCTGAATAATAATGAAATTCCCACCTTCCCCAAATATAATCCATAATGTATGGAGGAGCAGGCTTTATATCTAGTTACATGTATATTGTATTTTATGTGAAATCGTTACAATGAGTTTAATGTCCTTCTTGCCCCAAAATATTAGAAATAATTGACTTAAAAGTTGTCGGTAGGTAATTTGAGAAGATAATTATGCTATTTGAGTGTATCAAAGGTTTGATGGTAATTGAAGTATGCAGAAAGACAAAAGCATCAGATAAAATTATATGTATATCAGTATGTCCTGTTATTTAGAATAAGGTTCATGATTTCCAAATTTGGAGTAGCCAAAAAATTTTCTGTCATCCAGCCTTACTAAAATCAAGCAGTTGTTACAGCGAAATGTGAAAGATGTCTACCATACTCAGATTCATATTTGAAAATCATGACTTGATACTTCAACAATTGATTGACATTAAAATAAATAACGCAGGGGCCGCGGAGCGTTTTTGAAATTGGGGGCTGATCTGATTTCACTCATTAATGACAATTTTCGAGCTTTTTTTCCAATGTTTTTTTTAACGTGTGTACTCAAAAAAGTGGGAGGGCTGCAGCCCCCCCCCCCCCCAGCCCCCCGGCTCCGCGGCCCATGTAACGTTTGTAACAGTTGTTGTCAATTGTTATGTCGTTCACGCTACCAAACTTGCCTTTCATGATCTAACAAGTTGTGAGTTGTGATTCAGTGTGAGAAAGTGATGTTGCAGTTTACTATTTCATCAAATTGTGAAATATATGTAATAATTTGTCAGATTATGTGCGACTGTCATTGTCAATAGTCAAGTAAGCCAATTAGAAAATTGGAAATTGAATTAGCATATTGCTTGGTGTCTTATGTATTCTGCTCTCAAAATGTAAGACAATAGCACTGCATTACAATCACTACTGTCACCAGTGGCGGATCCAGGATTTTTTGAGGGAGGGGGCTCAACATTCACAAAATTTCTGACAAGCAAAAAAAAAAAAAGAAAAAGGTCCTCAGCATTTTTGGGCCCCTTCTTAACTCTTAACTCTTAACCCCCCGCCCCCCCCCTGGATCCGCCACTGACTGTCACTGGCATTGCTGTCGCCACTATCATCAACAACAGCAGCAGCACTGTCTTCCTCCTCCTCCTCCTCACCAACACCATCGTCATCACCACTATCACGGGACCGTCATCAAAACTTTTGTTGTGTTGAGACCAACCCATTACTAGATTTTTCGGTCTTCGTGTACATTTTCATTTTCCATCCTTCTGTATCTTTACGCCTATTAACTTTTCTCAGATTCATGATAAAAAGGAAAGAACGAAATGAGGAAGGGCGTAAAGGGATGAGAAACAAAAGAAAATCAGACCTTAAAACAAAGGAGAATCAGACTCGTCAGATTCATTCATGTGCACAGTATGTTCACTATCTCCTCTCCCTTAGGAATATTCCTACCATATATAGTCACCATGCGGACATTTGTCAAAGTCGATCACAATGACTTCCGTCATCATACCAGGGCTCTGTTTCATAAAACTTGGTATCAGTAACAACTGCCACATTTCTATGACGAATTTGTTCTCAGCCAATCAGATGTAAGAATTTAAGTAGCTTGTAACAATTATTGCAACTTGTATTGATAACAAGTTTTATGAAACAGGGCCCAGGTCCACATCTCTATCCTGGGGACGGAGTGGCAAATTGAGATTAATGCCTTGCCAAAGAAAATTGGCGCCGTGCTGGGGCTCGAACCCGCGACCTTCACATTTCCATTATACAGTTCAAACCACTCGATTACGACATCTCTCCAACTTCACTTATGAACTTCAAATTAATTTTCTACATGTATTTGTTTTCACTTTCCCGATCTCGTGATGCTTTGATATATACGTGCCTCTAACAAGTGAAAGTCAAAATTTTCTTCTTTTTTTTTTAATCAGGTAGTTATAGCAGACCTCGGATGTTTTGTGACAAACAAGTGTTTAAAAAACAATCCCTGGCAAAAACACAGGAACGATTACCACTTGACCATCATGGGAATGATCCCATGATTTTGTTGATTTTGGGCCGAGAATTTTTTCCCCTTTCTTCACGCTTTTGCCTTTTCTTCTTTCACTTTGACTTGTTGTTCCCTAAAATCAACTCTTTCGCTTAACTATTAACTGGTTTTGTTCTCACTGGCAGTGATTATGAGCCCCTCTCTGTGTGAAAGCTCTAAATGAGATTCAAATTCATTGATCTGATCGTTGCCTTGTCGTTTTCCCTGCTCTAATTTGATTAATAATTATTCACCAAACGAAATTACATGTATTTTGTTTGTTACTTCCTCAGTCGTGTCTTGGATTCTTTTTCAAAAATTCTCAAACTTTGTCATCTACACCATTGTTTTCTTCTATCAGCTGATTTTTGCTTGACAGATAAAGCAATTCGTATAAAGATATTGATGTAAACCAACGGAAGACAAGTAAAAAAAAATAGATAGCTTTATAACACGCCATCACTTTAATGATATCATTGGGAAAATTATTTACAGAGACAAAAAGAGAAAGTGAAGATAATTACCAAAGTATTTTATCAGAAAATGGCCATGTGAACGGACGGATGCCACTTGACTTGACGGAAGGAAAATGAGGAAGTCAAACTTGTTCAACTACCCTTGTTTTGGTTCATTTGATCCTTCGCATCTAGTTTCACTTAATTCCCACCAGCATGATTTGTTATCTTTTTAATTTTTTTTTCTTCATATCTTACTCTTCCTTTTTTTTTTTGGTCTCTCTTTCTAAATCGCCACCTACCACAAGACGATTTTAAAAGGAGAAGTATAAAGGGAAGAGAAGGAGCAACGAAAAAAAACCATATTGAAATCTCGAAAAAATGACTCCCTTGTTCATATGCTGTTTTTTTTTTTTTTTTAATGCTTTTTTGCCTTTATTCAGATATTCAGACGAGAAAATTGTACAGAGATACATTATTTTTTCATACATTGTAAACACAATACATAATTCAATCCAAAACAAATAATACAATGCAAAATCTGCAATCTGAATAAAGATTTTAAAAGATAGATAAGAAAAAAGGTGAAGGTGCTGCTTTATAACCCATAGTATACATGATAAGTCAAACTGTCATCTTTACATATATAGGATAAACTACATGCAGTGCATTTTCAATTCTTCGATTTTATTTAACATTATTTATTATATAGTATTTCTTATATCAGTGGAGTTCTGTAACCATACTGTTGCAATAATAAAAACACAATACTAACAATTAAGTGGTTGGATCAATGAGAAAGTGAGGGAGTGAGGAGGAGAAGAAGACATAAATGAAGACATTTATCATTATTATTACTATTATTATTAATAATAATAACAAAAACAACAACAATAATAGTAATAATAATAATTCCAATAATTATTTTTTTTGAATATTGAAATAATCATATAAGTAGATATATAGATATTAAATTAAATAAACATATACATACATATACACATATACACATACACATACATATATACATACATACATATATATATATATATACATATACATATACACACATACACATACATATACATACACACATACACAAACATGCATATGTCTGATATAATACGCCTCACTCCTTTTAAGGAGTGAAATTTTCCCATTTTTTAAAATGTAGTGTTAGTTTGTCCTTTATTCTTGCCTTTTCATATTCAATTTTTTCGGAGTTCTTTACAGCCTTACATATATCTTTACTAGTAGGAACCCTTCCATTTTTACGACTATTGTAAATCATATATTTGACCATAATCAGTACATGATTAAGTAATATATTGTCTTTCATATCAACTCTAAAGCCCAGTAACACATCAATCCATTGTAGATTAAGTAGCTGAAACATTTTTAATTCATTTCCCACCTCCTTCCATATACTTGACACTTCTTTACATTTAAAGAAGACATGGCAATATGTTTCTATATCTTTTTTACAAAATGAGCATAAATTTGATTGAGTTAGTCCAAATGCGTATAGTTTATCATTACAAAATACAACGCTATGTAAAAGCTTGTACTGAAATTCCCTGAACTTCCAATCTAGAGTACAAAATCTGGGAATTGAAAAACATGTTGCTACTGCTGACTTATCCAGATTTAAAGCTAATACCTCTGGATGTTTAAAAACAAAGGAATCCTGTAATGTACCAATAAAAATGTTGTAGAGCATTTTGGAAGACAGAGACTCAAAGGAGTAGACTCTTTTGTTAATATTAAAATAAATGTTGGAAAAGTCAAGAGTGTCATTCAAAGTATCATCTTTTCTTCTTTTCACCTTCCAAGAAACTGGTAACTTAGTATATACATCATTAAGGAAAAATATATCGTCTACATTTAGACCTTTCCTTATAAAATAATCCCCTGATCTGATATTACCTTCTGCGTCAATCAGATGTTTCACTTGAAAAATGTTAGCATCAAATATTTTTTCATTAAAATGAAAAATCCTACCTTTAATAAGAGTATTGTTAAAGATAATTTGATTTTCATCATGTGTTTCTTTGACAATAAATTGTTTCTCTTGTAAATAATTCCAGATATTCAAAAATTCCAAGTAGAGATCGGGTACTTTAATATTAATGGAATTGCAATTGTAATTGCAGAGAAATATCAACCTTCCCCCTACCTTTTTAAATGTATAATCAAAAAACTGTTTCCATTTCATGTTATTATTGCCATAAAGAAGTCTCTTAATCCACATTACACGTTGAGCGCAAACCATATACTTAAAGTTCAACATTTTTAAACCCCCGGTGTCATAGTTCATATATAAAATATTCCTTTTTATTTTATCGTGGCCATTCCATATAAAATTAAAACAGATTACCTCCATTTCCTTAAAAACCCATGATGGTACTGTCATTATAGAAGACACATATAATAATTTAGAAATTGCAAAAACTTTTACTAATTGAATTTTCCCAAAAAGTGTTAGATCTCTTTGCTTCCACCACCCTAACAATCTTTTTATTTTGCTCAGTATTTCTTTATAATTCATTTCTTCTTTAACATTAATATCTAAGGAAAAGTATACCCCTAGTACTTTAACAAATGAAACCATCTTACCCAACGTAATACTGGAAAAATCATCATTACTTTGACCAGAAGAACCCAACTTCATAATATGTGTTTTGTCCTTATTAATTTTCAAACCAGATACTTGGGAGAAGGAATCCATTATTTTTTCTAAGATTTTCATATCTTCTGTATCTTTCAAAAAAATGGAGCAATCGTCTGCATACATTACTAACTTCATTTCTATATTGCCTATTGTAATACCCTTCAAGTTTTGTTCATTCCTAATAACCGATGCTAATGTTTCTATGATTAACAAAAATAAATATGGAGACAAAGGATCTCCTTGTCTTACACCCCTACCTATTTCAAAATAACCTGTGGAAAAACCCCCATTCATGACACAGCTAACTACATTA
The DNA here is from genome assembly GCA_025618425.1 of Heliocidaris tuberculata. Taxonomy (NCBI): domain Eukaryota; kingdom Metazoa; phylum Echinodermata; class Echinoidea; order Camarodonta; family Echinometridae; genus Heliocidaris; species Heliocidaris tuberculata. The sequence goes on along the minus strand of CM046845.1, from coordinate 7,302,442 downwards.
TTATACAATATTTCTATCCATCTACAAAAATATGAACCAAGACCATATTTTTTAATTAATACTTTCATATATGAGTGTGAAACGGTGTCGAAAGCTTTCTCAAAATCAATTGTTACAAAAAACCCTTGTACATTGTATATCTTTGTGTAAAATATAACATCATCAATAATTCTTACAGCTTCTCCAATATTCCTACCAGGCAGAAAACCCACCTGATCTACATGTATCACCTCTTCTATGACCTTCTTTATTCTCTCAGCCAAAACTTTAGACAATAGTTTATAGTCAACATTTAGAAGGGTAATTGGTCTGTAATTACGAATATATAAAGTGTTTTTATCTTCTTTTTTAATTATAGTTATAACACCCTGTTTCTGTGTGGTAGACAGTTCACCTTTCTCAAAAGAGGTATTAAATGAATCTAAAACAAGGTTCCCTATATCAGGCCAGAAGGTGCGATAAAATTCCACTGACAGACCGTCATTTCCAGGAGATTTGTTTAAAGACATTTTTTTTAATATTGAAGTACATTCACCAATCGTAATTTTATCATCACATAATTTCTTACTAGCTTCACTAATTTTCAAAGGGGAGATGTCACAAAAATAACCATCCGTCCTACCCGTTCCATCATGCTCTGAGTATAAGTTATGGTAAAAATGTCTAATTTCTGTTAAAATTTCTTTCGGATCAGTTATTTCCTCATTTCTGCCTTCTAATTTCAGTTTGTCTATAAATGTTTTTCTCTGATTTGATGCCAACAGCTGTTTAAAGTAATTTTCATTGATTTCACTTTCTTCAAACCATTTTGCACGCGATCTAACTTTTAACCCTACTACTGTCTGATTATATATCTTTTTTAAATCATTTCTCTTTAACTCTAAATTCTGTAAAATATCATCATTTGGAGAAATAACCAGTAAATCTTCCAGCTTCTGAATATCTATCTGTAATTTTCTTAATTTTTCCTTCGTTTCCTGTGCCTTAGCTTTGGAATATTTCTTGGTTTTTTCACGAATATTCATTTTAACGAAATCCCACAGGACTCTTGAATCTGTAATGTCTTTCTTCCCCTGATCTACAAAAGATTTAATTTCTGCTTTCATATATTGAACATATTCTACATCTAGACACAGACTATTATTAAACTTCCAGTAAGATGGACCTATTTTTCGAAAAACTTTATCACCCCAAAACAGACTTAGAAGAATAGCAGAGTGATCAGGAGCTATAGAGGGTATAATATTGCACTCAGAAATTTGTTTATCTAGTTCATTTGAAATAATCCAATAGTCTAACCTACTTTGAATTAAAGGGTTATTTTGCCTGTAGGTAAACTGAATCTTGTCTGGGTTTCTCTTCCTCCAAATATCCGTTATATCAAACCTTCCAAGGAAATCCTCAAATTCTAAATTGAAAGTATGACCTTTAATACTCCCCTTACTTGAGATATCTAAGTCAAAATTCCGAATCATATTAAAATCCCCACCAACTATCAAAAGAGATTTGTTTACATTGAAGTCATTAAGGCGGACACTTAAATGATTTAGAAAATCAATCTGTTCCTGCTGTTTATCTCGAACTGGAAAATATACATTACAAAGAATATATCTTATTTTTTGTACGTTCACTTCTAAAATTATGTACCTCCCTTCTGAATCACATTCACTTCTCAATACATTCAACTTCAAGTTATGTGAAATCAGAATACAAACTCCTCGACTGTGGTTGCTTCCGTGACTAAAAAAGCACTCCCCACTCCATTCCCTCTCCCATTGATCCTCCACATCGTTTGTACTAAACGTTTCCTGAAAGAAAAGTATATCTCCTCTTTGTTTACTCCACTTAACTATAGCGTTCCTTTTGGTAACGTCTCTGAGACCTTTAACATTTAAAGAGATTATATTCAACAAATTATTCTTACTGTCCATCATACATAATTACAACACTATTACAGAAGATCAGTGCACCGTAATTCATTATAGTCGTATATTGGGTTTCTGATTGTAGTTTTGAGATCAATAAGTGTACCAATAGTAGCAAATTTGCACCTTTCACCTTAACATACAACGACGTAACACAAACACAAAAACGAGACAATACAAGACATACACACACAAAACAGAACGACGAAGATGACAGGACCACCATGAGAGTGTACAAAGGTGTTAACTGCTCTAGTGGTCATGCACCGCCTTAGTAATATAGTACTTTAAAATACTGTCGGCATATTAAAGAAAACCAAGAAAACCCTATACGGGAAACACAATTTCATCGACCTCCCCCCCCCCCCCCCCCCCCAGGGTCCTGGTTTCCACAATACAAAAGAATAGGGATGAGCAATCATTGTGTTCGGAGTGAGGGAAAAATACAAAAAAATGAAGTACACTGACACTCTCTAGTGTATTTCACGGGTTCGCCCGTCCTCGCATCAGTGAGCAGAGCCCCTTCTTTTCTGGTTCCAAAAAGAAAATACCGTTCTTTTCTTAGAAAATCAATATTTTATTTAAGCATCGGAGCTGGAGATAACTACCGTAAACGGTAGATGAACCCGTGAAATCACTCTTATATACACACACTTTTTTTTCTTAAATCAGCAGAACAAAATGTATACCGGTGATTCAATACCTAAGTTCACTTCTCTATTTAACACTACACTGCAAAAAACCCGTTCAGCCTCCAAACACCCCCCCCCCCCCCCCCCTGCGACAGATTCAAAACACCGCGACGCGCCCACACATTGCACGGGTCCAAGAGCCAAGTCCAGAGCCAAACACACGCCGCGCCCACCCCCACCACGCCCTAGGCGCCCACTAGACACACATGTCCACCCCCCCCCCCCCAAACAGCTCCAATGTACAGGCCAAACACCAACGCCCACACCACAATCATCAGGCGTCCACACCACAATCACTCACACTGCTCAAATACTAAACAGCGTGTGCGACCACGGTGCAACACCAAACGATCACGGGTGCAAACACCCGGTGCCCAGCATATACACCTGTAACAATCCAAAAGGCAAACACGCACATCCAAACACGCACCCAAGGCGCGACGAAAACAAGCACAGCACGCCTTCAACTCCCAACCCAGCTCCCAAATCCGCACAACACAACGCGCCGCAGTGCTCCAAATCTGCCACAGAAAGTGCCCAGAAACCAAACAAATCCCTTACAGTGTATAAAATGTTCTATAAAGAGATTTTTTCGATCTGCTGTACGTGTAAACATCACAAAATTATCTCCATTGAAATATTAAAATGAGAGGGTACTACAAAAATTGGAGGTCAGGAGTTCAGCTCTTTTCTCTGGCTTTTACAATAAATAAAGCCGACTTCCTGCAGACCATTAACGTTAGGAGAACAAAGATTACCTCCAGTTACATAATACTATATTGTGGTGACACGCTCTTAAACCTGCCGTTGACTAATTGAAATGGCAGAATATATTCTGCACTTCATATTGATCATGTATTATCCAAAACATGAAAACAAAAGAAAGGGGTAGAAAATTGCGCTTATATAAAGGTAGGCATGCATCACTGGACCTGTTTACCAAGCCATTCAATTCCATGGATACTTCCAGGTAGAGAGATAAAACAGGTCCATCCTAATTGAAATTCCAGTTTGTAAAATACATCCCGACCTTCGAAAACAAAAGTTATGAGGTGTTGGCACTCATTAGATCGGTGGTATTGAATTTTAAGTTTTTAAGTATTGAGTTTAATGAAACCAAAGTTACAATGAAAGAAGGCAGGAGGATAATTAAATAGAAGCTCGATGCTTCCTTAAAGGCATTCAAGCAATAGCATGAGACATTAACAGAGCTCGTAATGATAGGCGTCTAGGGTACTTTCCATTCTTCAAGAAGCTTGACACTAAATTTGTATCCTAACAAGGCAGATAAGACATACATGTATAGATTTGATCATTGACATTCCAGATACAAAAGCTTTGGAAAGCTTGAAACCCTTGAAGCTTACATGCAAATATAAATACACAATGTAGTGATTACTCGAGTACATTCCAATATCATGTGGGGTTGAATGTAATTATCATTTTAAGCTCCATAGTAACAGCATTTCGTTCCTCATTGGGAAGCCCTGTAATATAGGGTAAAAGAAAGGGTAGTGCCCCCCCAAGACCAGTTCGTAGGAATGCACTCGTGGAATCCTTCAGCTGTACATAATATAATGATTACAAAAAACAAAACAAAAAACCAACCAACCAAAAAAAAAAAAAAAAAAAAAAAAAACTTTAAAATTAGCCAAGGTAAATGAGAGAGTGCGAGAAAAGTAAGGGGTCAGGAATTCACTTCTTTTCGCGGGCTTTTTCTTCAATTAAAAGCCGAATTCCTGCAATCCATTATGTTCAGAACAAGAGTTACCATCTAATTGCATGAGAATATATTCAATTATGATGACGCAATACCTGACTGATTAAACTACTAAAAATGTCACATTGTCAATGCTGCCATCTTGTGGTTGCGTCACCAGGGGCGTATCCGCTCTAGGGTGAAATTAGTACCCCCGCCCCCCCCCCCCCGCCCAGAAAATTTGTCTTCTTCAGTTTACTTACAACAAAATAATGGTTGCCCTTTACAGATTGAAAGTCAAATACTGAAAAACAATGATTTTTTTTTTTTTGGGGGGGGGGGGGACGCCCTTATTGCCCTCAGTCATACAGATTTAGAGCATTGATTTGTATTTTCCATTTCAAAAGCAAGTAAAGGCTGAATTCGACTAAAAGATTAGTAGCCCGAATTTGTAAACTGCATCCTTCAATTAAAGCTGCACAACGTATTTATAATTGATGTGTGGCACTGAATGAGATGATTTCCGTCCCTGAAACTCTTAATTCCTCCCGTGCTCCTTTAATGTCACCTCTAATAGTTAACCCTTTCGAGACAATTGACCACATTTTGTGGTTTGGCTCAATAACTTTTGATCCAGAGCTCTAAAAAATATACCAGATGTACGAGTAGAAAGAGCAAAATTTTCTGCACACACTATGTCCATTTTTATTGCATGACCATATTGCGTTTGATGCCAGGAATTTTCAAAACAAGAATAAGCTTTGAGATCCTTAAATTGGCAACACATTGAGAGGTTTAAAATCATTGTTTTTCATCAAAATTTGCAATTTCTTTCAACAGTTCAACAAATTTCTAACCATGTATATTGTTTTCAAAGACATTACACCTTATTTGAACCATGCAGCACTAAAAGAAAAATATTATTGTTGCCAATTTGAAGAACAAAGTGTGATCAATTTAGCCCTTAAATAATCCCTGTCCTGAAAGGGTTAACCTAAACATTGACTTCTGAAACTAAGAAATAAACCATCACTAAAATGGAGGCGGAAAGGGTGGATCAAGGTTTTTCGGGAGGGGGGGGGGGGGAGGGCAAATGCAGAAAAAAAATACACGATTATTAAGGGGCAATGTTTTTTTCATTGTGAACTTATTGGCCTTAAAAGTGGGACTAGCTAGTTGGAGGCCCCCTTAATCCGTCTGGGAGAGAGGGGCCGCCCCGTTTTTGCAGATGATTGCGTAAAATATCACCATGCATTCACGTCTTCTCATCTCGACAAAATAATACATCAACTCGGGTGTTGAGAAGGGATTTCCTTTCCAAACCACGCCGGAAAATGCTCATTAATTTCAACTTCATTATATACGCTTTCTCTCTCTCAAGCTGTGCAGGATGTTGTCTTACAAAGTTCAAATACCTGTCGAGCGATCGGACTGGGATCCCGTGATACAGGTGCCGATGCACCGTCATGTTTTTCCCATGACCTCTCCAGAAGTTAAGAGGACCAATTTCAATTATGTTTTGAAAGAAAACATATCAATACTTCGATCGCTTACATTCCTCCCACAGATATAGCCATTGAAAAGGGGCGTCGACCATTTTTATTTTTTTTTTTTAAGGATAGAGGTGTAAGAGGGGCACATTGATGATTGGAAGTATACACTGCGTATACTTGTTTATTTCAGTAATTTATGGGTGGGGCAGCTGCGTCAGTCAATATTTTAATGATTCGGGGGGGGGGAGATATACGCAGTTAATCCTATAATTATCATGGCGGGGGGGGGGGGCAACTGCCCCAATATCCCCTCCACTTCATGATCGACGCCCCTTCCACAATGTGAAATGTTATTGTCATGCATGGTTGTGCGTATAAAGGCTATGGTGAGAAAATCATTAACCTGATTAATATCGTTTTAGAGCCATCTACATCAAAATAGTTTCCTTTCCAAATTTGCCATTAATCTTCTTGTATTGTCATTACAAAGATCAAACAGAATGTAAAAAAAAAATTTCTTCAAAGGGTCATTTATAAATACTTCTGAACGTAAATTTGAAATTCTCCTCCCATGACTGAATAATTTTTAAATCCTCACGAAAATGTCGGCAAAACTATGTTTAACTTTTTAAGCACATGATTTCAAACAAAATGAAACATGGAGGTATGAAGGTCTTATACCTATTTTAATTATATAAATTTTTAGGAATTATGAACTTTCGGAATTAGGAAACCTTCGAAATAATGAACCTTTCGGATTAATGAACCTTCGGATCAACGAACCTTCGGAAATATGAACTTTCGAAAAAAACAAAAACGACAGCCAACCGTGAAAATGTATTTAATTTTTTAATTCTCGTGATCAATTGGGTTTTGAGAAAACAGAATAAAAGCTTGGACTTGCATGCCCTTTAACACCCCGTGCAAGATTCTCACGCTAAAACAATGTTTGAACTAACTTCTTTCACTTTGGTTTTTGTTTTGGTAAAAACAAAAGGGTGTTTATGCACCGTAGTGTGGGTTGTGGTGATTAGATCTTGGGTTAATTACTACTTACTACACCACAATTATGCTCTAATAGGAACGATAACAAATGATGCAACAGATCAATTCTTTCTCTTTTAAAAATACTCCAAAAGTATCTTTAAGCATTAAAAATGAGAGTTCAAAGTGTAATGTGAAGGATGTTACTATTTTTATATTGATCTCTATATGCCAATAATCAAGAAAGGAAATAAGATGAAAATAGGCTTCCCCTTCCCTAAAGAATTGTAGATAATCTTTGTTACATACCTTGTGTAATCTAATTTCGTTGTTAACAGACGCAAAAAGAAATTAAACAAGAGTATTCAAAAAGTAATTATCACTGAACACGCACATAACTATTTTACTTGAAACCTTTTATGCATTTAAAACAAATGAAAGCAAAGGTCGTTTCCAAGAGAAGACCTTTAAAGATAATGTTCAATATCGGCTATGAAGATTTCAGCGGCGGGCCTAAAGATTGTCTGAGCTTAAATTTACAGAAATCCTCTTAAAACCACAGGTTATATTGCTATGCTTTACATGTTTTTGTTAACAGTGTTTGTTTTTTATAGTTAACAATGTTCATGAATAGGTTTAATAACCGATTGATAATAACAAACCATCCTCTGTGGTTTCATTTATTTTTCCGAGAAATGATGCGGCATAAAATCAATTCAATGGTTATGCCAGTGGACGATTCTTCACCAAGCGTCCGGTGACAATCCTCGTCACCTGTTACAGGTTGGTATTGTCCAGTGTGAGCAAATTGATAACTTCATATTGTAATGTCGGGCAAATATAATAGTGCAGGCTCCATTACCCACCACTGCCTAAAAACATCTTAATGAAATACAATGCCAGTCTTATTGTTAGTGGCATTTAACAACAGGTTAAGTTAGAATTTTGTGCGCCCCCAAACGCTGGTGCATTGAGTAGTTTTTGCCGTGCAAGCTAAATGGTGCTAAAAAGCATTGTTTTCCTACTTATTTTCTGTAATTCAGTGACACTTAATGGTGTTAACAAAATAACTGATATGAATGCAAGTTGCAATTTCAGGCAAAAAATGTCCTTAAAACAATTCCTTAACGAACTTGATAAAGGCTTTCGTACTGACTGTTTCAATCAAAACGGGTCAATTTTGCGAGAGGTATTCTGCTCCCGTGATGATGAAGTTGGAATTTATACTGATCGATACTTTTATATGCATGGGCTTCGTTTAACTATCAGTATTTAAAAAAACTCGCTATGTTCCAAAAATGATCTCATCGAAGACCATCTGTTTAGCTAGGTGAAATGAGACATCATGGATACTCATCAAAAATAAATAATTATATAAACCGATAAATGAACTGCCAATTCAAAGCTTCAATTGTGTAAACCAAATTAACCACACTGTGATAAAGAACACACCTGTCCCGCCAACCAGCAAACGAATTGGGCGTGTTTCCCGCCCATTTCCCGCCGCTTAATTAAAAGTTTCTTCTTGGTTATCTCATGACTTGACATTCGATCATCTGGTCAATTTCAAAGAGAGTTGAGAAATAACAATGACGTTGGCTAACCGTTCATTTCGGAAGAATGACTACCCCTGTGTCATGTTTTAGTGCATTGACCCCCGCCTGTCCGAACGACAAGTATATTTTTCTTCATCGCACCTTTGTCATGAGAGCTTTACTATAGCCTGGCGTTCAGCAGGCGAATTTTGTTTCTCCCACCGACTACAGGGACGGATGGGGGGGGGGGGGGGGAGGGAGGGGCGCATCTCCGTCACAATGTGCCAAAACTTAATTCACGTGTGACCGCGACCCCCCCCCCCCTCCGCCATCGGGAAAGTAGAAATAACCCTTTTTGTTGTTGTTGCTTTTCAGAGATTATTTAGAAGTAACTATGGGTATTCAAATTGTAATAACCACCGTTATTTCTTTCCAGAGATTTTGGACTATCACTATATTAACTGAGAAGGGATACTCTGGGAGCCAGGCTAGTGTTACGATAAAGGAACCGTCTCGATATAAATGATATGATCTACATTATTTTGACTTTACTACAGGCATTTAAAAAAAAAATTAAAATTAAAATTAGAAAATAAAAGAAGTTAAATATGACGATTAGTCGTACAACTAATTATTTTAATTAATTCCATGTCGCAAAATAATGTTCAAAGGCACTATTTTTTAGACAGTGGCATGTATCATTTTTTTGGCGACAGTTCTCTTTGTTATAGTTTCGTTTTTTCATTATTTCCATGATCGATCAACGTTAATTACGGTACATTTTATTTCATCATCGGTTTATTCATTCTTTTTCTCTGTAAGTCAGGGGAGGGGGGGGGGGGCACTGGTCTTTTTCTAGCAGGGTGAAGTATGAGGGAGTGCAAGGCCGGAGAGGAGATGGTGGAGAGGGAGAGGGTGTCATCTCCTCATAAATGTCCCCATTTCCACTCTTATTACATTTTTAATCCTTTATTTCTCATTCATTTGACTGGGGAATACTTCCCCTCCCCGCAACGACTTTGGAATACAATAACAGGCCTCCATATCAGGGTCGATCCGAAGCAAACTTTTTCATTTTGGTGGCTGTGATCATCATGGTATTCAAACTTATGGATGCTCCTGATGTAATACACCGACACTTTTGGGCCGATTGCTTTCACCATTTACAATATTATTTCAGAGGATGCAGTCAGAATGCAGGTTGCAAACATCAGTGGCGGATCCAGGGGGGGGGGGTGGGGGGCCGCGGGCCGGGCCCCCTCCCCTGGGACCAAAAAGGGGCTCAAAAAAGCTGAGGACCTTTTTTTTTTTTTTTTTTTGCTTGTCAGAAAATTTTGTGAATATCGAGCCCCCTCCCTCAAGAAATCCTGGATCCGCCACTTGCAAACATTATTGTGTCATGTCGGACAAGCCTCTGGTAAACTTTATGGTCATTGGTATAGCAATCATTGGAGTGGAGGCATGCTTAAAATTTGAAGAAAAAAAAATAATTGTGAACTGGTTTGTAGGACCATTTCTTGTTATAATCGTACTAATCAACCCAATAGAAGTCCTTGAGTTCGGACACTATGGTCCCTGTCTTCTTTTGGATTTAAAGTGTCCATTAACTCTATAATTAAGCGCCTGGAAGTTAAACTCATCGTAAAATGACGTCGAATTTGATTCAAACCATAGATATTCAAACAAAGACTAGATGTAGACACCAGGAGTGTGTCGCATGATTATTGAATGACGCATACACAACCTGTCGCATGGCCCGGGCGAGGTAATGTATGTCAAGTTGATTATTGAGACATAAATACACACTCATGATTATTATTAATGTATTTCCAGCCGATGGGACATATCCGCAAATTGCAAATTACAAGTATGGATGTGTTTCCTTTCGATGAATTATATCCGCGGACTTCGGGCGCACGTGTTGAATGACTGGGCGTATTAGGCTTCCATCACCACCGCATGATGCGAACGGGCACGGCGAGTTTCCACCTGTTTTTCGGTTGTTTCTAAGCCACCTGTAACGCAGAGGTGGGCGTGTCGCTTCGAAGGATTTATAATCCAAGCTTAAAGGTAAAACGTATTGACTAATCCGAATGTGAAGATGACAGAAGTCTCGTCATTTGATTGGAGATAGCAAACGTTCATGCATGTGAATGCTGAGATCCGCTTTGCAGATGAGGCATACTAGATGTCTGCATGTCTAATTTGTACACATTCAATATTGAAGCTATCTGATAAAATCAAATGATCGACTTGATACGATGACATTCCACAAAATAATTGTGGGTCCCCATATTTTAATGTTAAGTGTACTGTTCTGATTTTATTTTGTTTCCATGAAGGCAGTGAACTTGCAACCGTTTGAAGCTAAATTTCAAAACCAGGTACTTAAGTAAATGAATGAGTGCCACCAGTACATTTGCATTGAAGTTCAGATATTCACGCTAAAGATAAAGTTGAGTTCTGGTCATGATATTGAATTCTGAAAAAAAAAAAACTGTCTCAAAATAATTGGGAAAGGTTGGTTATATAGCACATAAGTATTGGTGTATGCTGTAAGGTTTTGGAATCACCAAAATGATAAGAAATTGACTCAATCCTGCTGAGATTCACATGCACTGCACACAGAAATATGTATATGGGACTAGACACAAATGTTCTGCCCGAAAATTTCAGCTGTTTCTTGTCATATTTTGAATGTGAGGGCATTTGAAGAGCAATCCTTTTCAGGGGACATATCTACTATGATAATCTTTCAAACTTACATAATAAGAATGAGAAAGCTCACAAATTATTTTTTACCTTTCCCAGCTTGAATTAGTAACTTCTAGTAGTTTTCAAGATTTCCACTACAAATTAGAAATTATAATGAGACCAGGGCCCTCTTGCATAAAAAGTTGCGTTAAATCGCAACTCAAAAAATTAAACGCAACTTGATTTTCAACCAATCAGGATCGAGTAGTTAGGACTTGCGTTTAATTTTTTGAGTTGCGTTTAATCGCAACTTTTTATGCAAGAGGGCCCTGATCGTGTGAGGCAACAAATGATGATTAAGAGAATACATCATATCCTAACTCTATATCATTAGAATTTAAAACACACACTTTTCTTCCTTTAAACAAACTTCATCCGTGGTCGTATATGACAAGTTACAACCAGTCAATGCTCATCAACAACACTCTGATGACGACAGTCATTCATAACCGCATGCACTGTGACAAAATGTGTAGGAGTCGAACTCAATTGCCATCGATGGAATTTTTCACTAAACAAAGGTGTGCAAATATTTTTGTCGGATGTGATAAAAGGGAAAATTAAAAACAGCATCTGGTAAACACCACAAACTAAATGATTTATTTGATTTATGTCTTATTGTCTTTTTGACAGTTCGCCCGTCATTATTGGAACACTTATTTACGGATGGATGCGAAACCCTTTGGTTGAGACGAATTTAAGAAAAGGGGGCCATATTTGACATATTTTGTCATTGCACTTTTCTTTTCAAAGTATAATTTTTCAGCCTCTTTAAAAAAAGTGGCAACTGTTATTGTCTCTGCTTGAGTAAGTCGTCAAAACAAAAATTAATTTTCGACAATTTTTGACAACTGTTGTGTTAACATGTTTGACAGGTGACTCACCTGTTTCAAGTTCTTCTTCTTCTTTTTTTCTTCTTTTTTTTGTTGTAAATTGTCGATAAATATTGCCTCTCAGGGGTTGTCACGGGGGCTCCCTTATATAATAGAACGCGTGGAATGTGTTTGTCACCGTAAATTTCACTTTTTCAGTGTAAATTCCACATTGATGATAGTCATTCGAACTAAATATACTAAACACCGGTATCTATGCATTGTTTGACGTAACTGTAACTATTATGTGGGTTGAATCAGAGCTCGGCACATACCCGGTCGCCGTTGACCCATGTCGCAAAAAACAGGTGCTTCATTATTTAGGTATTGGGTGACTACAGCATACGCCATCTTTTCAAGTATTTAAAATGAAATGAGATTTATGCATTTTGAAGATATTGACAGTGCGCGGTGAAAACTTTCCCGAGGCCTACCAGACGTAGCAGCGCATTGTGCATGTGCGTGTCGTGTGAACATGATCCCGGGCCACGGGCGTAAATATGCAAGAATTTCTTTTCAATTGGGGGGGGGGGGGGGGGTGACCATTCATGGAGAACAAAGCCACCCCCCTAAAGAAAAGAAGGAATGCACGGATCTACGCCAATGTCACCTCCGCAATAAATATGACAAAACATTTTAGCTTCACGTTAAAAAATGCCAGATTTGCATCTATTTACTGTTATCATAGGAGGAGGCGATGAGGGAGGGAAGAAGGCATGAGATTGACAACACTGAGGAGAAAAAACCCCAGAGAGGATAAAGATATCGGAGAGGTATAGTGCATTTTATGAGTGACTGAGTAAGAGAGAGAGAGAGAGAGAGAGAGAGAGAGAGAGAGAGGGGAGGGGGTCGCGAGGGAGAGAGAGAGAGAGAGAGAGAAGGGGTCGATCGAGAGATCGAGATCCAGAGAGAGAGAGAGAGAGAGAGAGGGAGAGAGAGAGAAAGAAATATAATAGAATATGGGAGCTAGTATCCCTGAAAAGAGAGTAAAGAGTATATAAGAACCATGGAGTGTCCGAAAAAAAAAGATAATACAACACTTGCATCATTGCATGAAATGCGTTAATTACAGACCCCTGTGACCCCCTGGATCCGCCCCTGTCCCCCAAACTTCTTCTCCATTTATTTTTGGGCGGTCTCGGCACGTGGGGTATCAAAGAGGCGAAGTCATGATGACATTGATGTCTCAATCGGTTAATTTTCCAAGTATACAGGACTTCCATGAAACAACCCTCCCCATGTTTGTGTCTACTTCGAGGGTTAGGGTGTGTGAGCGTGAGCGTGTGTGGCCAACAAGTGTGATGATGATGTTATTAATACAGACACCCAATTACCTTGTATACGTCACAGGGTACAGAATTGGACACCCGTGCAAGGAAGCAGTAATTAGAGGTACAGATCTCGCAACAAGTGCAGCCTGACCCAGCGTGGCCCCCCGATTTAGCATCAGCCAAACCCTGATTTTATTTCGAGCCCGAGTAGAAACGGGAATTGGTTAAAGGTATATGACAGTTGTGTTGGTCAAGGTCGTGGATTTGGTTGAAATGATTTTTTTCTTGGTGTATATGTGCGGTCTAACACCACAATTTACCCCAAATGAATGGGAAATATATTTTTCTTCCTGAATTTTGTCCCGAGTCGTATAAGAAATTATGTACAACAAGCTTTAACCATTTCTATTTCTGATGGTGATGACCGTTCCTTAGCATGCTCAGCTTCCCCGACCCGCTTTCAATTCAAGAATGCTCCGCCGTCCCTGTTATACAATTATTTGCTAATGCAAACATGCGAAATCAGAAGCAATGTTTTACTCAATCCAATAATATGAACAGACTTTAGATGATTTTAAAGGAAAAGACAACTCTATTCTTCAACTGTTGCTTTTCGCGGGGACAATAAAGCTTGCATGCCAAGGCTTGCCCAGTATAATGTAGCTGTACTTTTGGCCACGTATATAGTAAAGCAACTTCTCAATTAACTGTAGCTCTCTTTTTTACCTCTCTATCTCTCTTCTATTACTCTTCTCTGTCGTCCATCCCTCTCTCTTTCATTAATCAAGCAGCGTCTAGCTCATTCTTTCCTTCTGTCTCAAGTTGAATTATCATGTTGTCTTTCCCTTTGTTTGTTTCTCCCCAAAACGACATCTCCTAAACGAGGATTAGAATTTCCTGCCACATGAAATGAAATGTTGACATCAGTGGCAGGCAGTAAACACACAAATTCTTATCTTTTTTCCTGGATATCATTTCCATTTTCCAACTTTAACGAGACGATGTTAATATGATCTAACTTGACATGGACACCCCCTCTTTCATCCGCTCTCTCTCTCTCTCTCACTCACTCTCTCTCTCTCACTCACGCTCTCTCTCACGTATAAGCCTAGGTAATGAGCTATAGGAGGAGATTTTTCATGTCAATTGCTTCCTCAGCGAGGAAGTCTTTCATTAAAATAGCACCCTGTGAACACCTACTTGACTGCCGGCTATAACACAAGGCAGGACTGAAGGGCCCGTTCCCACCACCAAGATTTTGCGCGCATCGATTTCGAGTCGAGCATTCTTCCCTGTAAAACTGCGCGCACCAAAGAATGTGGAATATACTAAATTACGTCAAGGAAAGAGGCGCTGGGGGGGGGGGGGGGGGGGGGGAATTGTGCGCATCGCACTTACAGTATCACTACTAGGTAATGTGACAGCCCAGCCAGCCTGGTAAGAGAGTACTGAATTTTGTTCACTTTTTCGACCCTTTCATACAGGAATTATTTAAGGGCTAAATATTGATCACATTTTCTTCAAATTGGCAACAAAAATATTTTTCTTTTAATGCTACGTGGTTCTAATAAAATGTAATGTCTTTGAAAATAGCATACATGGTTTAAAACTTTATCAAAAAGTTGAAAAGGTTGCTAATTTTGACAAAAAACAATGATTTTGAACTTCTCAATGTGTTGCCAATTTAAAGCTTATTCTCCTTTTAAAATTCCTGGCATCAATCGCAATATGGACATGCAACAAAAATGGACACAGTATGTGCAGAAATTGTTGCTATTTCTACTCATGCATTTGGTATATTTTTTAGGGCTCTGAAGCAAAAGTTATTGAGTCAAACCAGAAAATGTGGTCTATTTTCTTGAAAGGGGTAAAAAAAACAAAGAACTGCCTTTGGAAGACTTGACACCCACCAAGCTAGACTTCTCGGAGACATATCAGCATAATTATGACTGGACAATAGTTCGTCACGAGGTATAAAAAAGGTCCATCAATTTCTAGTTGCCAGCATTAATTTTTACAACAGCTATTCTTTTTCTTTACATGTCTCCTTAAAATGTAATCCCTAGGGCGATGGAAGCTGTCCTTTAATGTTCTGATCCGACTTAATTGCCGCTTCTGTATTTTGAGGGACATGTCGTCGACGCCCCTTGGTGGTTTTTCCACTAATATTTTCGGCTTAATTCCGTGTGAATTCGGTGCAACATGATAACCTTAATGAGTAATAAGTGTATGATAACCTTGATGTGATTTGGGGAGGGTAAAGAGACCTTTTTTTTCTGTTCAGGATTTTGCCTTAAGGTCAAGAGCATTAACGTCAAGAGCCGGGGAGGGGGGGGGGGGGGGGAGGGGGTGGCAGGGACAAGTCCCCCATAAATTGATATCTAGAGATTTTGTCAGCACGTTGAACGTTCTGTCGGAAAATGTGCGCCTATATAATTATCATTCTTCTTTACGATTACTGGCACGTTTGCTTGGGCTGCCCCCCCCCCCTCCCCCCGAGAAAAAGCTGTCTACGCCCATGATAAAAAAGGGGATGGGGTAGAGGTGCTACTTATATGATATAGATAATAAATTTACCTCCATTTTCTCTGCTCAGTCAATTGTTTTAACATTCTCCCAAACAACCTGTGCAATTGCAGCCACCTGTCATGCCTGTAGACACTTCAGAAAAGGCCAATGGATATCATATTCTACTTTTTAAAAACTAAATACTGTCTTGTTTACAATTAAATACATCTTGACAAGAAAAACACTTGTTTATTGAATATAGGGCTCTTATATATACCAGCATACTTATACGTTTTAGATAATGGTATCACAGCTTTATTTTTATGTTCAATCTAGTTTATCAGCTTTAATTTCCAGGGGAGGCGGAGCGTCTTTCAAAGGGGGGGGGGGGTCACCAGCAAATAAGGGGCACTTGGGGGGGGGGAGGGGCACTCCAAAGGGGTGAACACAAAGCGAAAAAGAACCATTTTCTTACATTGGTATTACCCTACAGTCTAATTCATATAATTATTATCAAGCATCACCTTCTTCCTTTTTATTATGGTTCTGGAAACTACTTCAGCTTCCCCAATTAGCAGTTGTGTTTAATGGTCTAACGATTCATGTGAGAGCGAGCGAAACGACCGAGCAAAATTTTCGGACTTTTTTTCTAATGCAGAATCCTTGATTTGTGCATTATTTACAGCGATATAATGAAAATGAAAACAGCAGATACATTTTGGGAGAATGTCGAATGATCTTTTAATTCGTACATTAACCCTGTCGTTTTCTTTAGGATTACACCGATATACGTATAACATACTTTATGCGATCTGCTTGATTTCATTATACAGTATACTGAAAGAGCTAGCGAGCGTAGCGAGCGAGTTATGTGGACATTTTCAGAAAATATTTCCCTTACTTGGTGTAAATTATGGGCACATTCGAGCGAGCGGAATGAGAAATCCTTTCGGGGGGGGGGGGGGGCATAATGCCTCTCTTCCCTCCAGCTCCGCTGCCTTACATTGTAGTTGTAGTGATATGGGTACCTGTTACTACATAACGCCGCACCGATTCTTAGAAGCTAGATATGGCTCTTTTTATTTATTTTTTTAAAGTTGGAAATATAGGGGGCACTTATAAGAAGAGGAAAGGGTTCATATCATAGGTGGAAAGGGGTACTTATAAGAGGTGAAAAGGGGCACTTATCAGAAGAGGAAAAGGGTACATATAGTAAAATGGATACTTATCAGAAGTAAAGAGGGGGCACCTATCAGAAGCAAATATTTGATAAACCCAAAGCTACGTCAACGGTAATTGCAACAGATTTTACCAAAGCTTTTGATAGGGTCGATCATACGATAGCTCTTAGAAAGCTCATCGACCTTGGCGTCCGCCCATCTATCATCCCATGGGTTGCTGATTTCTTATGTGCTCGTCAGCAGTGTGTGCGCTACCACTCAACATGCTCTGATTGGTTGTCGCTACATGCCGGTGTACCCCAAGGAACTCGATTAGGCCCCATAATATTTCTGGCAATGGTCAATGATGTGAATCCATCTTATGAGAACTTATCTGCTTTCAAATATGTAGATGACCTATCTATCGTGAAATGTAGAAGCTCCACACAACTATCTGACTTACACAAATCAATGGACTACCTTCTAACCTGGTGTGAGCATAACAAAATGAAATTGAACCCCCCAAAATGCGTCCAAATGAATGTTTGTTTCTTACGATCTCCTCCAATCCATCAGACAGTTCGCATTGGAAACTGTGAGCTTGCAACTGTTAATGCCCCCCAAATTCTCGGAGTCATCATCCAGAATGATCTGAAATGGGACGAAAATGTCAATGGACTTATAAAACGAGCAAACAGTAAAATCCACATGCTGAGCTTACTTACGGCCTACCACAGGATGACCTGTTGACCATAATTATACACATGCTTTATAAGGCCTTGTATGGAATATGCAGCTCCTGTGTGGAATGGAGGTCTCACAAAAAGCCAAATCACCAGGTTAGAAAGAATCCAAAAGAGAGTTTTGAGAGTCATTGTTGGTAGTAGATGCACAACGTATGTTCAGGTTCTAGATGAGTTGAACATTGAATCCCTAGCTGACCGAAGAAAAAGTCTGAGCTTGTCATTCTTCCATAAGAGTCTACTCTACACCACCCAATTTAAGCAGTACTTTCCACCTGAAAACCATGCAGTCTAGAGTTCTAAGACGCAAACCCCAAATCCCAGAATTGCGCTGTAAAACTAAACGTATATGCAAAACAGCGCAATTCCGTACTTAATCCGTACACTTAACCAAAGTAAGTAATGTGATTATACTCATTACTGTTTAATTACATAATTGTAACTACATGCCCCTCTCTTTCTCTTATTTCTCTCATTCCTTATATCTATTATTTTCTTCTTTGAGCTCATAATCTCCTTATCGCTCTATTTCTCTTTCTCTCTCTCTCTAGTTCTCTTGGTATAATTCGTTCTAACTATTCCATGCGCTCACTTTCTCCTTTAATTCACCAAGCTCTCTGCTTCTTTCTCTCCTTCCCCTTTCTTTCCCTCTTTCTGTTTTTTTTTTAAAATTTTACTTTTTTCTTTTCAATATATATCCACACCTCTTCTCTGTTCCTTCTATCTTTCTTCTTCATTTCATTAATGAACTTACTGCATGTATGACAGTCCCAACTCAGGAATTTCCGGTTTCATTGTTGTTCGTTATTAGTTTTCATAATTATGGCAATCAGTTATTTTTTATTGCAACTATAATTACATGCAATGCATTTTCCATAGTAGCCATAGTGTTATCGCTATATTTATGCAAGTGGATATAGGCCCCGTTGCATAAAACTTACCGTCAATGGTAACTCTGCTATCAATGGTAACTACCATGGCAACATCACTCAACAGCCAATCAAAATCAAGATTTCCATGGGAGTTATCGTTGATGGCAAAGTTACCGTTAATGGTAAGTTTTATGCAACGGGGCCATAAAGTGATAATTTGCTATTCTTTTTAATTTTCTTTACCTATCATCAGTATTGAAAAGAGATAATTACGTACGTTATATATTGTCTTAGGTTTTCATTCTATCACACCCCCTGGTATGAAATTTAGTCGTTAACACACAATAGCTAGAGATCTTTCCAACCAATATCTATTTTCCCTTTAACTTTCGTAAATTTTGATCACATGGCATGTTTGTACATTTTATATCACTAATTGTAGATTATCTTTAAATCTCTTTTACCTAATTTGTACTTATACCTACACACATTCAAGTAAAATGTATTAGCTCAATAAGTCGCATGTAGGGGCCATATTCCCCCCCCCCCCAACACACACAAACAGTGTAGGCACTCTGTACGAGTACATTTTCTGTGATGTTTGTTTATTCATTGTAAATTGTGCACAATTCAACGATTGTTGCGATGCATGATCTTTTTGAAAATAAATACCATTATGAATGAATGAATGAATGAGAGAAAAGGAGGCAATTTTTAGATTCGAAAAGGGGCACTTACTGATCAGAAGGAAAAAGTGGTACTTATTAGAGAGATAAGGTGGCAATTATCAGATTTGAAAAGGGGCCCGCTGCCCCTGTTGATTTCGCTTTCTTTCTAATAATGTCCATACTTTGTCTACCCAACCTTCTTCGACGATCTATCATATTCCAATAACTTTACGACATAAGAGAGCTTTCGGTAAATTATTTCTTTACTATCATGCAACTGTTAGTGCTTTACAACATCAGGGGCCATGACTTTTGTATTGTTTGCTAGCTTTTGCAACTCATTAAGTATTATATTTCTTTGAAGTATATATCCAGGGTTGATCTTTCTTATTTAGTATTGCTCGTATCATAAAAGACTTCCTTTTAAACAGATCAGAAGCAGTATATAGCCATTGTTTGATTGCATAGACAGTTGTCATGCAATCGAAAGTGATATCTTGATCAGTTTTTGATGTATGACTAAAATTGTATAGGCCTTCAATACTCTGTTCTTGCAAGGTGCAGGCCTTATCAAATTTCAACTTTGGGGTTCCGCTGCTAATCTTTGTTTAACCGTGCAAGGAATTGAGAGATTCTTATAAAACTTGCTGAATATGGTCTGAAGTTTGAAAATCAACCACACAGGTTAAACATTTCTAAATGTGTTGAGGAATAAAGTGTATGATGGAAGCTTCAAGCAAAAAATAATCATCGTTCTGTGTGTTACAGGAAAAAGTAGACTTTTTTGTTTGTCTGTTTTTTTTTAAATTTTGTTTATTTTTGTTTGTTTGTTTGTTGTTGTTATTTCTTGGGGGTGTGTTCCGTTTGATTTAAACGAAGGTAAAAAAAAATTTCCTTAATTATTCACAAGTTTATTTTTCGTTTTATTTACCACAAATCGTAAATACAATATAGATAAAGACAACAGTGGTGAAACTGGAGGGGCGCACGAAAGCCCCTCCCTATTTAAATTTTTTTTTCCTTTTCTTTTTTTTTTGGGGGAAGCAATTCCATCATACACGCAAGTTTTCAAGAAAAGTTTGGAATTGGAAGCTGCGCTCCCATTTTCAGAAGTCTTACTCCACCAAACTTTCTGCCTTGCATGACTGAAAATTGTGAAATAATGACAGTTCCAAAGAAAAGACACTCAACTGCAGCACTTATGTTTCAACAAAACTTCATCTTTGTTATCCTATATTCAGTGTCATCATATGTTAATATGTAGTGTTTTATTGTAAACTTTGATTGATCACGAGTATTGCTGTATTCACATAAAGAAAAAAATGGTTGTTTCCTTGTTGTATCTGTACTGTGCAAGTTGTTCTGTAATATCATCTTTAGAATCTGTCTTAAGTATCATGTAACAATATAAACACAACAATAAAATGTTAGTTTCAAACCACATAATATCAAAGAGAATATGATACTTCATTTTAAAGTCAGTTATCGTATTTCAATAAATTTATAAGTGTTTTCTACCAATTTTTTATTTTAAAGGAGAATGAAACCCTGGGGAAAAAACATTTTTAATGAAAAGAGAGGATAGGGAGAAGCAATTTTTAAAAAGTTCCATCAAAATTGGTTAAGAAATGAGAAAGTTATGAAAGTTTGAAAAGTCTCAATTTACTTTCTTTTGCGATCCTCAAATTGGCAATGTTGCTTCAGAGTGACAGGTTTAGTAGGACAACTCTCCATATGTTTGTACACAAAATTTCATATTTTCCCCATTATCTCTCAAGGTGCAGCTTGTCTCCTTCTTAGCTCAAGATATATCATGGAGAAATGTATTTGACACAACATATTGTGTAGAAAACACATGGAGAGTTGTCCTACTCTTATACCTGTCACTTTGAAGCAACATTGCCAATTTGAGGATCGCCATAGAAAGTAAATTGAGAATTTTCAAACTTTCATAACTTTCTCATTTCTTAACCGATTTTGATGGAACTTTTTAAAAATTATTTCTCTCTATCTTCTCTTTTATTAAAATAGATTTCCCCCAGGGTTTCATTCCCCTTTAATGATCGACTGAGTCTTCTGGAATACGTACGCATTACTTGTTCATGTTGTTCAAATCCTTCAGCTATTAGCATTCATTTGTTCCCCCCCTCCCATACTTTCTTAAAGCATGGACCCACAAAAAGTTCTATCTAACTTCTCAAAATAAATGTTGAAAAATAAGAGGAAAATGATGTGAAGCAACATTATATGTAATGAAAATGGTGATGGTAATGATAATTTATTTGAAGTAACACCTCCATTAACAATATTATCTATTATGTATTGATCATACTGTCATACAAATATAATGTTTACTCTTATCATGAAAATAAGCCCAACATTTTCCTTTATTAAAAGGGATTCGGTAACTTTGTGGAGGCTTGATTTAATAACTTGTTGAATTTTGATATCTGTCTTGTATAATGATGTTCAGAAGGATAAATAAATAGCCAGGCATAGAAAAGTTTTCAAATGTATAATGCTATTATTAAGATATCTATGACTGGATACTCCCATTTACGAAAGCGTATGGCCATACCCTTTAATCTAACGCTGAGTCTATGGGGGAAAATGAGTCTGGCATTTCCGGTCACTAATGCATATGTTTACTTTTGTGAAGCACATGATGATTTTGAAGTGCTTTTTTTTTCCTGGGCTTCATTTTGACACCATATTACATACACTGATAGCAAATAAGGCCAGGCAGCTCAGATTTTATCAAGCCTCTACAGAGTTACCAAATCACTTTTTTTCCCTTAAAGCTTTCTGGGGTTTTTCTTCTTGCATTCTAAGCAAAAAATATAACACTGCACTGATGGGGTCGAACTGGTACAGTGCTCAAGTACCTGAGACAATGACAGAGATAATTGACGACGGTAATTTCTAAAGTTGTTATGCAGCATTTAATATCCATACAAAGAAGAATTAATATCTATAAGATAGCACTAAACACTAATAAATTAGACTACATGCAGGTGAATTAATTTCCATATTTGTCTGCTCTGGGGATCTTACAGGACTCTGTGTTTCTGCACAAGTGCGCAGTGATAAATAATTGGGGGGGGGGGGGGGTGGGGCGTTAATTACTCTAGGCCATTGAGAGGGAGGATGGCAGTGGGCAAGTCCAAAACTATTTTGTCCCATATAAGTTACCGACCTCTTCAGATTAGATTTCAGCATACCTGACCATTGTATCAAGTTAATAGCCCGACCAGAGCTGAGATCAGACCAAATATTATGAAGTGACCTGACTCATCTGATGTCATTTCATGTTCAGAACTCCACAGGTCCTGGTATATGAGGACCTAATATTTTTTGCTTGTTTGAAGATGTCTTTCAAAATGTCTATTAAAAGTATGGTGTCCCTATTACAAGCCTCGTGTTTCTCGAGAATTGTGCCTCCTTCTACTTTAATGAATTGTAAACATTGATTTATATATTCCTGATTTTTATGAGATAAAAATGAGATGGAAATAAATCTAAATCTTAATCTTTTTTTTAAATCCGAGGACGTTTTCTCTATCCTTTGATTTTTTTTTTTACAAATTTGAAAATGTGTGAATCATTTTTGTTTTCACTTCATGGAAAGTTTTCAGCGAACCTGCAAATTTAGTCCGACACCCCCTCCATTTTCAAAAGTATCTAGCTACGCCCCTGCATCCATTCGTGTATTTATGATCATCTGACACTGAATTTCATTTAATTGTGATGAATGTTTATTTCATTTCTTATTTCATTTAACCTACTCGAAGAGAAGGAAATGTTTCGCTTTGAAATGCCCCATATGCCCCATTAATATCTATCAGTCTGTTTTATCCAGTGATTTAGGTGGTTTAAATTACTCTCGTTTATCGAGGTACCGTCTTTATCTTCCTACTTTCGTCACAGCTAATAATAATTATAATAAGTCTTGGGTTGGACTCTTGAGAATGTTTTGATCATTCATCTTATACCATTCTGACCTGTCGTTATTGTATAATTAAGTTGACTCCAGGGCCTCATTTTACAAAGAGGTTTTTTTTTTTTAAAAGTTTTGTAATCCTCTCTTAATTTATCTCTCAACAAAAAAACACCGAATACACTAATTGTACAAATTACAAAACATTGCAACTTATATTACATCAAACTTAATACAATGTTACTTAACCTTTTCAATAATGATAAAAGTGATAATTTATGTTTGAAACATGTATAAAAGCAAAGTATTTCCAAGATGATTTCTTAAAAAAAATTCTTTTCGAATAGGTGGAGCATACTTCTGTTACTGTTAGAAAAAAAGGATATTATACGGGTTAAAAGGAAACCTAAATAAAATAGAAATACAAGGAGACGGGGGATATGTCCATACCCTCCCCCTATCCCCTAGCATATCCCAGATCTCTACCCTATCCCCCTCCACCATCTACAATACGAAAAGTCGCCAATCGTGGTGTTTTGGAGGTTGGCCCCGCTCGGGTAATATTCAGGAATCTCCGTACATCTTCGGTAAACGAGCACGCAATTTGCAGTGATACGGGCGACCTTGCTCGGGGGAAAAATATTTGACCGAAGAAAGACGAACTGAACAACCCAACTGACAAACTACCCCACCCTCGACGGCAATTTTGTTCGCTGCTCCAAGATTGTTGTTATGCACGGCCTTGCAATGGGGGCAAGCGAATGAAATTGAACGTACATGGATATCGAGCGGTGGCTCCCTTTAACACTCTCACAAACACACATGCGGCTCAAGGGGAAGTTGCGATTGGTTGGAATCGATCGCAACTTGATATCAATATTGCAACTGTGTATACTAGCAGGATAGGAGATTCTGAATTTACCGTTGATTGGAGAACTTGTGATCAATTCCGATCAATTGCAACTCTTTATGGGACTTGCATAGCCGAGGTTCTTTCTCTCTTCTCACATCTCATTCATCTTTTATTCCTTCATTTTTATTCTCTCCGTCCTCCATTTTTAACTATTCCTTCTCCACCATCTTATTTTCCACCCATGGTCCTTCACCCCTACAGTGCTGTTATTTTTCTTTATGTAAGAAAAGGGATGGGGTAATCCAAGACAAATTGAACAAAAATGCATTTTCCGACCCGATTTCCAATGTTCAGACAGGATTATGCCGAAAAAATATCAAAATATTCAATATGGAAGGAAGCGATGACCTATATAGCATCCCATCTCGAGGCCCTCTTGGCCATGTCAATGTTCCTTTGTAAAAAAAATCTTCTTTCCACTTCTCTTCCCTTTCCTTCTCCCTCTCTCCCATTTCCTCTCTCATCTTTCTTCCTTGCTTTCTCTCTCTCTCTTTCTCGCTCTCACCCCCTTTCTCTTTCTCTGTCTGTCTCTCTCTCTCTCTCTTTTCCTCTCTCATCTTTCTTCCTTGCTTTCTCTCTCTCTCTCTCTTCTCGCTCTCACCCCCTTTCTCTTTCTCTTTCTCTCTCTCTCTCTCTCTCTCTCTTTTTCCTCCTTCTCTCACACAAACAGCTTTATGTTTGTGTCCCTTTTCTATTCATCGCCCTCAATACCTATTCCACAGTTCCTGTCCTTACCATTACAAGAAGTTTTAGACAAGCCTATACCTAGCAACTCCTTGCTCTTACTTCGTTTTTGTTTTGTTGTTGTAATTGTTAATCTTTGTAGCTCTCTTAAAATCTGTTCATTCTTCCTGCATTCTCCATTTATATTCAAACTTAAAAACAAAAGAACCCATATAATTTTCGTAGTTCAAGCTGGACTTACACCTCTATCGACAATAATGATAATTTTAAAAAAAATCAAATAATCTTACCAACCAAGCCACCTTCTTCTCTGCAAGGCTATCTCGGCTTGCGTGCTCGAAACTGAGACAACACTTGTAGTAACACTTGTAAGGTGAAAATGATTGATCAGTATAATATCTGAAGCCAGAGATTGAAAAGTACGGTCACTCGTCCTATCCATCCAAAAGAAAGTAGTTCCAGTTTCACTCTTTCAAGAGACGAAGTAATTATTGGACTTAAAATGAAACTTGCCAATCAAAATCACACATAGAGTCAGAATAATCCTTTATCCCTTAATTGTGTTTTAAAGTGTATACTAATTATTTCTTTGGAGACAAAGTAAAAGTAGGAGAGAGCTCTTGAACTTAATAATTAATTGATCTTTTGTTAGTAAATGTTGGACTTATTATCTCGCATGTGACACAGCAGTTGTTGATTGAAAGCATACTATTTCGCGTTAAGTGCACAATTACCGTGGTTTGAAAACGATTTATAATAATTGTTCTGAGTATTGAATTGTTACGTTGTCAAATATTTATTGCTTGCCCACTACGAGTAGAGATTTGGTTAGCCAACAAGAAAACTTCTTTCTTAAAAACAACAATTGACATGTAGATACGTTTAAGTAGTATGAATATCACAACTTTGTCCAGAGTAAGTGCAGAGATAACAAGATGAGCAAGATTTTTTTCCTGAAAATACAAAGCGCTGAATATCATTACTAGTCTCAGCAGAACGCACAAAATAACGCGCTCTAATTAGCCTGATTCAGTACAGTTCTTCCTGCTAGATAACATGTTATAATTTATAAGGAAAATGTTTTGTTAAAGGACGTTAGTGTCGCGGCTGGGGATCGAATTCGGACCTGTTTATCCAATCCAAGTCCAATAGAAATAACTACTCGATCTCTTGTCGTGTGACCTTGTATTCAAAATTAGCACTATACCATTATCAACCAATTTTTGCCTCAAAATATCCCTCCCTCAAAATAATTTGATTTGAGAACGTTTCGCTTTGCCTATGCCAACTGGATACTAGAAAAGGGGAAATGGACTGTAAACGCCCGTAGCAATAAGTGTTATTACTCGCTACCCCTCCTTATAGCGAAATGGGGGCTAAAATTGGCATCCGAAGCTATTCATGTCACGTGACATCGGACCTTGGCATTTGTTTATGACCGTTGCCATGGTGAGGAAACAGGTGTAGTGGGATTAAAAAAGGTTGGAAATACATATTTTGGTTAATAAGCTGAGGCCAATAGTTTTTTTTTTTCAGCGCTATCACGTACTTGTTGTGCTTAATTATATGTGTCTTGTTTTAAGCTTAATTTTTATTATACTCTTCGACATGTTTTAGTTTGTCGTTTGTGTCGATTTGTTCCTTGAACTACTGCAGGACTTTTTATTGATCATTTATTTTGTTTAATTCTATTTGTTTGTTTGTTTGTTTGTTTGTTGTTGTTGTTTGTGGTTTGGCAGAATGTGTGGGGTGGAAATTTTACCTATTTTTTTTCTTAAAAATACTACTGGAAAACGAAGTTTTGGGAAAAGCTTTCAATCAAGCTGTTTATTGTTTAGTATATCAAAAGAAAAATGTACTACTTATAAGCCCCATAGCAAATTACCCATTTTGCGCAAAATGATTATAACAATAATGTTCTATAATCAAATCCATTTATCTATCCCCCCCCCCCCCCCCTCTTAAGGGATGGACCACCAAACGCTAATTTCCAATTGGGTACACCGTCATTTAAAAAAGTCATATAAGACAGAATGATGTTGAATGAAATACATTTAGTGTACATAACTCAGATGAATTATGTAGAATGTAATACAACGACAACTACAACAACAATAAGAACAAAACAGCAACTAAAACAACAGAAATAAATCTTTTAGATGAGGTCAAACGAAACCTACACAGATTCAGAATTCATTTCAAAGTCATGCATTATTGAATAATGGAGGAATTCGGGAACTTTTAAAATTTTCAAAAGCACAAAACTTGGAAATAAATAAGCTAACAAATAGGAATACTGCTTTTTAACGATTCACTTTGTGTGTTTTTTTTTTCTTTCTCTCTTAATTTACCTTGATGTTCATTTAACAAAAAAGGCAAATTTAACCTTCAAATAAAAAATTAAAAGAAAATACTCAGCTAAAGGGCAGATCGAGAAAGGTGCGACAAGGACATAACTTATATTTCCTGGTATTTTGTGCTACATAAATCATTATAATATCCCAATTAAATGCACCATCAATCCTGGCTCGCCTATGACTCAATCATCATCATCTTAATACCCCTGCCACACCGACAAGAGTGACACCAGATCGACAGAAGACCGATTAAAAATTACACAGCCCAAAATGGAAGGATTTAGTCGGTTATCGGTCGGTGTGGAGTCGATCTGTCGTAGGACTGGGGCACTGATGTAACCACACAATGGAAGTTGACATTGCGTTTATAATTACAATCATCTAATTATGATGTCATCATTTTTCCCGCCTACAGATTCTCAGACGATGACAACTTATCGCGGTATACAAACAACAGACTATACACTGATGTGGGACAATGACGGAACGAATTAACTTGGAAAACCAAAGTGAGGTATGAACAAAAATCATTACACCTGTGCAAGACTTTGTTGTAACATATCTATGGAATATGAATAGAAATCTTAAAGGAGAATGAAACCCTGGGGGAAATCAATTTTAATGAAAAGAGAGGATAGAGAGAAGCAATTTTAAAAAAGTTCCATCAAAATCGGTTACAAAATGAGAAAGTTATGAAAGTTTGAAAAGTCTCAATTTACTTTCAATGGCGATCCTCAAATTGGCAATGTTGCTTCAAAGTGACAGGTTTAGTAGTACAACTCTCCATATGTTTTGTATACAAAATTTCATATTTTCTCCATTATCTCTTAAGATGCTGCTTGTCTTTTTGTGAACTCAACATATGTTGTGTCAAATACATTTTCCCATGATATATCTTGAGCTAAGAAGGAGACAAGCTGCACCTTGAGAGATAATGGGGAAAATATGAAATTTTGCGTACAAAACATATGGAGAGTTGTATTACTTAAGCTGTCACTTTGAAGCAACATCGCCAATTTGAGGTTGGCCATAGAAAGTAAATTGAGACTTTTCAAACTTTCATAACTTTCTCATTTTGTAACCGATTTTGATGGAACTCTTTAAAAATTGCTTCTCTCTATCCTCTCTTTTCATTAAAATTGATTTTTCCCTAGGGTTTCATTCTCCTTTAAATTTAACCTGGAGGGAAATCCACATTTTCTATTTGTTATTTCCGAAGAGACATTTGCACAAATAAAAAAAAAATTAAGTTGGTAATGATTCATCACCAAGCGTTGAGTAGAGAGCTAGAAGCGTTTGGAAAATGATTTCCTTATATGATGATATGAACATCAAACCAAATCAAATCAAATCAAAAAGCTAAGTAAACGATAATTCTCGGATTATACACAAACTGTTTCAAGAAAATGTAGAAATTACCATCTAAAATTCTTGTAACTATCACAAAGGAAGGTAACTAATATGGATTGCTTTCATTAGGAGGATGAAATCATTTTTTAAAGATTACATTCTTTGTCATCATATTCGGGCTACACAGGACATTCGTGATATACTGGTCTCCTTGCACAATATATACATGTATGTGCAAAGCGTATCCATCTGTTCAGTAGATTACAATGCGATGATGTAAGCCGTATTATGCTGCCGATACATTAAGTGATATTTTTTTGAGTTTCTTTTCTGTAATATCGTAGAGCATACACGTACAATCGCAGATGACTTCAGGCTGTTAATAATTTTAATTATATTAATCATGATTAACCAGTTTCAATTTTTTTATTCACTTCTTCACTTCATTTCAGGAGCGTTTTGACATGTCTTCATTTCTTCCATGAATTTTGTTTTTGTCTTTTATCTTATTAATATATGTTGTGGACAGTGGAATCTATTATCATGACCCATTACACTCAATAACTTAATAATCTGTCTCTCCCATTTTCAAACCCCTCTCCCTACCCGGGGTTCTTTCGAGAATCAATACCATGTTTATCCCTTCCTAAACCTCGTGCAATGAGGGATGGATGCCCCCTTCCCATGTCTCTCAGTCTTTCTTTCTATTTAAACTTTTAAAATGTATTTTCTAGACATTGTCAGTCACCCTGAAATGATAAAATAAATAGCAAGATTAAAGGTCATGTAAAGTTTTGGTAAGCCCTCAAAAACTGTTCGTCAGATTTCTTCAATTTTTGTTGATAAATAGCAAGATACTAGCAATACTAAGACACTGTGAAGATTTCGCCTCCTGAAGTTTATCATTAAACAAATAAGAGGCAAAAATTAATTTATGTGCCGGGACAGGCACGTAAAATCCCAACAAAGGCAGCATGTGCTATACACTGTACACACACGTGTAAAACCAATAATGAGTAGCTACACACAGTGCACACACGCTGTCTCTATGCGAAGCCCCAAGATTGCTGTGCAGGGAGCCGTCGGGGTGGAAGGGTCCTAGCATAATGGCAGTGATCAAGCATTCCTGACAGATATTTACACTGAAATTCACCAGAAATCATAGATGGAATACCAAATGATCTTTTACAGACATCTTTTGATACAAGGAGAACAAAATGAGACTATATTTAACATGTTTCTTTTCAATTTTATTTTTGCTACCAATACTATAAATGAGCTTTAAAGGGTGTTCAAAACTTCATACTTTCAACATTTTCTGGGATTAATATTTTGGGGGAGAGTAATAGGGATCACTTCCTATTGTAATGGAAATCCACGCTCAAAATAGTGAAATTCACTCTTAAAAGAGTGATTCAACCACTACTCTGTAGTGGATTCCACTATAATTTGGAATGGATTAAACTCTAAAGGAAGTGATCCCTAATGTAAGTCCTCGACATTAACAGTGTAGAATGTTCAGTGGAAGAAGAAAGCTCAGAGAAGCACATGGATGGAAGTTTGCGAACATCGGACAAAGAACGCGGGGTTGCCGAAAACAGCTCTGTTTCAAACCACGTGAATGAGTGGAGACAGGAAGATGTCACGGTTTGGTGTAAACCGTTATTACGTCATCTTTGTGAGGATAAAAATAATATCGAAATGGAGTGGGAATGAAAATACTCCTCCTCGTTACAATTAGCCACAGAGATACGTGAGAAAAACATTCGGACGTGGTGAGACCTGGCTAACACGTGTGGAGCAATTGGTTGAAAACTTGAGGATGAGGTGGGGGGGGGGGGGGGTGTAATAAGTGGTGGTGTGGTGGTGGTGATGGTGGTGGTGGAGGTAATGGACTGCATCCCTCATGCTCCTTAGATGGTCAGAGTATCGAAAAACAGAGTTGAAAGTCAAGATCAGTAGCCAGAAGATATGTTCGATAAGTGCAGGCGTTTATTATTGTTTACATATAATTTGTTATAAGAATAACAAGCGTTTGCCATCATTGTGAAAATCATTTAAACCATAATATGGCAGTGGTCTTAAGTAACTACTGCTTTTTCTACTAGTTTGACTACTTCTACCACTGCTACTAATACCGGCGGTTATTCAAATTTTCTTTATTGTTGCTTTTGAGCAGAACCATACTTCTATTATAATAATGTTATAATAATTTTACAATAATCAGATAATGTTATAATAGTGTTACCTACCCATATGGTACTACCATTAAATGCAGTGCCGTAATCTAATACTTTTTAGATACCAGTTTGAGTTTATGGCACTTTGACAATATCATTCAAAAAAGTTAGAAGCAACCCTGAAACCACATTTGAAAAATTGCCTTTTACTGACAACCTCCACTCCCATCCCCCCCCCCCCCCCACCCCCATCCTTAACACCCTAATGGTCTGGTTCACTGCATACGCCCCAACCATTATAACCCTGATGATAAACAATTGGACTTGTTCGGAAGTCTGTGGTATTCTTAGCAAATATCATGCAATGTGGTTAAAAACCCACAGTATTAGATCCGTCATAATTATGAATGTAATAAATGGGGACCTGTATAGTATATTACTGCGTAAAGAGGAGACAAGATTTATTTTTAATTGAAGGGCTTGTTTGAATCTGTAGGTAACCGAAATAGCCTCCCCTGAGGATCAACAGCATCAATAATCAGATCCAATTAATTGACACGGGATGCGGTCATAATTATTGCGAATTAAGAATTTATGACTGTGAGCTGCTGGCTACTTTGGAAGTTCAAGGTATATATGAGAATGATATTTTTACATCACTTCTTTGTTTTTGAATGATGTAATTCGGTGTGATGTAATTTTATTAGATTTTATTGATATACTTATTGACTGTGCATCCTGAAATACAATTCTGAGAAATGAGTGACACAGCCAAGGGTGTCATGGTGCTGGATACATACCCCCCCCCCCCCCCCATCCCCGCGCAAAAACACAACGAAACAAAGGAAGGGGGAAAAGAAAGAGAGATACAAGAAAAGAGAGGGAAAATGGAAGATGAGGCGAGTACGATACGAACCCCCCCCCCCCTTTCCGAGTTCTATTGTACCTTCACATTTCTCAGTCCTAAGGTAAGGCTCTTACCCCTCACCCCCTCCCCCCCCCCCCCCCCCCCGTGGCACTAGTGTCCTCTCATCGTCTGGACTCATTGCTACAATATCAGAGTGAGATTCAGAATTTATGATTATGACAGAAAGAAAAGTTTAACTAATTTCAGTTAAACTGATCTGTTTACTTGTCTGGATACCGAACGCAATTTCTTCTGTGACCCAGGGATGCTAGTTTGCAGGCACAAAGCCTGGTCAGTCGTAAAAGAGTGTGTGCACTGTAAGACTACCATATGCACTGCACTATTGCTGCCTCTAACACGACTAGTAGGTAGCTGGCTTATAGGCTTCTCTCACTACACAATGATTTTCTGATAAAGTGTCAAATTAAGGTCTGTGCTTGCAGACTACCGCAATGCTCAAAAGAGTCTTGTGAATGTAGTCTGATAATTACCACTTTCTTTTAAATTCCTGAAAAATACTCAATAATATGACTATCCTAATAATGATTGCTAATGATTATTAATGACACATACATTAATGATACATGTGCCGTATTCAATTTGTCAATCGAGTGATCTGATTTACATAATGAAATACTAGTAAGTAACGCCGTTTCAGGAAATATGAATGGATTACAAATTGAAAGTTTGAACAAATCAAAACCGCGGCGGTACTAATTTAAGCGTACAGTGAGCGAAAATAGTTGGCAATCAGAAAGTTTGTCTCAAGCTAACAAAAAATGTATTTTTGTCCCATCGGATAGTTGACATAATCGTGTTTTTAATTCCGTGTCGGTTCATTGACATCCAAGAATTCACCAAAACACCACAAACTGCGTTGCTTTATTTCAGGCCAAACGATATAATTTTCAATTTGTTTATCCTGTTATACGCAAATTGTTTTCTTTCAATGTATATATATATATATATATATATATATATATATATATATGAAAGAAATGTCACTATGAGACGGTCGTAGCTTTTATTGTCCTTCTTTATTTGTCAAGCTTTCGATCAATGATCTTCATCAGGACTGTATAAAAACACAAAATGATGGCTGACATTTACATCGGAATAAACATTTCAATTTCTTACAATGGTTAAGTACTAATCAATATAATCATAATAATATTAATTATGTTGTTTATTATTATAATGATTATTATTATTATCATTATTGTTATTGTTATGTCTGTTATTATTATTATTATTATTAGTATTAGTAGTAGTAGTAGTAGTAGTAGTAGTATATTATTAACATCATCATTATTATACATTTGCATATTTTTTAAAAGAATAAATCAATATGTGAAAAGATACTTGCATGTCTATATTTACAAATCTATTTCTGTAAATAATATTTCTATGAATATTTGCAAACAATATAGATAATGAGTGTGAATGATTACCATGTGGACAAGGTTGTCGTGGTGACTAGTCGGTGTTGCTTTTTAAGGAGACATGGGCTTCTTTGGGGATCTATATGAGAAGTACACAACCTGTTAGCTTCACTTGTTTCAATATATACAAGTTTGCATTTGCATTAATTGCATGGATATATAGCATGATACAATGTACAACTACTACTAATAATAATAATAACAGACATAACAATAACAATAATGATAATAATAATAATCATTATAATAATAAACAACATAATTAATATTATTATGATTATATTGATTAGTACTTAACCATTGTAAGAAATTGAAATGTTTATTCCGATGTAAATGTCAGCCATCATTTTGTGTTTTTATACAGTCCTGATGAAGATCATTGATCGAAAGCTTGACAAATAAAGGAGGACAATAAAAGCTACGACCGTTTCATAGTGACATTTCTTTCATTATACCTTCCATTAAAACAACTATGAGTGACCACCAGCGTTGTGTTCGAGGAACATTTCTTACAATATATATATATATATATATATATATATATATATATAGATGCCTATTTTTGTTTGGCTTATACCATGTCCATTTTTATACATATGCAGGCAAAATCACTTTGAGAATTCTTGTTGATGTTCTTCTTCTTGATTCTTCTTACTTCCCCTTCTGCTTTTCTCCCTTTATTCTTCTTTTCTTTATTTAGGCCTTCTCTACCCTTCTTTCTTTTCCTTTAGTTTTGTCTTCCTCTTTCCCGTTCTCCTAATTTTTCTTTCTTCTTGGTTGTTAACCTTATAATCTCGTTAAAAAAATACCACTCTGTGGCAACCAGCTTACAAACTGTACAAGCGATATACAGACTTAAGTATCCGTCTCCAAGTTTGAAAAAAAGGTGAACTTTAACAGTTACATTTTCTTATGACAATTCAGGTCCTATTTATGAGAGTGAAATATGATACCTAGCTGTATAAGCTTTCCTCTGACTTTACAAGTTCCATATAGTCCATAGTTGATTCCTGTCGATGTGCAGGGAAGCATACACCTTATATTTTGTTATTCAAACATCTAAATATGTTTCATAAATTTTAAAGATATTTTTAAAATCATTTTCTCAAACATGCTAAGCTCCACCCTAAAAACATGCCCTAGATCTCATTGCTGCAATGACATCATCTGTCAATCAATAGTGAGCTAAGGAGAGACAGTGGTATATAGCTTCGCCAGAGATACAGATGATGTCATTGCAGGAATGAGATCTGGAGCTTTTTTTTTAGGGTGGAGCTTATAATAGGAGGTTGGGAAAATATTTAATAAAACATTTAAAAATCTATGAAACATATCTAGATGTTTGAATAATAGAATATTAGTTAGTTGTATGCATCCCTGCAAATCAACAGCAATACACTTGCATTTGGGTTGCGTTTGGGTTGCAGGGGCCTTTTAAGACGAATTTTATTTTCTAGAAACATGCAACAGGGAACGCTCTTATACTTCACTTTGCGAAAGGCTTTATAAAAATCCCCGTAGTCTGGAATTAGGCTACAGCAAACAACCTGACTGTGTGTCATTTTCTGGTCCAGAGAACACCATTGCGTACTCCGTCAGGAAAATAACAAAAATGACAATTATCTCCTCAAAATGCACCTGAAACTGTCAATAATTCCAATTGTGTCAACAAAATATAATGGACATTCCTTCTCAATACTGTAATCAAGCCGAATTAGGATTCTAAATAACGATTTGATACTGAGCCTCCTTTCTTTTATTTCCCATTGAAATATAAAAGTTGTTTTGATGGAATTTGGAATAAATATGTGTAGGCTTTAATTGACAGCTTATCACGATTAAGCGTGGTGCAGTAATTGTGTTGATTGTGGATTATGGGCATTTGAAATTGATTGATTAGTTATGAATCCCCATACAGACAGGTAGCAACCATGGGGGAGAAAGCAAGAGGGATAGAGAGAGAGGGGCATATGTTTTGAAAGAGAGAGAGAGAGAGAGAGAGAGAGAGAGAGAGAAAGGGGGCACAGAGAGATAGAGAGTGATATATATATGTAAAGAGAGAGCGAGGAGATATACAAGATATACAGAGGGGAGACAAAACACAAGGAAAAACATAGTGCGAGAGAGAGAGAGAGAGAGAGAGAGAGAGAGAGAGAAAGGGGGCACAGAGAGATAGAGAGTGATATATATATGTAAAGAGAGAGCGAGGAGATATACAAGATATACAGAGGGGAGACAAAACACAAGGAAAAACATAGTGCGAGGGAGAGAGAGAGAGAGAGAGAGAGAGAGAGATGATAGATAGGAAAGGTAACAGAGACAGAAAAAGAAAGATAGATAGCTAGACCCCCCCCCCCCCAAAAAAAAAAAAAAGCCTGAAGGAGAAAGAGAAAGATAAATGAATGAGCAGATGACGGCCCAGGGGTAAAGAAGATAGAAGATTAGGCCGTGGGCCGAGCCTCAAAATTCTTCAGTTCCGTGGTCCATATCTGGGAAGTACTTAATTTTGTCATAAATGATTAATGGACATATATCTAAGAGCAATGGTGAATGTTCCCATTTGCACATTTTGGGCATATTTTCACAATTTTGATATAAAGTTGCTACAATTAGCAGACAGCTTTCCTGCAGTGATGATGTCATATCTGCTCCTTAAGTGACCAATCACAGCTCGGCTATTAGATACGTGAGTGCAAATGGCCAATCACAACCCCTGTACTCTGAGTGTTTGTGTGCATGTACCATGTCTGCCACACAGAGCATCGTATACCATGACCATTGAATCATGCAATTCACCAACAAAACTAAGATTGAGAGGGCCAGGAAGAAGCAAGAAAGAGCAGAACATGGAGGTATTTAATTAGAGTTATATTTTTGTGTATTTGGGGAAAGCATTATTATGAACAGTCTAATTTTCTCCAGGTTTTATTTGCATGAACCGTAGGCCCAACTTTTCAACTACCAGTCCCATGCATTGGTATTTGTGTTATGGATTGACTCCTTTAGTTTAGTTTGAGTTTTGCGTGGGCTTAACTAAAAAATCAGTTGAATTTACCCACAAATAATTATTTCCTTTATAGGATATCACAATATTGTAGGAAGGCTGTTTTATTATGAAAATATTAATGTCTAAACAACCATTTTTATTATGAATTAAGCAGTTACTTTCTAGCAAAGCTATGCATGATTGATACAAATATCACTTACAATACATACAAGCTTGTACTCCACATTAGATTTCACAGGTGAATAGCCTTCAGTAGCTTTTGTATGTGTAAGCAGGCTATGGTCTATTCTAGATCATTCATACATGAGAGGAAAATACTATTTAAAATTTCAGTTTCAACTCAGAAACCCCAAATTTGTAGCATAGTAAGAGTTGAACATGTTGAATCAGGTAATCTAGCATTGAAGTACTGCTATGCTGCGTGAATGAATGGCATGTCCTATTTTACAATATTACTAAAATTATTGGATGAAGACAATCTATTAATAGACCCAATCACATTTTGACCAATCAGCGTTATTGTTGAAATAGCCCCTCCCCCATTCACTCCGGGCAGTATGCTATGGGGATTTAATGCCACTTCAAAAGTTCAATATACATTAAAGTAGGAGAAGGTGATTGGATTTAATGTGTTTTTAAATCAAATAGCATGGTATTTCATTTTTTATACAAGAGCAAATGGCATTAAATCTCTTATATTTTTCTGTTTCCTTGTAGTCTTTGAAAACAATGCTCCCAGCTACAAGGACCATCGTTATTCCATGCGAGACAGAAGCAGTAATGGAGCCACATTTGGAGGTCCAACAACAATGACTGAGGCAATGTCAACTTTAGGCAAGGGTTCACCATGTTCTTCCAGTCCAATGCATCAAATGGGGGAAAAAGACAAAACAGAGGATAAACCATTCACAAGAAAAAGAATGAAAGAGAAAAAAAATTATGCAGGTAAGCTGGTACAAGCTGCAGAAATGAGCAAAGATGAGAAGATTCTGCTCAAGACTTGTCTGAAAGACCTTCTTGCTTTGAATGTGAGATATAACTTCAGCCATGCTTCACCTCCTACCAGAATGAGAAGATTCTACTCAAGACTTGTCTGAAAGACCTTCTTGCTTTGAATATGAGATATAACTTCAGCCATGCTTCACCTCCTACCAGAAAACTAAACAAGATTCAACCCAAAGGACAAAGAAGCAGGTTTTGAGAAGAACTGTCATATCAACATTTCTGTAAATCAACTGCAGTAGTAGGAGCGGGGAAGGGCCGTGATTCCCGTGAAGTACATGCATTAAAATTACAGAAATTTTTGTATATGCCATATATTCTGCAGGGGGTTTATTTTCATGAATTTAACATGCTAAAATATTGGCAACATTCATACATACTAGCGCAGCATGGCTGTATGCAATGCAGGCTGTGCTAATTCACCTTCACTTTGCGAATGTATAATTATCATCGCTGCTTGTTGATTCCGCAATCTCAAATTTAACCCCTCGTAAAATAGTCTGGTTGATCAAATTTGCAAGAACAAAGTTTTTAAAAAGAGTAAAGTCGTATGTTTTTCAGTTAATATGCAGATGAGCTTCACTCATAACACATAACATCTTCAGAAAGAAATTTTCCAAAACATGTGTTACATGTTTTATCACAATTTTGAAAGTTAAAATTTTTTCAGCCAGTTATTCTCACAAGCAGAGTCATATTGTGTGGAATACTGTGATTCTGCGTATTAGCTTTCATGATTCATATGCCCTCTCATAGTCATTGCTCCATCTATCTTATAATTTTGTAATTTTGTGTGGAATCATGGGTTACTGCATGTATTTGATTTGTAGTGGGAGCAGTAAAATATCCTAAAATGATAAATAATTCAATGTTCTGTATTTTGTCTGTGAGTACAAATTAAATAACATTTTAAAGCCTTTCTCAAGTAAAGTGAATGGATTGAATATTCTGACAATAATAATGTACTAAGAATATTTTTTTTTTTGTATGATTTTGAATACATGTCTTTTTTAAAGTTAATCTACA
The DNA here is from genome assembly GCA_025618425.1 of Heliocidaris tuberculata. NCBI lineage: Eukaryota > Metazoa > Echinodermata > Echinoidea > Camarodonta > Echinometridae > Heliocidaris > Heliocidaris tuberculata. Next base: position 7,264,461 of record CM046845.1, on the reverse strand, counting down.
TGTAATAGGGATAATCCTTGTCCCATTTTTAAAATTTGAATGAATGAGATGGAAGTGAATTTCGAGACTTGACAGCTTTCTAATCAGGACCATGAAGTTGCCATACTTCAGGTGCCAGATGTGAAATCTCTGATGTACATAGTTATTGACTGTTGCTGAGATGTAATTTTTACTGATGTGCTCCAAAGCTACCACTTAGGGGTATGAGATGTAGTAATCATTCACTTTGGAAGTGGTTTTCAATGCACCTGTGAGTAGGACTTTTACACTTCAAAAATACTAGTAAAGTACAATTCATGGGCTTAGAACTTACAATGGTTACCTGCTTAATTTGGAAGACATGATCACATTTAATCATGAATAAATAAAATACATCACTGCTTACTGAGAAAAGTAAAATGTTCAAGCTTTGTTGAACACTTTGTGCAAAATGTGATTTTACATATCAGGCCTATGCACATGTACTTGTTTGATGCTAATACAAACTGCACGTGCATGTATGTAAAGACTGGTTTGAATTATATCAAGAGTGTTTGTAAATTGAAGTATCCAACAGTGAATTTTATTTAAAAAATAAAAACAGGCAACATGAATATACAGTTATGTGTCATGCTTATATTCCTGCATTGTTTTTCATGTAAGGTCACAGAGAGAGAGAGAGAGAGAGAGTGAGAGAGAGAGAAAGAAGGTGATACATATTAAGAGAAACAGAACAACAAATGATTAAAAGGAATACATGATAATTGCTGGGGGTGGGGTTGGAGGGGCATGTGCTTGTATCCAGGATAAACAGGAGATTAACCTTCAGAGGCTTTTTAATTTGTACATCTCAAACATTTTATCTCTCCTATTTAGTTATTCTGTTTTAATTATTAGGTCAATTATACAGTATTAAGTAAGGGGTGGGGGGGGGGGGGGCTTGCTGGTACATATGCAAGTAGAGCTGTGTGTGACAATGATGGCTGTGTGTAAAAATAAAAAAAGAGAATGGGTACCGTATGAATTTGGATTGAAACATCTTGCCGATTGTGGGATTCATTATAGGCCAATTGTTTAGTATAAATTGGGGGGGGGGGGGGGCTTGCCTGCATATTTGTAAGTATACAGTGTAGATCATTATGTGTGAAAAGGATGGCTGTGTGTAAATAAAGAGAGAATGGGCACATGAAAGTTTTGATAGAAAGCATCTTGCTTATTTAGTGCGATACATATTAACTACACAGTATTCATTTATGTTGTTTCACTTCATGGATATACATGCGTGTGTTTTTTTTTTTTGGGGGGGGGGAACAGGCTGATGGGTGAACTGATTAGAATGGGGAAGGGTATACATGGGGTATAGGGCAACAGACAGACACTGTCCTCCCTTTAGACAAAGCAAATACATGTATAATTACGCTGATCATTTCATGAGACATCGATCACATACATGTATACTTAGTTTCTCTATGGATTACTATATAAGGTATTAATTAATATGCAAATTGAATTTTATGTGATTGACCATCATTACATGACATCACATTGCTCAAAATACCATCTCTGTGCCTAAAGGCTATATCTGCTCCAAATTATTCAAAGAAATATCTCTCTATTTCATGGTTGCTAAGGTAAAAATGTCCCTAGCAACCAATTCTTTACTTTTTCTTTGTTTTCTACTTAATGCCCAAGTTTCAAACGTGGGAACATGTCATTCCTGTTTTGGATACATGTTTTGAACATATCTAGCACATTTTTAGGTACTTCCCAGAGATGGACCACGGAACTCAAAAACTAAGCAAGAAAACAGGCCTCGGCCCACGGTCTAGATGACGAGAATGGCAAATGAACAAAATTTGGAGAGGAAGGGTATTATAGATAGGGGGGAAAATAGTTATACGATCAGCAAAGGATTTAGGGTTTGTGTTATTCACACACTTTGACCTAATGAATTTACATAATCGCTACTTTCATCAGATTTTCTTCTTTTTTTTGCCCTCAATAATTATACCAGACAATTATTACAAAAGTCGATTATTGAATAACTGGGTCTAGGTAAATAGTTGCTGTTATAACTTCACCTAATCTCTCGTTACGGTAATCAGTGATGATAGATTGCTTCCGTTTATTATCTGTTTGATTTCTTTGACACTCCTCAATTTATGCTGTCATCCCCAAACGCCCACACCTGCAACTCTCTCTCTCTCTCTCTCTCTCTCTTTCTCCCTCTCCCTTTCTATTTTTCTCTCTCCCTTTGTCTGTCTGTCTGTCTCTCACTCTCCCCCTCTCCCTTTCTCTCTTTGTATCTATTTCTGTCTGTATGTCTTACAGTGATCTTTGCCTACCTCTTTCTTTCTGTATGTCTCTCTCTCTCTCTCTCTCTCTCTCTCTTTGTCTCTCTTTGTCTCTCTATCTCTCGGATGCTTTTGTGTCTGTGTCTTTCTGCCTCTCTGTCTCTTTCTCCCGGTCTCTCTCACTCCCTATCCTAATTCTCTCTTCATCTCTCTGTTTCTTCCTGTAGCTCTCCTCTCTTTCTCTTTCTGTATTTATCTATCTCTATATCTTTCTCTGTCTCTATCTCTCTATTCCTTCCACCTTTTCCCACCCTTCTGTATATCTACCAACCCCACAATATTTGATTTCACATCCCATTAACTCCTGCAGCAAGTGATCTTTGTTTAAAAGGCCCGCACAGGCGCCTCTAATTTCAACTTTTTATAATTTTCGCCATTACCATTATCTTCTTGACATATGTGAGTGAAATCCATTATTTAAAAGGTCATCATGCAGACAGGTTTTCAGATTATTTGTTTTTGAGAAAATTCTACCAATATCCATCACACCTTAAGTACAATGTGCTGTTTTATAAGGGCCAGATTGCGTGAGAATTTGTTTGGCATGACGATCTGATAGTTACATTTTATAATCACAGCAAGTTATAGTTTGAAATTTCATCATTAATCTTCTCGGAACAAAGGCCATTAAAGCTTATTCCATTGATTTGTTGAAAAATAAGTACCTGGGAAATTATTTTTCTCTTAATCTCCTATAACCCCTGTTCTTAAAGTGCGGCCCGCCAAAAATATCTGAGTAAGAAGAAAAAAAATCTTGTTTTAAGAACTATGTTGATACATAATATATCATCCTAACTATTGATAAGAATAAAAGTATCAAATTTTTTGCTCGCTCGCAAATAGCGTATCATATTTATCTGTTCCCTGCCCTACCACATGTTATAGTTTGGGTTTTTTTTAAATCAAACAAAGAAAAAATAAGGAGGGTGTATTCTAAAATCGTTGAACCGTCCTTAGATGAGCCATTCGGGTATGTATGCATTAACGTCTGTGGCGGGGGATGGGGCCTGGAGCCCTTTCCCCCGAGAATATCAAAAATTTTCCTGCATTCGGGCACCCACCATTTCATTTTTGGGCAGTGAAATGGTCTCTCTGTAATGTTTTATATCTTATCTAAATTAGCACATTTTGACGACGAAATTACAATTTCACAATTCTAAAGTGTCAATTTTTTTTGCTCGCAAGCTTCGCTCGCTCGCTGAATGATAATAATAATAATTAAAAAAAAAACAAACAAACAAACAAACAAACAAAAAAAACAGAAAGCTAATACACAATGTATTCGGGCAAGAGTCGTGAGTCCCATGCGTCTTTGTATGTACTCTGTGGCCCGCGACGTAATTTCAAGAATATTTCTGGCCCTCGTAACAAAATAATTAAGAACCCAGGTCCTATAACGTTATAATGGGACAATGCAGAATGATTAAACGTACGGGATATGGATATTGTATACGCTGTATACGTGTGCCGCGGTAATCACATTTTCACGAAATTCTCGAGTGTGTTCCAACGCTCGAAAATAAAGACACCGACAATACACCTGTCTACAAATATGATACTTTCTTGTACTTTTATTTAAATTTTTTTTTTTAGACATGAAATAATGTGAAATATAATCATTTTGACATATTCGCAAATCACAAATCATATATCATACGTATCTCGATCATCTTGACTTTCTGTCAGTCATTCGGCATGTCTGTCTAACTTCTCTTTTGTCTTTCCATCTCTCCTACTCTTAAAAAAAAATAGATGTATCTATTATATTTTTCTGTCATATTTCTCTTCTTCAAAAATGGGATAATGATTTGATGATTGTTCTTAATTTTACTTTGTTATCAGAACGAATGAATGAGTGATTGGAATTAATCAATCGATGAATCAGTAAATCAATGAAACAATTATTTCGTCAATCAATCAATCCATCAATCAGTAAATAAATAAAAAAAAAAAAACAATAAAACGGAAATTAAATCAATGAATCAAATGAACCAATCAATCAATTAATCTACCAACCAACCAATTCATCATCAATCAATGAACAATCAATAATCAGCCAATTTATTAAATTTATTAATCAACTAATCAATCAGTCAATCAAACAGCCGATCAATCGACCCATTATCCATGAATTAATCAGTCACTCCATCCATCAATTATAGTTAATGAACCAAACAAAAACTATTTCTTAATCAGTCAATCAATTTATCGATTAATAAATAAACCAATCAATCAATAAATCAATCAATTAACCAAGCAACCGATAAATCTACTAATCAACCTACCAATGATCCAATAAATGAAACAAACCAATCTGGTATCACTTAATCAATCAAACAATCAATCAACTGCCTACTCGATCAATGATTTGATCATTATCAATCGATAAAGCAATCATACATCAAATGAACCACTTTCTTTTTTTTTTTTTTTACAAATCAATCAGTACCCTAGTCAGTTTTAGAGCAAATCTTTCTCCCACAGAATAATTGATAACTACCAACTTTTTAACCTTCTACTTTCATTTTCATCTCAACTCTAACACGTTTGTAACAAGGTACTACCTCGTTTTGTTATTCATCGTGGCTTTGTCGTCCACGCAAGGATTCTCCTCGCAGACAAACAAATTAAACGCCTCATGATCGAGAACAAAGCACATAGATATCGAAGGATTTCTAGTGCGTGACAGTAAGGACAACCATCAATTAAAATAGAAACCCAAAAATGATCCTACAGAGAAAGACAGACAGAAAAAAAAAAGAATACCGGAATAAATTTGGTAGATCAATTAGCACATATAGTCATCTTCATTTCCGACCACCAATGGCCAATGAGTCATCTAGAAATTGGTTCATTGACCAAGCTATCCTCACCTTTAGAATAGGATAGGCACCTCCTGCAGGTGCTATAAGTTAACCCCCTCGCTCCTATTGCCCCCAAATGTTATAGACTTCATACATCATACCTCTGCCAATGGTATAAGAGGGTTTAATTCTGTTGACATGACTGAGCTTCCGTTCACCTCAACGATTGGTTGGTAAGTCGTGCAGACACCGCCCCAAAACCCCGTCAAAATCCAGTACACAATGATTTGTTTTAAAGAAGTATAAAACGGCAGGTTACTTTAATGGAAATCCTATACTCTTAGACAGTACATTTGTCTCCAACTCCCTTTCCTAGGGCCTGGTGGAAAGCCCAAGCGAAAGCCAGACCCAAAATCCCAAATTACTAAAGAAGGACTTTTGCGGTCATTACGTCGTAAGGGATAAAGGAAAATTTATGAACAATATCATCTCTGAGTTACAGTCAAATCGAACGATAACATCTTTTTTATAGATATATTTTAAAACGCATGTACAGAAAACGATTTTTAATGGATAAATAGAAAATAGATAAATAGAAACATATAGGATAGTCATGAAATTGCTATCAAAATAGATTATATCGGTATTGATATCGGTATAGGAACATGTGCTGTTATTTTCATTAATATTGGTACTGGTATTGGTATTGGTATTGGTATAGGTATTGGTATTGGCATTGGTATGGGTATGGGTATTGGTACTGGTACTGGTAATGGTAATGGTGTTGGTATTGGTATTTGTATTGGTATAATCATTGGTATTGGTATTGGTATTGTTAATGGTAATGCTATTGCTATTGCTATTGACAATGGTATTGGCATTGGTACTGATACTGGTACTGGTTTTATTTGCAGTGGAAGTGAAATTATTATTTTTAAAAGATAAGTATTGATTTTTCCCTTGCTTTGATATTACCATTGCTATTGATGTTGGTATAAGTGTTGATATTGGCTTTGTAAATAGTTTGAATTTAAATGTAGGTACCCTACTGGTATAAGCTTTGGAGAAAACATGATATTGCTATGGTAGCTTTATTAGTGTTGGTATTGGTTTTAATATTGGTATTACTTATCTAATTGTTATTTACGTTGGTGATGTTAATTGTATTGGTATTTACATTTGTATTGGTGTTCAAATATTGAACACCAATATTGGTACTAAAGATATAATTAAACCTGGAGTTGGAATTGCTTTTGACCAGTAATGGAACTTTAAGTCATGATATTGGTTTAGGAGAATGATGGTAATGGATAAGGGCATACTAAATGCTATATAGTACAAAGCACTTGAAACGATATAAATCCATTTTGGTATATCTAAATTGGTATTTTAATCGTTGTTAGTAATTGATATTGGCAATTTGACTGGTATTGGCATCGGAATTAGTGCTGACATTAGTCGATTACATATGTGTAGGCCTTGGTATTGGTACACGTGCTTTCATTGATATTGGTTTTCTTCAAAATGATTAGATTTCAAAAAAATCAATTGGATAGTAATATTATTGCATTTTTTAATAATACAGGTGAAAAGTGAATAAACATGTTGATAATCCTTTTATTAAAATAATGTGGTTGTATTCTCTATTTTCAAACATGATATGGAGAATATTTCAGGTAAAAATAATAGGAAATAAACAAAAATCAAAATTTTCTTATGACTTATTTAGATCAGCATAGTGATATCTTATCAACAAATAGGGAAATCATTATTGTAAACAAATTCCATACATATCTACAAACTGACTCTGTTTATGATAATTAGATACAAGGAAATCAAAATCCTGCAGAGTCAATATTAAAGTTGATTTATTCTTAAGTCAATAAAACGAACCAAAACATTAAATAAAAGAATACATTAATGAATAACCGCGTTGCTATCACAAACACGGAAACGGTACCGTTCGTCCAAGTTCAGATGAGTTAGCCTCACATCAATGTAAAAGATGACGCATTTTGCCACGGTTTTTAAGCGAATTCCACTGGGTTAAGGCCTTGTTTTTAATGATTTCCGATGATTTCAGTGGTCTCGTTTGGCTGCATCCGATTGGGCAATGATTATCTGTAGGATTTGGTCTATCGATCAACCTTGCAATCAGGATCACTTGTTTTCCGTATTAGATTTAGCCTATAACTCATGGATCAGCGTCGCTTAAAGGTCATTTTGATTCCTGGTCATCACGAAGACAAGAATTATTCTCACAAAGTCAGAATCAAACAAAAAAAATACCCTGAGATAAATGAAGACGAGAACTCAATGATATCCGTTAAAAAAAAATAGATAGAAATTGTATAATAGCCGAGTAAAAGAAACAAAGCAAAACAAAACATGAGGATACCGAGGTCGTATGCTCGGTCAATATATTTAATACGTAGTCCCATATGCGCATATCCGTGCTCATGATTTTCTGTTTTAAGTTATTTTTCAGTAAGTTTTAATACTTTTTTAAATCTACATTTTGATTGTCCAGTTATCTAATTTACTGCATGATTATCAATTTAGTCTGACTTTTAAATAACTTAAGCAGACTCTCTTTGAAAGTGCAGAGCTTTAGGTTGCCTTTAAACTCATAGCTTACCAGATTTATTGTAAACATTGTGTAGAGCATACTGCATGATAGAAAATGAAGGTCTTTCGAGCAGGTATTTCCCTTTCAGGTTTCTCTTTGTAATGAATTTAGATGAGAATTATAGCGCTGCTGATTTGGTTTCTGTAAAACCTGATATTTTTTCTTAAAAGTGGATATAAGGGGTTTTGATTGATCTGAAGAGAGCATGTTTTTCTACTTCACAACTTCTTCTTTTTTTCTTCTTCTTCTTTTCCTCGTATGCAACGCCTTCTGAACTCTTGAATCGAAACTGTCCGCCTAACCTTCGGGTGCTTGAGAACTATACACTCAGCTGGTGGCTCTACACGTATTTTGAAATCCCTTTCTCTCCATTCTACCTTTTCCTTTCACCGTGCATCATATCAATTTCGTCTTATTTCCTCCTCTCGATCTCTTTGTTTTAATTCACCTGTGATGCGCTCTCATTCTCAGCTATAATTATCATATCCACCTCCATGTTGTCTGACATCTCTTAAGTGGTCCTGAAAACCAACACTTTGGTTTCGGTCAGTATACGTTGGCGGCCTTTCTAGCAAAAGTGTAAATTGCAATTATTATAAGGAAGAAGAAAATCGTGGAGGAAACAAGAAATCGACTTCAGTTTTAAAGAATGAACCATATGAGAGAGGTATTTAATCCATGTTTCTACCATGAACAACTAACACACATACTGGTTTGCATATTTGGCATAATGATTGGAGAATACATTGGAAGAGGAAGTATATTATTCGTATTCTTGTTCTTTTTCACTTTACTTTGTCTAGTAGATGCAGATGTTTTCTACGACCACTGTTTCCCATTTTGCTGTCTATCTAATCAACGTCTCTCTCTCTCTCTATCTATTTCTGTGTTTTTCTCTCTGTCTCTCTGTCTCTCTCTGTCACCCCTCTCTCTCTTTCACTCAAGCCTTTCTCTCCTTCTGTCCTTCTCTCTCCATGCTCTGTATCTCGATTAAGGTATCTTTCTCTGTGCTATTCTCTCTCTCTCTCTCTTTCGTGCATACATACACAATACCTACGAACATACCACACCCACACACACGCACACCCGTGCCCTCTCCCCCCCCCCTTCTCCCTCTCACTCCTTCCCCTCTTCGATCTTTGGATTTCATGTTTAAGCCAACCTGTACTGCACATCGCATACTCCAGATTGTCTCGGATTAACGCACTCCCACTCCCACACAAGCACAAGCACACACACACACTCACATTCTCACGCACATCAACATAACAAGGCAGTACAGGAGTAATCAAGAGAAATATGAATCAAGTTTTTAGCAAAGACAATTACTCGCTTCTTCATTTCTGTTTCTTCGATTGCTTTTTTGATTTGTAGTAGGTCAGAAATGTCGGAAAAGACCAGAAAATCAAACGAAACTGACACTGAACAAATAAATCGTATTTACGGCAACGCTTCCGTAGAAAAAGTATGCTTTCTGAGAAAAGATCAAATAACTATAGGGAAGTCGAGTTGTTGGTCCCTGCCATCCTAGCGCACAACACGCTGTCTTATTATGTTCAAATATTCAAATGGTAGTTATGTGTTTCGGTGAGTGACGTTCCCAGCAGGTTTCAGATAATAGTATGTCCAAACAACATTTACTATCTAATAAAGAATTCAGACTTAATCAAAGCCAGTCAGTTTCTTTCGTAATGCAATTAATCCAAATATCAGAAATCAAGATCAGTTTTGAACTTTAGATATGATTTCGTGCGATAAAGCAGTGGCGGATTTAGGATAATGATTTAGGATTGGCGGATATTTCTTCTGAGAGAAAAGTGTACATTGTGCCCCCCCCCCCTTTAGAACTGATAACCTTTTTTTTTTTCTTCTTTTTTTGCTTGTCAGATAATTTTAACTGGTGACCCCAAAAATCTGATGACCTTTTATTTTTTTGCTTGTCAGAAAACAGATTTTTTTTTTTTTTTACAAAATCCTGGATCCACCCCTGCGATAATGTATATCTGTATGCAACTTTTGCGATTCAATTTTTAATTGTCTGATAAGTATATACATTATTACGATTACTGCGATCAGGCAATTTGTTTTGTAATTTTGGTTTATAATGTCGAATTTTTAAGTGAAATTGATATGTCAATTGTTTTTTGTTTTTTGTTTTGTTTTGTGTTTTTTTTTTCATTTTAATGATGACACTATTTGTCTTTGTACTACTGTCCTGGATTATGCTTGTCTCTTCTCGCATCAGTGTAAAAAAGGGGATAACGCTCATTGACAATCCATGGGCATTATCCCCTTATTACACTGATGCACAGTATGCATAATATGCTATCAAACCAAATTTTGAACTTGAAATCGAACTTGATGCTTGCAATAACACTGCGCAAAAATCAGAGCTCCACTGTGAGTTTTGACCAATATCAAGTTTAGCAACACCCTTTTCTCAATTTATGATAAAAATTAGAATTATTAATCTTTCTTTAGTCATAGAGGGATGAATGATAAAATAAAAATTACTGAATAGTGTTCAGAAACTAATATCATCATAAACGCAAGCACGTGAACATTATTCTGGAGTCAACCATTTTGTTTTACGATCTTTCTCAAATGACTTTGATTTGATTTGAGTGCATTATCCTTTGTTAATAGTTTCGGTCGCATACATAAAAAAAAAAATAATTTCGCCATTATCATAGCACTTGTAACGTTATACCTACCTTGTATAAAAAGGCACTGTGTAATACTTTCATTTGATTTCGTTTTGTATTCTGCATCATAATTAATCCAGTTTTGTTACATTGATCATTCAAAGCGCTACCCAATTAAAGAGATACAAACAAGATGAAAATATTTTCGTGAATTTTCACAATTTTCACGAATACTATCATAGTCAACAACTCAACAACTCTTTCAATTAAGTCTTAATTATCATCTGAATCATGACTGCTTTAGTAAAATAGTATGAATGAACACATATCAAAGTTTATAAATAAGATATTGTAAGGATAAAATAGTATACATGAATATATTCCCACAAGAAGAATTTAAAAAAAAGAGGAAACAAAAAGTATTAAAAAAACATTTTAAGGTTATATCGCAATTTGCTTCGCATGTCTCAGAATGACCATGTGTTTTAATTGTTTTGCAATAGACAAAAATTTGTCCAACCTCGTGATTTCATTACGTCATGTTGCAGTTTTAATTTACTTCACCAAAATATTCTTTTTTTTTTCTCCCTTCGTATAACCAAATCATGATGACAACATCAATATGAGGGGGGAAAAAAGTTCGTGGTTTTTACTTTCAAGTGTTTGTCCTGTTTGAACTGAACGACAATGAGGTTTTGTGCTGTTCCGCAATTGCTTTTAGAACTTGATTAATTCCAATTATTCTATTAACCTCAAAAACAAGTTTTCGTCAGGTGACCGCGTTAATATCTCTCTCTCTCTCTCTCTCTCTCTCTCTCTCTCTCTCTCTCACAAACACACACACACACGCGCACACGCAAGCACATACACTCAAAAGCACACACGCACTTTTCTTTCTCTCTTTTTCTCTCCTTTCTCTCTACCCCTCTTCTATTGTCTATCTTTCTTTCTCCCTCCCTCTTCCCTCTTCCTCCATTCCTATCTCTCTCTCTCTCTCTCTCACACACACAAGCACGCACGCACGTTTCTTTGTCTCTCTTTTTCTCTCCCTTTTCTCTACCCCTCTTCTATATGTATCTCTCTTTCTCTCTCTCGACCCCCTCCTCTCCCTCCATTCATCTCTCTCTCTCTCTCTCTCTCTCTCTCTCTCTCTCACACACTTTTTTTCAATGATCTTTATTTTGATTCCACTCAATAATTATACAAAAATCATAATTCAACATTTCAATGAAAGTAAATGCATATGACAACTAAAACTGATTTTCTTGTAACATTTTTTATAAATGAATAACTGAAATTCGAAAAATTTAAAGAAAACATTGAATGAAATCTTTTCATAAAATACCCCCCCCCCCCCATGAACACGGGAATTAATACACATGTATATACATGTATACACGAATAAATAATAAAAATAATTCTTCATTGCAAAATGGAACTGACTTATACAGACTGACTTCATACAAAAAAGATGCAATTCATAGGTTATCGATCATACTCACGAAATACAAATATCCTAAATTAATAGGCCTACATAATTATAGGCCTACAATGAGTCAGAAAAAAAAGAAGAAGAATGAAATCAATCCATAAAAACAAATTATACCCCTCCCAAAACAAAACATTACCAAAGCCCCCCCACACACACACACACCCTCCCTCTCTCTCTCTCACACACACACCCATACACCCACCACACGCACACACACACACACCCACCCTCACACACATTGACTTGTGGGGAACTGTATTGTTTTCTCCTTTTGTACTTTGCACCCCACAAGCACTTCTCCTATTGTATTTTGTACCCCACAAGCATGACGGAATAAAGGCCATCATTGTGCTCTTTTGTTTTCTGTACCCCACAAGTGTATCTATGTAAGGGCACACACACACACACGCACACACACACAACACAATTACAGTAAGGTTACCCGTTCACACTCATATTTACCTTTAGTTCTTCCCATTTTTGTAGGTGTACTGACAACCTACCCGTTTTCGTAGCTAATTCCTTTTCTTCCCCTATAAAATCCGTAATAATTTTCTGTATCTTGATACTGGAAGGTAAATGACCTTCTGCCCTTGATTTAAAAATTGTATATTTTACCCAAATTATAATGCTATTCACACACTTAATTCTATTTGAGTTGCCCGATAATCCTAAAAATATATCTCGCCACTTCATATCCCTTAATTCAACTAAATCAAAGTGTTCAATAGTAAACTGCCATAACTCTTTGACCTTCCCACAATTGGAAAATAAGTGTAAGTAGGTTTCTTTGTCCTTTTTGCAAAATGAACAGAAATCGTCCTCAACAAAACCAAACTTCATTAGCTGTACTTTTGTGTATATGACTCCGTGTAATTGCATGAACTGAAATTCCCTCTGTTTTCTGATAAGTGTTGTGCATCTTGCTATTATGAAAAGATCACTTATTTCTTTATCCGTTAAGTCAAATTTGCTACTACAATCCTTTACTTGCAAGTTATATGATTCACGTAAATCTTTGACAAAACAGTTATAAATTTTCTGCACACACACATTCTCTTTCTTTCTCTCTCTCTCTCTTTCTCTCCCCCTCTCTCTCCCATTCACCCAAGTTCTCTTCTATTGTTCTCCTGAAGTTTGTGTGCGTATATTTTTTTTTGAATAAAGGTATTACACACACACACACACACACACACACACACACACACACACTCTCTCTCTCTCTCTCTCTCTCTCTCTCTCTTCTTAATCAACTCCAATGTGATAATGAAAATTCCATAACTTCGTACTGAGAAGGAACTTGCAACTTTAGACTCTCCCTCCTAGTTCAGTTGAATACAGAGATGATTAATTGGGATGGACCATCAATTTACTGTTTAGTCCCACATATGACTAATTAGTACTTTTCATGCGTTTGTCAAAGAGTTAAAGAAATTTCATTATATTCTTCATGGTCTCAGCAATTTCAAAAAAAGCTATACAGATTCTCACAAAACACTTCAGAATAACTTCTTGACAATGTCTCTTAAAGAGCAATGTCACTACCATAACTTATCTTAACCTTTAAAATGGGTGGATATTAATTATAGCTCAAACTTCACCACCATCCCCAGCCGTTGCCATACCTAACCCAAAACCATTTCAATATTACGTTCGATCATCTCTAAGAATATTCGTATAAACTACAAAACTAAATTATCATTTTAGAAAAAAAAAACAACAACCAACGTCTTCCAAATTCCCCAGTGTATACATGTCTCAACATGATGGTGGTTGAGAACTGATTATCAAGACTTGGACCAAAAGCAAGAACTTCCTTTTCCTCGAAACACAGATATGTCGTCACTTTGAGGTAAAGATCTTTCCTTTCCTCTTTGTCACGATGAAGTGCCGAATCATGATAGGGGCGTGTGATCTTGGTTTCGATAGAACGTTGATCAGGAAGACGTAGCTAATTAACCCCTGGGACCTAAAGATAGATCGACTGCGGTGTGGACTGTGGGGACGATGCACGGTTTCGAGAAGCATTGTGCTCTCTGAAGATTACGTCAACCAAGGATAACCAGGCTTTGATCTGATTATTTTGTCTACGTTAATGATTTTATTGTCTAAAAATCTTGATTTTAAATGCGCATATATATATATTTAATATAATATAAGTTCTGCTTCGGAATTGTAAATGTAGAGATGAGTAGTAAACAAGTAAATAAAAATTCCGTTAAACTCAGAAGTTTTGCACATTTTCGGCCATAAGCCTTTCATCATTTCCTGATGAAGGCCTATGGCCGAAAATGTGAAAACTTCTGAGCTTAACGGAATTTTTATTTACTTGTTTACTATTCATATATATATATATATATATATATATATATATATATATATATATATATATATATATATATATCGCTATCCCCTTCTCCACATTTCGCCTTCTCCCCGTTTCACCCACCTTATATCACCCTCTAACCCCTCTTTCCCTATATTTGTGTGAGGGTATGAATTCAGGGTGGCCGCACTGGGGGGGGGGGGGGGCAGAGGGGTGTTTTGCGATGTGATTAGCCCCCAAAATGCCCTTAAATGGGTAGCCTTTTTGTACTCTGGTACCGTGCCTATGTGTGTGCGCGTCGGTGGTCGTGTGTGTGTGTGTGTGTGTGTGTGTGTGTATTTGTGCGCGCATGTTATATGTTGTAGATAAAAATGGCTATTTTGTACAAAAAGGTCTTGATGCCAACGATTTATCCTACATTAGTAACATTTATTCAGCATTGCCGTGAATTTGAAAGAGAAAAGGAAAAAAAGACGAAGAGATAAATGACACGATCGATTACTTGGATTGATGTATAAAGTAGGCGCTGAAATAATATTATATGAAGGACTGACTTCTCCATTATGTTATGAAATCTTTATAGATAATATAAAAGAAACCTTTGCGTTCAGACAGGCGGAAGTAACACATTTGAATAATTCATCTGGAATTGCGACTTGCTTTTTGAACCCGAGATTATGCACTTTAGATGGAAAATTACGTGAATTTCAGTTTAGATTATTACATAGTATCCTATATTGTAATGATATAGACTGTATCAATTTGGCTTTTTATCGTCTAACTTATCTTCTTTCTGTGAAAAGGAAATTGAGGTATACAATCACTTGTTTATGAATTTTTAATTGGTTTAAAAAAATTGTGGCAAGAAACAGGGGAACAAATGAAATTGATGCACTTAAATACTTTAAAATGGGAGGAAATTTTAGTTGATTTAGATGGAAAATCAGAAAAAACATATATACATTAACCACTTAATTATACTCATGAAATATATGATATACAATGGGAGATCAAAAGGAACGCCCCCAAACAAAGAAATATATCTATAATGCACTTTTAGAAAGTAAAGATAATGAACGGAAAAAAGCAATAGCTCGAAATATGTTAAGTCTACATCTAAAAAAATGGACTTATTTTGAATTTTGGACAGAAGGAGGACATGCACGATAATATTACAAACAGTTTTAAAAAATTGTATTAATTGTTACAATTGCCCTATATACTTTAATTCGTCACCTACCAGGTTTTTAATCTATCTACCTTGTTCAGTTAAATTGTACCATAATGATTGCTTATTTATGGATGGCATGTTATGGAATTATATTATATATTGTGTTATTGCCATGTTGAAATATATTGTGTAATCAATGCTTAACTTTTAATATTCATTTTGAAAATCTGAATCAAGGAAAAAATTATGAAAAGACAAAAAAAGTGTGTGCGTGTGTGTGTGTGTGTGTGTGTGTGTGTGTGTGTGTGTCTCTCTCTCTTTAAATATATCGCTCACTCTCTTCCATCCATCTTCATCCCTTCTATGTCTTTAAAACCCTTCATCATTTTATACCCTCTCTGCTCTTTTTCCTTCTCCATAATCTTGTGACACTATCTATACTTTCTTTTTCAACACACAAAGTCATATGAACCTGCAGAATAAACACCAAAGAACAACTTGAAGTCGAAACCAGGAAGAGAGGGAGAGTACAACATGTCATTCTGCAGACAAGGAAAAAATTGAAAAACCTAGTAAACTGCAAAAGAGAATACACAGAAGAGACAAACTGGCGCTTTTGTTTTTATGAGCCTCAATTTCGAGAAAAAAACCCGCATGAATCTAAATCTCAGTATCGATTTCCAGAGAAATCGACTCGTATCTCTCTGGTCGAGTTGAAATTGAAAACCGATTGCAGGTTGCAGTTAACCCAGGAAAAACACAAATATGTTATTTACGGCTTTAACGAGGCCAATCGATGGCCCAGTTCACACTCGGCGACTTCAGTTTAAAGAGGACGTCTAAATTCCCTTTAAAGAGAGTAGTGGTAAAAGTTGAAATAATTTGTGAGCTTTCCAATCATTTTCAATCCCACGCTCACACAAAATCAAACAATATTTACACCTAGTCTTCACGCGTAATTGACATCTGCTGAACAGATATGAAAAAAAAGAGGGGGAAAAAAGAAAAAAAGAATGATAACCGAGTATTGGAAGATGAGGAAATCGAGCAGATAATAAAGTAGATAATGATTAAGAATGACTTTTACACATTTTCCCCTTCAAAATGCGGTTCCAAATGTTTACGACTACTTTCAAGCTTGTCACTCATGCCACATTTATACTACATAATGTTAGCTTCAATGATATCAATATTGTGCATTAGAAAACAATGTTCATTTTCAAATGTTAACTTATTGTACACTAAACTGCTATGCCCGCAGCATGGCCATATGTAACCGTGTCATTAGACACCTGTGTCTTCTGGCAACCAGCAAGTTCTTCGTATATATCCAAAATTTTCATTTCAGTTTCATATGGCAGTCCATAGCTAGTTGTCTTCCTTCAGTTTTTGCTTTATAATATCTTTCACCAGATTTCGGTGTCAACATAATGATAATGTTTTGTTTTTCTTCAAAACTATGCATATATACTATAGGTGTTAAAAACAGTGGGCACTTTTAATCATTAATACTTCGTATCAGACTAAGATTTTTACAATGTACAGTTGACGGAGCTGAAGGCAAAAGGGGTGCAATGCCCACCCCCTCCCCCTCCCTCTTCCCCCAACAAAGGCTATCTCATTCCGCTCGCTCGAATATGCCAATAATTTACACCAAGCAAGAGCAATATTTTATGAAAATGTCCCCATAACTCGCTCGCTACGCTCGCTCGCTCTTACAGTATATAATGAAAGCAAGCAGATTGCATGAAGTATATCGGTGTAATCCTCAAGAAAACGACAGGGTTAATGTACAAATTAAAAGATAATAGGACATTCCCCAAAATGAATTTTGCCGTTGTCATTTTCATTTTTCATTATATCCTGTAAATAAGGACTTCAGCATTAGAAAAAAAGTCTGAAAATTTATGCTCGCTCGTTTCGCTCGCTTGCACATGAATCATTAGACCATAAGGGCCTACACACAATTGCTAATTAGGGAGCCTGAAGTAATGACCAGAATCACAATAAAAAGGAAGGAAGTGATGCATGATAACTATATTAATTAAACTGTATAGGGTAATACCAATGTCACAAAATGGTCCTTTTTCGCTTTATGTTCACACCTCTTGTAGGTGCCCCTCCCCCCCCCCCAAGTGCCCCTTTTTGCTGGTGCCCTCCCCCCTACTTTGAAAGACGCTCCGCCGCCCCTGCTTATTGTCTAAACTTTTTTCTGTTTCAGGGCCATTCTCAGTCACGTGTGTGACCAAAATCTCGAAAAATTGTTCATTTAAACCTAATTTTTCAGTATTTGTCTAGTAGAAGTCTCTCATTTTGGATATTTGAATGACAATCTTTATTATTTTAAATGAAAGTACATCATTTTCTTTCAGAGGTCAAAATAAGATCGGTCACGTGTGTGACCTGCGGCACGATCAAAAAAGGGTCTTACTTGTTGGTATTCAAACCTACTTTTCTTGTATTTCCCTTTGAGTGCAAGTTTCCACTTTTCATTGATGTGTGGTTGGATTGCTCTGAACAGTTTGAAAGCAGTGTTCCATAAATTCGTGAACATTCTTTTCTCTTAGAGGTAAAAATTGGATCGGTCACGTGTGTGACCACTCAAAAAAGGGCGTTTTTTAATTATCTCCGTAAAAAAATTTGGTTGGGAAATTATTTTTTCTTGTCAAAATCCCGAAAAATTGTTCATTTAAACCTAATTTTTCAGTATTTGTCTAGTAGAAGTCTCTCGTTTTGGATATTTGAATGACAATCTTTATTATTTTAAATGAAAGTACATCATTTTCTTTTCTTGTCAAAGAAAATGAAACCTTTTTCATGTTAAGAAACCGGTGATGTAAACAAAATTAATAAAATGTAATCTGATTTTCCGACAATGAGGACAGTTTTGATGGTCACGTGTGTGCCCGTTTGTTTCAATTTACAAAGAATGGCCCTTCAGATGTTTTATTTCTTTAAATGTTTGACAAATTTCGGATTAGAGTTACTTCCTTTTGTCAGAGTATAGGCATTGCCATGATTGCAAGCTACCCTCTATACTGCACGTACGTGTGCCCACTTCCCAAAAGAGATACAAAACGCCATAAAGTGATTCTTTGTAGTATAGAAATTAGCCCATTGTTTCAAGATATTACGAGGGATATATGATAAACGTCGTTATGTATTTGTCAAGCTTTTTTAGTCCTTAAAAAACATGGTAGTATTCTTTAGGTGTTTGATCGTTAATTTAACGATCAAAACACCTAGTATTAATCCGTTATGATTGGACGGTATTATTCAAACAGGAGGTAATATTCATTTGTATGAAAGACAAAGAAATTACTTTGAGATTTGAATGTAGTATTGACTAGTTGTTGAGCCTCAAAGATTTAATGAAATCAACTTCCTAACCGATTTATCGCAATTGTAGATCTAAACAAAAATACTCTGATTATGCATGTTTCCTTACACCTCTACCGTGCAATTTCGTTAAGCCATGTTAAGAATACTACCATGTTTTTTAAGGACTAAAAAAAAAAGCTTGAAAAATACATAACGACGTTTATTATATCCCTTGTAATATCTTGAAACAATGGGCTAATTTCTATACTACAAAGAATCACTTTATGGCGTTTTGTATCGCTTTTCGGAAGTGGACACACGTACGTGCAGTATAGAAGGTAGCCTGCAATCATGGCAATGCCTATACTCTGCGCTACTCTGACAAAGGGAAGTAACTCTAATCTGAAATTTGTCACACATTTAAGGAAATAAAACATCTGAAGGGCCATTCTTTGTAAATTGAAACAAACGGTCACACACGTGACCATCTAATTTTTCCTCATTGCCGGAAAATCAGATTACATTTTACTGATTTTTTTTTACATCACCAGTTTCTTACATGAAAAGGGTTTCATTTTCTTTGACAAGAAAAAATAATTTCCCAACCAAATATTTTTTACGGAGACAATTAAAGGACGCCCTTTTTTGAGTGGTCACACACGTGACCGATCCAATTTTCACCTCTAAAAGAAAAGAATGTTCACGAATTTATGGAAAATTGCTTTCGAACCGTTCAGAGCAATCCCATCACACAGCAATGCAAAGTGGAAACTTGCACTCAAAGGGAAATACAAAGAAAAGTAGGTTTGAATACCAACAAGTAAGACCCTTTTTCGTGCGAGGTCACACACGTGACCGACCTTATTTTGACCTCTGAAAGAAAATGATGTACTTTCATTTAAAATAATAAAGATTGTCATTCAAATATCCAAAATGAGAGACTTCTACTAGACAAATACTGAAAAATTAGGTTTAAATGATCAATTTTCCAGAATTTTGGTCACACACGTGACTGAGAATGGCCCTGAAACAGAAAAAAAGTTTAGACAATAAGGGTACACTGAGAATTTACCCATACAGGAAGGCCTTCATGGCCATGTTCATGATTTTTTACATTGTAAGCAGAACTTAAGTGTTTGGAAAATTTTCCGTGTATTTTTAACTAGAAAAATATGAAATTCGTGCAATATCAGAGTTGCTTCCTTTTGTAAGAGTAGGGCAGTACCGTCAACCTCATATAAAGATAAAGGAAGACGAAAATAGAGAATATTCCCACACCCTTCCGGTACATTGTGTATGTTGAGCTTCACTTATATACAAAGGGCATTTACCATGTGTAAAATCTCTGGGAAAATAATCCATCTTGGTTACATTGGTTGTTGCAAAAATGGGGCAACTTTCGGATTGTAAGAGCAGCTTTCGTCCAATGAGTAAGAGGATATAAGTGAAAAGGGCCAATATTCATAAATATTTTAGTTATTCATATAGGCCTAGCTATCAACTGTACCCACATACAAAAATTGTTCATTACGAGCTTATATTAGGTTATTTATGAATATGGGCCAAGCTGTGTTTAGAATATAATTGGATTAAATTGCACTTGTACAAAAGAACTTAGAATGAGAACTTCTCTTCTATATTTTTTTGAATAGACACAAAACACTGAACCTAAATTTCCCCTTTTCGGCAATCACAGAGTCGTTTTAAAGTTAAAAATTACCCTTTTAAAGACAACTTTTGCCACAATAGAATAAAAGTATACTTCTGACTACTAGTCAGAGCATTGTACTAAAATTCAAGTGGCTCAGCGAGAGAGTTCTCACGATTCAAGAGTAAGCTACCACAGCACGAACATGATTGGTTTTCACGAGAACCGATCGGTCACCAATCTTTAGCCGGGGTGATTTCTACTTCTGCGACCGGTTCAATCGAACATAATATTGGTGATATATCATGTGAATGGACATGTTGCATTTAAATGCTGGTAAAATATGAGCTGCAGATTGTTGTCTTTCGTAGCTTCCTTGAACCCGATACAGCTGTAAATTATTGTATCAAATTAAAAGACATAAGCACTTGTTCCCTCTATATGCTACAACTTTCAAGTTGATGTGTTATAAAAAGTGTATATTGTCTGTTTGTGGTGCCAAAGTCACTAAAATTTTATCTTCAACATTTTCTCATGCCTTGCCACTGCCCTGAACATTGTAGAGAGGTAGGCATACTTTTTTGTAAAGCGGGCAAAAAATAAATTAACCATTACGGTACTCGCATGAATGAATGAATGAATGCAAAAAATTTTATTCAAAGAATGCCTTCCCATTAGGTACCCGGATATAACACCTGGGAGGAGAGAGACAACTGCAGGTAAAATGCTTTGTATGTCGACATAAGCATAATAAGCACTGGACACGGTTTTGAGCTCTCAACCTTTTGATAATAAGTCAAGTGACCAAACCACTTTACCACAGCACACCACACAACACAAGACCCCGATGTTGCCGTCGGTTTGGGGGTTTTCCTCTTTGTCTTTTTCTTTCACTTTCACCATCAAGAATCTCTGATGTATTTTGGATGTGACCATCTATAGTAGTTTGCCTTTCTTTCTATGGCTCATCCTATCCTGTCATTTTAGTGCATTACTGTCATGACAATAGACTGATAAATAATTCATTCTGATCCTAATTATAAAATGGCTTCAGGCAGAAATACCACATAAAAGTAACGATTCTTGTTATCGTTATATATGATACTCAGTATCAGAAAGAAAACGAGGATGAATTTAAAGTGATATTTCCATGGCGTGTCACTTCGTGGTTGATTTGTGTATTTCTTCCCGTATGAGAGTCAGATCAACCACTTTAAGAGAAACAACCAGGCATTGCATAAAATGTGAAATCTGAGTCGATAGATTCCAAAATGAAAGTAATTACCAAACGTGACAATCTTATTCAGTTTACTTTCCAAGTTTTAATTGCGGTAGCACTATGTGAAACTACCATATGTGCATGTGACTACTTCTATTTCCTCTTACACATAAACCTGTTGCACGATATTTACTTCTTTGTCACTTTCGAACAATGTCCTTCCTAATTGATAGTTGGGCAGACCGTGAGAAAAAGATCAAAAAGATGTTTAATGATGTTAGAAACACAAATTTGTTTTATTAGCGTTTCTCTTTTCACTTTTAATTATTGATAGAGAGAAGAAGTTAAGAGAGAGAGAGGGGGGGGAGAGTGGATGGGGATAATTAAAAAAAACAACATGAATACGAAGGATTTTGGGACAAGGGGAAGCTATATAGTGGAAGGAAAGGAGAGGAAGGATGAGGAGCAGAAAAAATGTGTAGCGGAGGAATATAGAGGGGGGGGGGGAGGAGGAGGAGGAGGAGGAGGAGGAGGAGGAGAGGAAGCGGTTGAAAAGATGAATAAAAAAGACGAGGAAAAGATGAAGGTGGGTTAGAAAGGGAAGAAGACTAACCATGACTAAGAGGGAGCGAGAAGAGAGAAGAAGGAGAAGGAGAAGAAGAAGAAGAAGAAGAAGAAGAAGAAGAAGAAGAAGAAGAAGAAGAAGAAGAAGAAGAAGAAGAAGAAGAAGAAGAAGAAGAAAGAAGAAAGAAGAAAAAGAAGAAGAAAAAAAAAAGGGGGGGGGGAAGAAGAAGGAGGAGGAGGAGGAGAAGAAGAAAAAAAGAAGTATGAAAAGTCGTTTACGCTCTTTCAAACAATCTCAGCTTTCTTGAACCCCATGCGGAAATCAAAAGAAATTCTTTCATTTTTATAGTCATGGTAGTCATGATAGTTATGCAAGGGGTGCGAGCACATCGAGCATAGCACTCTTGCATCTGCTATGTTATACTATTCTTTCGCCTGTTTATTCAATTTCATATACTCTGTACAGTATTATATAATACAAAATCAAACAAACTTGTGTCTAATAATATTCATGTTAATGAAAAATGTATGATTAGAATACACATTAGGAAACCAGTAAATGAAATTAAACCAATTCAACTCAAGACAACCTCTCAGTGGATCGCTCTATTTGTCACGTTTTATCCGAGAATAGAATAGATGGATCTACCTGGGTTATTTTGGTGTACTGATTGTTTGAAATTTTCCATTGTTTTGAGCAGCTCATTTGCATATAAAACATTTTTACAGCATGTCATAAGCTACTGAAGTCATTATAATTTGTTTCTAAGATATTTCCCGGTACATGATATTTGATATTTGAATGCACAGTTCCCCGGCGAACTATTGTACTGCTCCTCTCAAGCTGTTGTTAAGTCATTGACTATACTATTTTATAAAGTAACAGGTTACAACACATGTTTGTTATTGTCTTCTTCTTTTTTTTTTGTCTGTGTGTTTGTTTTTCTTTTGTATGTTTTTTTGTCTTTGAATTATGTATGTCGGTTGCTCTTTCTTTTATTTTGGCTAGTCATGAGTTTGCATACAGCTTTACATAATTTAGGGGGAAATATCGGCTTCGTGAAGCATATCTTTCTCGTACAAAATTAAAATTTGATATGAATATAAATGATTTAGAAACTATATACAATTGAGAAATATGTTACAGAGAGAGAGAGAGAGAGAGAGAGAGACAAAGAGAAAGAAACACAGAGGACATAATAGGGGAACGAGGAGAGACTGAGACTCTGCGAGAGAAAAGAGACAGAGGTAGAGAAAGGGGAAGGACATACAGAAAGACAAGCATGACAGAAACAAAGAGAGAGAG
Organism: Heliocidaris tuberculata; assembly: GCA_025618425.1. Classification (NCBI taxonomy): domain Eukaryota; kingdom Metazoa; phylum Echinodermata; class Echinoidea; order Camarodonta; family Echinometridae; genus Heliocidaris; species Heliocidaris tuberculata. The sequence continues at coordinate 7,241,003 of CM046845.1, read as the reverse complement.
AGAGAGAGAGAGAAAGAGAGAGAGAGAGAGAGAGAGAGAGAGAGAGAGAGAGAGAGAGAGATGTTTTGATAGACAGGTGCTATTATGTCAGTGATATGATATCCATGCCGCCTGGTTGGTGTAGTACTACCTCAGATTGCCAATGAATTTGATAGCAACATGCTGGTATCTCTTTCTGAGTCGTTCTATCTACGAGTTGTCCCCTCGACAATTACCAGCAAGCCAGATCGCGCATTCTAGAAACTGGATTTGGAGAGAAACTCTCCCCAAATCAACATGCAGACTGGTTATCCATATCATGCAGAATTATTTTCTTTTCAACCGAAAAGAATCTATGCCGATTTGCTCCCAAATCATGTATACAGCACACACACTAATAGCATCAAGATATATATATATATATTTTTTTTTTTGGGGGGGGTGGGGGCGTACGCCGGAGCTAATGTATGATGGATACGCCTAACACTTAAAGGTGAACTTAAGGTGAAAAATTGACATGAAAGTAATTGATATGCCCTATTTAAATATCTCTTTAAAATTTTAAACCCTTGAATATTATTTATAACTGTTTAAAGCCAACTAACGTTATTTTTTTTCTCTGCTTTTCTTTTGATTGCTTTGGTTTAATTACTGAGTCCTTTATGTCTGTTTCACAACCCATTTAGACAAAATGGCTGCCATTATCTACAAAAAAGTCTTAAAATTGAAGAGATCATTTACTTTGTTATCTTTTCTGTCCATCACTCTTTGGGTTGCGTGCCATGGCCCCCAATCTATTTCTTTCCAAGTGAAATACTACCTTTAAGTCGTTAAAAAAGTACGTTCCCTCACAATTTTGAAACTGTACTAGTATTTGGCGCCAACCCGAAAGTGGATTGTCTGGTTTGGTCACGTGACTTTCTTACGGAATCATATCGTCTGCGAGAGAGAAAGACAAAGAGAAGGAAAGGGAAAGGGGGAGAGAGAGGGAGAGAGAAAAAAAAAGAAAGAAAGCAAGAAAGAAAGGGAAAGCAGAGGGAGAGAGAGGAAAGGGGTGTGGAAGGGAGGGAGAGGGAGAGAGAGGGAGGGAAAGAGAGAGAGAGAGAGAGAGAGAGAGAGAGAGAGAGAGAGAGCGGGGTGGGGGGGGGGGGGGGGGATAACTCGTCCACACGAACGGGATCTACGCCCCCTTTACTTTAGGCTTATACCCATAAGCACGATGGAATGAAGTGTAGCGCCCCCACCCAGGGGAGACATTTTTTCACCCTTTGCAAAAAAAAAAAAAAAAAAAAAAAAAAAAAAAAAAAAAAAGGAGAAGAGATCGAAAAGGGGATGACAGCTCTATGGAACTTTAATTTAAGCTACACAACCATTATTCTCTCATTTTCTTTCGCATTGTATATATTTAAGTATAGATAATAATTTTTATGAAGAGAATTTTCATCGAGACAACAGACAAGATTAATTTCTTCTGTCTGTTTCAAGACAGCTCGTTTACATTATAGATATAGACAGGTCATGGTCAAAATCTCATGGCGTTCAAAGAATTGTTTGCGAATGATCTTCCATATATTCAAGGTCATTTGCAATATGGCCCAGATATTAACAGATAAAATGTCTTGAAAATTTCACGAAACTCTACAAATTTGATCTTGGTATAGTTCTTCGGGCTGGTCAAAAAGTCATGAAGAGAGTGCTTTGAAGTGAATGCGACGTTTAGATTAGCATGTTCTCTAGTAAGCCTGATTTTTTTTTTTTTTTTTTTGGGGGGGGGCAATGGCGTAGCGTGGGTCTAAGCCATTGAGTGGCACCACCATCATAGGGGGCATTGATCTTACTAGGTGAATGAAATGCAAGAGAATAGGGCCTTTGATTAAGGATTAAGGAGAGGGTGTGTGTGTGTGGGGGGGGGGGGAGGTCATTATTCTTCGTTCAATATTGCCTTCCCCTCTTCCTCTTACGTTTTCTCTTATCTCCCATACCTTTTGGTTTTTTTTTTTTTTTGCCTCGATTGTGGGCGGGGGGCACGTGCCCCTCGTGCCACCCTATATAGCTTCGCCATAATAATTAGTTGACAATTCAGATTCAGGCCATGACCAGATACGAAACTTCTGAAATTTCGCCATAAAACTTGGAGGAAAATGAAAGCGAAATCATGGCTTGTTTAGTATTCAGAAAGCTGTTTTGCACGAAGATATACATATACCCATAAACGTTTCTATAGCTCTATTAATTTTGGTTGTATCTATCTGAACAACAACCTGCATAAATACTATTTACAATTTCTTAAAAGGGAATCACACACGTCCTGATGATTAATTCGATACACCCAGAGTTTAATGTTACATGTAAACAGAATCATAAACAGCATCGTTAAATTTCATGCGCATTAGTGAGGTGTGAGAAAAAAATATATAAGTGTCTGTGGCTGAAGGAACGAGGAAATAAGGCTAAATGTGGCTTTTTTTTTTTTTAATGTAAAAGGGGAACTTTATTTTCCGAAATATGAGTAGTGCCGGTTCGACTTCAATCTGATAATTTTGTCTTGGTCCAGCGGTATATATACCTGGATTTTTGGACTAGTTGATTCGGGTTCGAATCCCAGGAGAAGGAAAAAAAGCGGTAGAAAAGAGAAAAAGAAGGAAATGACGAAGGAGGAGTCAAGAAAAATAAGGGGAAAAAAGGAAAACAAGAGGGAGAGGAAAATGGAAAGAAGAGTAATGTATAAAGAATAATGAGGAGGAGGATGAAGAAAACGTTTATGATAATGATGAAAATGAAAATGAAAAATATACGACGGATAAAAAGGTTTAAGATCTGAAAATTGTAAAAGGAAAAAAAAAAGGGAGAAAAAGTACAGACAACTATATGTATAAATGAGATTAATATGAAGCAGAAAAGGAATAGTTGTAGAGAAAAAAAATTCGGCTTTCTGTTCATTCTTCCGGTATACTCTGATGAGTGCAAGACGAAAAGCTTTATAGCATGTCTCTCTTCAACGCCATTTTCCGAAAAATAAATTGAGAGGAACTAGATAAATAAAGAGATGGAAGAAAAATCGGCAGAAGGAGGAAAAGGGAGAGGGGAAGTGACAAATGATATAGACATAATAATTTCAATATCAAAACTATTAAATGTATAGAAAATAAATTATGATGAGCACTGCATGACAGAGTACAAAATAGACTGAAGAAACAAAAATAGTATAAAATATAATGATGCATGCAGGCAACGATTGGTGAATTTGAAATAACATCCGGTCTCAGCCGAGCTAATTCATGCTTTAAATTTCTACAAACAAGTCCGATGAAAAACAGGTTCAAACAAGTTACTTTTTTGAAGCAAAAAGGTACACCTTTCCGTGGTCTCAAATGACAAATATTTACTCACGATTTGAAAAGTTCCCCTTTTAACCAAATAACCTGTTCCATTTTGTACTTCGTCATTTCCACGCAAGACAATACCCATAGAATATTTCCGCTTGTAACATTCTTTGACCACGGAGCAAAATATTTACCACCGTTTAGCTAAATCAAACAACAAACTAATGAAAGTCAAGTTTGATACGCACGCTTAACCACTGAGAGGAAGTTAACGAATGCCTTTATATGAATGAAAGAAAGGATCAAATAAATCAATTATTATTTTGTGCTGCGTAAAGCCTTCACCAGATAAGTAAAAATAGTTTTGAAAATTTACATTCGATTATATTCGTTTGAAACCATATAATTTAAATTCGATATTTTTTTATGGACTAGTGGAACCCGTGGAAATCCACGGCACTATTGAAATTAGGATGAGTTTGATTGCAACAATTAGACTTGTTATTTGACATAATAGTTGGAAAGGCAAAAATAACCCTTATGTGGACGGAAAATGTGAAGAGTTTTGTTGCAAAATGCAATAAATCTATTTTGGTGAATGCAAGATATTTGTTTTTAAAGGTAGCTGCTGAATTATAATAAGGGAAATGTATATGTGCTTTTGTCTATAAGTTGCAAATTACAGCTTCATATGTAAGAAGTGCTGTATCATTGAAGATATACTTTTTTGAATTATACCTCTGTGGCCATAGTTCAGAATTAATTGCAAATGGTAATTATTTTTTTTGCAACAAAACTCTTTTCAAACAAATATTAAACAATTATTGTATTGCAAGAAGGATAGTTAAATACATTAATTTTGGGTCATGTCATGGGTGAGTAAATAAAAACTAAGGTTTCTTGGGCCTGAGTGGTTAAGATCATTTTTTTTTTTGGTTAATTGATGTTAGTATTTACAGGCATAACCTTAGTAGTCACAATTAGTGGCGGATTTAGGGGGGGGGGGGCAATCCCGGCCCGTGCGGGAAAACAATGCATTGTGCCCCCCCCCCCCTTTTCGACCAGAAACCTTTTCTTTTTTTTTCTTTTTTTTTTTTTGCTTGTCAGAGAATTATGGAGGGAAACTGGACCCCATAACCCCCCCCCCCCCCCCCCCCCCCCACCGAGAGACTTTTGGAGGGCTGGCGAGACCAAAAAAATATGGGTCTCCCTCCAAGCAGTTTCCCAAAGTTGACAATCCTGCATTTGTGTGCCTCCCCCCCCCCCCCCCCCCCCCCCCCCGCTTATGGATCCGCCCCTGGTCACAATGATCACAGTCACTCGTCTTTTACTCATATTCATCGATTACTAACTCCAGGGAACTCCACCATGAGCAATGCACAATTGTGGTGAATACCGCGAAGTCTGTAATTTGTCTCTTTGATGCAGTACGGTACGGTTTTTTTCTTGGATTGGTGGCTGCAAAGCTCGGCGATTTCTTCCGTGATTACTCTTCTGTTTAACGGACATTGTAACCTTCTTGTTTTTTCCTCTTCTGTGTCCTTCTTTCGGTATTATGAAAGATCTGAATTGCAAGAAAAACTGTCCAAGATCATCATTTAAATATTCAGAGGTTTAAATCTCGTGTTTCTCCCGTTGTAGAACCAAATGATTCCTGGGAAAGAAATACGGACGCCTGGTATAAAGCTACAGAATGCTCATGGATTACGGGTACTGGATGGGTGGTATTTGCGAGCACTCGTGGCCATATTGCTATTTTTAGACGGTTCGTGTACGTTCGTATACAGGCGGGCAGTGGGCGTAGCAGGTTGCAAGCCATCCAGGTTGTCTTTGTCCATGGCGCTTGTTATGAAAAATCATATTTTGCAGCCAAACGGCGGGCTTTCGCGAAATACGAACCCGGCGTTGCACTGCCTCGGCACCTCGGCTACCTGTTCCCCCCCCCCCCAAAGGGCGCGTTCCGAGGAGCCGCGGCAAAAGAGTTTACGGCGCTGAACCGCCGAAAAAGCTCCCGCTATTATTATATAGATACTGCTTGAGCATATTCACTAATTATATTATTTGTTGATTTTTTTTCTTAATCCTCAAAAACTTTTCAAAAATTTATTAAAATTCACCGTTATTTGAGTAGCAAAACTCATTATAATTGCCTCATCGAGGACACCGTATCTGACAGACAGGCCTCAAGACCGTCATTGTCGGTCTCCGTGAACCATAATTGTCAGACAGTCTTGAGACCTACATTACCGGTCTCATGGACCGTCGGGGACATGGACTGTATAGTAGCCGTCAAAGGAAAAAAAAAGCAGGAAGAATAGGCGGGCTGGGATTTAATTAAATGAGAGACCTCTAGGAAGAACAGAGCCATTTTAATAATGGCTCTGATTAGAGCTTCCAGCCATGGTATCATATATGTTTATTTTCTTTATTTGATTATTCACTTGTATGATATATTGATTTGCATGTATTTATGTTTATATTGCATTTTTATATGGAAAATAAAACCAAACCAAACCAAAAGAGACAGAATGAAAAATGACGAAATAGAAAAGAGGGGAAGTACGGAGACGATGGAATGTCAGAGAAGCAAATGAAAAGTAAAAAAAAAAAAAAAAAAAAGAACAGCGAGGGAAATAAAGGAGAAAGAGAGAGAGAGAGAGAGGGAGGGGGCGTTGGCGGGAGAGAGAGGGAGAAAGAGAAAGAAAAAAAGGAGGACATGGGCTGTATAGTAGCCGTCAAAGGAAAAAAAACAGGAAGAATAGGCGGGCTGGGATTTAATTAAATGAGAGACAGAATGAAAAAGACGAAATAGAAAAGAGGGGAAGTACGGAGACGATGGAATGTCAGAGAAGCAAATGAAAAGTAAAAAAAAAAAAAAAAAAAGAACAGCGAGGGAAATAAAGGAGAAAGAGAGAGAGAGAGGGAGAAAGAGAAAGAAAAAAAGGAGGAGGTGTAAGGGGAGAGGAAAACAAAATTTGTGCAGCTGTCCGTGAAGGACTTGCTCATGCGGAATAGTTCGTAAAAATTTAACAGCACAAAAATACTTCCCACGGAATCTATTAATGATACATTAATAAACTGACGTTAAAAAATTCAATGTAAACGATTTAGTACAAATCAATTTAAATTTATTTGCATAGCAGGGATTGCATGCATGACTCATTCATCCAGGATATTACTTTAAAAAAATTAAATGCGGAAGGGAGGGGGAGGGGCCGGGGGGGGGGCTCAGTGATGGACCCAGAAGGGACGGTGTACGCCTCTCCTCCATAGCATGTTATAAGGTTTTGTAACGCCCCTCTATTTCTAGATGATTTTAGCTCAATCCTCTTAAGCATGCTGAGCTCATGTAGATCTTGGCAACCCCCCCCCCCCCGAATCCTCGATCTGCCATTTCAGCATTCTCTTATTCTATCTCTCTCTCTCTCTCTCTCTCTCTTTCCTTTTATCAAATTAAATAGTGTATCTGAATAACTTTGCTAAATTACAATTAAAAAAAGCCGGATGGGGTTGTCGCATCATGCCTCGGGGAAAACATGATTTTAAAAAAAATGGGGGGGGGGGGGGAGATATTTTAGACATTGTGCATGGGCCACTCCCCTAGAGGGGACAACAAAGAATCCTGGATCTACCAAAGTCGTTGATCTTATTCAGTAAACGTAACTTTACTTCGCAGTTTTTGTTACCATAATCATCATCATCATCATCGCCGTAATCATCATCATTACCACTATCATCATCATCATCATCATCATCATCATCATCATCATCATCATCACATTATCACAATCATCATCATCAATATCATTATCAACACCACCACCATCACCATAATCATTATTATCATCATCAGTATAACCACCACCACCACCACCATCATCGTCATCATCATCATCATCATCATCCTCATCATCATTATCATTCCCCCACCACCACCACCACCACCACCACCGCCATCGTCATCATCATCATCATCACTATCATCACCACCACCACCACCACCAACTTCATCATCGTCATCATCGTCATCATTATCATTCCCACCACCACCACCACCACCATCATCACCATCATCATCATCGTCATCATCGTCATCATTATCATTCCCACCACCACCACCACCACCACCACAACCATCATCATCATCATCATCATTACAATCACCACCACTATCACCATAATTATCATTATCACCACACCATCATCATCATCACCACCACCACCGCCATCAGTAGGCCTAGTCGTCATTTTGTTATCATCAGCATCTTCCCTCTCCTTCTCCTCCTCATCACTCTCATCCATATTATTGATACAGACAACGTTTTTAGGAATATAAATATATCATTTTCGAAATTCTTTCAACAAAATCACGAGCATCACCATCATCAAAATAAAAAAAATATTCACAATTACCATCGCCTCCACCATGAAAATAACTTTCAACACCATCAGGGTTTCCCCCAACAACACTTCCCAAACTTTGACAATGAAACATCAGTTCTCAAGAAACACAGAAAATTTTAATCGATATTCAACAGAAATAGATTTAATAAATTACAATCTTTACAAGGCACGGTGTGATTCAAATTGTTCATAACAAGAAGGAAACAGTCACAAAAATCAACAACAAAATGGAAATCTCAAAATACCATTTAAAACACCCATCGTGTGTACACTATTTAGTACAAGTCCTCAAAATAAAGTACAATTTTTTGTTAAAATTTTCTCCTTCTTGAGACACTAAAGGAACAACATTTTATAGAACTCTCAGTGTAATTCTGACTCAAAATGAGATCTTGCGTTTTCGTTACCCGACTTGGGATAATTTCATAAATTGTCAGATATATCATTAACACGTTATAAATAAAACAAACAAAACGCGAGTAAGAACATTTATTTTTCTTTTGATACGCGTTTCGAAATTAGAGACGTTGGTACTTTACAAAGAATGTTCAAAATATTTCCGTTAGCTGCACGGCTCCATGAAGTATGATAGCGCAGAAAAGCCTGGACAGAATGAGATTAATTCAATGACTTAATTGTAAGCCAATGTTATTGCTTACTTCTATGATTTCATTGTGACGTCATATACATCTCAATTTACGTGTGAGGTTTCTTTGCACTCTTTGCTTACATATAAGGCTTCGTAAAGCACGTACGACTTTACTGTGTGTCACGTGCTTTTCAACCTCGAACTAGTTTTCTTTTTTCCCCCTCCTTTTCTTTCTTTCACGAGGAAAATGGAAATTATGAATTTATACATGTAATAATATTTTGTTTTGTTTTTTTTTCATTTTCTTTCTTTTCAGAATGAAAACGGACAAAACCAATCTATAAAGCGCCCATCCGTTTCTCTTTCTTAAAATAAATAAATTTCTTTCTTTACAATAGAACTGGAATGCTTTCAAGTAAGATTAAGATTTAAACGGAGGTATACACGTATGCTAACATCTTTGTAAGAAGTGAGAAGAAGAAAAAAATTGCACCTAAATCTAGGCCTAGCGTGCTTCCATATTCGAAGAAACTATTAAGGCATACAAATTATTAAACCATGATAACATAAACATGACAGTAACATGGCCTTTCTAGTTTGAAAGTGTCTTGGACAAGTGACGACATTAAAATCAATTACAATAACTACTGTGACGGTGACACGGTGCTGATCACAATGATAGTCACTGATAAGTGAAAGTACATCAATATTTATCCAAATACACTCAAAATGGAGGGAGGACAAAAAGAGTCTCTAAATGAAATATAACCCAATGTCAACAGCTCAATTTCGAGAAATACACACTATTCAAACCCGTTAACCTGGCCACTTAATTAGGTGTTAGCACCGAACATAGAACTAAATACAGTTTTTTGCATAAAAATATTGTAGGATATGACAGTTTTCTTGAAAATAAGTTATGACAAAACAGTTTTGATGGAAAATGGCACCTCGGAGATTCACGCCATGTAATTGGAATGTTTAGAAAACACCTTCAAAACATTTAAAAACATTTCTATATTCCTTAACAGAATGAGAACAAGTGTTAGTTACATGTACACATATAGCTACCCGTTCAGCACTTTCTCATGCCGTAAATACTCTCGATTTCAAATTCCTGTATACAGCACACAACCTCTCCCCTCTCCCCTCCCGGTTCCCCTCCCCAGTTGGAATTTTCAGAGAATTTCGGTATAGCGCCCCCTATTGTGGTTCCATGGAGACCCGGCGACCACACCCCTTCTTCCAGATGAATGAAACCTTGAAGGAGAGGGGCCGAAGGGAGCAGGGGGCAAGAGGCAAGTTTTGCTGCCCGCCAAGTTGGTATCAAGAACAAAGGATAGGAACATAGCGTATTATGATCATGAAAATAACAGCCTCCCCCTCCCCTCCCCCCCCCCCCCCCCCCCCCTCCCCGGTTCGCATCTCAATTCGAAATAGTCGATGTTTAAGAACGTACTAACATGTAATGTAATATGTAAACCAACAGTTTGGGTGCGGCCCGGTGATAGTTAAGGCATATTGAGTTGTAGGCATATCCGCTAAGTGGCAAGTTATGGGACACTTTTCATTTGAGAAAAAGAAGGTATCGTTTCTCTCCATTTTTTTAAAGACCTTTGATTGATTTCTTGATGAGGAGTTTTGATGGTTGTATATTTCACAAAGATTTGCTGAGATGGTTAATGTTGTCGCTAAGATGACCTGTTTCTTTCTATCTATAGACTGTATCTAAGAACAGTTTCTTCTACCGGCTGCTTTGGTACTGTTTAATTCAGTGCTGCTCAGTCATTCTTCAGCCAATTTCCTTCAAACTCTGGCAAGATGATAATAGAACAATTCTTTTTTTTGTAATAAATTATCTGGGTTAAATACAACTGTGTACAGTGACGGTTTCTTGTTTTTTTGTCACCAACCGCCGGGTGACTGGATGCAAAGTTCTAGGACAGAAAGAGAGCGTCGTTCAGTCACTGTTTGAAGAGATGCACCCGGACTCCTCGTGCTTGTTCAGAAGTGACATCCTGGAGAATGTCTTCCCGCAGGACTTGCAGCTGTACTTCTTGACTTCGGAGTGGGTTTGGAGGTGAGCGCGGAGATTGGAGCGGTCGGCGAACGCTCTCTGGCAGTGCGGGCAGGAGAAAGGCTTCTCACCGGTATGCGTGCGGATGTGGCCTTGCAGCAGCCAGGGTCGCGAGAAGGCCTTGCCGCAGAACTTGCACTTGCACGGCAGGGTATGTGTCCTGATGTGCATTTTGAGGGCCCCGAGGGACATGTATTCCTTGTCGCAGTACTTGCAGTTGAAGGTCTTCTTGTTCTGTGCGTCGCAATGCAGCTGCCTGTGCTTGCTCAGTCCACCGAACGTGGAGTACTCCTTGCCGCAATCCGGGCAGTGGTACTTGGTGCTGTCCTCCCCGCTCTTGTTGCTGCGGCGCTTCTTGATCTCTTTCTCGGGCTTTGCCGCCGCGGTCGCGTTGGGCGTCGCCGCTGTGTTCGTCGACGCTTGCAGATGCTGCTGCTGCTGACGGTGATGAGGATGATGATGGTGGTGATGGTGATTCTGCAACGTCGTGATCATGCGATTCTCGTCGTCGATGATGGGCGTCGGGGTGAGAAGGTGATGGAGCGACGGCTGTGGAAGATGGGCGTGGAGCGGCTGGGAGAACGGAGGAGGAGGGCTGTAGCCCTTGTGGATGTGCGGGAAAGTGTCGGCCTCGAACGGTGACGACTGGCTGTAGATCACGTTTTGGTGGTGTCGCCAATAAGCAGACGGGTTGGGAATGGCCTGTAGAGGCTCCGGCTTGTGTATGACAGGATGTGGGATATTGACGGGGGCAGCTACCGACATTTCGGGATAGCTAGCTGCTGTCACGAGGCACGGGTCATACGCTGCAGAGAGAGAGAGAGAGAGAGAGAGAGAGAAATGAAATGAATGAATGTTAATTATGAAATCGTACACGTATCAATGAGCAACACCAAATGATATAGACTCTATAAAGAGTGAAAAATATTGATTACAGTTGTCAAGTTGTGATGACAATAATCCTAGATTACATTCTGAAATAATGGCTAACGATTACAAGTGCCAATACGTGCTAACCCATTTTAACGAAATCATTTTTATGCCTGTATCAATGCTCATGTAGGCCTGTAACTTAAGTTACAGAGTAGGCCTACCCCTTCAATGTATAAATTTAATTAGAAATTAGAAGTTAGAGAATCCTACAGTTATGTCACCATAGAAGAAAAACCGCAAACCAACAATTTGAGGGGAAAAAAATGACATGCCCTATAAAAGTAATATTACTATTAGTAGCAAAGACTCATAAGTTGGTGCCGGGCCTTGCTTTATTTTCCCTCCTAAGTTACAATAATAAATTCAGGGTCTATTTTTTTTCTTTAAAAAAAGTAAGAAGAGAGAACCAAAGCAGACGAAATTAAAACAAACAATTATGACCATGATGACAGGGTGTACGTAGCTGTTTCTATGATATTGACTAAATAATGATAGAGATGATCAGACATTTTGTGTGAATTTTCAATCACAGAACGAAAGCTGTTTAAAGAGAATATACTATTACTACTACTATACGAGAATAGTCTACATCGATACTTTATATAAAAAATAAAAAACAAAACAAAACATACTCTTTAATGAAATTATTTGTCCGGGGGTTTCGATAAATCTGCTTAAGAGCAATAACATTTTTTATTGCACAGATTTGTTTTCAAAACCATGTGATGTATTACAGTATACATTACGCATAGATCTAAATTGACTAGATTCACTACGGTTAATTTGAAAACGAAGAAAGAACTGTTAAAATGAAGACCCTAAGTTAAACATTGGATCTGTTAAATTGATATAGATTTACAATTAATACCTGTCAAAATCACTACAGTTACAGGTTAAGGGTAGATATTGATGGTCAAGGCTAACAGTAAAAACTTATTTAAAGTAAAAGTTAGTCGTCCCAGTCTAACATTCACTTTGTAAATTTTAGAACAGACCTAGGTCTGCATGTAGGCCTAATCTTAAACATTTTAGGCTAGATCTACATTCAAGACAAATCAAGTGTTCATTTAAATTCTTTGTTATAAAGGTGACAATAATATCTGTGCATTTAATAGCTGAATGAAATACGATATTTCATACTAAGAGTCTAATTTAAAAAAAAAAAAAATTAACGCAGATCTTGAACCTAGCAAACCTAGCCCATGAATTGGACCAACATCAAACTAGGACTTTAAGTGTGGTTCCTAATTCTAACCCATTGCACCGGTGCACAACAAGCTGTAACATTGATTTCAATCCAAAATGACTCTGTAACAGTCTAACACTAACAGCAACTTAAACTTGCAAACAAAATTTGTAGGCGGAGTGCAGTATTATCTCTGAAATTTTGTTTCTTAAAAAAGCATTTGCAAACACAATAATAACATTACGATTTAACAAAGGAAATGACAGCTATGAATAAACCACCCAATTTCTATGAAAATCAAAATTATTTTGCCAAAAAAGATTAAACAAAACATTTTCCAAAAAAGTTGAAGAGGAGAAATTCTTACCCGTGGTAGCAATGCCATGTTGCAGCTTCTTCAGTCCTGAAGCAGCTTGCTTCGCGTTCTTTTTGACGAGAAAAGAGCGCGGCATCTTATTGGTAAAATATCTCCAATTATGATAATAAACAGTAGAAATCCGGCACAGCTCTCAGGCCAAGTTCAGCAAATAAAATGAAGTTACTTGTCGTCCGCCGAGAGTTCCTTTCCGAGTCAATAACTTCCTTTATCAATTATACGGTAGTGCACGTTCATCGCCACACAACAAGTGTATGAGCTCGAGCTAAAATTATCCTCAATCTTTATACATGTATGATGTATGCATAAATGCCTGCGTAACAAGTGCAACAAAAATATACCTATATACATACAGTGCAATTATGGTGCAGGGGAGTCTTTAGGTTAAGCAGCCAATCAGAGGCGTTAGAGCGAACTCAGTGTAAGGTTAATAGACCAATCAGCGAGCTAGTTTACCAGAGTTTGTCCTTATACTCTAAGCGTAATGTCAGCCCAATGACGCTGCTATCTCGGACGCGCGCTGGCTAATATACGCAGTATACGGCAGGTGTGGGCTAGTGATTAGCGAAGTCTCTTCCGAATTTCAGCACTCTGCATTCACACATGACCGAGTACGATGAAAAGGGATACGGCGAAAAAGCCGTGAGATGGGGGGAAAAAACATACATCTCAATTTTTCTCCCCGTATAGTGTCATAAACAGGATGAACGGAATCAAACTATTCTTACATCTAATTCCCGGGCAGCCACATGACATCAAAACAGTGTCACTCATTTTTTTTTCGTAGAGGGTGTGAGCCTGAGCAGTTCACTTTTAATAGTTTTCTAGCCAGCTGCCAAACAGCGAGCTTGGGTAGGGAGTAATGGAAACACTTTCAGGGCAAATTTAGTTTAAAATAAAATCTGACATTGCAGGTTTTGCCAATAGCTTAGACAGGTGACTTGTCAGTGTTGGCAATTAAATCAAGCTAGTTTAATCACCTTGTTTCTCAAAATATCTATCGAAGTTGGCAAATAAGACTATTACTGAAAGTAATCAATAACCAATGCTATATTCTATAGCGTGAAAAATTTGAGTAAGTAGTGAAATCAAGAGTTGAACAGTTTGAATTATGATAAAACATTGATGGAAGAGTGTCATCAAGGCAGTTCACTTTAAAAAAAAAACAACTATTGGAATATGATTTTAAAAAAGAATATTAAAGCAGGCCTTAGACCTTTTTTCTATTATTTGTCAGACTACAAAAAAAAAAGGGTAATGATTTTCATTTTTTCTCTTTGCATACTGTTTTGAAGAAACTCTGCTAGTATTCTTGAAGCAAAACATTGCAAATCTCGTACTTGGGAAGGCCTACTTATCTCAAAGCTTACATTATCTAACCTTCGTTATTATCACGGGTTCTATATAGCTTACTATCAACAACGTTTCCCTCGAATAGGGCGTAAAACCATTATTCTGTCTTTACCAATGAGAAGGGTTTGCGTAATATTTGACCTTTACTAGTGCAGCGCCTTGCACTTTTTCTGTGATGGACATGAAATGCACAACATTCTGAAATATACATTCGATCTCGTACATTACGCGCATATTCGCGATAGGTTATATGGTAGATTTCAAGACCGTTCGATTGTTTGAAACAGAAATGTACAATGTGCCACAAATACCTGTTGCAACAATGACAACTCACCCCCAAAAGAACAGTGACCCTGGCAGTGTACTTTAGTTTTCACAGATATACCTCAGGAATCTTCTAAATTGTCATAAGATATTTTAGAGAAACTCCATACTTCGGCCTCACCGCAGGATATCTAGAACCTTATGAGCAGCATATCATGTCATTTTTCCCCCCCAAGTTCTTTTTCATTTGTGTTTATAGCCTTGGATAATCTGTTCTGAAATACTTTTCTTGATTACTGTTTACAAATCGAAGTATTGCCTATGCCAATAAATACGGGGGAAGAACAAGGAATTAGTTGAATACACATGCCAATCAAAATGGCCTCTGCATGCAATTGTTATTGTGGGTATAGTTTCTCCATAAAACAAATAGTAATTAGGCCTACGTGCATGAATTAACACTTCCAAAATTTATTTATATGCGGACAGGATATGTTAAAGATCAACACCCCCAAAGTAAATTTATCAGATTTCATTATAAAAACAACCCGAGGTACCCCAAAATCCCAAGTGCTGTAACTAAATTATTTCTTCTTTTTTTTTTTTTACTTCAAGATGATTTTTAGTAAACGGTAATGGTCATTCGATTGTATTGTATTGAAAAAAAAATGTCTAAAAATTATTCTAAATGATTAAGATTGAAGTAGGTTTTGAGTCATCAAAATGATGACCAAGTGGCCAAATTTTGATGAAAATCACAAACCATTTCATAAGTATATGTCCATAAAAAATTTAATCTAAAGTTATAAACTACTCACAAATGAGGGCATTTTAAGAAATTTTTTTTCTTCATGTTTTTGCACATGGGAATAAAATCAATATTATGAAAGCTCACATTAGTTTGTCCACATTTATGTCTACCACACCTCAGCTTTCACTTTAGTAGAGAATAAGCACAATGACAATGTAAAGCTTATAAAATCACCTGACGGTAATTAATCATTTATACTTCATGCAAATCCCAATTCCTTCCCTCTGGTGGGGGTGGGGGTGGGGTGGGGGAGGGCGTCGACGCCCAATGTAGGCCCCTGTTATTTTCACATTAAGATGACACTTACAATATCATACGTTTAGAGAAAAAATATCCTTTTCCATTTTTTTTTTTGGGGGGGGGAAGGGGGGGGGGGCGGTCGACGTCTATGTTAGACCCCTATTATACTTCTTCAATTATGATGGCGTGCACTTGCGATAAAGAGAAAATCTCTTTAGAAAGGAATTTATGACAAAATAAGGTCAACGAACATTTTTTTTTCTGATCGATGTTTTGGGTGGAAGGTACGGCATCTCGAAGGTATACGGAACCGGGACCTATCAAAGTGAGCTTACTTGTCCATCAAACTTGGTTCGTTTCGGTCCCATGAAGGCTTGTGTTTTGTTCGTCACACGCCACTGATTTGCTTACATTACACATTCTTTTACCATGCGCTCTGGTTACAAAATCAACATTGACTCATCGCGAAGATATGAAAAATGAAACAAAAGCACCTACAGGTGAAATACTAGTATATAGATTGAACGGGAGGACTGACGCTGCATGGCAGATTTATGACAGGGCTTGATCAGTTTGCTCGTGATTTTAGCTGCGCTCACACCTTCGGTGATATGCTTATCTAGGGGTGTCCCTCTCGACGGGCGGGCGGGCGGGTGGCCGCGGGGAGTCGTTGACATACCGTAGCGATGATGGTGGGGTTTCTCGCCAGTGGGGATTCGGTTTCGGATCTCCTTTTCTCTTTAGAGGTCTTCATTCCCAGATTTTCCCTCTCTCTCTCTCATTTTAAAAAATAATCCATGTTAGGATTCTAGAGTTCAGTGTCATCCATAATTCGAATTGTCAGTTTTGAAAACTTCCACGCGCTTCTTGAGTTAAGAGAAGTTCATAAGCTCGTGAGAGATATTTGGTCGCCACCATGCTAGACTGGGAGCTAACTGGTTTCCATGGCAACTGACAGGTCATTCAACTTGGTGTTTCTTTCTTCCCCATACCTGATCCCTATATACACAAGCACTTGAGGATCACCCCCCCCCCCCTCCGGTTCTTCTCATTTGATGTCATAATGACACTGACATTAACTGTTGTTGGTATAACAATGCATTCATTTTTATTGAATTGTAATAAGTTACAAAAGAAGTCGACATGAAAAAGTCGATTACCGATCCATCTTCCTCGTACACGAACATTGTTTGCTCAAAAAAATAAATTACTTTTACTGGTCCCAAGCATTGGAATAACCTTCTAATTGAACTTACTAACACAAATCTACCTCATTATCATTATGTTTTTAGACGGAAGCTGAAATATTACCTTCTGAATTATGATTATGTAAAACAAGCAGAAGAAGATATCTGATGCACTTACCAGTACATCAGAATGATGTTTTCCTCGACAGTTTATATGTCTTCTCATCCATTCATTTATTTCATATTGTTAAAATCAAAAAAATTGATGCCATGCAACAGGATCATACTCAGAACGTTGAATCCTTTCTATTCATTCCTATCTTCTTCTTCTTTTTTTTATTCATTCAATGTAATACCAAAATCTTAATTGTCGTCATTTCTCAGGTTACTTGGCTGAAATGGTTCAAGCTTACATAATTTTGATCTGATATTCTTTTATTGTTGTTTGTTAGAGGCTTGGCAAATAAAATCAATCAATCAATCAATCAATCAAATAATTACTACATATGTGGGCATTTCCAGAAATAAATTCTTGGTGCCCCGCTTGCATTAATTATGAAACACACAGGTTTTCTTGGCTCTGAGTGGAAGATGCCAAATCGTGGAGTAAAACTGCAAAGTGATTCTGAGCATAACATTGCATCTTCATTGTTATAGTACTTAATCTTACTCCACTATTTGTTTCTATACCAAGAGCCACAAAAAAACAGTATGTTTCATA
Organism: Heliocidaris tuberculata; assembly: GCA_025618425.1. NCBI lineage: Eukaryota > Metazoa > Echinodermata > Echinoidea > Camarodonta > Echinometridae > Heliocidaris > Heliocidaris tuberculata. Next base: position 7,223,560 of record CM046845.1, on the reverse strand, counting down.
TGTAACAGGGACACCAAAGATGTCACAAATCGGACCCTTATTGCTGGAAATACCCATATACATACATAAAAATCACGACAAAATTTGGGTATGACTTACGACTTTGCCATATTGCGCATGGGTATATTATGTACATAGCGATTATACAATAATAATTCAATTTCATATCCATACTCTATTGATTTGCATTTTAGTATTCTCCGCCGATTATCTATTCACATTCGATGCAAATTTTATACTTGTTTTATTTACACTTTTCTTCATCTGCTTCTTGTTCATTCTCAGAACCTTGCAAAACTTACATTGTATTACTCTCAACTGGAGTCTATAACCAACAAGCTTTGCTTTTACCTTATAGGCTACTTCATATCCTCATTTCCAATTATGTTTGTCATTATTGTACAAGTAACGACAAGTAATTCAAAGTGATATAATATATTTTTATGTACTTATGTTTATTGAAAACACTGTATTTTTCTTTGCATTTGTAAAGAAAACTGACAATATGTTTTATTCAAAAAATGAAATGTGAAATGTGAATATGAAATAAAAGCGAACCTGAACCTGAACATGTTAGGGAAAGATATAAACAGTATGAAAATAAAGCTTTTTATACTTTTGCATTCTTTATCAATTATTATAACCCAGATAATGACTTTCCTTTCTTTTTTCTATCTTTCTTTTTATTCCATACTCTCCGCCAAAGTGAGTGTTTTTCTGCCTATGTCTCATCCTTTTTTTCTCTATATTATTTTTTGTTGTTGTTGCTTTATTTCTCGTATCATTTCTTATCTTTCTTCCTGACTGTCTCTCAGTCTGAATTTGTATAATTTTGTATTATTTCCTCTTTCTCGCTTTCTCTGTATTCTCCCTCCCTCTCTCTCTCTCTTTCTTCTCCTTCCTCTCCTCACTCTTTCCCCATCTCTCCCCCTCTCTCTTCATTTTCACTCTCTATATAACAATCATCATCAAAGTCATGACTGTTCTGACTTTGTACCCGATTTGAGCCCGCACATCTCGCTCGCTGCACCCTGGATCTGCAACACAAGTCACGATGCCCCTCAGCAGCGGTGGCTCTAATTTCATGGGCGTGGTCCCCTCTTTCACTCATGATCGCTCGATTAATTGCTCAGAATCCTTCAAATCTAGCCCCAAAATTAGCGCCTGTCTGATAATCCCCTGCCATCAAACCCTATGCCTGTTGTCGAATTGAGCCATCCATTATTCTCGCCCCTCCTATTTTGTTTCCTTTCTCGTTTTAACCATGTCATATTTTCGCGTGATAGGGTTTAGTGGTTCTGACAGGCGGGCATGTCAAGTGGTGCAATACACGTCACCTTTACTCTTAATTTTCACCCAAGCTTATGAAATCATATTTTATGGTGTACCCCTAGCTTTCGCCTTCATCTGCGCCCCCGATACCACCCCCCCCCCCCCCGGGGGGGGGGGGGCGTCGGAAAAAAAAGTTGAACACCGTTAGGCTATACAGCCCAACAAGATAATTTTTTTTTTCTCTCTCTCTTTATAATTAACTCTCTTAATTCATCTCCCCTGTCTTCCCCCCGGCCTCTCTCTCTCTCTCTCTCTCTCTCTCTCTCTTCCTCTCTTCCCCTGATTCAATGGTGGATACAGGATTCTCTGCGGGGATGGGGGGGGGGGGCACAGATGCCAAGAAAGCTGACAACCAGAAAGAAAAGTTAAGGTTCCTAACATTCTTTGGAAGCTTCATTATTATGCCTAGTTTACATTTGGCCTGCGATTGTTCTACGGAGCCCGTATCCTGGCCGTGTCCCCCTTTTCGTGCGGCCTCCGTGCGGAGGCAGGAGGCGGCCGGGAAGTTAATATGCAAATTTGAAAAATCGCAAGCCCGTAGCCCGTAGACATGTCGTTATGTGGCATTGCACTATGGTTAGGTCGTGGGGGGCGGGGGGGGGGGGCGTGCCCCAGTGCAGGAGCACAAGGGCACGTTCCTCCTGTACTTAGATTTATCTATCTGTCCGTCTGCCTGACTGCCTATCTGTCTATCTATCTAGTATCTATCTATCTATCTATCTATCTATCTATCTATCTATCTATCTATATCTATCTATCAGTCGGTCAGTCAGTCGTTGCACTGACTAGTCAGTCTCGTGGATTAAAATATTCGATGAAGATTTCACACATCGCGTGAGAGGGATGGAACTGTTCATGACAGGTATATTGCCTTAATCCGCACCATGTCCACTTTGAGTGGTCGCCGTTGACTGTTCGGTGATATTCAATCATTTCCGCTTCCTGCCCGTTTCCTCCGGAATGCCCTGTGTCTCAAAGAAAAAAATACCATAAACCGCTCAGAAAAATATTTTACCGAAACTTTCATAATGATTGAAAATGTACAACTCGAATAGGTGTAGTTTTTGAATCATATAAAAATTGTATTTGATAAAACATAACAATTAGGCTCCTGTTTGGAGAGGTTTCTAAACTTAAAGGCTGATCTACTGCAGAGGGAAACCCCCCCCCCCCCCCCCCCCCAGCCTTTGATATAAGTCGGTGTACGACTGTACGCTATACATTGATCGCATGTCGCCCCAACCCCACTTTATTCCTGGACCCACCTTTGGTTCAGTAAGAAAAAAATATAGAACGATATTCCAACTAACATACTTTTTTTCTCTTTTTTTTTCGTTCTCTGTTCAACTGAAAATAGGTACGATATAATGTATGTACACAGGAGATTAAACTCTGCTATATTTTGCTTCAAAGAAATCAGGAGGAATGACCACATTTTTACGTGACTAACTCCTAATCTCACAATATAGACACAACCTTCATTTTGATGTCATTTTCATCCAGAAACGTACTTCCACTTTTCAAATTCCGAGGGTATTTCACAAAATATATCCGGAAATTATATTGCCTGTTTATAGAAGTACCCGCGGTCGACCGTGTATATGGATATCCGAGAGCCTTGACACAAAAAGTGGAGAGCGAGAGAAAAAAAAATATACTCGATTGTATAAATGAAGTGACAGAAAAGAAAATAAGAGGTTTGATTATCAAGCTCTAAGTTTTGGAAAGTATAATTAATGGTCAGCCACATGTTTGTATTATTCCCTAAAATATAGACGTTTTAACACGAGCTATATTACAAGATCGGTTATTCACTTTTTAAGTACCTGTAAGTCTTGCAGGATGCATGCATGTGATATGGTGAAGAAAGGTTATAATACGGTCGTGCAGATATAAGAAGAGAGAGATAGAGGGGGGGGGGGGGGGAGGAGGAGGAGAAGAAGAAGAAGAAGGAGAAAAGAAGATGAAAATCAGAACAAAGAGGGGAAACAAAATGAAGGAGAATGTTGTAGACGAAGAAGAAAACAGGAGAAAAGTAAAAAAGGAACGAGAAAAGAGAAGAGGAGAGCAGGGAGAAGAAGAAGAAAAATCTAAGGTATAGATGAGAAGAATATGACTGAGGCGAGGGAGAAGAAGAAGAAAGAAACAAAACAACAACAAAAAAAAAAAGGAAAGAAAAGTATGAATGTAAAAAAAGAAGGAACTTGTATTTTACATATATATCGATAGAGAGCTTTTAAAAATCAACATCTGTTATTCTGTTCGAAAGTCAAATACATGTAATACGGAAATAATACTCATGTTACAACCCCCCGCAACATAATGTATCGACATCAATTATTCTGACTGTCTTTGTTCAGAGGGCAGTAACCTCTTGCACCTATTTTAGTCAGAAACCATGATTCATTCTAAAATTTAAAAATTCCGCAAATACAGGTATAAAGAGAGTAATTGCACAACCACTCTTTGAAGTCAACAATCTCTATAACAAGACTTGTAGGCAAAATAATTAAATGACATCTATAGAGCGTTTAATATAAATATTGCTTCTAAGCACTTTACATTACATGAACTATAGATAACAATATCCGAATATGCTTAACTTAAACAGTAACTTAAAGAGTAACTTAACAATAACATAATGAAAAATACAATGCCGCTTGTGTAACATAAAAAATAGCATTTTATAAATCTGGTTTCGGATTTCTTATATTATTCACTGCGTTTTTTGGACCAAAATTGAGAGACAAATATACATATTTATTTGTCCAATACTATATGCTTTTATTTAACAGTCCTCAATTAGATAGGAGTTTACAAAATATGATCGCCCCAACAATATCACGTTCTTACACAATACCAAAATTATGAAATGTGTATTTGACTGTGATAATATTATTCGCAATTTTGCATTAAGGGGAGGTTATTCATTTTTTACTTTCATACTTTTCGAAGTAATGCCACGTTTCTATGTAAGACCATTTTAAATAAAGAAATAAATGGCCATGATAAATCTATAATTTTTATCTTCTGAATATTATATATTTCACTCGATGCATATGCGTTTTTTTTTATTGCCTTGCTTTTACCAACATCTTTTTAAAAATGATTTTTTAGCCATTGCCCCAAAAAGTTTGATAGTATATATCTTCTGATAATTTTATTTGCTATATTTAAGCATTACTCCCTATTTACGACAGCACCAAAATGTTTTAAAACATTAACAATATGTAAAAGAAAAAGACTGAATAAGAATTAATTCAATTCTATACTGGTGTTGCCGATTTTATGATTTCTCTGAAATATAGTTTCCCCGTGGTTATATGTTAGTAATTCATATAGCATGTGTAGTTGACAGAAAGTTTGTTTATTCTGCGGTGCAATGTTTATGAATTTTCCGCCAGTCTTCCTGTGTAAAATTATGAATATACACGAAGAGACAGTGGCGGATTCATTGATGGGGATACGGGGGAAAGTGTCCCACCCTGAGTCCCCGACATACAAAAAGCAACAACATAAATAACAAACAAACAAATACAGTGACAACCATTTTTTACAAACCTGTCAGAGATTCTCGGACTTGTGATAACCCTCATTTGTCGTTGCTTGTCAGCACTTTATTTTTAGAAAGCCCCCCCCCCCCCCCGGTCACGAATACCTGGATTTTTAAGGGAAATTTTATTTTTTGTCCATAGATACGTCACGTAAAACTTTTTCGGTTGTTTGCAAATTTGTTTATTCCTGGATGCAATATATACGTGTGTGTGTGTTTTCAAAGCGTCTTCCTTTTTAAAATTATTGAATAATAATTCATATACATGATATGATACAAACATGTCTCCCCGGATATACCTTGCCTTTCTGGGGTCAGAAAAAAAACCCTCACTTCCCCTTCTATGCTTAAACCGGATGAAATTAGAGATAAAAAACAACGCAGTCATATAATAATATTCTTTAAAATCGGAAATAAACATGCACCCGTATAGAGAAATTTCCCTATTTTGATACCTAAGCGATGTTTATATTGGTACAGGGGTCAGGAGAGTGAAAAAAAACAACCAAAAAAAAAAACACTTTTCTGTTGACAAATTGTTTTTATTTTTTGTCTATACGTTTTCCAAATAGCGTTATTGAATAAGGAACAAGGAAATATAACAAGGGAAAGTTTTCCTATAGTTTAAACCAGTGGCAGATTTAGGGGGCACTTCCGAACCGTGCCCCCCCCCCCTTTCGACCCCAGATTGTGTGATGACCCTTTTCGGTGTTGTTGTTGTTTTTGCTTGTCAGACGATTTTGGAGAAAAAGGGATAAAAAAAAAATCTGATGACCCTTAAAATTTTTTTTTTTTTTTGCTTTCTGGGACATATGCCCCCCTATACAAAATTCTGGATCCGCCCCTACTCTAAACGATAATCGTTTTTGCTAGTTTTAAAATACAAACTAATCACATTCTTGCAGTGGTCTTAAGAAAACATGTGTAATATAATTTTTTTTTTTACTTTTACTTGAAATCTTCATTTTAAAATTCAAAGTTAACAATTTCAATGTGACTATTACATCTATTGCTTCAGAAATGTGGCTACTAGTATAGAAGATCATATTAATATTTAAAAATTTTAACAGCTCAGCATTAATATCAACGAAAATCATAACTTAATTTCAAATCTAATTTTATTCATCATTGGAAATGGTCTTTAGTGAAAGCAATTGTGAGCTTGAGCAAAAATAAACATGAATATATAATCATAAAGAACTACCGCTAGAAATATAATTAAAATCTAAAATGGCCGCAGAGTAATGTCATAAAATGATCCCCTCGGGGGGGGGGGGGGGGAGAGAAAAGAGGATATAGGCTACATATAGGTCCTTTGCTAGTTGAGTCTCTCCCTTTTTTAGCTTAAAAATGAAATAAAAAAGTATAAAATGTAAGTATGACTACATGAAGTGACACCAAGTTCTATAATAAAAACAAAATTTTCCTTCGTGTGGTATACCGCTGTAAAAAGAGAAGAAGTCACATGTCATTAAAACAAACAGGCCTAATCATTGTTCATCTTTTGTGCTATTGGTGAAGTCTTTCTGCAATGATCTAATCATCCCATTGTAATCAACTGGATGAAATGGAATGAAATTAATCATTTCCTATACGTAACCAAACATTTCCAAAACATAATGACGTGACGTGTTTAAAGGGCGGATCCAAGATTTTGTAAAAAAGGGGAGGGGTAATTCCGAAAAATATCTGACAAGCCATGCAAAAAGAACAGGGTTATCACATTTTCAGGTGCCCTTTGGGTCGAAAATTCGAAAAGGGGTTCATTATTTGGGTTGTGCACTTGAAGTTAAGCCAGTTGGGTTTTAAAAAGGGGCATGGGCCGGTTGCCCCTCCCTATACATACACCATTGCGCTTGATCGCAGGAAATGGCTTGCCATACAAGCAGCCTTCATGCAAACCTGACATGTATCCCAACACCTGTGCACGAGCCGGTCAGCAGCCGACCAGCAGCGGTGTAGCAGGGGGTATATATATAGCAGGCAGCCAGGTTAGAACCCGGATAATTACGCACCAGACTCAGGTGCTGGCGGATTTAGCGGGAAGTGATCGTTCATCTGACACCAAGATTTTTTACATCTACTGGTGTTTATTTTACCACATCCTCTAACCTGTGAGAAATAAAATTGTAATTGATATTTTTGTTGTTCAGGCTGATTTTTAAGAATTTGAAGGTGATTGGCAGTTCACTCTGAGAACTAACTAAAGAAAAATATTGAAATTAAGGGGGGGGGGGGGAACCAACTTGGTTTTCATACATGTGATTTTCCGGTGTTGTGAATACGTCAAGAGGATAGATTGACGTGTATATTCACACAGGGGCATGGCCAGACCCATTTTGTTGGGGGGGGGGTGAATAAATTTGCTAATATGTTAGTGGAAATTCCCGCAATAAAAGTGATTTTTTAAATACAAACAAGGCTGAAAAAGATAATTTTGCAAACAGCAACTGATAGATTATAGATAGAAAATTTGAAAGGGGGTGTCAACCGCCCTTCCGCCATGCCCCTCCAGCGACGCCAATGCATTCGCTGGTCCAGTTAAGGTTTGTGTGTTTTCTTTTGGTATAATAGAGGATTTTTTTTTCTGACTATGGTTGTTGATGCATGGAATTCATCTACCGAATGTCGTACTATATACTACTATTACTACTACTAGTCTACCACAATGTACTACTACTATCTACTACTACTACCATCATTTGCAAAAGTTTAAGACCACCTCTGGATTAGTGGGTATTTCAATAATTTGGAATACTTTCTTTTGTCTCATTGAATGATTACACAACATGTTTACTACTGTGATCAGTAGCACAAGAGTAATGGTATAAGCCCATAGTTCAAGTATGATACATAGGTTATGCCATGAAACAGGGGCGGATCCAGGATCTCGTATAAGGGGGGGCACACAAATGCAGGATTGTCAAGTTTGGGAAACTGCTTGGAGGGAGACCCATATTTTTTGGTCTCTCGCCAGCCCTCCAAAAGTCGCTCAGTGGGGGGGGGGGTGTGGCGAGCAAAAAAAAAATTTTCGCCAGCCCTCCAAAATTCGCTCAGTGGGGGGGGGGGGGGGGGGGGGTTATGGGGTCCAGTTGGGGTCCAGGATCCAGTTGCCCCCCCCCCCCCTGGATCCGCCACTGCCATGAAATTAATTGTATGTCTGAAAAATAAGTTTAATTTTTTTGTTCTTTCTTTGAGTTATTTGCATTTTGGAATAGTGGTCTTAAACTTTTGCAAATGATGGTACTACTACTCCTACTATTACTACTACTACTACTACTACTACTACTACTACTACTACTACTACTACTACTACTCCTACTATTGCTACTACTACTAGATCATACTTTTAGAGATCATTTTTATAGTATGTATCGTTCTCTTACGACACACTAGTGTCCCCACTACTACTACTACTACTACTACTACTACTACTACTACTACTACTACTACTACTGCTACTACTATTACTACCACTACTACTACTACTACTACTACTACTACTACTACTACTACTGCTGCTGCTACTATTACTACTACTACTACTACTACTACTACTACTACTACTACTACTACTACTACTACTACTACTACTACTACTACTACTGCTGCTACTATTACTACTACTACTACTACTACTACTACTACTACTACTACTATACTACTACTACTGTTACTACTACTACTACTACTACTACTACTACTACTACTACTATACTACTACTACTACTACTACTACTACTACTACTACTACTACTACTAATACTACTACTACTACTACTACTACTATTACTACTACTATACTACTACTATACTACTACTACTACTACTACTACTACTACTACTACTACTACTACTACTACTACTATACTACTACTACTGTTGCTACTACTATAGCTCCTGCTGCTACCCCTACCCCTTTACTGCTACTACTACTACTACTTCAATACTTTTCCTTCTACTACTACTAGTGGTTTACCTCTACTTCTACATTGCTACTTTGAAAGGAGCGAATTGCTAACAAGAAACTATATATAGAGAGAGAAATAATAAAACATGTGATGAAAGACATGAGCAAGGCATATTCAAAGAAGACGAGAGGCAGATAGACGAGTAAAAGAAGAAGTTAAGGAGACGGTGAGATTAAGGAAGAGAAGGAGGTGGAAAGGAAAGAGTAAACGAACAGCGCAGAGTGCACGTTATACTCTCACCCACTGAATAATTCACAAAGCTAACTGAGGAACAATTGACGGAAAACGACAAAGTGGGAGAAAAAAATGAGAAGGATATTACGTCGGAATATCATGATAATTCTTGGGATGTAACGTCAATTCTTCATGCAAAGTGAATATAAAGGTTGATTAGAAATATGATTCCATTGTCTGTCTAAAAGTCCAATATTGTAGGGCTTCTTTTCCGACAAGTGGTAGCGGGTTGTTGGAAGGTAAGGATGGTGGGGATGAAGTAACGTCATCATGACATCCTGCAATCTCAAATTCATTGCAGGAAATACATATAGTGGCAAGAAGAAGATAAAGAAATTAAATAACAGGTATGATTTACCACAATTTTGCCACAGAGTGCCCTTGATGATAACAAAATGTGTAAATGATGGAAAAATGAGAACTAAACATTCATAGTTTGTCTCGGAGGGCAGTCCCAAGAAGTAGGGGATCCGGGGCAGGGGCAGGGGCAGGGGGACAGGGAGCATGTGGGCAAAGAATCTCAATCCGCCAGTATCAAGTAAATGGAAACCTAATGTAAATCTGTATCTCCCTTTCCTCCGCATGAACTGGAAACCATGGACGATGGTGAAAACATACTGGCAAGCTGTCACGGAATATCGCTATGTCCGTCTAATTAGTTGCGACAAGGCGCACAAACTTCATGCGAACAGTTGGCTCGATGAAGACGATGAGCCCGGTTAGAAGCGGGGCAGCCCTCGACCTAACACATGATGGAGAGGGGCCGCTGTACAGTGGTTTAGCAGCTATGAAAACAGCAAGAGTGAAGCGGGTTATAAAGGAACACTGCCTGTCAATTCATAACGAATTGTGGCCAATTCCCTTGGGCGTGTAAAGAGCTTGCGATCTGTCGCAATTTTTCAAAGTAATTCGAAGGCCAGGATGAATGTTTATAGCTTTAATTGATACCTGTTATTGATGTTTCATTTTGTGACAATGCACTGTTTGTTTTTTTTTTAATTAAGGACGCTCTAGCAGTGTCGATAACAAAATTATAATTGTTATTATGTTATTTCAATGAAATAAACAAGAAACAAACTCCATATCATGGTAAATAAACAACTTAGGACTCCATCAGATCATGCAAACCATAGGTACACATTTTAACACAGGTGATTTTCTTAGAAACACGCCGATTCAGTTTCACGAAAAAAAAAAATGTTTCTTGCGGAAGTTCATTTGATGTTATGGAATGATTTCCGTTGATGCACTTAGAAATATCCACAGAGATAAAATGCGAAAAACGTAAATAATATTTACAATCAAAACTGAAAAATTAGAAATGCAGAACCAGAACTCTATGTCCTCATAAATAAAGCACTTATCCTAAATTAGAAATTTTGTCGGATAGGACTGAAAGCAGTCCAGGTTTCCAGGTTGCTTGAATCTCTTCTTTGCAGAGGATTTCCTTTGTGAAATGAGGATTGGTATTAATCAGTCAATCAAAGTTCTAATGCGCGAAAAAGAAACGAAAGGTTAAAATGGACTGAAAGAGAAATGAGAATATAACGAAGGGATGCCAGAAAAGATAATGATGATGGTAATGAATATAGCGATAAAGATGGTGAAGAAAGGGATGACAAATGATAAACAGAGGTCGATGCAAAGTAATCGACGAAGATTAAGACAAGAATGGTAGGAAAATGGTGACGAATTGGTAACGAAGACGGGGATAAAAGAAATGAGGAAGTTGTTTAGAAAATGGAGGACAAAGATAACTAGGATGGTGACGAATATGGTGACTAAGGAGGTGGTAAGGATGGTGACGAATATGGTGACTAAGGAGGTGGTAAGGATGGTGACAAAATTGAAGAGAATCCTGCCAAATAAGGTGACGAAGGTAATCACCAAGAAGGTGACAAACGAGGTGATGTTGAAAGTGACGAAGATGATGATGAAGGGGGTGACGTCGGTGACGAAGATGGTGAAGAATGAGTTGAAAAATATGTGACAATGGGACTGACGAATAAGGTGACAAAGATGGTGATGAGGACGGTGACGAAGATGGTGGCGAAGATGGTGGCGAAGATGGTGACGAAGATGGTGACGAAGTTGAATACGAAGATGGTGATAAAGATGGTCACAAAGATAGTGACGAAGATAATGACAAAAATTGTGACAAAAATGGAGAAGAAAAAGAAGAAGAAGAAGAAGAAGAAGAAGAAGAAGAAGAAGAAGAAGAAGAAGAAGAAGAAGAAGAAGAAGAAGAAGAAGAAGAAGAAGAAGAAGAAGAAGAAGAAGAAGAAGAAGAAGAAGAAGAAGAAGAAGAAGAAGAAGAAGAAGAAAAAGGAGGAGAAGTAGAAGAAGAAGTCCTGACAAATGAGGTGACGAAGACGATGACGATGATGGTGACGAAGAAGGTGACTTGGAAAGTGAAGAAGATTGAAACTAAGAAGTTGACAAAGATGATGACGAAGAGGGAGCGTAAAGAAGAAGAAGAGAAGAAGAAGAAGAAAAAGAAGAAGAAAAAAAATGAAAAAGAAAAAGAAAAAGAAAAAGAAAAAGAAGAAGAAGAGGAAAAGTTTCATTAAATAGTGCAATGACTAAATTGGCTTCATGATTGTCAAGCGCTCAGAAATATCTACCACCGCAAGGTGCTTAAGGCGCTCCAGTATTGTCTCGTTGGTAGCCATGCTACCTATTTCGATACTGCTAGCATTCAAGGAATTTTTTCTTACATTCCAAGTATCCATTCACAACACCTGACAGAAGAGTGGCAAATTAAGATTAAGTTCTTAATAAAGGACATTTAGTGGCATGCCGGGGCTCGAACCCAAGACCTTCTCATCTTTCTTCAACCAATTAAACCAAACAAACCTCTCCGACAAAATGCCCCTTTCTGTCAGCTTTCTATGGGCATGGGGAAGGGGAGGGAGGGGGAAGGGAGTCGTGTCAGGTGCTGATGCTCCAAACTTATTGACGGGAAATACAGGATCTATAGGGATTCACTGCTGATTAATGAGCGTCGTCCATACAGCCTTTCATCAAAGACAGGTTAACCGCATATGTGACTATGTTACATGGTAAACGTATACAAGCCAGTGTGTAGAGTCAGGAACAGGCTTGCCCTTAACATTGGGCAATTAATTTGGGATTTATCCTGACCTCGTGCAACCTCAATAATGTGGCCCCTTTTTTAATTAAAAACTACCACGCCCTTTCATCTCTTCATTAATGTATTGTAGTCTTGATTTCAGAGATTTATTGATTGTTAACTTCTGGTTTAAAATAAAATCATTAGAGTTACTCAGGTGGCGTAGTGTGGCTACTGTCATTGAGGGGGGGGGGGGCACTTTGTCTATTTTTACTAGATGGACGAGATGCATATATGTATGGTAGAGAGTACGGGAAGGATCATGTCCTCTTCTTCTCAAGTTCTTTTTGCTATTTGCTCTTTTTTCTGTCTAGCCCCTCCCTCCTTCTTCCCTCTTATTGTCATTATTATTATTATTATTATTATTATCATCATCATCATCATCATCACCATCATTATTATAACTATTATCCATTATCAAATATTCATATTATTAATACTATTGTCACCATTATCATCATCATCATCAATATTATAATTTTTATTGTTATTATTATCATCATTATTATCATCATTATCATTATCATTATTAATATCATTATATCTCAAGATGATCTAGCCATGAAGGCAGACTACGCGATATTTATTTTGCGGAACTGATACAACTGACATCGGGACGGTAAGGACAAAATACCTATTACTAGGTGTGTGTGACACTGAAACCTTGGCAGGTGGCTTAGTCCTGGAGCACGAGACTCGAGGGCGTTGCCCTTTCACCTATCATGATCCCTTTGTACGCCCCCTCCCAACCCCCCGAAAATACAATATTCCGCGAACGTGGGACACGCCAATGACTTTGCGCCACAAAGGAACACAAAGCAGAAAGGAAGTCATCCATTGTGATCCATATCATAAGACTGTGACGTCGAGCTTGGATCTGTTCGCATTGCTAGAAATTATTATATATTTGTGCTATCTTGGATCAGGCATCCAGGATCCAGGATTTTTTTTAAGCGGGGGGGGGGGGGGGGGCACAGTGCAGAAAAACATGTGGCAAGTTAAAAGGAAAAAAATTGTCATATTTTCAGATGTCTGTTGGGTAAAAAAAAATAGAAGGCGGCACATCTTTTGGGGTTGTGTACGTAATATATGCCAAGTGGGCTTGAAAAAACGGGGGCCCGTCCAGTTAGGCCACCTAAATCTACCAGTACCTTTGACGGTTGATTTTCTACATTCAGGGAGGGGGCAGTGTTCCCCAATAACTTGGGGATCAAATATATATATATATATGATATAATAATGGAGCCCACGTTTTCTATCAATGTGTGTGCCCCACTACACCCCCTCCCTATATTCTGAATATGGTTAAAGGAAAATGTTCCTCTTAGAAAAATAAGATTGTTGCCAGAGGTCTCCTTAACATCTCTTCCGGTCAAACTACCCTAACTGCGAGTCCAAAAAACGAAGCGGGGCAGTTCGCATTGCTATTCATTTTTTCATCCTCCACATCAGGTTGATCGGAATGGCATGCAGTTTACAAATCTCATATCGTATTCACCCTGTTCAGTGCAGCATTTCTTGATTCTGAAATGTTGCCGTAATTATTCTAAAGTGGTTTTAATATCTTTGTGATAAAAGAACTTACTAAGCTCTTCGTGCATGACGTATAGCAAAACGAATAAAGATGTAAAATACTGGTTTCACTGATTTGATATTTCCAACGTCGACTCTATTATTTTCAACAAAAACACCTCCTCCTAACAGCAAATCGTTAATGAATCGTCAATGAATCGTCAATGAATGAATGAACGAATGAACGAATGAATCAATGAATCAACGAATCAATAAGACCATCAGTTAACCGCAAAATTAATCAATAGAACCAGGATATTGTAAATGGGGTGGGGGGGGGGGGGGGGGGGTGGGGGAGGGGATGGAGACACAATTCAAAAACAAGCGGGGATGAAGTTGGTAATTTTTTTTTTCTTTGGTGCTAATTTACTGAAGAGAATCTCGTACAAAAGAAAAGTTGTTATACATTTCCAGTTTCCAGGCACCTATTGGGTCTAAAGTGCAAAAGGAGTGACATTTTGGGTTGTGTCATTAAAGATATGCCAACTGTGCTTTAAAAGGGGAGGTTGTGTGCCCCCCCCCCAAAAAAAAGTAGTCCTATGTAGGTCGCGGACACTGACGTGTTGAAAATCATCTTCCCAATCACTGTTTTTATTGTTTTTTGGACATAACACAGATGTCCACTGACCGAAGTTTTTAATTAGCGTGCAAAATTTTGATTGTCGGAATGGTCATGGTCATTTATATGGTCCAAGAGAAATCAAAGCCCATATCCAAATGATAATAATGACCGGAAATGACCAGTTATACCTGTCGGCTATTGGCATCAAACGTGTTTTTGTTTATACTCTTATCCGTATGCAATTTACTTCACTGTCATTTATCCGGAAAAAAAAGCTATGTGAAAGTAAAATACGTATATAAATATATAATAGAAAATAAAGATCTAATCGAAATATATCTTTTTGCCATTCTTCGCCTACAGTCACTTTGCGCAATATGTAACTGCCATATTTGATGTTTACCATGTGGATTGTATCTGTAAGCCTTCATTTATAATTAATGAATTATAACTCTTTCACCTTTGATCTGTTTCGAGGTGTACACTGTACGGCTGTTCATTGATATCAATCTTGGACAGTTCGCGTTTGATCATGATTAATTAAATCATTAATTTTAATCAGCATTAGAATGTGAAAACTGTCCTTGCAGTTGATGATTGTTTAGACTCGATATACATATTTAGTAATGAAACACATTTATGGTTATAGATGGATATTGGAAAGATAAGAATTTAATTACAGGGAATAAGAAGGGGTGTATACGTCAGTTCTTTGGGTAGATTATTTCAAATATATGTTATTTTTAAACACAGCAGGCAGAATAATATAGAGACGCTCATTACAAACAAACAAACAAAGCAAAACAAAAACAAATAAACAAAATCTATCATGTCATACCTCTCTCAAGCATAATATACTTAATGCCCCCTTTAAGTATAACATCGGGTATTTTTTAAAGCGCAAAATTCGTGGAATATAGACTTGTAAGACCTATGATAATAGATTCATGTTGTCATAATCATGTTTTGTTTGACCACATTACCATCGTCATAGGAAATCAAAAAACATTTCATAGAGCGGATGTCACTGGGAAAATCAGTGTTTAGAAACAAATAAAACATTCTGTATATGAAAAGCAAACACATTATATGGAAAGGAAAACATCCGAACTTCCGAGAAATTTTGCTCATAGATGTAGGAAATGAATCAACAAAAAAGACACAAAACCTTGAAAGAAATCCGACCAAAGATCAGAAAAGATTTTCTTGTGTCCACGGTCCACTAAGGTTTTCGTTCACTGCGGTCGACTCCGTCTGTTTGACTGTTTTGTTTGGTTGTTTTTTTTGAGTTGTTTTGTATCTTATTGTTCTTTTTGGTGCACTTTCCAAAATCGAATGACCCGGGTATGAAATGACATAATCATTAACCATCACAAATCATCCCTAGCGATGATTTAGTTTGGACTTATAGATGTTTATTTCGGTATCTCAATCAATGTAATTGAGATGAATTCGACTCGGTCAATTCCATGCGATGTGTACGTCTATGTATCAAGCATTGATCAAAGTATTTCTGATGAAACCTTTTTGGCTCAGGAGTGTGATCATAATTGTCATCATAACATCTTAATCACTGCCGAATCACCAGTAATGATCAATTATTTTGTAATCGTTCGCATTTGTCTCCAAATTCTAGTCGCTTTCACTTTAAGCCCAGCTTTATAATGGTCAAATTAATGTTTTGAATTTCAGCATTTCGCACGTGAGAATGTTAAAAGTGACGATTTTTCGGACACCGTTTTAATATATGAGTTATGCTGAATATGAATATGAAATTCTAGAAGACCAGCAAAAACTGATGCGAGTTTGCCTACCTGAGAGCTAACAATTCAAAAGCAAATATGAATACTTGTAAATTTAGTTTCAGGGGACCTATAGATTTAAGTCCTACCTGAAGAGGATATTATGGGGATGAGTTCCTTAACCAAGGGCACCAGCGCTCTCACTTGACCTCGAATCTAAGTTACACTCATACACCTTCACCACTAAGTCTGTCCACTGAGCCAACGGTCCTTTACAGGTGAATACTTAACCCCTGTGACTTATGCATGTGACACAGCGGTGTGAAAAGCTATTCACCCCGTCACGGTCAGGGTTTGTCGCGATACTCGAAAACGCCAAAAGGGGTCCTAGTTTCTGCGCCGCAATCATAACAAATAGAACTACAAGGCCACTGAGTAAGATTAGAAAGAGTGAACTTTTGTCAACCGCCCTATTTTCAAATAGAGGACGCACATATTAAGGTAGTTTTCAAGTTCATATCGATGATATCACTTGATTTTCTTTTGCCTGTTCATGAAAATTACGAGCGCCTTTTTATAATCAATAGAATTTTTGTGATTTGAAATGAAGAAGTAAGAAAATGTGACAAAATTTGTTCTTAGGGTCTTTTGAATCCTTTCTAGTAAAATACGAAAGGTTCTCAAACAGGGAACGAATTTTTACTATAATCTAATCATGCTAATCCACTTGCAATTATTGTATTTGAATATTGCTACATTTCTATAGATAATCATGTCGGAAGTTGCTACGTTTTCATACGATTTGATTGAATGATATTGCCTTTGCCCCCCCCCCCCCCTCTCTCTGCCTTTCCCACAAACTATCTCTCTCTCTCTCTTTCTCTCTCTCTCTCTCTCTTTCCCGCTTTCTCTCCTTTACTTCCTATTCTTATTTTTCCCTCCCCTATATAAAACTCACAAGTCCATGTAATGCATGTATAATTATTATCGGACGCTATTAACCATGACCGTGAAAAATTATTGGCACTTGTTTGGCACAACCTCACCAGATTCAGACCTCACATGTGATTCTGTTAGAGGCCGGATTATGAGGAATAACAGTTGTATTTTTCTTTTTCCAAAATGATACAGGCGATATTTGAAGAGACAGCCTTTCAGATAATTACCATTTCATTCTCCCATTCCCCCTCGGGAGCTGCCATGACTAATATTCTTCTTTAAATTTTGAGGGGGGACGTAATCCTTAATCACTTGTTGCAACAGCGTATCGTGGGACCAGCAAGATCAACTAATTTTTAACTTATTCTTAAAACAAAAATACAAGATTGATCTCCATTCAATTTCTGAAGAGCAGTACTAAAGTCTCTTCCTCGACCAATCAGTAATAGTCTTTCAATAAGAATGCCAAACACTGATGGAATCTTCATTCTGATTGGTTGATTGGACACTTGATCGTAAGGATTTACGTTCAACCGTGGAGCTGTTCTAATGAAAATAAACAACGTTTTTTCCTCAAACAAATGATATAATTTCAGATTAGATTATATAATTTCACCTTTTTGAGATAATGTAATTTTCTTTGTTTCTATCTTTGAAACTTCAAATCTCTAAAAGTATTATTACATTGTTTTGATAACCTTGAAATATCTAACTTCTATTGAATTACGATAATTCTGTGAGGTATTCTTTAATAAACTTACTAAAACTGTTTTGTTTGTTTTTTTTTTCTTTTTGTTTGTTTGTTTGTTTGTTTGTTTGTTTTGAATGAGAGGAGTTTTTACGGGTTCAGGCTCCTTGACCCTTTCCACGTATCGGAGGGGACTAGGTCTCATTTTAGACCGAGAAGTCTGCTCAACACACCGAGCCGGATTGTCCAGAAGATACGACGAAAAAAACAAAAAACAAAACAAAAAAAAATCAAGTGGAGGGACCGTCTTTGATGACCGGACATGCAAACTCCTCGACAAAAGTAAATTAATTGAAAACAAAAATAATAAAAAGAAGTACAGAAACCCACACGTAGATGGCGTCAATATTCGGAACCGAATCGTAAGCTAGAAATCCGAAACAACAACAACAACTAAAACTAAACAAGAACGCTAGAATGCTAGTCCTTATTCTCCTCTAAAATTTTGATGAATGTTGTGCTACAATACCAAACACTCCATTTACTTGGTGAAAGTTTCCGTAGTCTTACGGTTAGAATAAATCCCCCTTTAAAAATACCAAATATTCCCCGTAACTGTAACAAGTCATAATCTAAAACAAAGTGAACTAGCAATTTAATATTCAAATAAATGACTGCACAATCAAGTGCACTATAGTCAACAAGAGAAACCCCTCTCAGACTAAAATAAAGTTTTCCAAATAAATACATTAATACATCATAGGAAACGTGTAGATAGTCAAATGTCTGCTCAATTACTCAAGCTCAAATCACTTATCAATTTTACTATTTACCCCTTAGCACATTAACACAACTCAAATCAGAATCACTTGAAAGAAACACTTGCAATTAACTGTAGCACATGTTTCGCCTCGTCATGCTAATAAAACACGGCACATTATCCATAACCATACTACATATCTTTTTACAACTGCTCTCTGTTTAATCCTTAAAACGACACCCGAACCTCAACAGATGGCGAAAACCATCACAATCTTGTCACAAACATCTCTCCCCCGAAATTCATTGAGAATGGATTTAGATTCATACAAAAGGAAAACAAAAATATAACTTGGCAAGCTTTCATTGTATGACTGTCGTTGATGCCACGCAATAACAATAGCTCATCTTGTATGAGAAGTGGCCGTGGACGCTACACAGGTTGATAATTTTTCCCCGTTTCATATTAAATTTATTTACGTATCATGCACGCCCATAGTTGTAATCTTCAGCTGTTGCAAATTGCTGCCAACATTTCTGCCCTCTGAGCTGTAAACGAAAACCGCGAAGTTCGATCACTTTTTTTACCACGTAGTTGTATTTCGTCATTGTGTTGAAACAAGGAGGCAAGCTTATCCAGTACCTCATTGGTTGAAACATCTCCCCCCCCCCCTCTCTCTCTCTCTCTCTCTCTCTTCTCTCTCTCTCTCTCTCTCTTTCTCTCTTTCTCTCTCTTTTTTCTCTCTCTCTCTCTCTCCTTCCCTCTCTCTTTCGCTTGATTATCAATTTCTTACCATTTTTAGGATAAATATGCAGGTATTTCTTATTTCATTTTCCAAGCTTTTAGCATTTTTTTCTTGATATGAATAGTATGTTTATTTATTTTTTGCAGAGAAAAAAGTCCATCTTCTATTATTCAGAATATTAAGTAAATGTAAATCATTTTTCCTGATATATAATGTAAAATTTTATTGAATAATTTCAAGATATAATTTTCGACTAAGTCCTTTCCATATATGTCAAATGCTGACGAAGTGGAGAAATAAGAGAAGTTTTCGAAGTTTTTAGTTTGCCTCAATCTTTCTCTAGAAATTGTGATGCTTCGAAAGTTTGCCGCACTTGCCATGGATTTAGAAATGGATATCATCGAACTGTTGTACCAGTAATTTATTCATCAGTCATAAAGGACATTTGAACTGTTATTATTATCATTTTACACCCCCCCCCCCCCTTTCCTATTTTGTAGGCAAACATTGTTCCTTGGGTCTTGCAATATCGGTGACGTCATACATCCGACTTGTATATAGCCACTCTCTTACCAAGAGCAGAAACTTGGCTCGTAATTTAGTCCTCCTTAATCCACAGTCAAGGGTAGCGAGTATTGCGAACTTCCACATCATAGACTCTTGGTAATGCTGTAACGGACTTGGCTTCATGAAAATGAGCAAAATGATTTTGTTTTTGTACGATTTGAACAGGAAATTTTGTCGTTTTCATTGTTTTTGTTCAGGAAACGAGGGATCCCTTTTTTGCCTTTACCTCTAAGCTTCTTGATCTCTGTTATTGGTCAAGTATAGCTTTGATGGAACAATCCATGTTCATGATGTCGATGTGTTGAAAAAGAAGGACTGAGAGCGATAGAAGTTGAAATGGAGTGGGGTGGAAAGAGAGGAAAGGAGGGAGAGGAAGAGAGGGAAGAGAGCCGAGGAGAGAGGGGATAGCGGGAAAAGGAGAGAGGGGGAGACAAAAGTGGGGAAGAGAGAGACAGGTGGAGAGAAGGCGAGGAGGAGACCGGAAGGAAGAGAGGAGGAGAGGGGAGGGGTGAAGGGGGGGGGGGGGGAGGGGGGAGATAGGGGGGGAGGGGGGGGGGGGGGAATAGGGGGGAGAGAGGAGATAGGGAGGGGGAGGTGAATAGGAGAGAGAGGAGATAGGGGGGGGGATGAAGAGGGAGAGGGGAGATAGGGGAGGGGGGGGGGGGGGAGGTGAATAGGGGAGAGAGGAAATAGGGAGGGGGAGGTGAATAGGGGAGAAGGAGATAGGGGAGGGGGTGAAGAGGGGAGAGGGGGGATAGGGGAGGAGGGAGGGAGGTGAATAGGAGAGAGAGGAAATAGGGAGGGGGAGGTGAATAGGGGAGAGAGGAGATAGGGGAGGAGGGGGAAGGTGAATAGGGGAGAGAGGAGATAGGGAGGGGGAGGTGAATAGGGGAGAGAGGAGATAGGGGAGGGGGGTGAAGAGGGGAAAGGGGAGATAGGGAGGAGAGAGGATATTTCTTACTCCAAAGAGTTACAAAGTTCGTGTAAGTAACTACAAAGAGGTAAAAAATAAGAAGGAAAGAAAATCCCTATTTTTATCACTATCTTCTCGCAACTCCTCTCTCGCCCAGAGTTCATTTTAGAAAGTCTAAACATAAAATCTTCTGATACCAACATCTTATGATATTGGTCTAGGTTACCAATGACACGATACCCAAATTGTGGTCAGTAATTAATTAATTCTTAGATCCATTGATTGGAACATTAAAGGCGTGTCTCTTCGTCGGGCTATGAAATTTCAGTCCCTGCCGATTATTTGAGATTCGATATCTAATATGGAACAAATTATCTAATTAACACAATCTCTAATTAATTGTTTGTGCTTTGGACTTTTCAGTCAGGTTCATGGGGGTACCAATAACCCTAAGACTTGCCCTTCCTTAAATCGTTTGCGATTTAAAGGTATACATAATGAACAATTTGGTCAACACATGCGGGAAATTCGAATGAATGAAATTTTCAGAACAACGAACTTTCGGAAAAAGCAATCATCGGAAAAAAGAAAAGTCGGAATGACGAGCATTCTGAATGATGAATCCTCGGTTAAACGAAAATCCAGGAATAACTTCGGCTACGAGCATGACGAGAACCTTCAAAATAACGAATATTCGGAGTAACGTATATAATTGTATATAAGACTATTTTGTGAATAACGAACATTTAGAATTACGAACCTTTGAAATACAGAGCTGTAACAATATTAATCAAGGTTTGACGAATACTTTTGCTGACTCACATTTTTTGGTCCCTAAAGTTAAAATCAAGATGAGAGTGGAGACATATCGTAGTTCATAGGCTATATTATTTGCAAAAAAGAAATATGAATATAAAACTACCACAATTAAAGAGAAAATTACTTTTACACCTGTTTTAGTCAAACTTGTGCAACAGTAGGCCTGATATTGAAATCGTGTCACTTAAAATTCCCAAAAGAAATCCGAGCTAAAATCAAGTGAAACTTAATCATGGTATTGGTCATCAGGAATTACTAATTAGGAATTGTATGCACCGAACTGAAATGGGATAGCAAATTCTTAGTAATCCAATTTGTATTCTAACGCTTAGCAAGGACAAAGTCTACTAAAATGATATGAAAGCCTCGATTTTTTTCAATACTGAAGTGAAATCACAACTTCAACCATCTGATGGGTGATTATACGTACTATATTGGAAGAATTGATATTTTGACAACATTTCGAGCCAGTCGATTACACAAAATAGATGATAAAGTTGATAAAATTTTGTTTTGTGAAAATCATATACAGATATCAGAAAGAAACATTAGTCAATAGTCATCTTTCGAATGATTTTTTTTTTCATTTAAGGTGGAATAAATGTAAAATATCCATGTTGCATAAAAGGGACAGAAAGAGATTCCATATTTCAGCTAAAATATGAATCGCTCTTATGTGACGATCGGTATGGACCTTTTAGAGCACTTTATGATCCCAAACAATGCTCAAGTAATTGTTTGTATGACTGTTAGGTTTGAAACTATATATATATATATATATATATATATATATAATGTGAGAAATCAATTGAATTGAATGAGAGAAATAATTTGCGTAGCTAAATTCATTGTTCCTCCTTACTGACTTCCTTTTTGTGGAAATAACTGCAGGGTTTGCAAAAACTGTCTCCGCCGGGAGTCGAACCCGGGTCTTTGGCACTGTACGCCAAACGCCTTAACCACTAGACCACGGAGGCGGGTTGAGTGGTATTCAGCTACACCAGGTACAAACACCGACAGGCAGCCCTTGCAATCCTTCGCAGTTAATTTATTCCTTTTCTTTGAGGGACAGGGGAGTACTGAACAATGAAAAGCCGCAATATACAAACATTTATATATATATATATATATATATATATATATATATATATATATATAAATGTTTGTATATTTTTCTACTTTCCAAGATATAAACTTTTGAAGTATTGCTCTCTAGGCCTGTTATTCTTTGACTATTTTAGTTTTAGCAGGTCCGTAGTAATGAATTCCATCTGTCCATTATTAAGTTTGAAACAATAGGAAATTATTTTGATTATGATGATTTTACTATTGAATTGTATGGTTTTGTTTAAAATCATTGTTTGCTATATAAGAACATGAACCTACTAGAGATGATTAAGAACAAGGAAATACAAAATGATCGCGTTCTGCAATCAATTAGTGATGGATTTAATGAAGTTCTCTTCCAAGATTAAACCTTCAGCCAAGAATATTCTGAGGCCACTGTTAATAAATTCAACAAACTTCACCGTGAAAGCCAGATATTTTTAGTCACTCAAACACAAAGCAAGTTCTATTCTTAACAAAAGACATCTCGCTCGTCATTGTTATCATCTTTAAAAGTCAATTTCTCACGCCAAATTCTGTAAGTTGTTAATTAATTCATTATTCTTGGCTTCTGTTCAACTGATTGTTAAGGTTACATGTCGTTTTTCGGAAGATTCGTATTCCGAAAAAAATTGTGTAGGGTTCTACTGCATTTTCCGAATAACGAACCGTATTTCATTTCCGGAATTATGAACTTTATTTTCTTTTCGGAATTACGAACCCTATTTCATTTTCGGAATTACGAACCTTATTTCATTTTCGGAATTATGAACTTTATTTTCTTTTCGGAATTACGAACCCTATTTCATTTTCGGAATTACGAACCTCCTGAATATAACGAACCTTCGGAGTAATGCATCAAATGTTCGGAATTATGAACCCCAGCCATGGGAAATTTGTGTTTCGGAATTATGAACCTTCGGAAATATATACGAACCTTTCGGAAATATATACGAACCTTCGGAAAAACCGAATGCCCCCCATTCAGGTGGGCATGATTTTGAAAATATTAAGTATTGCCCTTACAGCTTTCGTGAGAATATAATGAGTTTATATTGTTGTTGTTGTTGTTGTTTATAGCAAGTTTTAGAGAAAATATTGAAGACCCCACTCCCTAAAAAGGGGGAAAACACGCATATATTTCGTTCAATTTCAAAGGTACATCGGCTTTACGATCAGAAGGCCTAAATAATCTACATTTGCCACTCATTTTGTGCTACTCTAAGACCAAATCAACTAACAGATGAGTTGTAAAAACATATTGTGCAGCTTTCTTCCCTCAAATGAAAAGAATTAAATAAATCTCACACGGACAAAATAATTTCACCTAACCACAAATAAAAAATTTCACTGCCCAGTTGTATAGGAGCTGCTCGATATGAATACTATACCTAATGTTCCTTTTATGACATATGGATTAAAGAAAACATAATTGTTGTTGTTGTAGCCTCACTGGTTGGTTCTAATCACCTTGTACAGTTCTGCTCTCCGCCCCCTTATTCCATTATCAACGATTATCGTCTTATTACTTCTATACAAAGAGCTTACACTAAATTTAGTCTGACCAGCCGCGCGCGCGCGCTTTTGCCCCCTGTTCTGCACCTGTCGTCTGCTCAGCGAATCCCTCACCCGCCGTCACCCCGCCCCGCTGGGACCTTTTGTTCGCTGGGTCATTGTTCAACTGATTTCTGACCACATCGCCCCGCTCGCGCGCCACTGACGAACAGATTGAGACCTCAATTTCTTATACCCTCGATGACACTTCGTGTTTTCTTAAGAGGATCTGAAGTTATTTTTTCCCCTTTTCGATATTTTTTCTTTCTCCCCCTTTCTTCCACATTCTGCCCTCTCTCATTTTCTCTCTCTTTCCCTTTCCCCCTTTCTCTTAAAAATAGTGCTTTAATTTTACTTTAATTAATTTATCCTTTTCCCCACAACAGTGTCTTTGTTTCTTCTTTAATGTTTTTCATTATTTTCCATCTCCGTTTATTGGATGTGGGTTGTCGTCATAAGAACACCGCGCGCTTCACTGCCACCAAAAACAAATCCAAACGATTGTATGATTAATAGTGGACGACTTTCAGCTTCACTTTGTTTGCACCAAAAAAAAAAAAAAAAAAAAAAAAAAAAAAAAAAAGATGACAATTTTTTGATGAAATGGCCGTAATCATTGTCCAACTCCAATTTGTAATTAACTGACCACATTCACTGGACATCTGCCACAAAAAACGCTGGTCATCACGGAGGGATAGAAATTAATCACTCTAGAGCTTCACGCGTTTCATATTTTGTATGAAAACATTAAATGTCATTCTCAAGAAACCTCAAAATAGGACAATCTGCTGTAGATTGCGTACGATAAAACTTAGAAGCGTTGTTGCAATTAAGATCTGTCTATTAGAGTCAGAAGGGCGTTAACCCTATTATATGTAAAAGTATAAGTTTTAAGCCCTTCTGCCTCTCGGCAGCAGGTCTTTAGGAAGGGAGTATATCATGTATAAATTATGGAGGGGGCATTTAAATTTGTTTTTGTTCCATTATTTGTCTTGCTCTTGCTCTTAATGTTCATTTTCATTTGTTTTAATTGATCTATTTATGACACGTTTAGGTCAAAGGCCTATTTGAACGCAGTTTTACCATACTTCTATAGCAGGTTATCATGAATTGAAGTTCATACGAGGCTTGCAGATTTTACCAGAATGTACACTCATGTACCATTTTATAAAACTTGAAGAAACGCGTTTGTTTTATATAGGCACGTGAAGGGTTAAAACCAATATTTCCGCTGAATTTAATATTATCGCTAAGTTTCATTTCTCTCACAAACTTCATGAAGTTATTTTGAAATTAAGATTCTTTTAATTATGCTCAATGGAAATTTCATTTGTTATTCCAGAGAATAAAGCTGTACAGATCTAAAACGTCGAATCGAATTCACAACTTCGGGGGGGGGGGGAGGGGGGGGGGGAGACTGTACAGCTTTATAGGACACTATTGACGATAATCCGCAGCACGCGAACGCGCGTGCGTATTAATAACCCCCTACACATTATTGTCAACCTCAAAATTACGAACCTTCAGGGGTCACGCTGACCCCACCCCGCCCCCATCTGTCTCTAACGACTATCCGCAAATGGCAATATTATTTTTTTAATGGTTACAATTGTGTGGGGCGTGGTTTGACGGCAAAGCAGGAGCTTGAGGCAGTGGTCAGTGAAATGACGGAGCTGCTTGAGTTACTAATTCAAAATACCCCTTAAGATTAAAAGAGCATAAAACAACGAAGAGGTCTGTTTGTTTCTTTCGAATATTCTCCGAAGTCCCAAGCCCACATGTCTGCGGAGTGCCATGAGGGCGTTAGAATTAATTTGACGCCCTTATTGTTCTCATCAGAATTAGAATGATCTTCATATCATACTGTTCTTGCGATTCTAGTTCCTCTTTTTCTTATTCCATTTTGTCACCTTCCTCGCATTCTCCTTCTCATCCTTCTCTTTCATCTATATGCCTACGCCATCTTCGGTTTCTCTTTTCTTTTTTTCATTTTCATTCTCTTCCCATAAATATCCTCAGTTCCCCTTTACCCCTCTTTTTCCACCTCCATCTTGTTTATGTCCATGTCATTATCCATATTCTAAAAAATTACAAGTTAAAGCTCCGGTAAATGGGTTTGATGTCGAACAATAAGGCGAGAATGATAAAATATTTCCCCGATCTTGTAACAACTGATGGATTATGCCCCGAAATAGGGGTGACGCTCTTATATTTTAAAAATGGAATTTACCTGCCAAATTGCAACATGCATCAGTTAATAGATGCTGATTAGCTAATATGAATTGGTGGATATAATCATTGAAACTATACTGGACAGAGTCTTACAAACTGTTTATTTTCTTGGGAACTTTCTTGGTGGTGCACATTTTGATGCATGCCCCTTCATTTTTCTTTTTTACTTGCTAATCATTTCAACAGTTTAACAAAAGTGCCGGTGAAGAATTATAAATCAGGAGGAAACTTTAAGCAGAATGCAACTTGTTAAAATATAAAAGTTGGTCAAGAATTAAGAATTAACAGAAAACTTGTATCGTCGTTTTTTGGGGTTTTTTTTGGCTATAGATCATTCTCGCATTTTTGCTTTCAGTCAGATTTCTGCTACTTGTCGGGTGCATGTTGATACATTCGTTATTAAACTAAAATATTGCATTTAATTGTGTGTGATAGTATTATTTAAGACTCATTATATTTTCTCACAAAATTCGATTGAATCAAACCCTAATTTTATCAGTTGATTTATGCTGAATATATACCGCTACCAATTTCCATTATTTCGTTGATAACCCAGCATGGCGGATGATAGAGAGCAGATTGTTCAAAACTTTCCTTTGTTTTCTTGACATTTCTTTACATCGAATGAAAAAATCGAGGGTGAAGGTGCATCTGTTTCCCAAATTCATTCATTCCAATCTCTTTTTTTTCTCACTACGAACGATTTCAATTCTTTTCTTCAACCCTCGCGTTCCCCAATTTTTTTTTTCTCCATTTTTTTCAAGAAATCCAAACGCGTGCACTCGGGTTGAACTTGAGGCGAAACTGAACGTACGCGTGCCATGTTCGAAAAAAACAATTTATTACACCACCCCATTCCGAAGCTCGACCAACTCTTTTATTTGTGTTAAGATTTCCAACCGTAAATCACAAAGTATTTATTATGGGGAGAAGCATTTCTTTTCTTCCTTCATTCATCCTCTATTTACTAGCCATTATTTCCATGTCTTTGTTCGTTAGCAAGATCCAAGAAATGCATGCAACAGGTGACACGCCGCGTACTAAACGAGACCTGGCTCGCGCGCGCGGTTTTTGCGGGCTTATTTTCATTTTTCTGCCCCCTTTTTTTTTCTTCCTCCGATCGGCTGTAGATAACAAAACTTGAGTAAATCTGACAAAAAAAAATGGCTATCCTTCTGCCACGTGCCAGGGAACAATAGACCCCAAATCGGGGGTCCATTGACGAGAGGTCACTCTATTTGGCTGGCAGGTGTCGTCGTGAACCTTTCTCTTTTTTTCTTCGATTTTTTTTTCTCGATGGAGTGAAAAGGAAAGGTTATGGTGTTTTTGTTGTTTTGTCTGCGAGGAGATGGGGGGCATGTGGCGGAGTGGAGCGTTCGTGGTTAGTGGTAGATGCCTGCAGACACGCTAGTGCATTCCTCTGCAAGAACCGCCGCAATCCGATGCAGTCGGAGCGAGCAAGCGGCGAGGCGACGGATGGAGTGCGACAGCTCGAGCGGGCTGCACCTGCTCGCATCGCCCGCTTTCCAGGCCCATCAAGTCGACGGACTTGTTTGTTCTCCCCTATTGTCGGCCGTCTAGTAAAATAGACACAATCCTTGGTCGGATAATAGCCCCAGCTTCTCGGCAGCGATTCGACCAACATTGTCATGCATCGGCATGAATGGACGACACACGAGCACTGGCTATTATTCTTTTTCTCATTCCCATCCATTCCCATACAACTCTTTTATGTTTTGTTGACAACATTTTCGGGGGCTGTTCGGGACGGCGTGTGCGCACCGGCCACGGACTCGGCGCGCCCTTACTACAAATCTTGATTTATATTTTATGAATGAATGATTGTTCTCAGGCCCCCTGCGGCAGGTGCACGACTCGCTCGCCTTGTTCCACCCTCCGTCGTAATCCCCACACGTGCTTACTACTATAATATGGCTTATATCGAACAAAACAATTGTTTTTCCCCCCACTTTTTTCCCCCTCTCCCCTTTCTCTCTTCTTCCCCTTCCCCGACCTAGTCGGCTGACTTATATTGCCGTCATGTGGCGAAGCAACATGTTAGGGCGCGATGATAGTTTTTCATCCTTTCTTCTCCCTTTCGAAATTTGGCGGGAATTTTACAGGTGCTCTGTTTCTTCGTTCTGATCTTGACTGAGTGAATGAATGGCCACTGGGTCTTTCATTCATAAAAATCAAACAACAGACTTTGGGATAAGTGAATAATGAGACCAAATTTTTGCGCGCGAAAATGCAGCCTGTTTGTATAGTACTATACCAGTATATCGTACGAAATAGAATATCGGAATCATTTGTAAACAAAGTTAAAAGTAAAAAAAAAAAAAAAAAAAAAAAAAAAACAGTCAGTGTTTAAACTCTTAAATTATAGGATTAGGTTCAACAGCAAAGGGGAATCGAATAACAATGATGACAAGTAGCAAAAGTGCGGGATCAATATAGGATGAAAGATAATTTCTTTACAAAACATTGCACAAAATGAGATGACTTCGAAATGTTTTACAGAAGGGAGCAGAAAAGTTATCGCTTTTGAGTTTGATGATCATTTTTACATTGTATAAACTATCATTTTCTCATGTAAACATAACATTCATTAGTGTAAAAGTGCACCATATAACTGGTATATAATTTACAATCTTACAATATTCATTGAAATATATCTCAAGAGTTTTTCTTTCTTTCTGTTACATATCGTTAACTGTTGTATTTCATTCACTTTATCAGAAAGTACAGACTACCGTACATCGTTACATTTGTATTGGGGGGTGGGGGGGGGGGGGTGGTGGTAAAGTGCTTAAGGGTACCCATGTTTCTTCTTTATCTATATATATATGTTTTGTTATGTTTTATATCATCTTTTGAAAAAATCTATGAGTCATAACCATGAATCATTTAGCAAATGTTTAACAGGTTGCAGATGATAAGCCTATTGATTTCGAAGAAAGAAAAGTATGAACATATCTCTCTCTCTCTAAAAAAAAGAGTGAATTTTCACTGTTTTCACTCCCCCGGGAGTCACGTCAGTAATCACTTGTTTAGGAGTGAATATCGAGTGACTATCGAGTGGCTCTATAGTTCATATGCGTTATGTTTGAATGATGAGTTTCTTCTACAATGTAAATACTTTATATGATTTATGAATTGGTATCGAAAAATAAATGAATCTTAAATCTTGAATCTTGAATATCTAAAAGGAAAAGAGTGGAGTTTCACTCTATTTTTACTCTATTTTCATTCCCCCAGGAGTGACGTCAGTGATCACTCGATTTAAAAAAAAAAAATTTTTTTTTTTAGAGTAATGATAAACATAATGCACTAGAAAGGAACGTATAGACCTACCGTATGAATAAATTATTAACTTGGCAAATAACTCTAACGAATATTTTTAATGGTTAGTGGGAGACCACTAATATGAATCATCAATTATATGAATTCATAATTACACTTGTAAATATACCATTCTGTGTTTGATATTCAATTGAATTAAAACATTTCTTTTTTCATCAGTCATATCATCATATAATTTTCCCCCTCTTTTTTTTGACCGTGAGAAAAAAATTGTAAGGTTTAGACAAAGTTGAAATAACGGTTATCATCAGCTGTTATAGCGAGCAAGTGTTTACTGTCTGTAACATAACAATGGTTTCAGTCAATGTTATAACAATGAAAATGTTTTCTCTTTGTTCCGAAACATACTCAATCATTCGAACATGGTCGAGGACACTATTGCAATGTTCGTCAGAATCGAGATGACTGCCTTGTGAGCTGGTTTGCCAGTCGTCTGGAACGGGATAGGAAAAGGGGGAGGGGCAGTCTGTCTGTCAACCTTTTTTGAATACTCCGCTAGTTCTATATATATTGCACTGTGTTAAAGGCCAAGTCCACACTAATATCAAGCTGATTTGAATAAATAGAGTAAAATTAAACAAGCATAACAGTGAAAATTTTATTGAAATCGGATGTAAAATAAGAAAGTTACGGCATTTTAAAGTTTCGCATTATTTCTTGAAACAGTGATTATGCATAACATGGGCGGTATGCAAATGAGTGAACCGATGCACACACTCACTTTTCCTTATGTATTTTATTATATGAAATACATATATTTCAATTTTTTGCTTCAATAATGTAAAACATGGTTTGACTCCTTATGGAACATGTAAAATCATCATTATTGTAACTTATTTGGATACAAGGGAGAGATTCTTTATTATCACATCCATAAAAATTGAAATATTTGAAATTTCATATAATAAAATACATAAGGAAAAGTGAGTGTGTGACATCATCGGTTCACTCATTTTGCATACCGCCCATGTTATGCATATCATTGTTTCATAAAATAATGCAAAACTTCAAAATGCCGTAACTTTCTTATTTTACATCCGATTTCAGTGAAATTTTCGCTGTTATGCTTGTTTAATTTTACTCTACTTATTCAAATCAACTTGATATTAGTGTGGACTTGACCAGTCCTTTAACATCATGAGTGTGTATGTAACTACAATCAAGGAAGTATTACACCTCCTTGGTATAATGCACACGCCTGTATACAGGGACGGCGCTATGATTTTAAAGGGAAGGGAAGGGTGGGATTCGGACTAACTAACCGAAAGTTTTGTCGAAAATTGTCAACGAGCACAAACCAAAGCTTTCATATTCTAAGCTTTGCCGACAGAAGTTACGAAAGTCATTTTTTTTTTCAACAATAAAAAGGGTGATAACTAAATATTTGGCGATGTCAACTTGAGATGCCTTCTTCATGTTGAAGTTAATGAGGATGGTTGTATGGGTCAAAGCCCCATACCCCTCTAGGGCATGGGCGTATGAGGGGGCTGGGCCTTTATAACACTTGTTGAATTACGTTTACCCATACTTATAGCCCTCACCGAAAACCCAATCGCACCCCAAGCCTATTATGACGAAACAAGACCCAGACCAAACGTCGCCGTTCAGCAACACACCGGGTCATCATGAAAACATAAAAATCATCATAATCACTCTTTCTAAAGGCCACCGCACACCTTACGATCGGTCTGCGATCCGATTTGTGAAACAAATCGCTATGGCATTGAATATTGACATTTTAACAAATGAAATCTAACCTATTCAGGTTCTGAAAAGTAATATGAATACTAAACACAGGGTTTGGGTGAGCTGTCAGCTTTCTACAAGGAATAAGGGCAAAATTAGTTTCAAATCGTAGGCAGACGTACGATTTTTGTGACGTCACTACGACTCGGAGCCGATTTGGCCATTCCACCGACGAGAAAACTCGGCGAAGGCCATATTATCGATTTCACTACCTGTATGACTATTCAGACCCTCTCAATCAAAAATATTTTTCGTTTTTAAATGATTTGTCGTCAAATGATATTAAAGTTTCTTCTGAAATCGGATCGCAGACCGATCGCAAGGTGTGC
Source organism: Heliocidaris tuberculata (assembly GCA_025618425.1). NCBI lineage: Eukaryota > Metazoa > Echinodermata > Echinoidea > Camarodonta > Echinometridae > Heliocidaris > Heliocidaris tuberculata. The sequence goes on along the minus strand of CM046845.1, from coordinate 7,191,699 downwards.
GGTGGCCTTAAGAGATGAAATCGCGCAAGATGACCACTAATGATAATTCTTACGTCAATTTCTTCGTCAATAACCTAGGTTTCATTTACTAAATCCTATAATGAGAATCAATAAGGCATTATCATTATTTTTCTCTTTATGGGGATTTAGTTTTTGTTATCTTACATCGTCCAATGAAGCCACGTCTCTCCTTTATTTTTTTCCTTCAGATGTTTGTGACGTCACTTAAAGGGCAATCCAACCTTGGTAATAAGATGATTTGTGTGAAAGTAGAAAAATAAGAAAAACAGGATGGTGAAAGTTTGAAAGAAATCGGACAAGGACTAAGAAAGTTATGGATGTTTGAAAATTGAGATCACTACATCTATGCGAATCTCAAATTGGCAATTTGGTGAGTCGATTGTGACATTTTTGTGGACAACTCTCCCATTGGTCGTACACAAAAATATCATTAATTTGCGGTTTTCTTTAAGGCTCTTTTACCCTCGGGGCAGTACTCAAAATATATTGGATATAGCATATTGTTATAGGTCCTCATGAAAGAAAAAGATCCTACTGAGTAATACATTTTGAAAAAAGTGAAATTTTAGTCATTTTGTGTGTTGGAGCGAATGGGGGAGTTGTCCACAGCTACATCACAGTGACATTACCTATTCGGCCAATTTGAAATTCCCATATGTATAGTGATTACAACTTTCAAAAATTCATAACTTTCTTATTGCTTGTCCGATTTCGTGCAAACTTTCACCAATCTGCTTCTCTGATTTTTCCTCTTTCTTTCAAAGCAACTTGCTATTAAGGTTAGATTTCCCTTTAAACGACTTCGACGAAGAATATCAAGTTTATTTTTTTCTAGCTTGAAGGTAGTAGTAATCGTGCGTTCTGGTATAAGGACGCATAATATGTGTTTATGAAAACAATATTGACACCATAAACTTTAGACTACTATCCAAATATTGCTGTTGTTTGTTTCCAAAAAGATTTTGGTAGAAAATGTAAAAAAGCTGAGTAACAATCAACAACAGTAAGGAAATCAAGCTAATGATCCCGACCACGTGCATAACACGTATGTAAAAGTACGAATTCTATCAAAATTTTAACCAAAAATTATCGAAAATGAGATATAAACTCAATTAGGTTGTATACGTTTTGGACATTCTCTGCCAATTTTCTTAAATTGTAAACATATGAATATCATTATTCCCAGTCAAGTAACATTTTTTTCTACTACCTCCATTTTTGTTGATTTCTATCGTAACCATGCATTTCACGATAAGAGCTTTGATTGTTTAATTTCAGATCATTGTTTGCAAAAGGCTTGGAAACTTTCGTATCAAACCATGATAGATGTACATCATGTAATTTATCCCATATATGAAAAATATGAAGGCTAAAAATGAGACAGATTCGGAAACTAAATTGCACAGAATTTAATTTATCGTATATAGTTTTCTTGAATAGTGGATAAAAGCCATATACATTATTTTGATAAACGAGGGATGGGGGTGAGCGGGCGGAATTCTCTGGGGGTATATAGAACAAGGAAGATTCGGTCATAATGATAATTATGTCTTTTCGTGTTCAATTATACAATGGGTTGGGGTTTTCCAGAGAACCTTTTCTCACCAATATTTTGGAGTATCGTGTTAGCTTTGACCTTCTCGTTTGCAGTCAAGTCTTTATAACGTTTATTTTGACCGGATATTGGTAACGGGTAAGTGGTTACAAGACTAATGACGTGTGTATATACATTTGGCTTGTACAAACTCCCCCTATATCCAACGGAGTAGAACAAAATATGTTGACTTATGATATTAGAGGAAAAAAATAATAACTTCAAAGGTATTGCAAGTCACTGTAAACGACAATACTCTTGGTGAAGCTACCGAGGCATGGGGGACATAATACCCCCTGACACACAAGTAACAAAAAGGCGCCCAACGAAAGAGGGTGAAAAATGAGAAAGGAAATTAAGGAGTGGGGGAAAAGAGTGAGAAGATATTGACCTTTCTCTATTTGCTCCACTTCCAGACCTGGGCCCCGTTTCATAAAACTTATCATCAATAACAAGTTACGATATAGTTGTTATAAGCTACTGAAATCTTTGCATCTGATTGGCTGAGAGCAAATTTGTCATAGAAAATTTATGTGACAGTTGTTACAAATAACAAGTTTTATGAAACGAGACCCAGGGCCCTCTTGCATAAAAAGCTGCGATTAAGCGCAACTTGATTTTCAACCACTCAGATCGCGTATTTTGGACTTGCGTTTAACCTTTCGAGTTGCGTTTAATCGCAACTTTTTTTATGCAAGAGGGTTCTGATTCGCACTTTAATAATTATGATGGGACCGTTCTAGGGCTAGTGCTAGAGGAGCTAGTAGAGGAGGAGGAGAGGAGGGGAGAGGATGGACGGAGGGGTGGTGATATACCTGTGTAGTCTCTCTTACTATATTTACCCACTGTAAGTTGATTTTTTTCTGCATTGGGATATCGAGCAGAAGGGGGGCGTGGGGCGTATACGCCGCGCCGGCTCCACCGTATATGCTGGGTACGCCTCTGACAACTGACGTAATTAGAATAATGCCCACGCTCACATTCACAATTCTACTTCGTGTAGAGTTGGCCTACCCGGCAATAACAATAACATATTTTGAAGCCATTCATTTAATAATTCAAGTTTATAGGCCTACACCTGATTAACTCTTGAACTGATGATTAAATTGTTTCATAAATTTTGGAGTGAATGAAATGACCAAGAAATTGAAGAATGTCGTCTTCAGAGGAGACAGTCGATAAGAAATTGTTTTGAAGCCATTTAAACTTTGTGAGATAGCCTTTCTTCGCAATGGGGGATTATGTACACCTGACGTAAGTAGCTTTGGTATGACGCTTTTGAAAGTTCGTGGAAACCCTTTTGAAGCATGGATGGAATTTTATCATCCTATACGTGGGGAAAACTTTGAGAGAAGACAAAAACAAAAAATATTTTGAAGCCATTCACTGAAGAAGGTGATTGATCTCTGCCACCCCCCCCCCCCCCCAAGAGGCCGGACCCCCTCAAAGGACTGGGTTCACCCCGGCGCCATTGCTATTATCAAAAAGATAAGCAGGGCTGCATAGCTAGCATTTCCTTATCATTATTAGGACTCCTGATATTTAGACGGTATTCTTTACGATAAATTATGTTCTTTTCTTCTTCGTCTTTATCATCAGATCATCATCATCATCATTATTTTTTTTTCCAAGAAGGTTTGGACATATTTTATGAATGATCCTGATGATAATGAATTTTCTGTGATGTGTACATACTTCATAGTAATAATGTGTTGAACAGGATCTAAATAAAGTGCATCTTCGTAAAAGGAAACAAGGTTGAAATTGCCAAACCGTAAACAAGAATAGTCAAAAACATTTGAAATTAAATAATAAGGATGAAGATGGAGACAGTTCGAAAGGAAATGAAAACTGTTGCGATGAAGGAGCTGAAAACAGTTCAAAAGTGCTTTAGCGACCACCTGTACAGAAAGACCACCTTTTCTATAAAGACCATATTTTTTGTTTCCCTTGATCAGTGATTCACACTCCAACATGTAGAGTAGAAACCTGTATATAAAGGCCACCTGCCTGTATGTATAAAGAAACACCACATTTCTTGTCTCCAGCATGTCCATTTATAGCGGTCTTTGTTTTCATCGTAGAAAGTGCGTGAGTTAAAACCTTGTACGTTTATTCAACGGGAGGGGGCGCGCGTTCCCTGATCATTTTTGTTCATCCCATTTTATTTGATGTTTGCATTTTGTTGACTAATCAGACCATTATAGGAAATCCCCGAAATATCTCTTTGTCAACCTCAAAACATTTGCTTTCATCTAAGTTTTTTTAGGTTTTTTTTTTTTACCATTGTCTATATTATTTAACCGCTATTGTATTAGACCAACCGCCAACAATTTTTCTACTGTGGCTCATAATAAAGTTATGTTTAATGAGACGCTTATTCCTGTTCATGATGAGTAATATTTACTGCGATTTAGAACATTCTTTGTAGATCATGAGTGTTTAGAAACACTAATAAAAATAGACTAACTTTAAAAAGTGCATTAATTAATTTCCTTTTTTAATATAATCAGACAGGTTTTAGTCTATTCCATGAGTACAGAACATCAACAGAACATCGATCCCCTGGAAAATTACCCACCCCCCAAAAAACAAACAAACAAAAACAAAAACGAAACAAAAACCGCGCGCTCCACCAGACAATAAAGATCACCTGCTATATACAGTGGCCACGTTTTCTGTTTCCTATAATAGACCAGTTGGGCTATTTTGGCTTTCTCACTCTCTCATAATGTTTGTCCGACGTCATAGTTCTGCTTAATTATAATACATGCAGGCATTAGAATGAAAGCATAATGAAAAACATGCATTCATGAGGATATGCAATAAATGCTTACAATACAGTCCTACATGACTTGTGTAATAATAGTTCACCTCTACAAGCATTGAAAGTGAAACGTATAATGGTATTGCGATAGAGATGGTAATATATCAACGGCAGTAGCAATTTAAAAAAGCCTACTAAAGTGATCGTTACATGAAGAATGCCAATTAAACAGGTCGCTATTATTGTGTCCTTCTCACAGTCATCGAACCAAAAAAGTTTATTTTACTAGTCATGCATTATCTTTCTTTCTTTTTTCTTGGTCATTAACTTCACCCAACCAAAACGTATTTTCGACATTGGCCCGGTTATTGTACTCGGGAAATCCAACTGCTGAACAAATTTCAGCTTTAATATTGTTTCCCTTTTACGACATAATATCGTGACAATGATGGGTGGTCGTGGTTTTGAGGTGAAGGTATTGCCTGTAAGGAAGTCATCAATTTGTCAATATTTATTCTGAGCAATCATGGCAATCACGAGGGCAGTGCAGAGTGGTGTAGTGTGATGGGGAAGCCTTAGGTGGGGAGCGGGAGGCGCGGGGGGGGGGGGCATATGATAGAAGGGGCACAGAGAGAAAGAGAGAAGGAGAGAGATGTCTAGGGATAATACAAGAGGGAATATTATGGAGGAGGAGAAGCAGATAAATGAATATTGGGAAAGGTAGGGGGCAGAGGCGAGACGGAGAGAGAGGAAAATAAAGAGAACGCGGGGGGGGGGGTAACAGACAGAGACAGAGTGACTGAAGAGAGAGAGAGAGAGAGAGAGAGAGAGAGAGAGAGAGGAGGGAGAGATGGTGTGCAGATGAGTGCCTGAGCCAGACAGACAGCAGAGAAAGAGAGAGAGAGAGAGAGAGAGAGAGAGAGAGACAGACAGACAGAGAGTGGAGAGAGAGAGAGAGAGAGAGAGAGAGAGAGGGGGGGGGGGGGGGGGGGGGGCAATTCTTAGTCGAGTGACCCCCGAATAGGCTACATGCCCTTGCCGTAGTACCACGGGGTAAAGGAATACCATACCTGTATTATTGACGTCACAACAAATTCACTTCCATTTTTCAACAGCAATGACGAGTATAACAAACCAATCCTGATTGGTAAAAGAGTATACAACATCACTTTTCATGAATATTAGGCGTTTTGTGATTGGGCAATTCGAGGATATTTTGTACTTTCGTTTTATTTTTAAAAAAATGGGTTTTTTTCCCCTTAGAGTTTTATCCAACTTAAAAAGGCCAGAAGTATTCCTTTTTAAAGATGAAAGTGTTTGATATATATTTTCTATTTACATAAAAGTGGAATAATTTAAGAAAACATAACTCGTCGGTGACAAAAAGCATGAATATTCAAATCAGCAATATTTAACCTCCACTATTGGTCGGTTATGTTGCTGTGCGATGACGTAATAACATCGACATTGGCAAGTTACAATGACATGCTCATCACTATGCACTGGCATCTGCGTATTACGCTTACCACAGGGCGTGGCAGGTCGTTGGTGAAGCGTTTAACACCAACGCGGACCAATAAATAGTGAGGCGCTTCATGAAAAGCGCTGCGCTTTGCGTACTTTTTGCGCGCGTCTCCATAACTTAGTGAGCGCGCGCTCCCAGCGCCTGGTAACAAAATGTAAACAAACCACATTCTCTTGCAACTTTTGCGATCTAGAGATCTTTCTTACTGCCAAATTTCTGACAGTTTTTGACTATTTTGCTTGCTTTAGAAAGCTCTCATATCCAATCGCCAGGTCAGTACCTTATTCTTACCCATCATTGAATAAATTGAGCAAGTTTGAATAAAAACGGATAAATATTCCGCATTTTATAAGCAAATAATATGTTGATATTTTTTCAAACATGCACACAAATTTACCCGTAGATTTTAACGTTATGCAGTACGGTACCGTACCGTATAACGCATGTGAATGATGTTTATTAATAATCTGCAAAAAACAAAAGTCGGCAGTCCCTTCTAATATTTCTATAAAGAAGACATTTTATAGCAGCAATGTCCCTTTCTTCATCACTAGTCTTCAGTGGCGTAACGTAGTTCCAGCTAGACACTACTGTCATGTTGTTTGGTGGGGGGGGGGGGGGGAGGGGGGCACCCTAAATAAGGATGAAATACGAGAGAACAAGGCCATGCCCATGTGCGGGGAGGGTGTGGGAGGGGAGGGTATAATCTCCTCTTTACGTTTCCTTTTCCCTCTTCTTTCTTTTATTTCCTCTCTCTCTCTCTTTTCCTTGTGAGTTGGGGGGAGGGGCACTTACACCCTGCCACCATCTAGACTTACACCACTAATACTAGTCTTCTGTAGACCCCTATTTCTGTTTCATCTGATTTCTTTTTTTCTTCTTTTTGAACCCCTATTTATTCCCTTATATTTAGATCACAGTTTCTATATAATATCACTTGAAATAGAGATTTAGGCGATGTTTTGCGTGGGTCGTATTCGCTCCCCCCACCCTTGGGTCCTCGGAAGACCTATCCCCTGCATCATCGGGTCAGCTTCTCCAGCAGCTGTTGCCATCAAACCAGCAATGGCTAACTCCCTGGATGTAAGCAAAAAACTAAAACAGAACAAAAATCCCCTTATAAACAATCAAACAAAACAAAACAAAACAGAACATAAACAATTAATGCAAAGTATGAATTTTTTTAAAAATGAAACAAAATGTGAAACTTTTACAAGTAGTAAAAATTAAATTTCCAGAGATTAATTCATGACTATGATCGTCACTATAAATTGTGTTTTATGAAAGAGAGTAGAAAAGTGTGAAGAATGTAAATTAATGTCAGTTCAACAGTATTAAAAAAAAACACAAACAAACAAAAAAAAACCCGCTATTTTTCTCAACTTTAATACAATGCAGGAGCTTTGCAGTGCATACCGGGACCCTAGCTTCTCTCTGACTTCACCCGCCTCGCCCCCATCTGCTATGTCAGGCAAGCTTCTTCTGCAATGCTTGCAGAACAACTTGGAGAAAGAGCAACTCCAGGAAAGGCTTGCTGTAAGTCTTCATCTTATTCTCAATCGTGCTATAACGGTTACATTTATTATAAACATAGTTTCATATATATTTAACAAAACAATGCTGGAAATAAGATTTTTACCTATATTTAATTGTTTTCTTTTTATCATAACAGGGCCTGGCTTCCCACCTCGGTCTTAGGGCTGACGGGGACGCTGCAGAACTCATCACCAACATCAGTTCTCAGGTGAAGGAGTCGCAGAGGAGGACTCAGGCAGCGGAGAAGAGGTCCAAGGCTCTCGAGGAGAAGTTTCTCGACCAGGCCAAGAAGATCCAGGACTTGGAGACTGAGCTGGCCCAGGCCAGACAGCAACGTGATGATGCTGTTCAGAATCTCCAAGTAAACTATTTATTTTGAAATATATTTGTATTTTGGTTTGGAAATGATAATGACGCAATTTCTCCATTGTTTTATTTTTTGTTTTGTTCTGAGATTTAAAAAAATATGAATGATACATGGAAAATATATAAACAGTAATATCCCTCTTAATATCTATTCTATAGCGTCTTTTCATGTTGTCCATATTTTCATGACTCAATTTCAAAGGTGCCACACAATTTTTTGAGTTATTTTTCTTTATTTATCTTTTCAGGACTTGACTTGGCAGCCAACCGTCATCTCTTCTCCTGCCCCTAGCGGCCTGACTACTTGTGTCTCTTGGTAAATATTGACAAGAATTTCATAAACCTTTTAAATCAAATTAATGCAAATTCTCTTCATAATTTATTGAAAGTAGTTAGTTTTAAATCCTCATAAAAGAGTGCCAATTTCTTTTGTGAAGTGCACTGTTTTATACGGTGAAAATCGAAAAAATACAAATACGTTCACACGGTTTAATAGATCCCTACAGGAACATAATGTTTCTGATATTCCTTAGGTGTCCTGGAGATAACCCCCAAACACCATCTACAGCACCATTAGACGACCGAGTAGCTCCCACCTACCAATCTACACCAGACACGGCACCATACCATCCATCTACACCAGACACAGCACCATACCACCCATCTACACCAGACACAACACCATACATTCCATCTACACCAGACACAGCCCCCATCGACACCATCCCATTACCCCTCCTGTAAGAATAATAATTTAAAAAAACCCCACAACAACAACAGTTTTAAATCTTAATCCAAACTCAATTAAAGTTTAATTTTTGTATAGGGTTCATAATTATATCATTGCTTTACAAATACATGCATAATCAAAAACAGTTCATTAATTTCAGTTAGTTTCAGTCATGAAGTATGATAGTGCAGTATGGTGGCAAAAGCTGTCTAAAAAATCTCTAAGTGAAAATTTCCAAAGAGAAAAAAAAAAGGTAAAGAGGGCCAGGGCACTCATTTTGTTTGTGCCCCCTTAAACCCACCACTGCTATGGTCTGAAATATGAGGGGGGAAATGATACAAGTCATGTGTAGAAGGCAGAGATATGAAATGTTCCCATTTTCTCTCATTAGACCACCGAGCCCCAGCCCACATGCTAGTGGTCCTGGTACCCTTCCAACTGGTACCCCTCCCACCGTACCCCTCACTGCTCAAGCCCCTGTGGTTCCCCATCATACACCACGCACTTCACGGTAAGACACACTCCCACCCCCTTTTTGTTTTTGTTTTTTGTAGTTCTGAATTTAACTAATTGGGGAACGTTCCTAGCCCTATACCCCATAGTCAGCAGATTCTAAAATCTCACTGGCCTAATTTAACCCTAGTGAGCAAATCCAACAATCTTTTTTGTTTTTTAGCGAATTTGAAATTTCATTCTTTTACAGCTTTGAAAATCTTTGGCAAATTTGATCCATCACCATAATATTTGAAAAGTAATGTCTTCTTAACAACATTTTCTGAAATAGGAATATCTTCTTGTCCCAATTAATTGTCAGTTAAATCAAAAGCACTAAAATCTGCTTCCAAACTTACACCTTCATCTCTCTATTTCTAGATCTCCATCAGTGAGTGCAGCTGTTGGTGGAGCCACCTTGCCTTCGAGCAGAGTAGCTGCCCCAGCCCCAGCCTCCTCCTTCGTGTGGGGAATGGGTGATCTGAAGTCATTCCACCAAGGAGGTGGCGATGTCGTCTTGGGCAGCGGGGTCCACGGAACTGTCTATCTGTTCCGTCATCGGGTCACCGATCGACCCATTGCTCTGAAAACCTTCGTACTTCCGAATGACATCCAGAAGATGACATCGAAGGTTGGTATTATTCTAATTTTGTCGTAAATCAGTCGCATAAGAGAGATGTTCAGACAACACAATTGAAATTAGGCACTGATGCAATCATTACTCGTAGATCAGAAATTTGATCAGGGAAGAGCATTAATTCAGAACAATTTTGCAAAGAATAACGTTTTTCTGGCTTTTAGCTAACGATAAATTATATCGAAGATAATATTATTTGGCATTGTAGCGACAGACAATGACAGAGGAGAGAGAATCATAAACTTGTGACTTATACCATCATAGCTGAAATGTTTTGTAACTTGTTTAACCTGACAGGTGAACGCCATCGAAGTGGAAGCCTTCATCCTGGACGTTCTCGGCAGGGAGGATTGCTTCCCCAGCTTCCATGGTTGCATCGAGATCAGCCCAGGTAACATCGGGCTTGCAATGGACTTTATCGGTGATGTGAGTACTGGAGAGTCATGGACTCTAAGCCGTGGCATGCGAGAGCTAGCCCTGAGTCAACATGACTGGTGAGTACAGATGACTTCTTTGAAATTAAAAATTTCTATGTATGTAATATGTCTATATCCAATCTTAATAATTTATGCAACTCCAATTGCATAGCAACTTCGCTATATTAGGCCTATATGCTTATATAATTACTAATTTTATCAATTATTAATATCCTCTTTCTTTTCTAACAGGTTTAGTCTGGCTCTCGACATTGCCAAGTCCCTCGGCCGCATTCATGAGAAAGGATTTCTCATGAATGATCTGAAGGAGGATAATTGCCTCCTCCGGAAGACCCAGGCTGGTCGATGGCAGGCAGTCATCGTGGACTTCGGGCTCGCGTGTACTCAAACTTCACCTTACTCCTACTACTTTTCTCCCGAGGACAAGGAAAAGTACCGTAGAAGGGTAGGCCTATGCTGATATTTATCACGATCATTGCCAGTTAATGAATTAACAAAAACACCCTTTTTCATATGAGTAAGGTGTGAAGGGGGGGGGGCAGGCTGACAACTTGAGTAGAAGTAATTTGTCATAATAATGTCATTTCAGCAGTGTTGAATATGCCTTTATAAAAATCTGAGATTATTCAGGAAAGGGGTTGGGGTCATGTCTCCCTTGTTGGTTAATCACACTAATCACTTCAATAGATTTTCATAATGCAAATTGTATCTTTGCTAATGAGCCATTTCAGCGTCTTTTTATGTTGCCGAATATACCGAATTGCAATGCATGCTGATGTATTTTGTGCTAGGAGTTTTGTTACGAACATAATTGAAAACATTTTGTCTCTTCTCTTTTCTGCAGGAGGTGTATGTCCACATCGCCCCCGAATGCGCTCTCGATGACCTGGTCACCTCGGTCTCGAGTGACGTGTTCCAACTCGGACGACTTCTCACCTTGATGGGAGATGCTACGACCAACGCCGATCTCACCGCCATCGGCAACATCTGTCGACAGAACTCCCACCTCTGTCGACCTAGCGTCGACGAAGTCGTAGACGAGCTGGAGAGGGTGATGTAGACAAACATTGTATTCGAAAAGATATCAAATCGTAGATTTTTAGAAATCATGGGACGAAAAGTCGAAGTTAATGCAAAGTACAAGTTTGAATATTTTCTGTGAAGAGAATTCAAATAATATCAAAATCGCTATACTCCATGATAGGCTAATTTGACTAAAACACAACATCATAAAAAAATCTTACTATACCGACACATACAATTACAAAGCGCTTGGCTATTTCTAAATTCGCATTTAAAAAAAAAGAGATGACTAGTATCTGATCTATTTGTTATAAAACAATTATATCACGAAATGAGCCAAGCCATGCAATATGAATAATCAGTCGGTATTTGCATTTCGGTTATTACATTCTGAAAGGTTTGGTATCTTTTCGAAATTCAGTGTCAGGGTAAGTATTGTAAATATTCGTTTTCTTATTTTCTTATTTCTGTACATACATTTTCGAGAACAGAGTCAAACTAGAATGACTTGCATTATCTGGCTAACAAATGTCATTCAAAAAAGAAATGACAAGCATTTCCAGATAGACTCAAGTATACGAAACAAAATCACAAATCGAGGGTGATTGCAAGAACTGTTTCGAAGTCAAAGGGAAATCAAAAGAAATGAAATAAGTCGAAAGAGAAGAGACAATATTATTAGATCTAAAACTTGAATAAAACAAACAAACAAACAAGTAATAAAAAAAAGAATAAGTAAGGAAATAATTTTCGACAACTGTCAACAACCCAAAATCACAAATCGAGGTTGATTGCAAGAACTGTTTCGAAGTCAAAGGGAAATCAAAAGGAATAAAATAAGTCGAAAGAGAAGAGACAATATTATTAGATCTAAAACTTGAATAAAACAAACAAACAAACAAATAATGAAAAAAAAAAGAAGTCAGGAAATAATTTCCGACAACTGTCAACAACCCAAATTAATGGAAAAACTTAATAAAACATGGAGATGGAAGAATTGGTATTAAAAACCGAAGGTAGTCCATCACGGTACAGAGCGGGGTGGGGCTCTGTACATAATAGGGACATTATATGATTTGTGTGTTTTGACTAACCTTGCTACGTTACAATTTGTGACACTGACAAACAACAATGCATACTATTATACCAACAGATTATTACCAACTTAGACGTACATTAGTATGTATATCGTCTCCGTGACGAGAACTTGGAAACACTATTGTAAAGGCTATAATCGTTTGGATAAACAAAATATCATATCCTACTTTCTGGCAGAATACTAGCGACTTTCGTTTTCAGCATCAAATTATTTGAACGAATCGTAAACTGGATCATAGGAGACTCTACACTGGATTTTTTAAAAGAGCAATACATTGCAAATTTGATTATGAATCAAATCAGTCGAAATAATCAATATCATTAGACCTAAGACATGAAATTAGAACTAACGAAATCATCGAAATTATGAAGAAAAAAAAATCCTCAATTTTTGTCTCAAATTACTGGATAACATGGTGAAATTCGTGAACATTCGGAGATGGAAAAATCGGTATAAACCGAAGGTAGTCCATCACCGTGCAGAGCGGGGTGGGGCTCTGTACATAAGAGGAGCGTTTTGATTACAAAAAAAAAAAATCGTTTCATTTGAATTTTCTAGGTTAAAAGATCTGACCAAACAACGAACCAACAAGAAGTTACTATACCAACTTGAAAATTATTTCAAATGTTTTTCGTAAGACACGTTCTTGGCATTTTATCCTGCTCCTTCGAAGGATTCTCGCTGAATCAAACTGAAATCATTTTGGTAAACGAATATCTAGATTTAATTTTCAAATCTTAAATAGAAGCGATTATCGTAATCATGTTATCTTGTGAAATTTCCAAATGCCAATATTGGATTACGAATGAGTTAAATCCTTAAAATCGAATGAAATGAAATCAGTCGAAAAAAAAACTTTTAGATGAAAAAGAAAACAAAGAAGGATAATAAATCACAGATTACTGAAATAGATTAGTCACAACTTTTTTTTTTTCACTCATTGCTTAGGTGAAAGAGAAATTCAGTTGACAATACATTTATGGTTATAATATTCGGAGATGGAATAATCGGCAAACCGAAGGTAGTCCATCACGGTGCAGAGCGGGGTGGGGCTCTGTACATAGCAGGGGTATGAAAGCCATTTACAGAACAATAAACACACACACAAATATTGTGTCTCAATCAAACTCATGGAACTGCCATTTAGATGAAACAGATAACAAAGAGAGGCAATACTGGGGTGAACATTACCACCTCCCCAATTTGATTTAATATTTAGTTTCTGTAGTACGATACTGAATTTCATATCCAATGTTCGGGATATGTAATGTTTTTAAATGTCTTTATTCATTCTTCTTTCTAATATTTCTCATATTATTCGATGGAATTTACTTTATTTACTTTATTCACACACTTTTTGATGACATGAAGCTTTTGAACTGAATGAATGACACCACTTATTATAGTTATTGGTGCTTTCATTGGTATTTATGCTGTATAATGAACGTCCAACGTGTATTGTTTGAATAACAATACTATCTTTTAATATATTCTAAGTAAATATGTATATATCATTTTTGGTACCCCAAGTGGGGATTTTTATTGATCCAAGATCATCTCTTTACTTTGTTTATGAGCTTTCATAATATTATTATATTTTCAGGGGTTGTCCAAAGTATTTGATGTCCTTTCATCTCATTTAAAAAACGAAATACCGAATGTATATATATATATCAATGATTTTAGAAATATGCACCACAAAATCTTTGAATACGTTTTTGAAAATTTCCGTTTATTACGAGGATACCAGACAATATTATGTACATGTCATCTGTATTTTGTTTTGTTTTGTTGCTGTAATGAATTTATATTGTTACTTGATATCTTTGTTATCAAACAGGGCCTCATGGAAGACCACCACTATTGGTGAAAATGTGCTACCCTGTATAAATATCAGAAATAAATAAATAAATGAATAAATTTCACGATATAATAGACATCCGTGTACTTTTATTATTGATAGTGGGTAAATTAGGGGTAAAGCTAGCTGAATAATTTTGAAGGTGGAGGAAAAATATAACTCACAATTGTGTTATAACTACATCAAGTTGGGCTGACCAAACGAATTACGCACCCCCCCCCCCCCCCCCTTGGAGTTGGATTCCACCGCCCCTTCTGTTCTGGATATGCCACTGAAAAGAAAGCTAAAATGCATAGTCCGTAATATAACCTATATCACTGAGTAAATTGTTGGGTAGTTAGCTAAGCAACCACCTTAATTTAATTAAGGACACTGGATTTTTTTTTTTCATTAAAAATAGGGCTATCATGAGAAAAAGAAATAGACCTATGATTAAAGTGTGGGCTAACTCACAACTTGCATTCCTGTATTTTAGTCATTTGCTGTAATGTCGCAAATATGAGATAAACGAATACTTTGGGCAATTTCAAGAACCCTCATATTTTGGAACGAATATAAAACAAGAAATGAAATTATGAACCATTTTCGCACATGAAACCAGAAGCTTCTGCCTTCACACCACAAATCAAGTGATGGCGCTAGTGCATTAAAAACTATTGTGGAAGCAAAATTAATTTGTACGGCGGCTGCTCATCCCATTGCATGCATCATATCAGACACCGGACAAAATTTAACTTTTGTTTGTTTAAAATATTACATTATAGCTCATATACTTTTTTCACCATTCGTATAGTGTTAACTTTAGCTTGTGTCAAAGAAATGGTATAGCGCCATCTTATGTTTAAAACATTACAGTGCGTCTACAAGGGTGTTTGTTTCTCAACGGGATGGAATGTTGTCAAGTTGTGCATGGCTAGGCTGAACATGTGGAAATAGGAACTATTATGATAAACTATGTGTCAATCTGCATACGTAGGCTATCTCAGCTGAATAAATATTATGTTTCATTCTGTGCACAAACAGGATAATTGAAATTCTTATGCGAAGCCTTTATTATTAACTCCTAAACAAACCACCACCCATAATCACATCCAGTTTAAAATTTCCGTTGAATATTTAGGACAGCAATCCAATACTCCATTAATTACACTTTACACACTTTTTAGTCGGCCTGTATCTGCACTATTACTTGATCAAAGGAGCATATTTAGATGCAAACAAGTTTTAGATCTTCTAATAATTATATTCAAATGTTACAGCTCATCAAATAAAAAGAAAAATTAAAAAAATTTTTTTTTAAATGTTGAATTAGGTCATAAGCGTCATTGAATAAATCAAATAAGGAACTACAGTTTGACACGTTTGTGATAAAATAAGACTTATTCGTCGAAATGTAGGAGATGCATAATTGAAATATTGATAGGCACGAAACGCCAGTGCTATGGGTCCGAAGTTTTGTCGATAGTCATGTTGTTAGCAGTGATTATGATTGTGGTTGTAGAAAAGTGTAGTCGTTTCAATGTCTACACAACATATTATTTAGAACATTTTTGGTAATTTTCCTGCAATCTAAGGCACGTGGTCTACTGCATCAGAGCATATTTTGATATAAAATAATTTCACTAAACAAGAAAAAAACAAATTTTTATTTCGATTTTTCTAGGCCAGCAAATGAGGGGCATAAAACAGCTTTGCTCTCATGATGCTATAAACACCTCAAAAAACACCTACCCCTAATGGATTTATCGAAAAAATAGAACGCAGTGTCACAGTCTGGGGAGGTGTTAATAAGTTACGGGGGGCATATACTGGTGCCTCCCCCCTCCTCCATCAACAACGACAACAACAACAAAGTGAAGGGGCTGGTGAAGTGAAGGCTCCCGAAATATTCTAGACCTTCTTTTGCTATATAGCATAAGAAATCCCTCCTATAAAAAAATTCATGACACGGTGAATTATTTATACGACGAAGAACGCTTCGTTAACATTATTTTTTTTCTTTGTTGCCCAGTGCTTTTGCAGGCAATACCATACCTTTATTGTTGACGTCACAACAAATTCACTTCCATTTTTCAACAGCAATGATGAGTATAACAAACCAATCCTGATTGGTTAAAGAGTATACAACATCACTGTTCATGAATATTAGGCGTTTTGTAATTGGGCAATTCGAGGGTGTTTTTTTTTACTTTCATATTATTTTAAAAATTTGTTTTTTTCCCCTTAGAGTTTTATTCAACCTAAAAAGGCCAGAAGTATGCCTTTTTAAAGATGAAAGTGCTTAATATAATATTATACATTTTCTATTTACATAAAACTGGAACTATGATTTAAGAAAACATAACTCGTCGGTGACAAACAACATGCATATTCAAATTAGCAAGATTTAAGCTCCACTATTGGTTGGTTATGTTGCTCTGCGATGACGTAATAACATCGACATTGGCAAGTTACAATGACAGGCTCATCACTATGCACTGGCATCTGCGTATTACGCTTACCACAGGGCGTGGCAGGGCGTGGTAGGGCGTTGGTGAAGCGTTTAACACCAACGCGGACCAATAAAATTGAAAGAATAGTGAGGCGCTTCATGAAAGCGCTGCGCTTTGTATACTTTTTGCGCGCGTCTGCATAACTAAGTGACCGCGCCCAGCGCCTGGTAACAAAATGTAAACAAACCACATTATCTTGCAACTTTTGCGATCTAGAGATCTTACTGCCAAATTTTTGACAGTTTTTGACTATTTTGCTTGCTTTCGAAAGCTCTTATATCCAATCGCCAGGTCAGTACCTTGTTCTTACCCATTATTGCATAAATTGAGCAAGTTTGAATAAAAACGGATAAATATTCCGCATTTTATAAGCAAATAATATGTTGATATTTTTCCAAACATGCACACAAAATTACCCGTAGATTCTAATGTTATGCGGTACTGTACCGTATAACGCATATAGTTATAGCAGCAATGTCCCTTTCTTCATCACTAGTCTTCAGTGGCGTAACGTAGTTCCAGCTAGACTCTCCTGTCGATGTTGGGGGGGGGGGGGGGAGGGGCCCCCTAAATAAGGATGAAATACGAGAGAACAAGGCCATGCCCATGTGCGGGGAGGGTGTGAGAGGGGAGGGTATAATCTCCTCTTTACGTTTCCCTCCTCCTCATTCTATTTCCTCTCTCTTTTCCATGTGAGTTGGGGGGGGGGGCACTTACACCCTGCCACCATCTAGACTTACACCACTACTAGTCTTCTGTAGACCCCTATTTCTATTTCATCTCCTGTTATCTTTTCTTCTCTTTTGTTTCCCCTATTTATCCCCTTATATTTAGATCACAGTTTCTATATAATATCACTTGAAACAAAGATTTAGGCGATGTTTTGCGTCGGTCGTATTCGCTCCCCCCACCCTTGGGTCCTCGGAAGACCTATCCCCTGCATCATCGGGTCAGCTTCTCCAGCTGTTGCCATCAAACCAGCATTGGCTAACTCCCTGGATGTGAGCAAAAAACTAAATAAAAAAAAAAAAAAAAACAAATCCCCCTATAAACAAACAAACAAAACAAAACAGAACAGATCATAAAAATTAATGCAAAGTATGATTTAATAAAAAATGGAAGAAAATGTGAAACTTTCACAAATAGTATACTGGCCTATAAACTAAATTTCAAGTTTAATTCATGATTATGCATGATCGACACTAAATTGTGTTTTATGAAACAGAGCATAAAAGTGTGAAGAATGAAATTGATGTCAGTTCACCAGTAGACACATATAAATCCCCCCCCCCCCCAAAAGTATTTTCTCAAACTTAATACAATGCAGGAGCTGTGCATGTCATACCAGGACCCTAGCTTCTCTCTGACTTCACCCGCCTCGCCCCCATCTGCTATGTCAGGCAAGCTTCTTCTGCAATGCTTGCAGAACAACTTGGAGAAAGAGCAACTCCAGGAAAGGCTTGCTGTAAGTCTTCATCTTATTCTCAATCGTGCTATAACGGTTACATTTATTATAAACATAGTTTCATATATATTTAACAAAACAATGCTGGAAATAAGATTTTTACCTTATTTTTAATTGTTTTCTTTTTATCATAACAGGGCCTGGCTTCCCACCTCGGTCTTAGGGCTGACGGGGATGCTGCAGAACTCATCACCAACATCAGTTCTCAGGTGAAGGAGTCGCAGAGGAGGACTCAGGCAGCGGAGAAGAGGTCCAAGGCTCTCGAGGAGAAGTTTCTCGACCAGGCCAAGAAGATCCAGGACTTGGAGACTGAGCTGGCCCAGGCCAGACAGCAACGTGATGATGCTGTTCAGAATCTCCAAGTAAACTATTTATTTTGAAATATATTTGTATTTTGGTTTGGAAATGATAATGACGCAATTTCTCCATTGTTTTATTTTTTTGTTGTTCTGAGATTTAAAAAAATATGAATGATACATGGAAAATATATAAATATAAACAGTAATATCCCTCTTAATATCTATAGCGTCTTTTCATGTTGTCCATATATTCATTACTCAATTTCAAAGGTGCCACACAATTTTTTGAGTTATTTTTCTTTATTTATCTTTTCAGGACTTGACTTGGCAGCCAACCGTCATCTCTTCTCCTGCCCCTAGCGGCCTGACTACTTGTGTCTCTTGGTAAATATTGACAAGAATATCATAAACCTTTTAAATCAAATTAATGCAAATTAATTCTCTTCATAATTTATTGAAAGTAGTTAGTTTTAAATCCTCATAAAAGAGTGCCAATTTCTTTTGTGAAGTGCACTGTTTTATACAGTGAAAATCGAAAAAATACAAATACGTTCACACGGTTTAATAGATCCCTACAGGAACATAATGTTTCTGATATTCCTTAGGTGTCCTGGAGATAACCCCCAAACACCATCTACAGCACCATTAGACGACCGAGTAGCTCCCACCTACCAATCTACACCAGACACAGCACCATACCATCCATCTACACCAGACACAGCACCATACCACCCATCTACACCAGACACAACACCATACATTCCATCTACACCAGACACAGCCCCCATCGACACCATCCAATTACCCCTCCTGTAAGAATAATAATTTAAAAAAAAAACCCACAACAACAACAGTTTTAAATCTTAATCCAAACTCAATTAAAGTTTAATTTTTGTATAGGGTTCATAATTATATCATTGCTTTACAAATACATGCATAATCAAAAACAGTTCATTAATTTCAGTTAGTTTCAGTCATGAAGTATGATAGTGCAGCATGGTGGCAAAAGCTGTCTAAAAAATCACTAAGTGAAAATTTCCAAAGAGAAAAAAAAAGGTAAAGAGGGCCAGGGCACTCATTTTGTTTGTGCCCCCTTAAACCCACCACTGCTATGGTCTGAAATATGAGGGGGAAATGATACAAGTCATGTGTAGAAGGCAGAGATATGAAATATTCCCCTTTTCTCTCATTAGACCACCGAGCCCCAGCCCACATGCTAGTGGTCCTGGTACCCTTCCAACTGGTACCCCTCCCACCGTACCCGTCACTGCTCAAGCCCCTGTGGTTCCCCATCATACACCACGCACTTCACGGTAAGACACACTCCCACCCCCTTTTTGTTTTTGTTTTTTTGTAGTTCTGAATTTGACTAATTGGAGAACGTTCCTAGCCCTATACCCCATAGTCAGCAGATTCTAAAATCTCACTGGCCTAATTTAACCCTAGTGAGCAAATCCAACGATCTCTTTTGTTTTTTAGCGAATTTGAAATTTCATTCTTTTACAGCTTTGAAAATCTTTGGCAAATTTGATCCATCACCATAATATATGAAAAGTAATGTCTTCTTAACAACATTGTCTGAAATAGGAATAACTTCTTGTCCCAATTAATTGTCAGTTAAATCAAAAGCACTAAAATTTGCTTCCAAATTTACACCTTCATCTCTCTATTTCTAAGATCTCCATCAGTGAGTGCAGCTGTTGGTGGAGCCACCTCGCCTTCAAGCAGAGCAGCTGCCCCAGCCCTAGCCTCCTCCTTCGTGTGGGGAATGGGTGATCTGAAGTCATTCCACCAAGGAGGTGGCGATGTCGTCTTGGGCAGCGGGGTCCACGGGACTGTCTATCTGTTCCGTCATCGGGTCACCGATCGACCCATTGCTCTGAAAACCTTCGTACTTCCGAATGACATCCAGAAGATGACATCGAAGGTTGGTATTATCCTAATTTTGTCGTAAATCAGTCGCATAAGAAAGAGATGTTCAGACAACACAATTAAAATTAGGCACTGATGCAATCATTACTCGTAGATCAGAAATTTGATCAGGGAAGAGCATTAATTCAGAACAATTTTGCAAAGAATAACGTTTTTCTGGATTTTAGCTAACGATAAATTATATCGAAGATAATATTATTTGGCATTGTAGCGACAGACAATGACAGAGGAGAGAGAATCATAAACTTGTGACTTATACCATCATAGCTGAAATGTTTGTAACTTGTTTAACCTGGCAGGTGAACGCCATCGAAGTGGAAGCCTTCATCCTTGACGTTCTTGGCAGGGAGGAATGCTTCCCCAGTTTCCATGGTTGCATCGAGATCAGTCCAGGTAACATCGGGCTTGCAATGGACTTTATCGGTGATGTGAGTACTGGAGAGTCATGGACTCTAAGCCGTGGCATGCGAGAGCTAGCCCTGAGTCAGCATGACTGGTGAGTATACAGATGACTTCTTTGAAATTAAAAAGTTTCTTTGTAAGTAATATGTCTATATCCAATCGTAATAATTTATGCAATTGCTATTGCATAGCAAATTCGCTGTATTTTATGCTTTTAAAATTTCTAATTTTATCGATTATTAATATCTTCTTTCTTTTCTAACAGGTTTAGTCTGGCTCTCGACATTGCCAAGTCCCTCGGCCGCATTCATGAGAAAGGATTTCTCATGAATGATCTGAAGGAGGATAATTGCCTCCTCCGGAAGACCCAGGCTGGTCGATGGCAGGCAGTCATCGTGGACTTCGGGCTCGCGTGTACTCAAACTTCACCTTACTCCTACTACTTTTCTCCCGAGGACAAGGAGAAGTACCGTAGAAGGGTAGGCCTATGCTGATATTTATCACGATCATTGCCAGTTAATGAATTAACAATTAAAAACACCCTTTTTCATATGAGTAAGTTGTGAAGGGGGGGGGGCAGGCACAAAGCAAATGTGCTGACAACTTGAGTAGAAGTAATTTGTCATAATAATGTCATTTCAGCAGTGTTGAATATGCCTTTATAAAAATCTGAGATTATTCAGGAAAGAGGCCGGGGGGGGGGGGGGGGTCATGTCTCCCTTTTTCGTTAATCACACTAATCACTTCAATAGATTTTCATAATGCAAATTGTATCTTTGCTAATGAGCTATTTCAGCGTCTTTTTATGTTGCCGAATATACCGAATAGCAATGCATGCTGATGTATTTTGTGCTAGGAGTTTTGTTACGAACATAATTGAAAACATTTTGTCTCTTCTCTTTTCTACAGGAGGTGTATGTCCACATCGCCCCCGAATGCGCCCTCGATGACCTGGTCACCTCGGTCTCGAGTGACGTGTTCCAACTCGGACGACTTCTCACCTTGATGGGAGATGCTACGACCAATGCCGATCTCACCGCCATCGGCAACATCTGTCGACAGAACTCCCACCTCTGTCGACCTAGCATCGACGAAGTCGTAGACGAGCTGGAGAGGGTGATGTAGACAAACACTGTATTCGAAAAGATATCAAATCGTAGATTTTTAGAAATCATGGGATGAAAGGTCGAATTTAACGCAAAGTACAAGTTAGAATATTTTCTGTGAAGAGAAATAATATCAAAATCGCTATACTCCATAATAGGCTAATTTGACTAAAAGACAACATCATAAAAAACTTCTTAATATACCGACACATACAATTACAAAGCGCTTGGCTATTTCTAAATTCGTATTTTAAAAAAAGATGACTAGTATCTGATCTATTCGTTATAAAACAATTATATCTCGAATGGAGCCAAGCCATGCAATATGAATAATCAGTCGGTATTTGCATTTCGGTTATTACATTCTGAAAGGTTTGGTATCTTTTCGAAATTCAGTGTCAGGGTAAGTATTGTAAATATTCGTTTTCTTATTTCTTATTTCTGTACATACATTTTCGATAATAAACTCGAACTAGAATGACCTGCATTATCTGGCTGACAAATGTCATTCAAAAAAGAAATGACAAACATTTCCAGATAGACTCAAGTATACGAAACAAAATCACAAATCGAGGGTGATTGCAAGAACTGTTTCGAAGTCAAAGGGACATCAAAAGAAATAAAATAAATCGAAAGAGATTAGATCTAAAACTTGAATAAAACAAACAAATAATTAAAAAAAAATAAGTAAGGAAATAATTTTCGACAACTGTCAACAACCCAAAATCACAAATCGAGGGTGATGGCAAGAACTGTTTCGAAGTCAAAGGGAAATCAAAAGAAATAAAATAAGTCGAAAGAGAAGAGGCAATATTATTAGATCTAAAACTTGAATATAAAATCAAACAAACAAACAAATATTAAAAAAAAAAAAGAAGTCAGGAAATAATTTTCAACAACTGCCAACAACTTAAATTAATGGAAAAACTTAATAAAACATGGAGATGGAAGAATCGGTATTAAAAACCGAAGGTAGTCCATCACGGTACAGAGCGGGGTGGGGCTCTGTACATAATAGGGACATTATGATTTGCGTGTTTTGACTAACCTTGCTACGTTACAATTTGTGACACTGACAAACAACAGTGCATACTATTATACCAACAGTGCATACTATTATACCAACAGATTATTACCAACTTAGACGTACATTAGTATGTATATCGTCTCCGTGACGAGAACTTGGAAACACTATAGGGCTATAATCGTTTGGATAAACAAAATATAACCTGCTTTCTGGCAGAATACTAGCGACTTTCGTTTTCAGCATCAAATTATTTGAATGAATCGTAAACTGGATCATAGGAGACTCTACAGTGGATTATTTAA
This sequence comes from Heliocidaris tuberculata, assembly GCA_025618425.1. Lineage (NCBI taxonomy): Eukaryota > Metazoa > Echinodermata > Echinoidea > Camarodonta > Echinometridae > Heliocidaris > Heliocidaris tuberculata. Next base: position 7,168,586 of record CM046845.1, on the reverse strand, counting down.
AAGAGCAACTTATAAGTCTAGAGGATATACATTGCAAATAACAGTATTTGATAATGAATCAAATCAGTCGAAATAATCAATATCATTAGACCTAAAACATGAAATTAGAACTAACGAAATCATCGAAATTATAAAGAAAAAAAAATCGGCAATTTTTGTCTCAAATTACTGGATAACATGGTGAAATTCGTGAACATTCGGAGATGGAAAAATCGGTATAAACCGAAGGCAGTCCATCACCGTGCAGAGCGGGGTGGGGCTCTGTACATAAGAGGAGCGTTTTGATTACAAAAAATCGTTTTATTTGAATTTTCTAGGTTAAAAGATCTGACCAAACAACGAACCAACAAGAAGTTACTAGGGGTCTATATCAACTTAAAAATTGTTTTGAATGTATTTCGTAAGACATGTTCTTGGCACTTTATCCTGCTTCTTCGAAGGATTATGGCAGCACCAATATCAAACTGAAATCATTTTGGTAAACGAATATCAAGATTTGATTTTCAAATCTTAATTAGAAGTGATTATATCGTAATCATGTTATCTTGTGAAATATCCAAATGCCCCAATATTGGATTACGAATGAGTTAAATCCGTAAAATCGAATGAAATGAAATCAGTCGAAAAAAAAACAAACTTTTAGATGAAAAAAAAAGATAACAAAAAGGACAAATCGCAGAATATTGAAATAGATTATTCACAACTTTATTTTTACTCATTGCTTAGGTGAAACAGGGGCCGCGGAGCGTTTTCGAAAGGGAGGGGGGGGGGGGGCTAATCTGATTTAACTCATTAATGGCAATTTTGGAGCCCTTTTCCAAGATTTTTTTAAAACTTGTAAACAAAAAAGTGGGGGCTGTAGCCCCCCCCCCCCGGTTCCGCGGCCTATATGAAAGAGAAATTCAGTTGACAATACATTTATGGTTATAATATTTGGAGATGGAATAATCGGCAAACCGAAGGTAGTCCATCACGGTGCAGAGCGGGGTGGGGCTCTGTACATAGCAGGGGTATGAAAGCCATTTCGACTTTATAGAACAATAAACACACATAAAAAAATATTGTGTCTCAATCAAACTCATGGAACTGCCATTTAGATAAAACAGATAATAAAGAGTGGCAATAGTGGGGGTGAACTTTACCACCTCCCCAATTTGATTTAATATTTAGTTTCTGTTGTACGATACTGAATTTCGAATCCAATGTTCTGGATAAGTAATGTTTATAAATATCTTTATTCATTCTTCTTTTTAATATTTCACGATATAATGGATAATTCATGTACTTTTTATTATTGATAGTGGGCAAATTAGGTGTAAAGCTAGCTGAATAATTTTGAAGGCCAAGGAAAAATATAACTTACAATTGCATTAGAACTACAGCAAGTTGGGCTAACCAAACGAATTACGCACCCCCCCCCCCCCCCCTTGGAGTTGGATTCCACCGCCCCTTCTGTTAATCATTTTCTGGATATGCCACTGAAAATAAAGCTAATATTTATAGTCTGTAATCACCTATATCACTCATGAGTAAATTGTTGGTTAGTTTAGCCTCGCACAATTATTCGTTCTTTGTCATAATCAACCACCTAAATTACACTGGATTAAAATAAAAAATTCATTAAAAATAGGGCTATCATGAGAAAAAGAAATAGACCTAGGGCTAGGATTAAAGGGTGGCTATTAACTACAACTTGCATTTCTGTATTTTAGTCAGTTGCTGTAATGTCGCAAATATGAGATTAACGAATACTTTGGGCAATTTCAAGAACCCTCATATTTTGGAATGAATATAAAACAAGAAATGAAATTATGAATCATTTTCGCACATGAAACCAGAAATCAAGTGATGGCGCTATTGTGGAAGCGCATAGATCATCCCGTGCATAGTACAGTACTAGTATATTCATAATATCAGGCACCATATACAAACTTGACTTGTTTATCATCGCTTATTGGTCGCCTACATTCAGACACGATTTGCATAAGTGGACCTTCTGTAAGTAACAGATTTGCCTGTTTTATCAATGAATCCGTACCTCGAACTATGTTATTATTGTGGAATTGGATCAAGCGTCGTATTATTCACAAAATAAACTGCGTCATGAAGCTCAAAATTCGAGATTTAGCTTGAGTAAAAAAGTGAAGGATGTTGTTACAGTCCCAGCCGTACAAATTCGTGTGGTGCACGACGCGTGTGAAACTGAAAGTGCTGATTGATTTCCAACCCAGTCAAATTTGTAAAACCTAATTACCTCTGTGACTTTAAAGGTATAAATGATTGGATTAATTGAAGGTAGAGTGGAGAATGAGACGCTGTGAGTGGGACTACCCAAGATGCGAACATGTGACAGTGAAAGTGAAACAAAGTAGTGCAGTGGTCAAAATTAGCTATACGAAATTACGAGCTCTGTGGCTTATCAATCTGGTACTGGCCACAGAGCTATACAGCCCATGCCCACTCATGGGCCCTTGCCTATGTGGGACTGTGTCCAACATTCACTGTTGCAGCAGTCAAAAACAGACAACAAAATTGCTCTAAGCAAGATTTAATTTTCTTAAATTTGCTAGATTACCTGATAGCTGATTCATGGACTCTTCCACTCTTGCTGTGCCACAAATTAGGGGATTCAGAATTGAAAGTGAAATTTTAAATAATTATTTTCCTCTCCTGTATGAATGATCTAGCCTGGAAAAGGGCCTGCTGATACACACAATAGCTATTGAAGCCTATTCACCCATAAAAGAGCTAGTCTGAGTACAAGGTTATCTTCAGATAAGCTTGTAAATGTATAAGTGGGTCAAAATGCAAATTTATCTCAAGCGTTCTGCAGCACTCATACTCATAATACACATTACGAGGTTATCTTAAGATAACCTCGTACTCCATACGTAGGATACTGTTAGATTTCAATGTCTACCATCTTTGAACCTCCCCCATGTCATTTGTAGGATTTTTCCCATCTTCTTGAAGACTTATAGTCAAGGATTGTAATTCCGAACAGATTGTATTACCGAACGTGTGCAGTTAAGCGCCTAAAATGGGTTTTCATACGCTTGGGATTACGCGTATGAAAACCATACTATTGAAACAAAGGTGTGTCTTTTTTCCCATAGGTTTCACACGTTCGGAAATACAGTACCTTTTTCAAGGGACCAAAACGCCGCGTCGTTGGGAAGGGGTTCACTCTGAAGGGAATATCGTATTAAATCTAGGTTGTCTTTTTAAAATTCTATCAACTTCTTTTTCTGTAGGACTTTGAGCATTCATTATGTAAGTTTGACAGATATTCGTTTGATATTTAATTTTCTATCGTTGATTTTCTGAAAAGTGTTCGGACACTGGATCAACCACCATACCTTTTCACACTCATAGGCCCTTGACTATGTGGGACTGTGTCCAACATTCACTTGCAGCAATCACAAACAGACAACAAAATTGCTCTAAGCAAGATTTAATTTTCTTAAATTTGCTAGATTACCTGATTCAGGGACTCTTCAAATCTTTCTGTGCCACAAATTTGGGGATTCAGAATTGCAAATGAAATTTTAAATAATTATTTTCCTCTCATGTATGAATTGTCTAGACTGGAAAAAGGCCCGCTAATACACACAAAAGCTATTGAAGCCTATTCACCCGTAAAAGCTAATCTGGAGTACAAGGTTATCTTCAGATAAGCTTGTACATGTATAAGTGACCTTTTCAGTGTTCCCAAAATCACCCCTAGTTTTTCTCCCATAATTTTTTGATAACGTATTTAAGTATAAAAAGGTAAAAAAAACACAGGTTTTTCGTGTTGGAATTCACCAACTGAACGTACATGGATGAATATGTATTGGGCAATATCGGCGACTAGTCTACATTTAGTTGCTTATATTTAATATTAATTTTTATGAAAATAAATAGGAATAAGATTTTTTTTTTTCTAAATTTACCGCATGTAGCCAGAAATAATGCAATGTTATTTCATGATTATCATTTTTGAAAAACAATGTAAAACATCCACTATTGTGGAGCTAAATTGAAATATGATAGCAGATGGAAGAATTTGACAATGCAAAAAATGCAGAAAAAACACTGATTAAAAGAAATAAAAACTCAACTCCAGACATAGCTACTTGAGAGACGCAGTTGTGCCGTACGGATGCGCGGTCATTCACAGGTCAAATTCATTGAGCCCCCGAATACCATTCGGATTGGAGCTCCATAAAATGACCTTCGAGTGTGCACTTGTACGTCAAATCTATCTCTCTCGACAGGCTATGATTCAAAATCTTGGTTGATCGCGATAGCTCTATCGAATCGGCAATTGCGCATGCGCCATTTTGATTCTCAAGACGGTGGTAGCGAGAACCAGTCCTTGCTACCGTAAACACGACGAGCGAGAAAAAGCCATACAAAATACCATTTTGTACATTTGGAATTACAAGTCAAGGAATAACAGGCAAATAAAGGAGGATTCCTCCGAAACTTTGAGTAATGGTGAGTAAATTCAACTTATTTATCAATATATTAGAATCTAACTTGTCTAAATTTGACAATACACACGGTATATTTGTCGAATTGCCGATGTAGTAAGTGGCACGTATGGGCCTATGAGTGATTCCACACTGCATTTGGAAACAGTATTATTGATCTCTCGCCTGTGCGAAACAAATGGGGAAAATGAAATAGATATTTGAAATATCTCAAATTCAGCTCAGAAAAATCACAAACTTACTTTTAAAAGGGCACATTCATGAGAAAAAAAAAGTTGCTTTAAACAAAAGCACAAAAATAAGAGAAATAGATCCGTGAAAGTTTGAGAAAAATCCGACAAAGAATAAGAGAGTTATGAATTTTAAAAAGTCTATGGAAATCTCAAATTGGCAACTCTGGGTCATGTGCCTGTGATATCCTGTAATGTCATGCCTAGGGCAACTGGATGTGGACTGCCTTAATTTCTGCACCCTTTCAATTCCTAAATTTAAACATTTTCCTTCTGAATCATGTGAATTCTCCTCTTCATGACATGCCTTTATCTGCTTTCTTATTTCAGTTGGAAAACTCGTAAAGAAATCTCAGCTAGGTCTAGGGTGTACAGCCGCCTCAGACTCTCTTGGATTCTACAGAGCTGTGACATCCATCAAGGCCAGGGTCCCGTTGAAATCGTTTCTCTTCATGTCTGTCGAGAGGATCAGTCTGTATGAGCGCTAAACGTCGCCAGCGAACACCCAACGGCAAGAAGACTCCTGTCACAACAGACCTCAATGCCACTTCCACCCCTTCACCTACTGCTGCTAAATCACCACAAGGTACGTTTATCTCTCATGATATGTCTTCTCCCATTCGGAAGTTTAATAACCGCGTGTTCAGGTTCAAATTTTAATTTCCACATAGATTAATAGCTTTTCATAACTTTTGCTATAAAGCTTGTACAAAAGATATGGTAGTAAACTTTTATCAAAACTAGATTATAGTTGTACAATGTTTAAATATATTTTGGTGCAATTATACCAATACTTCTTTGTAAGTTTTCATCTATAATCTACAAAATTCATTTCATTCTCCCATACATTCACATTTTATGTCTATATATATATATATATATATATATATATATATATATATATATATATATATATATATATATATATGTATATATATTCTTAATATGTTGTTTCTTTTTCATTGTGTTCAGGACCCGAATCAGCCAGGAAGGCCAAATTGGCAGCTATCTATGCTGCCTTGAACTCTGACCCCGTCGATGTCGCAGTGCTCCGCAAATTGGCCATCTCTCGGGGTGGCTTACTTACAGATGAGGTCAGGAGGAAAGCCTGGCCTAAGCTTCTTAACGTCAATGTTTTTGATAAACCACCAAAGCTCAGTAAGTTTCTCTGTTGTGTCATTCTCTTTTCCCATCTTTTATTTCATTTTTTTTCTAAAATGTTTTTTTCAGAAAATCAAATCACACAGTTCCCCTATACATGTATGCTGTAACTGGTGAAACTATATATTTTCACAGCCTTTTAATGTTTCAGTTATTTTTTTAATACTTTTTCTCTCCATTTACTTATTTTCTCTCCTTGTTCTGTTACTTTTTTTTTTTCATTTTCTCATGTCAAACTTGTCATTCATTTATTTCTTATCATTCAACATGTCTCATTAATCTTATTGCACAGTTTTCTGTTTTTCTTTTATTATAATTATTTTGAACTTGTGAATTATTTTAAAAGTCATGATATTGCAAGTTTCATATCACTTATTCTAATTCATTGATTTTTTTTTTCCTCAAACCATTTCTACTATGAAACTGTGAATATTGATCTTCAAATTTACTTAATCTTCTTATATATTTATATATATTCTCTATTTGATTTATTAATTTGTGTTACCTTTATATTTATTTTTGTCAGAAATGCCCATTAAAGAACACAGAGACTACAATCAGGTAGTACTAGATGTCAACCGATCCCTTAAGAGGTTTCCTCCAGGTTAGTCACAGCTGCTAGTTTGATTTTAAATTTTGAATAGAGGAAAGGGAGATGTGAGTTGGTCAAGTGAGGTACGCTGATCAGGGCCCTGTTTCATAAAACTTGTCATCAATGACAAGTTGCAATAACTGTTATAAGCTACTGAAATCCTTGCATCTGATTGGCTGAGAGCAAATTTGTCTGTAAAAATCACTGACAAGATACTGTATAAGCCATAAATTTCGCGGCCATAAATTTTCGTGAATAGGACTAACCAGACTATTTCGCGAGTGGTTGAATTCGCGGTCGGAAAATTCTCAAATCTACAAACAGCGGTGATGATGTACCTTTGCAAAGCGAAGTGGTGAATTTCTGACCAGGAGACAACAAATTCAACCGACTTCTTATGTTGGCAACATTTTGCCGTGTTGTTAAATTCGCGACCCACTCGCGATTCGCGAAATTCGCGAAAATAAAACCCCCGCGAAATATATGGCGTATACAGTACTTGATGAAACGCCCTCCAGCTCTCTTATCTCTGTATGAGTTGACACATGTCAGATTCCTGAGACACATCTTTGAGAGGGTGATATTAAAGTAGATATTCAAAGCAAATCACAAATATGCTCAATAATGTATCTCTAGAAACTAGAAAGCTTGCAGATGGTAATCGTATAAGTTTTACGTTAACTGCGTGTTTGATGATTAAAAAATGGCACAAATAAAAACGCTTCTCAGCATCTGGGATATCCGAGCGATTCGCCAGAAATATACCCATGTTTTCATGATGTCACATCAGGTACCAATCCTGCCTAAGCAGACGACGTTCTATATCAAGTGAACGTAACTGCAATGCAATTATTTTTAAATTATAAAGAGTTTGGTGTGTTTCACCATGACCGTATTTCACATCATTCTAAAAGGGAAGTGAAACCGTTTCTAGTAACTAAAATCTTTTGTTTGTAAAAAGTCATGATAAGGGTCAATGATCAATCAAAGAAATCACACTTTCGAATTGTAAAGCCCGCTGAATTATAGAATGGATGGTATTCGTTCCCTCTTGAAACGCCGACATGCCGCGGTGCATGCAGCTGAAAATACAATGGCATCTTATTTTGTTTACAAGCGATTGATTCCTTTATTTTTTTAACGCTGCATTTTTCATCAAAATAATACCATGCAGGAAATTTAGAGTGAGGCAACAAATAAACATTTATACTGACGCTAGCGAAGTAAGAGAAATAAGTGAAGATGAGATGACAAAACAGGCACTGAAAATGTGTAAGATGTTATGGGGCATCGTCTGCTTAGGAAGGATTGCTCCCCGGTATGACGTCACATATCTCAGCAGCGTTCAAAGAGCTCTATAGGTGCTATAGCGGGGCTGTGTTATATCATTTTATAATTGATAATAATCATTACTTCAAATGTTTCCAAGCGTTGAATTTTGATGAACCTTGTTCAATCTAAGCTTCACCTATGCAATAATAAAAATTAAATCAATATTCAAAATCAATGAAATTCTACTTTAAGTAAATTGAATAATCAATAATGAAATAAATTATTAGAGAATCATAATTGACATCAAATAGTAAAGATTATAGACTACGTACATTTGTAGATTTTGTTTTCTGTGCTCAACATTGGTATCATTTTGAAGAAGCTTTTACATTGATCATACAAGCATCATAGAAGGAAAGATTTTTACCAGCACTTTCTTTCTTTCTTTCTTTCTTGTTTCTTGTTTTAAAGGGATGCGGGATGAACAACGTGAGGTACTACAAGACCAGTTAGTAGATGTCATCGTCAGAGTACTTATTAACAACGATCAATTGCACTATTACCAGGTGAGTTTGACACTTTGATCTTATGCTCAATGAAAGTGGAAATGACATGGTTACTTAAACTTGCAGCTATAGTTGTTTAAAGAGATTTGTTCCATGAAACACAAATGGAAATATAATTTTCTTTGAAGATTAATTATTTTATAACTTTTCATTGTTTATAATACACCTGAGTTTGTAAAACAATAATTTTATGGTTTAGTATTTGCTTCTACCTGATCGGTGATGTATACTTTCTTGTCAAACACTCTCTTTAATTTGATTTTTATTTCGTGGCAGTGGTAGTAAAAAGCTTTCATATTTCCTTATCATTTCTTTCATTCTTCCTAGGGGTATCATGACATAGTGGTGACATTTCTCCTGGTGGTAGGCAAAGAGATGTCTTTCGCTCTTGTAGACAAATTATCAACACATCACCTTAGGTAAGAGGAGTGACTCCTAGGGTCCTTGTTGCTTGTACAGAAATCAAAATGATTGTTTAAACGATATTCAGTTTATGTCGTATGATCATTCACCATATTCACAGCCGTTGGCAACTTGAATAATTTAGTACTCTGTCCTGGCTTCTTGGACAATTCCCATCCATTTTCCCTGTGAAAACTACCCTTACTCTGTCTCTTCTTGATATTGGTGTACGATGTGAATGGTGATGCTAATGCTTGCCAGACTTATTGATATATGTGCTTAAAACGCTGGGCAATGGCAGTTCTCTTGTTGCTATGGGGTTTGCTTGATATGAACAAGGACCAGAGGGCAAAGTGCCTCTATGAGGTGTAGGCAGACCCCATATTTGGACAACTGTCCCATTATTAGGTACAGTAGAACTCCTTTGTTCCTGACAGTTTTATCAAAATGACCCCCTCATGTACAAGTTTGTGCTAACTTTAGTCTAGGTTTAACCCCTGACTAAATGGATAGAGTCAGGCCTTTGATATGTGGAGCACTAAGTGTTGACCTCTTCATCTTTAAAAAAAATTACCTTCATTTTGTAGATAGATGAACAAACAAAAATTATGAAAATCATGAAATTATCAAATCAACTTCTCATTTAGTTTTATGAATGCTTGATTTCACTTATTCATTTTGTCCTAGAATTACAGTAATTCGTACAGACTAAATGGTTGACATTTGGTGCTCCATAAATCAACAGGCTAAGTTAAACCAGTTTAAGTCCCCTTTTACGAATACAAGCCATTGGTTTATGCTACAATGAGGGTTTATACTCTGTCTCTTTTGAAGGGACTTCATGGATCGTACTATGGACCGCACCAAGCACATGCTCAACTACCTCTTGCCAATCCTGAGAAAAGCAAATCCAACCTTACATGAATTCATGGAAAGGTGAGTTATTACCAAACACAGTGTCAACAGATAGATTTGTCTATGATCTGGAACAAATAGTTTAACTAGAAAAATGTTTTGCTCACAATTTGAGTAATAAGAGTAAAACTCGTTTTGTAATATCTTTAGATACTGTGTTACATGTATGAGAGTAGAACTAACCACTATGAACCCTTCCCCCTCAATTGTACATCAGTCAAAATGAGGCCAAAACCTGGTAACATTTTTTAAGCTTCAAGCTTTCATTCCTTCCTTCATTCATTCATTCATTCATTCATACTTTTACTACAACAGTAGCATGATCAGTAACAATATCAGAGCTCTTACATCCACACTGTAATCAGAATATAAGTTTAGTTACAATGTGATGGTTTAAAAAAACAACATTATTTTCAGTATCAAAGGAGTAACAAGCATACTACATGTATCACTTCTTTGGTGCTAAAATGTTAGTTCTCGAATTGCTTCATTTTGCTGTGATGCCAGTCAAGATTTGTCTTCTCTGTTCATAAAAAATGTATCTAAGCTGATTCACTTATATCCCCCTAAAACATTGTATCGCTATACATAAGATAGGATTAGAAAGTTTCTTTGGCTGTCCTCACTCTGAGTTTGAAAACTTTAAAATTAGAAGTGAAATGAAATCATTTCTTCTGATTTCTCTCCAATTGCTTTGTTGTTTCTGAGCAGATCAGAAGTGGGTACCGTGTTTGCCCTAGCCTGGTTGATCACATGGTACGGTCATGTACTCAACGACTTCCGTAGTATCCTGAGGCTGTATGACTTCTTCCTAGCATGCCATCCTCTTATGCCAGTCTATCTTGCTGCCGCTGTAAGTTGACGAGAAAATAAATGCTCTTTTTATCGTGCCAATCGTTCATCTTAATGAATGTCTCTAAGAAAAGATAAATGTACTACTCTTCAGCTCATTGCATAATTCAGGATTCTTTTAACATGATCCAAAAGACTTTCAAGAAATGAACCTTAGGCAATTTCAATAGCCAACATTTCAGTGACATAATTACAAATCTACTATGACCTGTTCACATGGTGCTAGAGCATGAAGCTGACGTGTTATCCGTGGAGTGTGACATGCCATTCACCCACAGAATCCTGTGTTGTATCCCCAATAATCTACCCATGGAAGAACTATCATCATCATCATAATCATCATCAGTTATTATTATTATTATTATTATTATCCCCTCACCGACGGGGATATAGTAACGCTGCCGTCCGTCCGTCCTTCCTTCCGTCCGTCCGTCCGTCCGTCCATCCGTAACAAATCTTGTGAACACTGGTTTCCGTTCGATAATTTTAGTAATGTTTGACTGATTTTAATGAAATTCGTTATGAAGGTACATGGTATCAAATTATAGCCCAATTTCGATTTCGAAGTATGTAGGTCAAAGGTCATAGCTCATTAAATATGCAAAAATAGTTAATTATTTATCCGAAAATGTGGTTTCCGTTTGATAACTTTAGTAATATATAACAGATTTTAATGAAATTTGATATGAAGGTACATAGTATCAAACTACAGCCTAAGTTCGATTTCGAAGTATGAAGGTTAAAGATCAAAGGTCATAGCTCATTAAATATGCAAAAATAACTAATTATGTATCCGAAAATGTGGTTTACGTTTGATAACTAGTAATATTAGACAGATTTTAATGAAATTTAGTGAGAAGGTATATAGTATGAAGATATAGCCTAAGTTCGTTCTTCGAGTATGAAGGTCAAATGTCAAAAGTCAAAGTTCACAGTTCACAGTTCATTAAACATGCCAAAATAGCTAATTATATATGCAAAAGTGTGGTTTCCATTTGATAACGTAAGTAATGTTGTTGATTATGTAAGTCAAAGTTCAAAGGTCAAAGGTCACTGCTCATTAAATATGCAAAAAATTGCTAATTATATACATGAGAAAGTTTATTTTCAGAGCTTCTCATAGGTCATTCCATAAAGTAGTAAATTTTCTGTACATCCAATCCCCAGGTATTAGTAACTTCTTTGCCTAGTAATGTAATAGTATAGTCTAATGGAGGTAACTTGTTCTGACGTATATAGGCCATTTGTACCCGTCGAGGGGATGCTATGCTTTGCGTTGCCCTTGTTGTTATTATTGCACCAACTCTCTTACATATTTCATTACCTTTTTCAGATTGTGCTAGAGCGTGAAGCAGACGTGTTGGCCGTGGAGTGCGACATGGCATTCGTCCACAGCCTGCTGTCTCGTATCCCTGATAACCTTCCCATGGAGGAGCTAGTCATCAAGGCTGGAGACCTCTTTGTGCAATACCCTCCTCATGAGATGGCCAAAGAAGCACGGCTGCAATACAAACAGAGGTTGGAAATGAGAAATATTCTTAACATTGCTATTAATTTTGGCAAATATATTCAAACTGCAAGATGAGAAAGTGTATGCATTTGAGACCATACAATATACATGGTAGTATGCAATTGACTATTTTATCCATTGAGTAAATGGCTGTAGTGGATATTACATGTAGGTTGACCATTTATCATGATGATATTTAAGAAATGAAAAGAATTATCAATTGATTGTGATTTTTTTTAAATCTCATGTTAATTTCTTTGTGTCTGCATTCTTCTGGCCAAAATGTTCTTGTGGCACTAAGAACAAAATCATCTCTTGGTGACAGTGCCTTCATGGCTGCGGCGCCATGTTTATGGAACCAGTTACCTCCTAAATATCCATTCCATAGACACTTTGGATTCTTTTAAGTCAAATTTGAAAACGGTGCTTTTTTCTAAAGCATACAGTGAAATGTAATTCAACACAGATTTGTAGTATTCTTCAGTCAATTCTATTTTTGTCCCCGCCGAACGAAGTTCGCGAGGGGACTATGAAACGGGCTCCGTACGTGTGTGCGTGTGTGTGTGTGTGTGTGTGTGTGTGTGTGTCCGTCCGTCCGTCCGTCTGTCCGTGTGTGCTCAAATGTTAGAAAATGCTACTTCTCCGTCATTTCTTGGCCGATTTTGATTCCGATTGTTTTATCTGATAGGGCTGGGTGGGGGCTTCCAAACTTCTACACAGAATTTTGAAATTCATTAATTATGCAAATTTATGCAAGTTTATTCAAAATCGACGAAAAATGCTACTTCTCCTCTATTTCACATCGGATTTTGATTCCGATTGTTTTATCTGATAGGGCTGGGTGGGGGCTTCCAAACTTCTACACAGAATTTTGAAATTCAATAATTATGCAAATTTATGCAAATTTATTCAAAATTGACGAAAAATGCTACTTCTCCTCTATTTCACATTGGATTTTGATTCCGATTGTTTTATCTGATAGGGCTGGGTGGGGGCTTCCAAACTTCTATACAGAATTTTGAAATTCATTAATTATGCAAATTTATGCAAATTTATTCAAAATTGACGAAAAATGCTACTTCTCCTCTATTTCACATCGGATTTTGATTCCGATTGTTTTATCTGATAGGGCTGGGTGGGGGCTTCCAAACTTCTACACAGAATTTTGAAATTCATTAATTATGCAAATTTATGCAAATTTATTCAAAATTGACGAAAAATGCTACTTCTCCTCTATTTCACATCGGATTTTTATTCCGATTGTTTTATCTGATTCGGCTGGGTGGGGGCTTCCAAACTTCTACACAGAATTTTGAAATTCATTATTCATGCAAATTTATGCAAATTTATTCAAAATGGCTGAAGGTTCATAATGTTTTCATGTTTTATATTTCAGTTGTATACATGCATTGTTGGTATTCTCTTCTTTTGCATGCAGTAACATTATTATTTTATTCACTAAAGTTTTTCACTGAAGTTTTAAGGTTCAGGCTAGTTAATTTCCACAGATCTGCACTTCCGGCGGGGACATTTATTACGCATTGCGTAATTTACTCATTCACTTGTTACCTTCTTGCTTCTCTCATTTTCATAGATGGCAAAATATCAGTGCGTTGTATTATTATTATCATTATTATTATTATTATTATTATTACTTTCTTTCCATCAGTCTTTATGAAAATGTTTATAAGTACGTATGTAAGTGGGCTCAATCCAACTTTGACCCTTTGCCATTACTCCTCCATAACTATATGTATTAACATTTGTTCTTCATGCTGAAATAGAAGTTAAAAGAACATTTCACTGAATTAAGGTGGGTTTTTTGTTCTACAGCTTTTGTTCCCTACTTATTTTGATCATAATTCAAATTTATCACCTCTTTTTTTGCAGCTCCAGTATCACCAAACACAGAGAGTTAGAAGGAACCCTGCGAGGTCAGCGTCCAGACACCATCCTACGCAGGCTCAGAGGCCAGGCCAGCGGTCAGCAGGCCCAGGCAGGCTCAAGGCAGAGCAGCCGAGTGGTCAAGGTAGCCGTATGGGCCATCTCGGCTGGTATCGGGGCAGCCGCCATAGCCGTCCTCAACAGTGCAATGGAGTTCTGGGTATGAAAGGGGGATAGTTACGGTGAATGGGAATTCCTGCAATTCCTTTTTCTATCCAACGCCCCTGATTTTAAAGGTCTCAATTTGTAACATGATCGTAAAGACTGTCAAAAATCCCCAAGAGGCAATTTCAATTGCTTTATGCATCACAGTTTAAAATATGCAGACTTTACAATGACATATTTCAGAATCCTATCATATTTTTTACAGGCTATACAAAAGCGTATTGAAATTGCCCTTGATTTCTTGAAAGTCTTTGCGATTGATTATGCCTTGTTATATCTTATCGATGTCATGTCATGTCATCAGTTGTGATAGTAGGTCGTCAAATAATGTATTTCATGTTTCATTGTCTGTACTCTCCTACATCATGTACGATGTATCATAGACTGAAGTACGCAGGTTTCAGCGGGCGCAAATTTGTTCATGCATTTGCTCTCATCACTGGGGGCTTGCTGGGATACATAGTGAAGATCTAAGTAGCTATCTTTTCGGAACTCAAAATAAGTGGTTATTCTGATGCCATTGGTCTCTGAACACCCTTTGTTGTTGTTCATTTGGCAATTAAAAAAATCTTTCAGATAGCCATTGTTACCATTGCTTCATGTATTGCTCAATCCTCCATAGATGACTGCCAAAAGTTGACTTTGGCAACTAAAGAAATCATCTAGGTTGCTGAGCTGGCAACACAAATGTAAAATTAAGTGAGAGCTTTGCCAACAAATTCTCATTTCAGCATTGACAAGGCATGAGAATTTTGAGATCTGGTGCAACTTTCTGATATGTGGAATATTGCTGAATTCTATTTCCCCTAGAAATTTAGCAAGAGCAGCTTGACATTAAAAGGATAGTACTTAATCACTGCCAAATACACAATTATGTTTGAAAACAAAAATTGTATTTCATGGCCTTCTGTTTACTTGATGACATTGTTATATTTTGAGTGACTGTATATGATATGGAACAAAGTTGTTTTTAATTCTTAATGAACAAGTACATGTAGTTTGAATTGTGTGAACAATGTAGAGAATTGACTTGACAATGTAAGTGGTAAACATGCTATGTACACTACTACAATTTCGCTTTGTACGCACATCCACAAGAAAATAGACATAGCCTTGGCATATTTTGTGACTTGTCACCAAAGAATTCTGAATTCTGAGTGTCTCTGGCATTGCATTGGTTGGTTTCGATAGAGAGATTCACTGATTGAATTGTTTGGACACAACAGTAAATATGATATCATTTTTACTTTAAAGAATTGTAGATAGGCAGATATATAGTGTGTTTCTTGATAGATATGTATCATTGGAAATGCCAGTCATTACTTAATATAAAGAGAATCATGAAAAGTTCTAGAAAAGTGCTGGAATGAAGCTTTCCATACCAACAATTTTGTGTGTCACAAATACGATTCCATAAGGCAAATTTATAACTTTGGTTCCTTTTGCATTGCTCATATTTATGAAGTGGTCCTTGATATAGTCTGCTGAGAAGTAGAGGCTTACATGGTCTATGTACTGTTACCGAATCCCTTTGCCTTCTCGAAATTTGCGGATTGTTCCAAAAGTAGCCTTCCTATCACCCTAGAACTTCATTATTTTGAACCTATATACTTTAAGTTTATCCTCTTGCCAGATTGACTGTTAAATCAATGAAGAATTGTTACAAAGATGAAAAATATGAAGGAATTATTAATCTACCTTGTATTGACTTTGAGAGATTGCAGTTTGAAAACTAGGTTACAGTAAAAAGTGTAAGAGTAACTAAATGACTACTGGTAGTTTAAAAAATGGATGATAGTCAATCAAAATACTGATCAGAGAGGACCTGAACAAAATATCTTGGAAACAGTAAAGAAACAATTGATTTATGGTCCAGTAACTAGCCAAGGACATTTTGAAGTCACTTGTTGCACGCGCAATATACCGGTATTTTCTCCATCACATTTGGGCGCTCTTTCGTAGGTCAGCTCCTTATGTCCCTGGCACCTTGCCTGCCTTGACATCTACTACTATGACGTCACAAAGTAGACCTTGACAAGTAACTCATAAACAGCTTTTAAGAAATTAATGCTCTTGGTATACCAAAATCACCCAATTTTTAACAACTTATAATTGAATATGTTGACAAATGATAGATTTTGTGTCTATGTTATTAGCAATATATTTTGGTCAAATGCTCACAAATAACAAGAAGCTTTAATACTTTTGTTGGTTAAAAATGTCTTACTAATACCACTTGAAAATGTAGTAAATGTCCCTTTAGCTCTCGACAGAATGTTCTCTAAATTTACAATTCTTGGACCCATTTTTAATCTGAGAAGAAAGACAGGTGTACATGTATTATTTTGTCCAGGACTATTAAATTAATATGTGGCATCAAAAATTTGAAGCACTGATGTCAGAGTATGTGTGTCAGATTTGCTAAAGTTCTCTGTAAGCTATTCTTCTCTGTTTATTGTGTCAGTTTAAAACAAAAAGAGAGGATGATGAATAGACTTGATAGTGTGACAAAAGTAGACATTCCATATAAGTGTTGATAATGAGTTTATACTACTACTATGTTATGATGTAGAAATTATATCCCTGTTAATAGTGCTACTGTAGATGATAACAGTTCTGGGCCCTGTTTCATAAAACTTGTTATCAGTAACAAGTTACAATAATTGTTAGAAGCTACTGAAATCTTTGAATCTGATTGGCTGAGAGCAAACTTGTCATAGAAATGGGGCATTTGTTATTGATAGCAAGTTTTATGAAACGGTCCTGGGAGGCATTTCATCAAGTGTCTTGTCAGTGATTTTTACTGACAAATTTGCTCTCAGCCAATCAGATGCAAGGATTTCAGTAACTTATAACAGTTATTGCAACTTGTCATTGATGACAAGTTTTATGAAACAGGGCCCTGGTCTAGAGCTTTTATGTATTTTGGAAGAATTGTGATCTTCTATATGATATAAAGAGTAACAATGTAAATCTATGACAGTATGAATATCATTCAGTGTAAAGATTACTACTATGTTCACAAGAGCTCTTAACTGAGATTTTATATAAATAAGTGATAAGATTTTCATACATCATTTTTAAAGAGCATTTTCCAATTTTTCTAGACTGTACCAAGGTTGAATTTCTCTCTGTTCCTCAATATTTTATCACTGTTATGATTAGTGTTGGTTTTAAATTGTGTTTGAGATTTTAGGTAGGATTGTTGACTTTTTAATGATAATTTTTCTTACTTTATGTTTTTTTGTCTAGATACGATAGATGAGCGTCAGTGATTTGAAGAAGAAAAATCTCTTTATTCTTTTTTATAATCTTGATTATGCAATTATCGTCTATTCAATTTGATGATTTTAAGAATTTAATCTGGATGAAATCAAGAGACTTGCTTTGATGAATTCATTGTTTTCTTTATTCACTTTTTTCATTCTGTTCCCCCCCCCTCTCTCTCTCTCTCTTCTTATCTGTCTAGCCCCATCCCTCTCCACTATTCCCTTCTCTCTCACTCTCTCCCTTGAACTCCCTTATGTAAATGTTACTCATGTTTATTTTTTGAAATTCTTTTCAATTTGTAGAAAGAAGAGTCGGAAATCAGTAAAATTGATAACACAAAATTAACCTTGTAAGTCTTATACTGCCCTCTGAGACAAACCTTGGTTAATCTTTTGGTCTAGGAAGTCTGTTGGTTACATTAAGAAATTTCAGGTTGCTATTGCTCTCACTGACCCAGTGCATCTTGTTAGGTGTCATCAAGTTTAATTTCTTTTCTATTTTTAGCTACTTCCTTTTTGCTTATTTTTTTACTTACATATTATTTTTGTATGTCTTAATGACTTTAGGTAAAAGTTACAAAGTGGAGATCATATTTGCATCTCTTTTTTTCCCCCTTTATTAATGTTAATCTGTGGTAGTTTTGTTCTTCGTTTTTTTTCTTGAATATGCTATTTTTCAGTTAATGTAAATCTATGGTACATGTAGTTTTTTTTAATTTTCTTAAGATATATTTTACAACTCAATTCAGTTCAAAACCCTTTGGTCAACAATTTCAATTTCACTAAGGAAACAAACACTGGATGTAGTTTATACTTTTGATATGTAATTTCTACATAATTACATGAATTTTTAGGCAGCTTTTTCTTTATGATTTGCGAAACAAATTATAATCTCAATACAATTTCTTGTAACAACCTCATGATCTTTTCTTCTAGTTTGAAAGTTAACGATTTCTCGACAATCTCTCTCTCAAAACACAGTTTTACTGCATTTTGAAGATACCTCATATTTCTTGAAATTGCCAATAGCTAGTTACAGTAATCACCCAACTGAAATTTTCATGTATATGAAAAAGGCTATCACATTGTTCAATTTTTAGAAAAGTAAAGAGGTTGTTCTACTAAGCATTTTCACCCAAACATTGTAAATATCCCAGTCACATCAGGGCCCTGTTTCATAAAACTTGTTTTCAATAACAAGTTGCAATGACTGTCAAAAGCTACTGAAATCCTTGCATCTGATTGGCTGAGAGCAAATTTGTCATAGAAATGTGGCGGTTGTTACTGATAACAAGTTTTATGAAAAGGGGCCCAGACAGACAACAGACCAAGCAAAAACAACTGGATGCTTTGGAGTCGGTGTGAAGTCACTGTGGTGGTGTGAATGGGATAAAAGAGTTTCATGTATGATGGAAGTTGGAAAAGTATATTTCTTATTATTGCAGACAGTAATTATGTTTTGTACACTTGTAATGTAATTGCTTTGTGTATTCGTTCTGAATGTTACATGACTGTTGTGTGTTTTACAAATGACTGTGAAGATATAAAAGATATGGATGTGAATATTCATATTGTGCAATCATAAATAAAATGATACAGATATAAGTATTGTTGCTATTCTCATTAATTTCATTGTTTCCTTACATGTAATATGTTATACCTTTTTTTTTTCACCTTTAAGAAAGAAACTAGTGTACAGGTGTAAGTTTAAAATCTAGGTCTTGTGGCTTTCCACAAGACCAAATACATGTACATGTTTTGGAATTGCTAATCACACAGTCCTTCAGGAGGTATGACTTAAAGCCATAGGTCCTCTGAATGCTTACAAGCATATTATTGTTTTTTTATTATTCTAGGATACACCCCCAAATATGTATATATGTTTTTCCACTTGATCATATCATATGTACATCATACATGCATATATATATGCATGTATGATGTACATAATGATATGATCAAGTGGAAAAAACCATGTAAATATAAAGACGCTATTGAGAAAGTAGAGAATATTATAGGAAGAGAGGAGGAAAGGATGGAAGTGCGAGAGAGAGAGAGAGAGAGAGGGGGGGGGGGGAGGGAGGGAAGGAGATAGAGAGAGAGAGAGAGAGACAAGGATAAAGAGGTGGATGAGGTGAGGATGAAGATGGGTAGGGAAACGGATGACGAATGGGGAATGAATGAATACACCGTTTTTAGTTGAGTACAAATCTGGAGATAGGCAGTATATCCCAGTGAAATCACATATCATAGCTTTCAAAAACATTCCATGAAATCATGATTCATCGTTCACGCTTTTCAATATTTTTTTCTTCAAATTGGCCACCGACTTCCTTTCAGTTCACCTGTCCAGAACCCTTTTCGAGGGCCTCAAATCATATTATACAACGCTTTAGATGGCGCTTTTAATGTTGGACTCGCCCGAAGCGCAAACTTATATCACCTCTCATTTCGTCGTCTTCATGCGTAAATAGGCTGTAGGCAATATTGCATGATTATGGATTGACGTAAAATCATATTCTAAATCAGCTCTTTCAAAATTAAGAGCCTCCTTTTGTGGATAGTAAAATGTCGCCCTGGAGCTAACTTTCAAAACAAAACAAGATACATTATCGTCGCTTAACTGTACTTCAAAACATGTTATCCTTCCATCATTTTATTCCGGTGATCCTATCCCCTGACATTGTCCAGAGTTGTAATAGCAGAACTATGCGAGAGAAATAATGATAATGCATCTATTTTCTTGTCCATAAACAAGTGATCAAATTACCTTCACCTGATTATGCCTGAGCCAAAAGAATGATTTATTCATAGACTTGTATCCCCAGTGGTACATTAGATAGTATATCGTATTTCGATATGCAAGATCCAACGCCTCATACATCCGTTGTTGATGAATATTGCTTATCTGGCTTTTATATCAATTCCTTTATATACCTTATAGCATGAATGATTTATTTTAATGATTATATCGAAATGAATAAAACATTGTATTGTGATGTTTGTATATAATCTGACGGTATGATATAGTGCAAATCGTGACATATATGTTCTTTATCATCTTTTCATAATCTTCAGATTCTCTAAAACTGGACGATTTTATTTTCGACCATGACGCTTCATCTACAATTAAAATAAGGTGTTCCCTTTCAGGTTAGCTGTCGGATGTTTATTTTCATATAATCGATCTCATGCCATAAATTCTTAATCCTCATGGAATGAATTAACTATAGTTTTTCCAGGGAACTACTCTTTTACTTTATGTTCTTTCGACCTGGCTAATCGTCCAATTGTCTTGTCGCAAAATGAGAGTACATAGCATGCAATTAATTAGGTGGGTACAGTTCCTCGTAAAACATGAACATTTTTACTATGACGGGTCACAAACAAATAACATAATAACTATAATGTAATAGTGGGATATACATTTGGGGCACGAAATTACATATATAAAGAACGATTTCTTTGATATGAGAAGAACATAATGGGCAAAGCGAAAGTAATTCTATTTCTTTTCTTTTTTTTCTAGGGGGATTTCAAAAGTGATTTGAATCAATAGCCGTGACCCACCTCTAATATCGAAATGATAAGTGAATTGATTGATAAAGTAATGATTAGGATACCTTTATATAGATTATATTTTGCGTTGTAGTCGCTTTGGGATCATCTCAAAGCATATCGATGACACTCTTTATAGCAGAAAGTTATTATCTCTAGTGTATTCCACCTAATGTAAAAGGAAGAAGATATTATGACCAACCAAGGAGAAAAGTGGATGCGTGGCATTTTTTGTGCAAAAGCCTAAAATCCTTATCCTTATTCATATTCCTAATCAGTGGCGTAGCGTGAATCCAGCCATGAGGGGGGGGGGGGCACTGGCGTCATGGGGGGGAGGCGCACCAGTCTTACTCGGACAATTCAATGCGACTTAACGAGTTCACTGATTATAGGGGAGGTTGCGGGAAGGAGCCCTATCGTCTCATTTTCTCATCATTTTCCCTTGCTGTCTCTCTCCTTTTCTCTCTTTCTTTTTTCCTTTTTTTTAGCCATTCGAATGGGGGAGCCTTGTGCCCCCGTATCCCATGTAGCTACCCCACGGATCGTAATCGATAAGCTCTGTATATTTTAGCAAGTTCCTATGACCACTACTCAACGACGACTACACTCTGAGAGTGAGAAAGGCAAAAAAAAAAAAAAAAAAAAAAAAATGCGCATCGGCCTCAAGAGGTAGAAGCAAACTTAGAAAAAGTGGATACGTACTTGGTATTCCAATGTAAAAATCCCCAAATCAACAAATTACGGTGTAATTTCTAGACAAAATTTGAAAAGAGAAATGTCTTGCACAATACTGACAAAAACAACCCCCCCCCCGAAAAAAATAAAAAATAAAAAAGTAATAATAATAATAATACTTCACGGAACTTTGATGGTGATTTGAGAGGGGAAAGGGAAAATGCCAGACAAACCTTTTCCCGATATAGGCTTGCTGATTTGACAGACGCCCCTATGCCTCCTCGGCTTTAAAAAAACCCAACAAAGAAACAACAACAACAACAACAACAACAAACACCAACTGGCGTATCCAGAAATTGATAATCATAGGGGAATTCTCCCCGGACGGCGATACGGGAGGGACATGGGGGTATTGTATCAGGACAGCCCAGCGTGCAGCCTCAGTTCAGATTTGTTTCCAATTCCTTAAAAAAAAGATATACGGCACATTTAAATACATAGAATACAAATAGAGTTTTAGACCTGCATGTACACAGACTTTACCCCAAGTTGGATACGAATTGTCATAACTTGAAGAAGATGCTATTTCAAAGTCATGTTTTTCATATAATGACGTAAAAAAGGTCGGTCCCCTCTCCCCAGAGGTAAGGTACATGACGGTGTAAAACCCAAGCCAAAAACAATTGAGAAAAAAATAGAATCCATGATATCATCAACTATTAGTAAGATTCATATTGATGAGCTGAAAAGAGTGTCATGCCGTATGTTTTTAATTCCCCAAAGGCATAACATGAATGGAAATTATATCGATATTATATTTCACTTCATTTTCTTGCCGTTAGAGTAGCCCAGACCATTTTTTTTTTTACATGCAAATCGCTCTTCGGAAAGTTATTTTTGATTGATTTATTCATTTATTACAACCAACAACATTTAAGTGCAATACATTTTATACAATGATATTTACATATAAAAGAAGAAAAGCATTGGTTGGTAAAGGGGGCCAGATAATAACACATGTGCTTGTCGAGCCCGACCCACAACAGAAAAACAAGTATCTCGGTAAAGTTCAGCATACCATTATTAGCAAAAGTAATGATAGTTAACAATGAAGTATAAAAAGCACTCTTGTACATATACAGACTTTTTGCATGAATGTGTTCATTTATGATTTATACTCACATGGGCGTCGCCGGGGGGGGGGTGCGGAGGGTGCGAACGCACCCCCCCCCCTCCAGACCCAAAAAAAAAAAAAAAAAAAAAAAAAAAAAAAAGGATTTTTTTTTTTGGGGGGGGGGCGTCGCCGGGTGGGGGGTGTCTTTTGAAAAGGGCGACATGTTCTTATTGTGTAGTGTCGAACAGCTCATATCTGCGCCACCAGCACTACTGCCTGACATTGGAGTTGGTAAGTTTTGTCTTTTTTTTTTTCCAAAAGGCACCCCCCCCCCCCTTGAAAAAAGCTGGTGACGGCACTGTCTCAGCAAGTGTGCTGTGACAGCATTCCCAAACCTACTTCTAGACCTGAATAATCTGGTTTTAAAATGTAATCTTTCAAATATATAATAATATTTCACAATACATATAAATAAGGTACCGGTAGGCCTATCCTATCTTGAAGATCATGGGCTATTCCATGAAATATTATAACTTTATTATAATGTCATTTATTAACAACTTTTAATTTTCTTAACTGTGCGTACGCAAAAGGATCCGCCAAGAAAATTTTCCTTGAATAAAGTTAGTCCTACAAGAGAAAAAAAAATGGTATTAATCATTCTTCTTTCTTTCAGTTTCGAATAAGCCTTTGGTTTTATCAGACAGCTTCAAACAGTGAACCCTCCCCCAACACGAACATCGCGATCCAGTATGATTCCACTCAGGGGTGCATTAGTTACCCCCTAGGGGTAATAGTACGATACCGGAAGCACTGCTAGCTCACTGTTATTCATCTCCACTGCATACTGTATACCGTTACATGCAAATACACACTGCACAGAGCATCGTCGATCGCTGCTACGTTTTTTGAACGGTACGGGCGACGGGCTTTGCTCGCGTACGGAATTCCATTGTTATGTATGCGGGTACGCTCCGCACATGCAGACAACGACACGACGATCGCGATCGTTATAAATGAGTCAGTCAGCTGTCTGATGAGCAGTCAAGTTGTTTTTCATACCATGACAAGAGCACGGAAAGGAGGAGGGATGGATTTCATAGAACCAGACAATGGTTCCCGAATCATGGAGAAGTTGAGGATGCAGAGAGCCGACGAGAAGTATTGTGACATCGTCCTGAATGTTGAAGGAAAGGTGTTCAAAGCCCATCGAAATGTTTTGGCAGCGTGCAGCCCGTACTTCGATACTATGTGCAATAGCGGGCTGGAGGAGGATAAAGTGGACACCGCCGTCGCGACGATTGAGTGTACGTCCGCCGAAGCCATGGACGAGATTTTGAACTACATGTATACAGGGAAAATCTCCATCAATGCCAACAACGTGGAGTCAATTTTGAGAGGGGCAGATCCATTTCTGATGCCTGCTTTGAAGGAATATTGCTACCAGTTCATGTGGCAAAATATGGATGCCTCAAATGTCTTGGCAGTTAGGCAGTTGTCAGATTTGTACGGCTTTGCGGATCTGTACAGAAGATCGCAGCAGTTCATCCGGAATCAATTCATGCAAGTTATCCAACATTCCATGGAAGATGTTCTCAGGCTTAGCTTTGAAGATATCCTTGAACTCATAACTGATGAAAAAATTAGGGTAGAAAAGGAGGAGTGCATCTATGACATTGTCGTTCAGTGGGTTAAGTTTGACATCGCTTTTCGCAAGCCCCTCTTTCCGCGGTTGTTGTCTCATGTGCGCATGCCCCATCTTGGGCGAGATTTCCTTTTAACTGTTGTCGAGAAGGAAGAACTTGTTTCCGCTTTTGAGGAGTGCAGGGCCATGCTCGCTGAAGCAAAGCATCAAACTGATACCACAAGACGAAGCTACTGCAGTGATAGTCCAGTACTGAAGCCACGCAAGGGACGTTTGACAGATGTTGTAGTCATGATCGGCGGTGTATCGGAGCAGGGACCTTTGGCCGATTGCTTTGCCTACCTCATCAACGAAAACCGGTGGAGCTCACTTCCACCGCTCCCGAACGAGCTGCGATTCCATGCAACAACAATCTTGAACAACAGTATGTATGTCGCCGGTGGAACAAGCAACCAGCTTACGACGAATAAGGTCCATTGCTACGATCCTATCATGAACTCCTGGAATGAAGTCGCCTATCTGCAAACTCCTCGTGAATACCTCTCTCTTGTGCCTTGTGATGGTCACCTGTATGCTCTTGGTGGACTGCGCTGGGACCGTGTCCAACAGAGTGTTGAACGTTATGATCCGGATGCCGACAAGTGGTGTTGCGTCTCTCAGATGCCCACCAAGCGCTACAACATGCAAGTGGTGTCAGTTGGCAACAGGTATATCTACGCCATAGCTGGAAGAGACTCATCTCGCAGACCGACTCCTGTTGTTGAACGGTATGACACCAAGACAGACGAGTGGACATCAGTGGCGTCCATCCCAACCAAAGATGGTCTCTGGGAATTTCCAGTTGTGGAAGTTTACCAAGGCCAGATATATGTCACCGACCTCTCAACCAAGGCGTACAGACTGAATGTTGAGCGCAACTCTTGGGTAGAAGCCCACTGCAAGTTTGCCCGGATACCGGAGAGAACTTGTTTCCAGTACTGTGCCATGAATCGCAATGTCTTCATCTTCGGCGGGTGGGGTAGCGAGCGATCCAACACCTCGCCCATCTCAGATGCCTGCATCTTCAACCAGGAGCTGGGCTTATGGAGCAACATTGCTCCACCTCCTGCCTCTACCTTAGCCTCTGCATGCTGCTTTCTCCAGGTGCCATATGAATTCCTCTCTGAGAATGGAACATGATGATCACATTCCATAGAAAAGAATCTCTCATAAGGTAAGTTAATTCTGCTAGTCAACAAAATCATAGAAGATTCATATAAAGCACTTTTTTATGAGGAAACAAACTTACAAAGTGTTGAATATTTTCATTATACTACGGTGAAACCTGTCTATAAAGTATAAGGACCACTCAAGGGAGACAAGAAAGGCGGTCTTTATGAGCAGGTGGTCTTCATGGACAGGTTCTTTTAATACACATTTCAATGAGAAACACTGCTCAAGAGAAACAAAAATTGTGGTCTTTATAGACAGGTGGTCTTTCTATACAGGTGGTCGCTAAAGCAGGTTTGTACTTTGAAGTTTGTATGCTACACTGTGTAATGTTGGCCGATATAGTTTATGTTAACAGTGATAATTTGCCAACAAATTTGTCATGAAAAAGGTAAATGTATAAAAATTATGATTTTTTAAAAATTTGCCAATGGGAGAACTGTTTTCACAGAAAAACCACTCACAACCCATCCCCCAGCTTACATGTACACTGAAAGCATATATAAGATTTTTTTTTTTTTAATATGATATTTGTGATTTTGAGAATGCATCAAAAATTTAATGAAGTACAAGTGAGCCTTGCTCTCTGTATGATACTGTTATTATTGAACTCATGAATGGATAAATCCTACAGATATCCA
Organism: Heliocidaris tuberculata; assembly: GCA_025618425.1. Taxonomy (NCBI): domain Eukaryota; kingdom Metazoa; phylum Echinodermata; class Echinoidea; order Camarodonta; family Echinometridae; genus Heliocidaris; species Heliocidaris tuberculata. The sequence goes on along the minus strand of CM046845.1, from coordinate 7,142,388 downwards.
TTTGGATAACAGCACACACAACCTCATGTTTTGACTGAGAAGAGCTAATAGTCTTCATCCATCTGCATCTTACCCCTTCCCTTGGGAATTAATGGGGCTTAAAACTACGCATGAGCCTGCATGCGCCCATTATAAGATAACCACATAATCCTATAATACTGGAGTAATACTCTTAAGAGACCTAGGGTAATTTAAGGGGGGTAAGTTGTAACCACAATGGGATTCAGAAAGAGTAATAAGAGTAGGCAACATTAACATGAATATGACTTTTTAAAGATTCTGTTTTTCATACACATCAATATGTTCACAATACACATTTACATGTAGGTCTTCATAGAAGATTATGTCTAAAATGTTTTTCTCTCTTCTAAATATTGGTAATTGCAGAGTGTCGGTTGGCTTGATCGGTCAGTATTTTCTCTCTTCAATCTCATCTTGTATCTAAGCATACATGTATGCCCAATGCATTTGTGAAAGAATGAAAAATGGGGAAATAAATAAAAAAGACATAATCTTTACTTCAAGACAACAAATGTACATCATGTCGAAGAAACAAGTGATTGGGCATGCTACATGTATATGTATACTAAAGTATTGTGATTGCCTTCAAACAGTATGTCCAGCTATCCCCACTTTGTGTCTTTTTGGGGGGGGGGAGGGGGAGGGAAGATCTTATTTCAGCAGGACATACAGTGTACATATGTATGTCCTTTTGGGGGGGAGTCTTATTTTAGTTTTTTCCTACCCACTGTAGTTTGATAAAACAAAATATTTTATGTATTTTTTATATGATTATTAATGAACAAATCATTGTGGTATGGTATCATTCCAAATGCCACTTAGTCAATATTACCAATCAGTCTGTCTGGACACTTGTCTGATAAGCATTAGTATTTATAAGTAATGTATGTTGTCTGTGCAGGCAGCCATGAGTAACATATTAGGTTCTGAGGCAATATAGAAATCAAGCGCTTCTAAAAGATTTGACTGCCCATGGACTTCGACAAGCATGATTGTAGGCAAGCCTGTCTATCTCCCAATTGGTTCATCCTCCCACCTTATACATGATTCTCATGTGATGTGCTTCTTTACAATTGCTCATCATATATCTCATCTCCTCTCACTCTCTATCTCTCTCTCTCTCTCCATCTTCTTTCTCTCTTCATTTAACCCCCCCCCTTCTCTCTACAACTCCTTCTCTCATTCTTTTTCTCTTTCTCTTATCCTTTCTCTCTGTCCCTCTCCCTTTTCTCTCTTTTCTCTCTTTTCTCTCTCTCTTTTTTTCTCTCTCTCTTGTGAAACTCTTCTTCTGACACCCTGTCTGTCCATCTCAGAAATTGTATTTCGGTTATTTTATGTACCCCTGCGAAAGGCAAACAGCCACCGTGCCTGCCGTCTTCTCCGCATCACTTTACCGAAATCAGAGCCGAAAGAAGGATAAGAATCTATCTCATGTCCTCCTGGGGTATCCTTCCAACTCCTCTCGTTTCCAAAGAAATCCTTTCTTTCTCCTTCATGGTTATCTCGTTGACATGCAGATCGAGTTTCAAGAGCAAATAACTGTCCAGACTTACTCACACGGAGAATCTGCCTTTCAATTTCCATCGGTTTTGCTATGACAGTCTCTGTTAAAGGTCCATTTTTTTCCTTCTTTTTATATAAAAGACATTAATAACGATCTGTAAATGTGAAGACCAGTCTTCTTGTAATAGCAGGTATTTTATAATGCGATACTTAAAAGTGAAATGGGTCTGAGAGACTTTGACTGCGTGGAAACCCCCAAAATTCATGTCGTATACATGTATGAAAATTCCACATTTAAACTGGAAATGAGGCTACTTCTATTGAGACATCAAGGTTCCCTAAAAGGCCAAATAGTGCATTTACTACTTACACGAACCTGCCCTTATGGGGTTATTTCCTGATGACAGTCCTGATGACAACTCTGGCTGGTGTGAGAGGAAATTAAAGTGGATAATGGGGTTATGAGCTATTTGGGGATCAATGCTCGACTCCCACAAACCCATGTGCAAAGCCAAAGGAATTATTGTATGGGTTGGGGACACCCCCCCCCCCCACCTTTGATGGAAAAGTATGTACCCCCTTGTCAGTGAAATAGTGTATAATATGATTTTATCAACCAAAATGTTTGTCAGATGTTAATACATACATGTACATGTAAATGTAATTTGTTTACAAGCCTAAATTTTTAATAGAAAGTAGAATTTTAGAATGTAAGTGCTACTTTGAAACAGTGAAGTATAACTTTCTTCCTTTTTGTACTTTCTGATAGCTCTCTGTCCTTGACTGTAGATGAAATACAAAGAAATAAAAAAATAAAAATGAAGACAAAGACATCAGCATCTTAGAATTTCTTGTATTACCATCAATTATGCATGCAGGAAACACAACATCCATAAATTTAAATACATTTGTGCACAAGTTCCATTTTAGGGTTCATTAGACAAATGGAAAAGACCAAAGAAATACTGCATTAGCAGAGACCATTTCTGAAGATAATCCCCAATCAAGCATTTAGTTGGAACCCTGTCTGTGCCATCCATACTTGGTAGCAATGTGCCGCCCCAGAAGGCATCCTCCGAGGGTGATTTAGAGATGGAGATGCGCTCAGCGGAATGAGATTGAGGAGGAGAGGGTTTCAGACAAATGACATGAAGTAATGACATTGAGCTTGAGGCATTTTGGAGGAGGAGGAATTGAAGTGAGGGTTTCGAGCAAGGAATGAAAGAAGCAGTTGCATATCTGTCTGGGTTTGGTAAGAAAATGACATTCAGCTCTGGGCTGCTTGCGCATGGATAGGTATCATGTTAATCAGGCGTTTCAGATCCATAGTTGAGATTTGAATGCGTACTGTGTGTTTGTATGCCCTGGAAAAATAATGTTTTGGTCTGTTTTACATTAAAAGTAAGTTGATGGGAACATTGTTGGGTCTTGACAATGTCTCTCCCAGTGGACAAAGGATTTTTGTTTGTCCCGCAGGGTAAAACATCTTCAGCTCTATAGAGGTTGTCGTAGATGACCTGGAAAATGTATTGGGTTTGCCTCGATCAAGTAAATCAAGCCATTACACACTGTACTGGAGTGGAAAGATACAATGCATCTCTATTTGCATGTTGTCCTTGATCATTCTGTATCTTCCATATTTTTTCCACACTTTGTCAGTTTTCAGAGACTTAAAAAAGCTCTTTTGTGTACTAACAGTAACTCTTGTTAGTGGGGTATGAAGAAAAAAAAACATGTGACAGATGCTCTTTTTTGCAAAACATTTCATTTCAAGTCATCAACAATTGTCTCCAATTCAGCGAGAAGAAATGCAATTATTCACGCTGAATCTCTCTTTTAGCCAGTCCCTCCTCCAAGGCAAGTTGATGTGCCATGCTGCTCTTTCGGTTTCGACATTACAAGTTGTTATGCTCATTCAGGCAAACATATTTTCAATTTGTATCTCCAAAGAATGAAATACAGTGTGAATGATTAGATTCTAAAATTACATCCTTTTGTGGAGAGCTTGGACATGTAGTGCGTGTTTTCACCGCGTCCTGTTGTCGGAAGGGTTCGCATGCTGTCAGTTCAACCCCTCCGGATAATCAGGAAAATGTGTAATGGGGGCCCGGTAATATGCATCAATTCTCTTTATGAATATGACAAGGTACTTTTTGAAGGAATCATTTTCCATCTCGCTTGATGCGTTAGTGAGTGGCAACATAAAGTGCAGCCCTAAAAGAAAGCGAGTCTGACAAAATGCGTGTCGCTGTCGCCAAGATCCCAGTATGCAGTAAATACGGTTGATTGAAACCCAGCATGATGTAAATGTTAGGTATGTTAAGGTTTTGTCTGAAGAAGGGATGAAGACAGTCTACCTTCAACGTGCGGTACAGATTTGTTCTGTTTCCATTCTCCAAAACTGAGCTTGTGATGTTTTTTGCTTACTTTGCGATGATGGAAATGCTTCTTTCAAAACAAAGTCTAGGGTTACTTGGGAAATCGAAAGGCAAAATGAGAAGACATTTACGCTTCCTTTCATCTTGCATACGAGGGAGGGCAATTTTCATGGTTGCACTGTAAGCCCATGCACCCGAGAGGACACTGCATTGTTATGATATTGCGTATCACTTCTGCAAGCTGATCTTTACCTTGGTCTCTCTTCCTTCATCTCTCTTCCTTCATCTGTCTTCTTTCAAGTGTTTTTGTCATTTTTTCTTTGCATTCTTTTGCCTTGTTAACTTGTTTGAAAAAGTAACTTTACATTAGGAACATGTACATGAAGGCCACCAACTTTCGGCATTCAAAGCTTTTGTCCACTTTTTATTTATGTTAACAAGTTTCAAGAGACCTTGTTATTTTTGCATACAGTAGTATTATTAATTGGTTATTAGAGCTTTAAAAGAATCCTGTGTTTTGGTATTGCCATTGGCCTTCTATGTAGCCTACAAAATTCTTTCAGCCTCACCAACTCTTATCAAAATAAAAGAAATTGCAAGCAGTGGAAAATTTGCGCAGTTTTTACGAAAACCCCGCTCTGAAAAAGAAATGGGCAATGACTCTGGGTGTGTACGCCAAAGCTGTCCCCGCTGTGTGTTTATCAACCCCAGCAAATGATCGCCATTTTCATAAGCACTCCGTCATAGAGCATGCATTGGCTTGACCAGGCTGATGCCCATTAGCTGTGACAACCAAGAGGTATTGTTCTGCTGACCCAGATAACAGCATGTTCGTGTTTTACTATCCCTGAAAAAGGATGCATAATGAATGGGAATTTCACCTACCGGTTCATGTAGACCAGTATGCATTATTTTATAGGGCCAGAAGGGCATAAATGCATATATACTTTTGTACAGACTTTATACCCTTCTGGCTCTCAACAGACCATCTGTTTTCGAATATGTAGGCCTCCATTGTTTATCTCTTTTTTTCCCTATTTGTTATAATTTTTAAACAAATTTAGAGGGGGAGGCGGGGGGGGGGGATCCTGCTGTAAGCTTGGGTTATCTAATTTTTCTACCATATTGCATGCATTTGGACTGATTATTGCATCATTTTAAATTCATTTCATGCTTGATCTATCCTGTCCCCAGAATACATGTAGGCCTACAAGGACAGGCCTTGATCAATTTGCAGAACTATACCATGAAACCATTGTGTCTGCGAAATGGTTGACATTGATTTGTGTGATCAAGCATAGACATTTGAGTAATTGGGAATTATCGGTCTGAAAAGAGAACAGCAGTGTACTGTAATGAGTTAACACCTTGGAGGTAATAAGGTTCATTTGCTGATGGTGTTAAGATATTGATGACCATCGATAGCCAGCTAGGGCCCTGGTTGGTCATTCCTCTGCTGGTCAGTGACCTGATGCTGTGAGGGATGGTGGATGGAAAGCACTGATCTCCAGATTGAGATGTAGTCTTCTCATGTTTGTGTACACGTACATAGCGATGCATCAATTCCAGCCAGATATCTATAACAGATATAGCAGTGATATTTGAGATCTATATATTTGTTGATTTGATTGTCCACGAATAAGAGTAATATACATGTATTTACCTGAGTTGACTCCTCATTACTAAAATTAATCCAAGATTATAGATATTAATTGACACTGCTCACAAATGAGCCTGGGTTCTACCACATAAGTCTGGGATTTTAAATGAAATTACTCAAGTTTATCGATTTAAATCACCATTTTTAAAAAATCATGATTTATATCTATGATTTGCATCATTAATATCAGCATTTGATTTAACTGCAAAACCAGACTTACACCAGCGAAACAATATAGTGATCGATTTAGCTCTGGAAAGCTCCAGAAAAGCTCTGGTAATAAAACAATAGCAGGTCTTGGTGACAAAATGGCACTTTTACAACACCAAATGAAAAAATAGCTCCTGTACACAAAAAAGTATTTTTTACACCGACTTAACACACTCGCATATCAAGCTACAGTTGGCAATATCATCAAAGCGAGAGGGTTACCAAAAATGATGCTGCCTGACGTTTGGTTTATGCTGTGTCTGTATGCAGGGATTGTGTTGTTAACACTTTTTTCATAACATGAAGACCGTCTAATTGCATTCCGGCTGTAGCAAAAGTAAAGTGAGAAATTCATTTAGATAAAGCCCCAGAGGGTATTTCAATATATACGAGGGGCCCTCTCTTTTGGATTCATTAAATTTAAATGTACTAGTTTTCCATATACTGTGTGAACATGTAATGTACTTGGTGCTACTGTGTCTGTACTCTGCCTTGCTGCTTAATTCAGGAATACTGTGTATATTGGAGGGGGGGGGGGGGGGGGAGGGGGCAAATTTTTTTTCTCCATTTTTTTCTTCTCTTTTGTAAGAAAAATGGGGTTTCACAGATTTTATTATATTCTAAGAGCCAAGAAAGGGGTTGAATCAAATACTCTTTGGTTGGCTCTTTGATAATCTACAGAAAATTGGACTTGGACACTGTATTATAGGTGAATACCCTTTGAGTTTTTTTACCATCCTGGAATACAATAGTGAAGACTATTGAGTAGTGTGGATCTTTTTTTAGTAGAAGGCACAGGTCAGGACATGTGTTAAGGCAATAATAATAAGGATGCTAGATATATTAATGATGATAAAAAAAGCAAGTTTAGAATTAATTCAAATTATTTTGCTCACTTAAAGTAATTTTGCATGATTTACTTGTAGGCTTATACTTTATAGAGCAAAGAGGATAGTACTACCTACACATACATGCACGAACATGTACCTCAAATACGACTTCTGCATTACTTTGTGCAGATTCTTGAGTTACATTCATGTGTGGGAAAAAAAATACATGTGCATGTAATTTATGTGGTATTCTATTTCTGGCCCTCGTGGGGGCTTTCAGAGAGGCTGGTGTCGATTTCATATTTTTCTCCAGCGCAAGAATGCAGAAATTCCGTTGAGGTTTCTTCAATGGATTTTTAAAAACAGTTGTATTCAGGATGTCTGGGAGCGACCCCAGCTGTGTTTGTTCATAGATTTCATGTTTCGAGAATTCACATTTGGGCCTATGTGAATTAATGTGTTGAATACCATATTTTTGGTGTATTTCATGGTTTATAACCATATTGTACCATTTAATTTGGTGTAACATGCATTTTCTGTAAATCCCGGTCTTAGATGCATGTACATGTATACTGTATCTTTGCCAGGATGGATGGATATTTTCTAATTTCTACTAAAGTTGTAGATGGATTCAAATAAATAATCAAATTATAGCATGCTGTATTGAAGTCACAGTTTGGTAGACAATTTTTTTGGGGTAAAAACTGGATGCCTAGAATCAAATTTAAACAGAATTAGACATTCTTTACAAACATGACAAACTTTTGAACTTTGCTTACATACTGTATGTGCACCCTTCTAACAGTTATTATGGTGAAGTTCAGTAGTTCAACATTGTACACTGTGGGCAAAAACAAATTAATTTGTAATTGGAAAACAAGTATTTAATTATATTCATGATTACATCCCATCTCACTCTACATGAGGTTCTTTTCTCAAAAGATGAACATAATCATCTCTGTACTTGAAATTCAGTAAATGTCCTTGTGACTACCTCATTGAAAAAGGGCCCTTTGAAAAGCAATGCATTTTTAACAAACAATTGACATTGAAACGAAAAGCATAGCAGGAACACTACCGCCATTCTTTGACAAGGTATGGAGAATGGTAGAGTCAGAGGAAGGCCTTGTTCATGTAATTCCGTATCATTGTGTATGCAGACAAACAAAACACGGGTTGTTCTGCAGTTCAAAAGAAAGGAACAACTATGATTCACAGTGGCATTCACACTTGTCTGAAATGTGTAGGTGGTCGCAAGCTTTATATACATGTAGTACAAGGTTGTTTTGTAATGTATTGTGTATTGTATGATACAAATATCTTTTGAATGATTTGTTGTTCAGAATTTTAGTCATTTGTGTTTTTAGATTGTGTTTTGTGTTTTTAGACACAAATCTTTCAATTGACACATATACAGATATCCATAAAAAGAATTATTGCTGGTCGCAGATATGAATTACTCATTAAAATGCTCATGACTACTAATATCAAAATATGAGTCAATAGACGCACACAATGTACGTGTTGTTATCATGAATGTGTAGCCAACATATCGATGCTGAATTCTTTTATTTCTTTAGTACATGTACTATAAAGCAATTGAAAAAAGTCCAATCAACAAATGCAATGCCCATAGATTGTTTCCGTATGAATTATTTAACCCATCAAGCACTAGTATTATCACTGAAATTGCCTTATGGGAATCATTATGGAACCTCTCACATTGGTCCTTGTCATATCTAAATTAGTCATGCAACTGCATGCAAAGTGTATACATAGGCCTACATGTAGGTGTATACCATCACTCATCAACATACACATCTATAGTAATCACCTATATTTATTCTCTTCTTCAAAGTCAATTGATTTCATGGCCACTTTCCCATCATCGATTAGCCTAATGGATTTTAAATATTCATACAGAATTTGACCTTGGCGTTGTTGTACAGCAGATCGTTAATGCTCGTCCTCTCATCGATTTGAGGATGAACATTTTCATAACGGGTTTGCCTCATTTCCCTCTGGCTCATTCCATCCACCTGCAATCCTGCATCAGAAATAACTATATTTGGGACTGAGGAAGAGCAATTTACCAGTAGCTTTAGAAATCTCCAGAAAGAGCCCCTGGAAATTCCAGAAAGAGCCATGGAAAAGAAAAAGTACATGAAAAAGTTTTATTCTTTCTTTAGAAAATGAATAAAATCCCTCTTATAGAATGATCAATGTCTTATTTGTACAAGTGTACATTAATCAAATACATGTACATGTAGACGTTTATGTAATGCTATTGTTTTATCAAAAGCAAATGTGTACCTGCTTGAAGATTTATATTTGTTTGTATGATCAATTTTGAAATTGAAAGCAGGCTTCTACATATCTATTGATTGATCTGCACAATCAAATTGATCACAGTAAGCTCTTATATTCCTTTGATCTCTGTTATCTTGGAAAGAAAAAAAAAGGCAAAATCAAGTCTGTTTTGTACCTGATAACAGATGATTAATCATTTCTGCAGGCAAGTATGCACGTATTTGGAACATAATATACCGATTCAGGTAAAAGCGAGGCTTTTGACAACACAAAAGAATTGACAAAGTTTCTTTGCTATATTTGACAGAAGTTTTGACTATGATTTTATGTTATGAGCTATGATTATTGCCTCACCTGGTGCCTGACTAAGCTTTATGTATGGATATTATATTTTAGGTATTCAATCAATCCACCTACCGATATCGACAATGAGAGTAAAAGCCTGAAGCTGTCGGAAATATGCTTCATAAATGCCAATTTTGGAATGTCATGGTAGACAAGACTTTATGAAAGCTCTATATTCGTTGCAGCTTAGAGGTATTTGCCATGTGCCAATGACCTGTAAGTACATAAGAGAATGGCATTTTTTAATATTGTGTACTTCAAGTGGTTCAGACAATTAACTTTCAGTGTGACTACCTATAGGAAATGTGGATTGACAACTGCATTTTATTGTTTTTACTAGAGCTCTAGTTTTGTTTTCCAGAGGTCTTTTAGAGCTTCTCACAGCTAAATCGCTCTCTGCTCCTGTGTATATTTTTCGCTGACTAACTGAATCACTCAATCTCTCAGAAAGAACAAAACTGATAATCTACACAATGTCAATGATAAATTTGTGGACATTCATAAAAAACAAGTTACCCCCTGCAGTGTAACTCAATGAACTGTTACATTTGTTCAGTTCGGATATCTGTGAAAGACAGTCTTGTTTTTGCACCTCGACATGTTTAATGTCAATACTATTTAATCAGCTTGGGCTAAGCCAATAATTGGTAAACGTGTTAATCTTCAGAGTGGCAGTAATGTGCTCTCGGTATTGATTACTTTATCCATGGATTCCCATGTTCGAGGGCATGTCGCCATTACGAGTCTTCTTCCAGACTTAGGTTGGATATAATTACTGGAGCTATTATGCAGTTCAGCACTAGACATAAATTTAATTTAACTGATGTTTAAATTTGTATATCATAGGTATAAATCATCGGTGTTTTGTAAATTGATATAATTTGTAGATCCGTGTTTCAGTACATGTGTACTATGTTTGGCAAAAATCATGGTGAGAGGTACATGTACATGTACATTTAGAATAGGGTTTGATATTATTTTCTATATGTTCACTCCTTTCCTCTCTTATACTTGATAAAAATTGTTTGAAGTTTGATGAACCTGATGCAAAAAATAATGGATAAGAAACTGAGTTAAGAACACAATGCAATAGATTTCTTTCAATTTTCATCAATAAAAGAAGTCAGATAAATTGATTTTATGGACAAGGGTCTACTCCTACATGTAGATAGCTAGTGCTTGCCATTTCTATTTGTCACATATTGTGATTTTAATTACCTATATCATGGAAATCTCTCCAGCTTGGATGCAGGCCCTTTGAGGTAGGAGGAAGAAGGAAGGGGGTTGGGGAAACGGGAGGGAGGAAGGGGGGGGGGGGGGTCTCTGAGTCTGAGAACATGAATGAGTCAAAATGCAAAACAAGGCCACCACCAGTGGCACAGGGGCGAGACAATGAACCCCTTGAGGGCAGTGGTCCCCAACCATGCATGGAACACTTCACACTGTGTGATAGCTGGAGAGGTCATTGACATGCATGTATGTATGTTCACTGCTGATTACAAGATGTAGGGGGACATTCCCATTGCCAGATTATGACTGAGAATGTTTCTCTTTGGTGATCCAACATTTGTTCTAGTGACATTTGCCCCAGGCTGTATTTCATCAGAGACCCCGTTCTCATTATAAGGGATAGAGCGATCTAGCGCGCGCTAGATCGCGCCCCCTCTATGGTGAGAACGCGGCGACGTCGTTCCAGCGCGATCCAGGGCGATCCACAGCGATCCCAAACCAGACCACCTCTGGGGGGTGGTCTATGAGAGATAGCGCGATCTAGCGCGCGCTAGATCGATCTCTCTTTTGTAGTGAGAACAGGAAGATGCGAAGTACGCCAGGAAGTGTTTACAATGTAAGGATACAGCTCGCATATAGCCCACAGTATACAGTCGGTATAGATCGCTAGCTTTAAGCCGAATCGAATTATGCGCGACCCCATTACGTCAGATGTCATGGCAACAAGAACCCTGAAAAAGAGAAGTGCGATGATAGATCGCGCTACCCTCTGCAGGTGTGCCAGCAGAGGTTAGGTTCAGGATTCAGGTTCAGGTTCGGGTCGTGTTGGGTATCGTGTTGGGTCCAGGATCAAAGTTACATGTAGGTGTTTGGTCAGAGTAGGACTAGGAGCAGTTCTCACGGGATATAGTGTTGTACATGTAGATGTAGAACCGTATGGAATCAACAGTAAAGGTAATCTCTCTATTATGTACATGTATTTACTTATTTTATAATGTATTTATTTTCTCTTGATCACGCTTGTTCACCGTTTAGTAGGGAACATTCCGTCGGCCAGATTGTATTGTGCATGTTGAAATAATCATCTGATTATCGTCGTTGGACCCACCCCCCCCCCCCCCCCTCCAAATGCACATGTGCATGTACAACACCCTGTACCTGTAATTTGAAAAACAAACATATAAGGCATACATGCAGCTCCGCATAAATGGGAACTACACATCCATGTGGACTAACAGTGACATGCAGGAATATGCTGTGAATGTAATTGAAATATCCAGATGTGCTCCATAATTGATACTTTACTGTGTGTTTGATTACATGTATGCAGCATGTACACTGCAGGAATCAAAGACTTGTATTTCTTGGAAACTGATGTTCTTGGATATATTAGGCATACATTACCATGCATTGAATTGCAAAGTAAACAAGCCTAAATGCATGCATGTACCTACCATGACACTGACCTACATGTGCAAAATACATCTACATTCATATTACAGTAATCCCGAAGTCAGAATTCAAGGAAACGTCAAATGAATACGGCAGCTTGAAACGAATCAATACCCAGCCGACTCACTGAGAGGCCTGACATCGTCGACTTCGATATCAATGCTAGCCAAATCTGCTTGAAAATGTATATTGGGGTACGTGTTGTGGTGGTTGCTAGCTTACAAATAAGCCCTTCCATTTGATTGCAAGAACTGCCTTGCTTGCCTTGACGACTCTCTTTTCATATTTCCTTGACAACTGCATGCCCATTTCTTCTCATTTAGGTCACAAATTAAAGAGACGTTGCTCAGTACCAGTGAAATTGTACATACATGTAAATTGTGCGTTCGGCAAATATGTATTACAGTGACTATTGATTGAATGAGAAAAGAAAAAGCAATAACTCAAATCTTGTTTTTACGTGAAAGAGTAGATATTTTATTCAAGTTGAAATTTATATTGAAACTCTGCTTAGACAAGTTCAGTGCTGTTTGACATTTGAACTAGAATTAAAGGGAAGGTTGAGTTCTGGGAAAGGTAAAAAATAATTTGTGAGCTTTCTCATTCTTATTATGTTAATTTGGAAGATTATCATAGTGGATATGTCCTCTGAAAAGGATTGATCTTCAAATGCCCTCACATTCATAATATGACAAGAAACAGCTGAAATGTTCGAGCCGAACAATTGTGTGTGGTCCCATATACACATTTCTGTGTTTAATTGCATGTGACTCTCAGCAGGAGTGAGTCAATTTCTTATCATTTTGGTGATTCCAAAACCTTACATCATACACCAATTCTTATGTGCTATTCCTAATTGCTTTGAGACAATTTCTTTCACGATTCACTATCATGACCAGAACTCAACTTTATCTTTAAAAATTGATATAATTTTTAAAAGCAGAAGTAGACCTACAGTACAATGTATGGCAGAAGCTCATAATAAGATACATGTACATGTACTTACCATCTGTTGAGAGTCAAAAGGATGTTAACCCATATCATCTTATATACACAGAGATAATGCCCTTCTGGCTCTCAGCAGATAACATGGTGCCTCATCCAGAAGGGCCAGAAGGGCATTTACTTCTATTATTTAACACGGAGTCAACACCCCTTTGCCTCTCAAAAGACAATTATTTTTCCCCTTGAACTTTACTTTTACCCTGCATCAGTCTGATTATAATTATTATACTACATGAACATAATCATATATTTAGAATGTTGAAAGAAACTACATTTTTAAAGAGGTACTAACCGATTTGTGATCACAAGTTATATAGGGCAGCATTGTCTCTTGTCATTTGGTCTCATTTCAAACAGAGAGGATTGCCCTTCTTGGCATCTTTGATCCTCCCTCACAAAAATCAATCTTGTCATATGTCACAATTGTGTAATCTCATCAAATCTTCTATATTTGCCTCTAAGAGTCCAAGCTTTTCACGTAGGTCGATCAATATTTCTCTTGCATCTTGTCTACTTGATACATGTGTATATTGCAAAATTTGTTGAGTTTGTGGTTGGTGGCTAGAGATGGCCGGTTCATTTTGTTTTATTTTCTTTACTTTAGGAACTGTACCACAATATTACATATTGTATTCAAAATCAATATGAGCCAAGTCATAAGCAAACAAGAAATGGCCATCTCCAAGGGTTTGATTTACTCAAATCAATATTCAGCATACGATATATCAAAAAGTTTGTCTGTTTGACCACAAGATCAACTAATTAATATTTAGATAGTCTAGAAGAAAAGGCCAAACCATAACCTGTTCATACACTGTGCTATAAATACATCCAGATATTTTAGTATTGTAGGCAGTAAAAGTGTATAGTGAAATATCATATTTTCGGGTAATTCTTGACAAATATATCTGAAATCATGATAATACCATAGTAGATAATAGTAATACTTTTTTATGATGATAATAATAATGATTTGTGGATGATATAGTTCATCAGAAATTTAATCTTTAATTATCCACAATTAACCATGGAAGATGTATTCAAGGTCACATGATTCCTTTTCAACTGTATATGACCTCTAGGTCACATGATTCTTTTTCAACTGTATATGACCTCTTGGTTATTGTCTGCAGAGAGCCATGCAGAAGGGCATTAATTGACTCAAATTAATGCCTTTCTGGCTCTTACATGTAGCTGACAAAAAGGGGATCTCGTTAATTCCAGAACGAAAGAGATATTCTTAGTTAAAGTGTACTAATCACCTGAAAAAATAATTTGTGTTCCGCTAGACAGTATAAAATCAACCTCAACGTACTTTATCTGGTATTCAACAGTTAATGAGTATGAAGGAAATAAAGGATAACATAAAAATATTCGCGCGGAACCGAAGTCCGAGTTTGATTCCGCGCGAGCCTTTATCTTGGCGAGCGCGTACGGGTGCGTCGAGTAGTCTACTCACGAGTCGCTTTTACGCTTATAGAGTGTTATTAAAATTTCAATATCTCTTTATGGAATTAATATTTGAAGCCCATATTTTGAATATAGTATAATGAAATGAAACCTCTAACATACAGAGCAAAATTATTTTTGGTGATTGGTACCCTTTAATTGCCAACCTCCTTCTATACACCCCCACCAAGAATTAAAAAGAAATATGGTTAGAGCCCTTTCTACATGAAGATTGCAGAGAAATCTCAAAAGTTGGAACATGATTTGACCTCTTTTTGGGGCCTTGGTCCTGATTTTGTTCACAGATTTAAAAAATAAATCAACCTTGATTGTTTTTTAGTGCACGGTTGTCAAATGTGGAAGAAACTTGATGGAATGCTCTTGTATCAAATTATGAATTTCCTAAATACACATAACTTAGCTACTCAATTAAACTTGCCTTTCATGGATCACCAAATTCATCACTATGAAAGTGGAGAGAAAAGCAGAGAGAGAGAATGGGGAGAAAGAGAGGGGAAAAAAAGAGCGAAAGAGAGTGAGAGGGGGAGAGAGAGAGAGAGAAAGGAGGTAACTGGAAAATCAGAGCATTCCAAACTTTGTAGTGAAGTCTACCTTGTACTCGGAGCAGACTGGGCTAGTCTTTGTACTGTTTGGCAGTTCATAGTGAACACTGTAGGCCATTGGCCCTGAATTCGCATACCTAGTGCATGAATCATTAACAATGAGCAATTTTTAGGTAATCGGGCGATTGGCGGTAAACAAGGGTTTCGGGTAAACAAGCAATCCAGAGACTTGTAAACAAGCCAAATAACACTTGTACTGAATAGTGCGAGGAATGTCGCACCACCCACAGAACCGTGGGTTGCCTGCCGCTTACACTTACAGCTGAGTAAAGCCTTATCCCACCAGCGCCACTCAGAAGCGGAAGTTTTTTTCTTGATTCGGTGATGCGCTTAAGATCTTCCGCTAGCCGCTGAGATTTAAAATGGTCCCAAAGAATGAAAGGCATTCAGGTGTACATGTAGTCTTCATGACCAGACATGGTTTGTTGTCAACAACTACTAAACATTAGTATGACAAAACTCAATTGCTTTGACCTTGTTGTGGGACTTTCACTTCTTCCACTTATGTGATGCAAGCCGACATTGTAAATGACTAATCTTGTCGTGGATATATGAACAATTATCTCTGAATTCAAATTCCAATTGTAGTTGATTATTTATATACATTACAATTTTATCACATAATAATATGTGTAATAATATCAGTCATACACACAGAATGGTTCCTTGCACTAGATCTTTACACTATAGTACTTTAAATCATATTCTGAATTGATATTTATATGTTCGTTTCGCTTGTGACATCACTACTTACCTACAAATGTTAATCTTTTAATTCAGTAGATATTGTAGAAATTGGAAACTAAATCTTTTACAATATTCAAACTAGCGAGTTTCCTGTCCTTATTTCTTTAGAAATCTTGAACCTCTTGGCATTTTGCAGGTCAATGGCCACAGAAGTGCTTCAAACTAAACCCCCTCCCTACCCCCTCTCCCAAAAGCAAAAAAAAAGAAAAGAAAAGAAAAGATGAAGAGTCTCATAGTAATAGGGCCTCTCACACAAACATCATGTTTGTTGGTACCTGTAATCTCCATATTTGTCTATTATCAGCAATGAGGCAGACAGAGAAAACTCCGTCATCCATCATTATGATGATCTTCCAGAAAGTGGCTTGGACAAACGGCGTGCAATTATCGGCCAAAATAGCTTACAATGAGAGGCACAGTTAGAATTACAAATAATGGTAGGAAATAATGAAGGCAAATCTTTCCTTTCCTGATTGAGACTCTTCAGTTGGGATTTGGAGAAGATTTTGTTTGAAGGATGTTATTCCACTTAGGAAATTCATTCTATGTAAGCAATTTGCTACTAAGCACACCAAAAAGCAATCTGTAATGAGAAAGGTTTCCCTTTGAAAGTGGAACAAAAGTGCCCTAAAGTTAATACCAGACAAAGGTTTGAATAAAATTTTACTACATTTAGATTAGAAAAGACCTTAATCACCTATTACTCTTCTTCAAAGTACAGTACTAGTAATTCAAAGTATTTGCTTTTTGGGGCATTATTCTCACAAAATTGGCAATTTTGACTCCTTAAAAAAAAAAGATCAGTTTTCTTTAAATTGCATCTTATTAATGCAACATTAGAATTTCAAGGTTGATCGGATGTGCATTTTATTTCATGTTTTATATCTCTATTTCATAATCTTGCTCTGAAAAGATTTTTTTCTTTGATTAATTAGGTGTTCTTCTTTCATTATATCCATTGGTGTTCAGGCGTGATGTGTGGTATATCATCGTCTTTTGAGAACTAGAAGGGCATAATTAACACCCTAATATAACAATTGTCATGTAGACTGATGCTAGACTTTCGTTTGGCCTGTTGGTATATGATCAGTTGTACATGAGTGGCCATGCATTTCCTGTATCGACTGAAACCGTAGTCAAAGCACTAGAAGCACTTGTAAAAGAGCTCCGTCATGAATATTCAAATATGCACACCTTTCCCAACCCCAGACGATGACTTGTTAGATTCAACAGCGTATTTTGCCAGCAGGCAGCTACAGTTGGCAGTCTAGGAGCACTTGTGTAATTCTTATAGGGCAATTTTAATATCTGACAAGTGTTTTACATCTCTGTCAAAGTGTAGAAAGGAGGGAAGAGGGCAGGGAGGAGAAGGTGAAGTTTTAAGGTGATGGGTGGGGAGGGGAAAGAGCTAGAGAGAGGATAGATTAAGGAAGAAAGCAGACAAAGGGTAAGATAGATGGACAGAGAGAGAGAGAGAGAGAGAGAGAGAGAGAGAGGGAGAAAGAGAAAGAGAAAGAGAGACACAAACAGACACACAAAACGGGAGAGGGAGAGGGAGAGATCAAGATATTGGTTGATTCGTGTGTATATGATCAGCTGAAAATATGTGGCAATACATTTCATGTGTCATCTGAAACAGTTGTCAAGGCACCAAAAACACTTGAAAAAAAGGAACTTTCTCATGAATATTCAGATATACAGAGAGAGAGAGAGAGAGAGAGAGAGAGAGAGATGGTTGAAAACATTTAAAAGGTAAAAAAGGTTTACATGATCATTCATGTACATGTACTTGTGTCATGTAGACCTACATTCTGAATTGTACTATTTTCCTCATCTACCTTTTAAACGAAGTTTGATGGTTGTCAAACATACTTCATCAACCATGCTTCAGGCTATTTGTTTTTAACTTAAGACGTGGGGAAGGAGTTTTGAAAAGTTTTTGAAATTCAGGTTTCAAATGTATGCTGACGTATTTAAATGTCAACAAGAGGCCATAGGAGATAAATCGTCTTTGTGAGAGGTCAATGTGCCCTGTGGAGGACAAAACCCCAGAAGAGATGATGACTATGGAAAATGTTCACCCCTTTCCTCTCTAGCAGTAGCGCTGCTATTGTTGACAGTGCATATGTTCAGCTGCACCAAACACTTTTGGCAAGTTAATCTTGTAAACGAAAGGTTAAAGCTATAAGTTGATTTTCTAAATTTCCCAGAGGGATGGCACTTCAAAAACAACAGACATATTCTATTTCCTCTGGTGGTGGAACATCATACACGAAACAAACGTGAGCAACCTGCAGCTTACAAAGATGCAGTAACTATTGTATTTTGATACAGCAGCAGCAATAAATATGTCTAAAATTGGAGACATCCAGCAACAATAGACTTCAACAGTCCTGATGGGTTGTCAGTTTTAGTAACTTATGAAAGTGCTTGTGGCCAATTAGGATTTGTCAGATCTTGTTGCCTAGGAGAATATATAGAAACATGAAATGAAACCAACAACAGACACACCAGTAATAAAATGTGGTAGTTTAGGATGAAATGTGAAAGGCAATGTAATACAGTGTTATTTTAAGCCACTGAAAGTGATAAAAATTGGTCAAAAAAACATGTTTGCTTCAGGATATTTTGTCTTTGTTGTCGTTAATCACTTTGGTGTCTTCACATCATTTTCATCTAATATATCTTGGTTACCTCAATAACTTTCTCCTCTGTCGTCTCTTTTGAGTTTCCCTCTATGTGTAACATCATGTGTGCAGGCCAGCCAAGTCTCAGTAACCATTCATATTTTCCATTCTTTTGCGTTTCTCCTGTACTCTCTCTCTCTCTCTTTCCCTCCCTCCCTCCTCCCTCTCTTTACTTCACTTGGTAAACATCTTTTTTCTGTGTGTATTTGCCAGGTGTCAAAGTTGGACATAAATTTGACAACTGACATTCAATCCTAATGCAGATTGCTTATATTAGGACAAATCTTTGATGGGTACGGTCAAAATAGTCTGTGAAAGCAAATATGCCAATATTTCTCTCTTTGCACAACTACTTGTTCGAACTAATCCCAAGAGCTGCCTGTCCGTTCCAATTCTAACGTGAAATGAAAAACAGAACTTTATGACATAAATATAAAACATTGTAAAATATTTCAGTCATGCAAAGCCTGTCACAACCTGGTCACATAGGCATTTTGTACAATTTTGAATTAATTTTTTGCATGTAAAGGATTTATCTATCAATCTTTACCTGGTTCAGGTACATGGAATCAATTTTTGGTGAATGCTACCTGTACTTTTAGTGTCGTTGTATGCCTTATACACAAGTAAAACTCTATATGTTGTTCAGCTTGAACATTGTTTTTACCTTAAAGGGGGTACCCAATGCTGAAACAATGTTAGTTCATTTAAAAGATCATGATTTTATTAGCAGAAAATCATCTGCCTTAAGTTTTTTAAAAATTCGTGTTGCCAGAAAAATCCCCGAAATATGGTAAGACTTCAGGATATTTTGGCCCCTCAGCTGTGTCCCAATTTCAGCTAGGTAACCACAGTGACGTCAAAGTGGTTACCCAGGTTCGCGTATTGCAGATGTGTTGCGCGCTAGACTGTACAAAATGCATTACACCTTGCGCGCATTTTGCTATAATTGCGTGACAAGGTAACCACTTTGACGTCGTTGTGGTTACCTAGCTGAAATTGGGACACAGCTAAGGGGCCAAAATATCCTGAAATCTTACCATATTTCGGGGATTTTCTGGCAACACGAATTTAAAAAAAATTTAAGGCAGATGATTTTCTTCTAATAAAATCATGATCTTTTAAATGAACTAACATTGTTTCAGCATTGGGTACCCCCTTTAAACTTGATCAGATTTTTAAAAAAATGATGGGAGTAGATAGATTTCTGCAAATTGATGACCATAATGAGGAAAAGGATTCTTATATTTCATTTCAACATACATTTACTATGTCTTGGAAATTAACAGAAAATGGAATACTCATTAAAAAGTTTACAACTTTTTGTTTCAGAATGACTGTCCAATTTTAGGGTTAACAGCTGAGAAGCGAAGGGTTACTTTCTGAATAATGAAAATCATAGAATTGTGACTGGCATACGTCACATGTCAAGGCATGTTACAAACACTTGGAAGACATGTGGTTTTGACTGGAAACGGGAGGGGGTGGTTGTGGTGGTGTGGCTGAAATGGTTCAGAATATTTTGACTCCAGACAGTCTAACCTAGAGGTGCTTTTATCCTGCTTTCAACCCATCAACTATACGGGCATGAGTTTATTCTATATGGAAACCTACTGAAATACAAGCTCAGTTTAACATTTGAAATCACACAATATAAGGTTGAATTGATAAGTAGAAAGTATGTCAAATTTGAAGATAATATTTAGTAACTTTTTAACATATTTTCTGTCCCTTTGTAACATGTTGAATTTTTAAGGTAATTACGAAAAAAAACTTTCTAGTTTCTTATATTGATCAATACAGGCCCTAGTCCAGTCATTTCATTACTCTTCAAAATGTATTTTTGTCCTCCCAAATATTAATAACGATGTTTTGGAGAATGTAAACCAGGAAAACTTATAAAAATGTCAAATATGGTAAAATTTTAATAAAACGGAAACAACTTGTCATGAGGTAAAACATGTAGGCCTGCATGCACTCAATCAAGTGTTTGATACCAAACCCAAGAATGCTAGCTGTACAAACAAGGCAGGTAACCTCTGCATTCAAGACCAGGCTGGACAAGATTTATGACGTGCGAAATATTGCTTGATGAAATTTTTTTCTGATAATGGTAATGGACAGGGCATACAGTTGGAATTCTGGATGATTTGTGTTTGTTGAACAACTGCTGGACATGTGTCAAGCTGAGCATGTCAAGGTGGGGTTTGATGGGGGAGTTTGATGGATGGGAATCTCTTGAGGTAAGACTTGGAGAAGGTAGAGGGGAATGGGGGGAGGGGGAGGGGGGCAAAACAGGATCTCTTGCCCACTTGCAAATTGCAACTTTTTTTTTTGTCTTCCTCTGTTGGGCAAGCAGTGCATTCGTGTTCAGGCATACTAGTAATCAATTTGAATTTCTCCTAAATTAATGGAGATATTTTTATTAATTTGCTCTAGTTCTACTTCACTGTTTATTGTTGTTATATCAAACAATTCATGTGATTAAATTTCTTTCACCCATGGATACAAATTCAATTATTCTGTAATAGTACTTAAATTCTGTTAACGATTTTACTCACCATCCCTAAAACATGGGGCTTATGCCCTATTGCCCTTTGACAAAGTAATTATACATTTTGCGTTTCCGTTTTGCCTCCCAGTATACTGGCAGAAGCGTCATTCTTTTTGGATTGGGATTACACCATGTTCTACTTCTAGACAAAGAAAATCATTACTGCTTACAATACCCCCTATTCTGTTTGGTCTAGATTCATTTATTCAGAATACTTGAACTCGTTGTTCATACATGTGTGTACTAACTTGAACAAATATGACTCATCTAAAATATGATCCTATTTCCGTTTCTCCTTCTCCCACAAAACATATTTGACTTTTCCATCAATGTGGTAATGTCAAGGAGTTGTCACAGAGCTAACTCCTTGGTAATATACACTTCAGTCTGTACACTCACTAGTATAATGCAGGGAGATGGAGAGATGGAGACAGAGAAAGGGAGAGGAGAGAGGAGAGGAGAGAGGAGAGTAGAGAGGAGAGTAGAGAAGGGAAGAGAGAGGAGAGAGAAAAGGGAATAGAGAGAAAAGAGAAGAGAGATAGAGAGAGATGGGAGAGAAGAGAAGAGGAGAGAGAAGAGAGAAGAAGAGAGAGATAAGAGAGAATGGAAGGTAGAGAGAGAAGAGGAGAGAAGAGAGAAGAAGAGAGAAGGGGAGGGCGAGAGAGAGAGAAGAGGAGAGAGAGGGGGAGAGAAGAAGAGACAGACAGAGGGGGAGAGAAGAGGAGAGTGAGAGAGATGAGAAAAGAGAGAGAGTGAGAGAGAGAGAGAGCAAAAAATCAGTAATTTGTAATCATTACGGTGAAATGTGCAAATTTGCCCAACTGAAGACTGTAGACTTGTTTTATTTACGCAATACATTTCATATTCAGAAGGATGTTTCATGCAGTTCAATTTGTTTTTCAAGATCATATTTTTAATCATATTCTAAATATAACTACAAAGCAAGGGAACATTGCGCTGTGTATAATCAGTGGCTTAGATTCGAATTGCACATTTTATTTCTAAATAAACAATATTTTTTGGCATATGATAAAGGGCATGCAACACTCCCTGTGTGGGAACTTTCTTTTCAGACCAACCAAGTTTTTTTTCATTTCTCTCCACTCTTGTCTAAGGCAGCAGTCACAAAAATGTTTACGCTTTGCCAGTTTAAATATCACCCTGTTATTTATGCTTTATGAATGTATTATGTTCGAAGAAGAAAACAAAGAGGACAAAAACACTTTACTTCTCACGTCCGCCACTTGGCGTCGTATTATTCTCTAATCCTCAGAAAAACAGTTGTTACCTCCTGTCGTCATTTTGAAGCTGAACAAGCAAAAGTGGCTCCTTTATTTGATTTTTGGCTTTTTTATTCCCTTTTCTTTAATATACTGTCTGCGTAATTGGATACAATAATATTTTCGATTGATTTTCAACAAATGTGAAGTTGTTTACTACAGTTGACATTAGCACACTCCTGAAATCATAAAAGAGAGAGAGATATATATATATATATATATATATTTCTGATATTATTTAAAAATATGTCATATTTTAAAAGCTTCTGGTAGCAAAACAGTTCTCCTTGTGTTGTATCATGAGGAATATTCCTAAAATTTAGTGGTCAAATGAAATGTATGATCAGACACTTTCATGGGGTTTTTTTTTGCTGTCAAGCTGGAAAATTTCAGTAGAATTACCTACATTGTGGTAAAAGAAGAGAAAAGCCAGAATTGTCTACATTATAAATAGCAATACCATTTCTGAATAAAACTAGTAGCAATTCTAAACGAAGCAGAATTAGAGCAGAAATTGATTCTGTAGGCTACTCCTAGTTGCTTTCACCAGATTGCTACTTCTCATTAATCTCCACATACTCATTTTATTCATCTACATGTACCATGGAGCAAATAATGTAACTTCAGTTTTGAAAAAGCTGTGTGGAAAGTCAATGCATATTTTGTACCCTTTTCCCACATACACACATGTATCTCTCATATTGTGAACTATATATATATATATATATATATATATATATATATATATATATATATTTATGTATATATATATATATATATATATATATATATATATATATATATATATATATATATATATGTATGTATATATATATATATATATATATATATAGTGCACCCTAAAATTATGAAAAGATATAACATATCATCAGGACTATACTATCAGGAAAGAAATTCTTATCTTGTCAGAAATTGGGTGCATTTCTAACATATCTTGACAATATCAGTACTTTCCTTCAATCCAATCCAGTTCAAGCAATTGCTTGTATTCCAAGGACATTGCAGCACTTAGGACCAGAAAAAGAACCTCATTGTCCTTCGAGATGTAAGTGAAATGACATTTATGATGATGAGTCGAATTCCCTTAATTCCCTTAAAAAAGAAACAAATATTTCAGCGTTATGGAGCTCAAACTGAATTGTACTTTGTCATAAAGATGAAGAAAGGGCCTCTGTAGCAGCAGACTCTCTGTCTGCTGCTCAAGTTCAAACAGTGGACTACTCTGTTTCACTGTCTACATAAAATGTCAGGAAATTATAACCAACTCTCTCTCTCTCTCTCTCTCTCTTCCCCTCTCTCCAAGATTTATTTTTTGTTCAGAGAATAAAGTTACAATTGTTGTTTGTTGGCTCTTTATTGTTTAAATAGAGTCTTTGTATTTTTCAACTGATTACATTTATATAAAAGCAATCATTACGGTATGTATGTGGTGTACTACACTGTACAGTGTACATGTAGCGTATTTTTGTGAATGTGACTCAATGGAGTCTCCACAGAGTGATTGTGGTATAGAGTAGTCTGAAATGTATATAATTAAAATGTCAGGTTCATTTTGGGAGATTTGATAAAAACAAAAAAATATGCAGACTACTTTTTAAAAGCCAATTTTTGAACAGAGCTGTGTAAGTAATATCAGTGCTTGATCTTATGGCTTCACAAAATTATTTTAAAATTTGGTTGCGGTATAAAAGTTTGAGCTTATCTGATTTACTTCAGAAGTGCCCTACAATTTGATTGCATTATGAAGAACTATGAAAGTGTGAACATGTATGAAAGTTTTTTGGTAAATTGTTTTTCATTAACGATGTGATAACTGATCGTGATATCACTATTTCTAGTGCACTGGAGTATGGATATGTTTCAAGCGTAATAGTTAAACCTATACCATGTTTATAAGTGCCAAGTGCACGTATTACCCTAAACATTGAAGAATTCTGGTTTTAGACTTCTTTTCTTTACAGGAGTGTAATTGAATATACATAAACATGGCCACATAAATCCTACCAATTATTTGCTTTTGATGGGTATCATTGTTGCTCTAAAATGCACCCTTTTCCGTGGAGGCCTCTATTTTGGAGGAGGGAAGTATTAATGTTGGAAGTCTCAGGAGGCACCATAGAACTTGGCCTTTGAACTTTTTGTACTGGCAGCATGAGATGGTTACTGTGAGTTAGACCCCTTTTCCACCAGCATAAAAAATAACACTGAGATATCTTGTTAATCTGAAAATGTAGACATAAATCGAGCTGTTCATCAAAATATTCAACTCAATATTTAAAAAACATTATTTTAGCAAAATATCAGGATGGCGTATTCGGGACTTGCGTTTGATTTTTTGCAGCAACTCTTTATCTACACTATCAGCAAGAACATAAACAGTCAACCGAAAGCGATAATATGAATAACTATGGAAAGCTCAAAAGGAGTCCTTAAAAATGGAAAATATCGAAGTTGTCTCCAGGGAAATACACATTTTTTTTTTCAGAAAAAAAAAACCTAAGTAAAAAGAAAGTTATTTCTACTCTGTTCACTTTATTTATTGGTGTTTCAAATACAAAATGAGGAAGAAACGTTAAGAAACTTACTTTTGTTATAATTGAGAGACAAGTAAGTGTGAACAAGATGAAGAGAGCGGTTCTTACAAGAAGATAAAATCTCAAGTTCATGTGTGTGGTCCTTGTCTCTGAAGATAGAATCTTTTTATCACTAGTAGAATCAGCCGTAAAAGAACAATATTTAGATTGGATTTTTGGTTTTAGTTTCAACCACTGTTATTGCATAGTAACTGACATGTATGACACAATAAGATGGCTTTGTGGAGTGATTGGGTAATTGGTGTTTTTGTGAAACCAGTTGTGTCTCCCTTGGTGGCATTTATGACAGGTAATACCCGTGTAAGATGAGCATTCGACTTATGAAAAGAAATTCTCAGTAGGAACTCAAAATGTAGTGAAAAAGTTTTGATTGGATTCACCCTATAAAAGGTAATAATAGGAAATTAAAAACCAGGAGCTGCAAATTCAGTTTTGAAACTGTTGCCTGAAAAGATTTGAGAGTGAAGCAGAAAATTAAGAGAGAGAGGGAGAGAGATCACAAAATCTTCTATTATAAAAATTGAACAAAGTTTATTTGCTGCAGAGACATCACGAAAGAAGCAGTCTGAAGAATAAAATGACTCTTGGAAAGATCTTGTGGTAGGCATGCAAAGTTGTATTTTTTCATCAAACAAATTAGTATTGGTGGTTAGGTGTTCCATCTCATGAAGTGACACCCTGGAGTATAGCACTAGAGCTGAGCTCCATGTTCTCCGTGCCAATGACATCAAGTGGGTTAAAGGAAAAGTATGGTGGTCGCCACCTGCAAGAAAATGTTTGGAATGGACACCACTTACTTTGTCTGTGTTTGAAACTACTGAGAGAGAAATACAATCACTCAAGTCTCACAAATTCATTGTTACAAGAAAGATAATCAAAAAAGATTAAACTGTGTAGACCTAAGATATTGTTAGACCATTGGTTTGTAATACTTTGTATCTCTCTCCCCCCCCCCCCCCCCCCCCCACTGTATAAGTTATTCCCCAATCATATGAATACAATATTGAAATAGAGGGTGACAGGGTGTTCAACTGTT
Organism: Heliocidaris tuberculata; assembly: GCA_025618425.1. Lineage (NCBI taxonomy): Eukaryota > Metazoa > Echinodermata > Echinoidea > Camarodonta > Echinometridae > Heliocidaris > Heliocidaris tuberculata. Next base: position 7,116,453 of record CM046845.1, on the reverse strand, counting down.
CAACCCAATTTAACTGCTGTTCTAATATTATCTCTTTAATATGAGAAGGGGGAGTAAAAGCCGCAGGACAATCTTCTCTAACAAGATGACACCATTCGTCCAGACATTGATTATTTAATCTCCTTCAGGCAGTCCATGACTAGAATTTGGCGGTTTTGATTGGAGAATCGCTATTGAAGGATGAAATCACTTCATGTTAAATCTGTCAAGTTGATTAAGTTAAACTTCATGTTGGCACATAGCTGCAGCTCATTGCTCTTGCTAGGGTGTTATACAACTTACATTTAAAGTGGATTGAATTCAAGAATGATAATAAATATAATTGTAAGTTTTTATTTGTTTTTCATAATGATTCTGGGAGAACTGCCCCTTAGGCAGGAACCCTCCACCAACAACCCCCAACCTGGAAAACTACCCTCTTCTGGACAGTTACCCCATGGACAGTTACCCACTCTACCCTGGTTTAGTTGTTGCCTAGGGGGTAATTGTCCTAGGGGATAGTTTTTCCAAGTGGTTAATGGTGGTTGGGGTATAGGGGGGAGGGGGGTGTGCATTTCAAAACTTGATGGAAGACATCTGAAGTAGGGGTATCCTGATAGATTTTTAAAGAAATAAATCACGGATTGGTTGGTTACTCTGTTTTGTGGCTTCTTTGCAAGTTACATATGAATCCTGACAGGTGTCATGCGAACTAATCCTCCATTATTCCACTCTGATTATTTCATCCACTTTGCCTCTTCTTTAGACCTCGTAAATGTTGCGGTTAGCTTGTAAATGTCATATTCTGCATGTTCGATTACAACTGGAGAGGCCTGCTGTCTGTTGGGTGCCTTGCATTTTCCATTCCATGAGACGCCTAAGGACATCATCTTATGATAAGGATGACACTATTTGAGCAGACAATGATAAGTCCTCCTCCAGGCAGTTATTGTACAACTCTGGGAGCTCGTGGTTTGGCTGCACTGGGAGGTGGTTATATTCCGCTGAATAAATATGACGAGTGCAGTGTTTGGTGAATTTGGGTCACTCCAGGTTGGATGATGTATCTTGTTTACACGCGTGATGATGGAGAGGGCATCAGCTTTCTGTAGGATGTTGATAAAAAGAGAGATGAAGAAATGAAGAGGATGAAAAAGAAAGAGAGATGGAGAGAAAAAGAGAGAGGGAGAGGGGGAGACAGCAAGGGAAATGGAGAGAGAAAGAGATGGAGAGAAATAAAGTTACTTATTTCCAAACTTGTTAGAATTTATGTTACAAAGACTTGATGAACAGTGAAGAAATACATCATGGGAGCTTTGAGTCATCTAACTCTGGAATGCTCCACGGAGCTTGATATGGAAAACTTAAAAGTTAAAAATGAAATACAGTAAAATCACTGTGTTGAAAAACTGTTTCTCTCAACGAATCCCAAAAGAGCTCCTGCAGACAAGAATATTTTTATACTGTTGATGAAGCTGACATATGGTATAGGTTAATCTTGCAAACGATTAAAAGACAACAACACTTCATTTTATGGTCAATAATTTTCATGGATAACAATATTCCCCAGCATAAATTTTAAGAGGTAAAAAATGTTCACTTCTTAAACTTACATGTATCCTTATCATGAATATATATTTTATTTTGTCATGTATCATGACATTGTATTTCCCATCCACATCTAATATAGCTTGATTTAATTTCCGCCCAGTCATCATTTTTATTTGCAGTGGCCAGTTTCGCCTGGTTAACAGCCCTTTCTCATGTTTTCATTCTGTAGTCCCTGCTGTAATTGGCAATGTAGGCCACAAACACAGACGTACCGGGTTTCAATTCTAAAGTACTATTGATCTTCCTTCAGGATGAGTAGGTCTGATTAATCATCTCACATGCCTGATTTGTCCTCTCCCAGACACCATACCTTTAACTTACCTGTATGACTCACGCTATCTCCGATTCCATTGATAGATGCCATCTTTTCATGGGATCTCCCCACTTGTCTTTCTATTTATCGAGTGCAACCTGTTCCGACAGCCCTAATTTAGCTAACCGGGCAGGTAGGCGGTGGTAGCGGCGGCAGCCAATAATAGACAGAAAGTTTATTGACATTCAAACGATGCTCACCATGACGCATATGTCGCCAACATTTGTCAGGTATTCGTACCTGCTCGCTTGGTGCGCGGCGTCATCCAGAAATTGGTTCAAATGTCCGAGGATGATATCTATTGGCGCTCTCCTTGTCTGAAGATGCGAGGACATAAAAGCAACGCGGCGTGAATCATTGATCGAACTTTTCGGTCTATTATTGTCCCGTGCCGCGAACGATGGAATTAAGGTTTGCGGGTATTGGGTAGTCTCAGAGAGGAGACAGTACTGTGTATGAATCACTTGTCAAACAAGATATCATCCGTCCCTTGGAAGGAAAGTACCTTTGGACAAAATCTAACCCAATTTTCCAAATATTATCACCCTTTTCTAAGACATTGAAGTTGTAGATTTTACTGTAGATCACATTGAAAATAATCTATTTGCTTTTTCTATTGTATATGAAATTTGTGCGCAATCCTCCCACATACTACATTAATGATGTTGTTTCTTTGTGTTTGTCAAATTGATGCACAAAATTTCCATCCATATTGAGAAAAAATATTGTCATTGACTTTACCATTTAATTATTTAGTGTCTGGCCATAATCCTGCACAGATCCCCTCAGCGTTGGACAATGGATTTGATGACATTGATGAAGCAGAGCTTCACATTTTAATTGAAAGATGATCAAAAGATGGTTGATTTGACATCTTAATTGATGTGAAATGATAGATGACTGTTCATCTGTATGCCCAGCCATCTGCCCTTATCTATCCCTATCACCTAGCTTTGTTTCGGGCTTTAAATTGAATGTGAGATACAGAGGTGGATGCAATATGGATGGGATAATGAAGTAATGGGAGTATAGAGGAGTGAGATGAGCAGGATGATATGGTGCAGTAAAGCCATTGACTGTGGAACTGGGCAGCCCCCTGTATTAAGCCTATGGGAATGGGAGAATTCAGTAGTTAAAGGGTTAAAGATGCAGTTATTGCTGCTTATATTATGCTTCGGCGACAATTGCTCTTGGCTTCATGTTAGTCTGCAAGCACAGACCCTAATTTGACATTTTATCAGATAATCATTGTGTCTTGAGAGAAGCCTAAACTGGCTACCCACTGGTCCTGTGTCAGGAGCAGCTATAGTACATGTTTGTATGGCCTATGATAGTCTTACAGTGCAGACACTCTTTTACGACTGATCAGGGTTTGTGCCTGCAAACTAGCTTCATGTTGCCTAAGATGTAGGATTTAGGTATTAAAGGGTCACAATAGACCGGTTCGATAATGTATTCAAATTTTATACATACCTTTCAAACAAAGGTTGTTCTTGATGATCTGAAAGCTTGCCCGAGGCTTGCCGGACATAGCAACAAGTAATGTATGCAAAATGGATTCCAAGCAATGAGGCTCATTTATAAAAAGCAGGTGAATGGAATGGCTCATCACTAGGCGCTCAGAGAAGAAATGTGCATAAATTTGAATACATTACAGAACCGGTCTATTGGGTGTGGTTAGGTCTTAAGGTTAGGTTTGGGGTTAGGTATACGTATAGTGTTTGGTCCAGGGTTGAAGCTAGAGTTCAGTTGTTGTAGGATATTGATCGTGGAGCATTTGTCACCAGAGCATGTCTTACAACCTGTTTCATCATGGAGGCCTATTTTTAGGCCTTCAGGGGAGCGTTTCATCAAGCGTTTTATCAGTGATTTTTACTGACAAATTTGCTCTCAACCAATCAGATGCAAGGATTTCAGTAGCTCATAACAGTTGTTGGTAAAAATCACTGACAAAAACACTTGATGAAACACTCCCCAGAAGGAGAAACTTTTTTATTGAGAGGGAGAGAGTGAGAAGGAGGAAAAGAGGGTGGGGGATGATGAGGGAGAGAAAGAGAGAGAGGGGGGGGGGGGGAGAGAACATAGGATACATACATGTACAATGGTAGAGGATGGAGGAAGAAATATTAGACAGACAGACAAACAGAAAAGAAAATAGGAAAGAAAGACATTATTTAGAGAGGAATGGATAAACTAAATAGATGGAGGGGTGGGGGGGGGGGGGGAAGTAAGGAAGGGATCTGTAAATGGAAACGGATCACAAACCATTGATCCTTCATGGTATTTTATTGGTTTTAATAAATGTATATTTGAGTTGTGTATTTAAGACGTGATCCAATTTTATACTTGTTAATATTTCTTACATATTATTTTTTGTATTGTTCTGTTATCTTATTGTTCTGAAACTGTTCTACATTGTATTTTAATTGTTCTATGCAATACAGGGCTCTCTTGCAAAGCAGTTTTTATGTACTGAAGAGACTACCCTGTATAAAGAACACAGAATAAATAAATAAATAAATAAAAGAGAAAATGGAGGATATGTTAGAAAGAAAAACATGATAAACAGACTGACAGAGTGGGAGAGAGAGATGATCGATGCATTAATTACAGCATGTACCTATATGGCATTATTAATATGGAAATGCTAATGGCCACCGTTTTACATTATTGTGAAAGTACTTGGGTAGAAATGTTTTTTAAAATCACTCTTTTTCCATGGTTTTGCATTTGTAAATTCTAGGAGTCTTTTTCTCTCTCCAAGAGAGGAAATCCAGCTACTGCAATATTTCCACTCAGGGTCTGGGTTCCTTATATGTGCATGCATTGCCCGAAGCGGCAGTAGGGTTGTTTGAATTAGGAATGATACCACTACCTGCGCACCAGCCGACAGTAAATTGGCCTCATTACACCAATTTACATCTTCACCCGCCAAACTAAAACATCCCTTTTGGCGCACCATCCATCAATGCAAATTTGTTAAAAGAAAAAGCCTAAGTGGGAGAGCATGCAGTCAACTTGCATCATATTTTGGTACATGGACACTCTTGTGCTTGTTCACACTTTGCTCAGTGAACTGCCTCAAAAAGTCGATGCAGCAAAATACAGACCATTTTTACATGTAAGTGAATGGCAAGCTTGGGTGGATCCAGAAACATACATGAAGCTGCATGAAATTAAGGCTGCTAAACGTACTCACTTATTTGTGTTATAAGATAAAGAAATTTGTATTTTCATTTGATGTCTTTCATCATTTATGTCATTTTTGGCTATTTTTGAGCGGTTCACTGTGTCATATGTGAACATAGCTTTATGAAAGCAGACACATTCCATCTAAATATTTTGGAAGAGAGAGAGATATAGGGTCATGTCATTATACTTGAGAGTGCATTTTGTTTTTTTAGGTAAATTTGCATTTAGCTATTACATTGTAGCTTTATTTTACTGGTAAAAACAACCTTTAGCCAGGGCAGGATTTTACAAAAGTGAATCAAATTATAATGATAATGCAGTGCTAGACTCTTACAGGGGCTCGATGCAAGTAGGGCCCTAAAGTTTCATTCTGGACCTCCCCCCCCCCCCCAAAAAAAAAAAAATGATCTAGTGCACACAGGACATAAAAAGCAATCAGAACCAAATGTGAAAAGAAAAGTTAATGTTGAGACTTGGATAATTAAAATGAATTCTTAGACATAGAAGCTCCAAAGTTATTGAAATTTTCTGAACTAAAAAGTACATATCACTTCTTGTAAAATGTCTGAACCTACTGGTATTCATACTGCATGGAAAATATGATATGGCCAGACATGTTCTATCTGGATTTTTATGGAATGGAAAGAGCAGAAACAAAACGTCAAGTGCAGACAATAGCTACGTTCATGCGGGACTTGTGATTTCGAAACAATGACTCACTAACAACGATGAGGGTTCACACAGGGCCGAATCAACAACGCTCCTTGTTCTGAGATTACAAGTAGAGCGATCGTTGTTTAACATGAACAGAGAGGTCATTGTTAACAATGAGTTTTAAAGTTTATTCTGTCCACACGGTCCTTAACTACAATGGAGAACCCCCCTACTGCTTGTGGTTTCGGCGTTAACTACAAGCTCACTTGTGGTTCTAGAATTACAACTAAATTTAAAGTTTAGAAACTACGAGTCCATTCATACGGTCTGAAACTACAAGATAACTTAAAGTTTTGAAACTAGAAGCGAAACTTTAAGTTCAGCACCCTCCATGTGAACCCGACTAATGTATGACTATCTTTTGATCATTTGAGTGACCTTAAAACCAAGTTAAATAGCCGACTAGGCCTTGATTGATCAAATACACAACATGAGAAGTCATGAGAAGGGTAGAGAAAGTAGAAGAAAGCCAGCAAACATTTCTGGAGATCAATGTTCAAGCAACTTGGTATTTTGAAGGCATTAGCAAGTCATAGGCTGAGGCGCCAAGTGCAATTGATGACTTCTTTTAGCCGAGGAGACCACTACATTCTGCAGTCTTGGGTCACAAGTACAACAACCCGCCAGGGATTCGAGTTTCCTTTATGAATTCTGTCCATGTTCCTGAGAAAATAAACAGTAAAGGAGAGCAAAGGGAGGAAAAATAGCATACAAAAGAGTAGACCGATTTTGTATGACCTTCAGCAGTTCATCCTTCAGTTGTCTTTCAAGTTTCAACTCTGTTTTGTCACAATTTTTTTCCTGTCTCATTCATTAGTTGTTGTATTTCAAATGTTCTTGATCATGATGGGTTTTTTCTCCTCCATTGAGCTGAAGATAGCCGCAGCACATCGTCATAGGAGTAATCTGGGGAATTAGACGGTTGCTGTCCCCGCGTAAGGTGCCAAGCGAAATAAATGTTTCACTTGTAGGGGAAAACCGCAAAAGTGATTGCAGAGATGATATTTAAAAGTTGGTGGCAGGCTTGTGCCTCAAGGACCTGTGAGAATGCTCTGCATGCATTAATCGCGCTCGAACTCTGCCTCTTCTCTTCTCTTTCTCTCTCTCTGAACCCTGGTATGAGCAAACAACATGCCCTGTATGTCTTATTGATATTCAGGCTTCGTCGGAGCCGATACACTTTACGTTTCAGAAGGAACGGTTTTGAAGCCGTGAAGAAGTGGGTTGAAGTCGGTGCAGAATGGGTGCAAGATCAATTCTAGGAATTAGCGAGCCATTTGCCAAGGCGCCGGGAAGCACAATTAAAGGCTTAGATCTGCCTAAAGGAAAAAAAGGGTTTGTTCTTTTATATTTGGGATGGGTTTATTGCTTGTGGCAAATGGCAAGCGGAGGCCATCACATCTATCAAATACAATTGCTCACCCGACCTTTAGACATCTTCTTGAAGTCACAATTGAGCTTTGACGTAGAATGTGAAAAAAACTAAAAGTATTGAAATGAATTGAAGCCTTGGCATTACTCCACTCTTTCGCCCTCACCTTCTCTCTCTCTTTCTCTTTGTCTTGCTTGTTCTCTCTCTCTCTCTCTCTTTCTCTTTCTCTGTCTTGCTTGTTCTCTCTCTCTTTCTCTTTCTCTTTCTCTGTCTTGCTTGTTCTCTCTCTCTTTCTCTTTCTCTGTCTTGCTTGTTCTCTCTCTCTCTCTCTTTCTCTTTCTCTGTCTTGCTTGTTCTCTCTCTCTCTCTCTTTCTCTTTCTCTGTCTTGCTTGTTCTCTCTCTCTTTCTCTTTCTCTGTCTTGCTTGTTCTCTCTCTCTCTTTCTCTTTCTCTGTCTTGCTTGTTCTCTCTCTCTCTTTCTCTTTCTCTGTCTTGCTTGTTCTCTCTCTCTCTCTTTCTCTTTCTCTGTCTTGCTTGTTCTCTCTCTTTTTCTTTCTTTTTTCTTTCTCTTTCTCTGTCTTGCTTTCTCTCTTTCTCTCTCTCTCTCTCTCTCTCTCATACTGTCCCTCATTTTTCTCATGCTCACTGTCAACACTTTATCTTTCCAGAAACTAGAGATGAAAAGCCCGGAATATTATCTGCTCAACCCATTTTAGGATTTGACTCTGGATCATTTCCCTTTCCAGAGGTCTTTGTTTCCATCTTTAGAGTGACACGAACTTGCATTTCTAAAGTTTTCGTCATCCGTGAGAGTATCCATTTGGTGGTTGTGTGTCACTGACAAGACCCTCCCTCGAAGAGAGAATTTTTAGTAACTTGAAGAAGAGTATAAGAATACATTCTTGACACGTACACTTGTCGAGTCCATGAAAAGATCAACCTGAAATTGAGATGGGGTTCGTTACTTCTTTCAACTTTAAGAACTTCTGTTTTCAAACTTTTTTGTGTTGATTTCCTACTGCAAAAAAAATGTAGAAAAGAACTATTAACAACTTCAGCTTTTAAAAAAAATCAATAACAAAATGTGTGTCTTTGTTTGCTATTGGTTAGCTTTTACACGTTTCAAGTGTTAGCCAAAACAAAAGGCAAATCCCCCCCCCCCCCTCCTCTCCACAAGGGTAACAACAAGGGTGGTAATTTGTCAATGCGTGATGTATACTTACAACCACCAAAATTGCTCTGGTCCCCAGTCCACCTCCTGGGGCCTGTTGCACAAAACTTGTGTTTAATGGCTACTCCTAAAAATCAAATGCAAGTCCTTAATGTGCACTTCTGATTGGCTGAAAATGAAGTTGTATTTGCTTTTCCTGAGTTGCGTTCAAACACAAGTTTTGTGCAACTGGCCCCTGGAATGTTACAAAGCGATGTATCTTCATTTGGACCACGGGTAAACAAATTTCTGCTGAGAGCCCTGGAGATGATCGACACCATACTTCCATATGAAATAGCCTGTTCAAACTACAGGAAAGTTATACTCGTATAAAGAAACGTCGAATAAAAAATCATGGTATAGCAAAAGGAGCGTACAGACTGGACATCGTGTAAAGAAACAGATTTGGGGGAAACAGGATGACACCATATGATTTGTATCAGGTTACGTCAAGGACAAGGATGAAGCATATTACAGCTGATTGGTTATGTCAGCACGCACACGATAAGCCACGCCCAGTTATACGATTCTTGTACGATACGATGTTCAGAGTATGAGGGAATGCTGATTCTTTATCGAGTTTTCATTTGAAACTATGCTCAAACATACGTTTCACTGTGCAACGTTTCGTTATACGATGTTCAGACTATGAACATTTAATTAGTTATCGTATAGCTATACGATTCTCGTATAGCCATGCAATGAATTTCGGTAGCCTGAACAGGGGGAAAGTCTTTGAGAAAGACTGCTTAAATATCTCTGGCATCTTCTTCAAGTTTTTCCCTGATTAGCTGATTGAGCTTCAACCTTCAAGACATATCGCAGACTAACTTAATCAACTAGACATTCATACATGACCAGTATCGTACAATGCCTGCAAGCAAGTCAGATTAGGGGTTTCATGAATTACGACATTTGCACATGTCATTCTGGAGAGGGCTTGGGGGATTGTATGAAGTTCACTACTCGCTTAAGAATTGCCGCAAACGTTTAGCTATTTTGGGAGATTAATAATGTCATGCATTGATCTACCTGTAGGGAATATAAAGATCCACAGGACATGGTCAGTTTATTAGTGACATCCCTGTAAAATTCTCATTTTGAACAATTTTTGGTCAGAAGTTTCTGCTGGTATAAGTTTTGTGCTTACAAAGTATGAATATGATATGAAAATGGCTGGTAATTAATAAAAAACGCCTTAAACATTAATTTCAACGTGCTTAAGCTGGACAAGCAAATCTTTGCTGAGTACTCAAGCTTATGAGACACTGCAAACTGAATGTTCTGTGTTCCAGTCTCCAGGAGGAAATTCAGTTAGGGTCAGATTGGAAGTGTGTTGCAACAAAATCTCATTCAAAAAATTATGAATGTCACCTAATATTGCTTGGTTTAGGCCTAGGTGTATCTGTGGTACATTGTAGTAGGGTCTTACTAGCTTGTTCTTATGAAGAGAGGAATATCATGAAACTGTAGAAAGTGAAAGTATTCTGGGGGGGATCAAGTTTGGGTCAAGTTAAAAGTGTGTTGCAACACGTCTCATTCTGAAAAAGCAAAAACTCTCTATTTCTTTTGACCTTTAGTCAAAGAGTGAACATTGGGAAGAAGAAAATTGTGGCAACACAAACTTCAGATTAACATCGTGGAGATTCATGCAAGTATAATTGAATGCTCTCAAAGAGCATGATAGGAGGGAATCTTCAGAAAGATTAATGTCGCGAAGATTCACATCAAGAAGATTCATGCCAGTGTCATGGTCCAGTGTCATTGAATCTTTTCAAAGGGCATAATGGAAGGAAAACTTTGGAAAACTAACATTGCGAAGATTCATGGGGGTTAACTGAATCCCCTCAGAGGACATGATAAGAGGGAAAGTTCAGGAAGATTAACATCGCCAAGATTCACATCAAGAAGATTAATTGAATATATTGAGTATAATTGAATCTTTTCAAAGGGCATGATGGGAGGAAATCTTTAGGAGAGCTGATATGGAGAAGATTCATGGCAGTAAACTGAATCTTCACAAAGGACATGATAAGAAGGAAAGTTCAGGAAGATTAACATTGCCAAGATTCACATCAAGAAGATTCATACCAGTATAATTAAAGTATTTTCAAAGGACATGATGAGAAAGAAAGTTCAGGAAGATAAACATCGCCAAGATTCATGCCAGTATTAATTGAATCGCCTGAAAGGGCATGATGAGAGAGAAACTTATCATGGAACGCATGGGAATGCACATTTGCGTCTGAGAAATGGAAATCCATCTCAATTTTGAGCCGACCTTGAGGCACAGATGATGCTGGTGTCGCCATAGTAGCCCCTCTACATGACAGGGGAATTAAACTCGCTTGTGTAAATGAGTCAAAGTTTAACGTTTCCTTCTTTTGCCTGTGAGATGTTCACTTAACATGCAGGTGCGGTTGTTTTTATAAAGGTCATCATGATTGCTAATTAGAAAAATGGCTCCTGGTTAAGCAGGGTAAATTATTCTTTCATTTGATAAACATGTTCTTAATGAAATGGTAGATGAAATCACATGACCTTAAAGTAGCACATGGAAGAATAAAAAAAGTTGTTACCCAGAGAATTACCCATTTGAAAAATTAAAATACATGCATGTTGATTTAGTAAATTTAGATCGTTTGATAGAATGCATGAAAAATAATGATCATTAGCAAACGTGTATTTCTATGTAGAATAGAAAAATACCTGTTGAATGCTTTTGCAGTAAACATGTGAAATGTCAAGACAGGATGAAGGATGCATGAGAATTCATTATGCGATCAATTCGTACTCAAATTGAGGTTGTGTGTATATATTGTTCTCAGCCTGAAGGCTTCGTACGATAGGCACATTATACAGCCTCAACGAGAGTGGATAAATTGTATAATGAATAAATGAAGTCATACCATCGTTTGTTATATACAACAGAACTCCTAGATCCTTGTCATTTGATTAAAAAAACAAGTTTTTTTAAGATTGGTCCATACCATTATCGATGACGAGTAAATCGCAAGATTAGAAGGCTTAGTTCAGCTCCCACACAAATTCACAAAGTACAAGCGCACTAACCTCTACACACACCCACGAGCAGTGCTACGCGTGTATTAGCTCACACAAAGTATAAGCGCACTTAACTCTACGCGCACTGCTAGTATCGCGTACTTAAATATCGTTGACTAATACTGAAACTATTGTACACTTTTTCATGAAAAAACGTGTGATAGTCTAAAAAAAATAGTCTTAAAAGTGAATCATGTGACTGCGCTCAACCAATCATTTGATTAGGATCTAGGAGTGAGTTGTATAATGTCATATATCAAAATGGTGTGTTCTCTCTGAAATTTCATGGCCTGTAAGTGTAAAGACTATGAGAACATTGCAAAACTTGATGGTCAAGGAGATAGATTTGCAGAATTTTTCATTTTCAGCCAAGCATACATGCAAAATATGACATTACCTCTCTTGCTATTCATCAACTGTTGTGTTGCTTGTCACCAATCCGAAGTAGGAAAAAAAAGTCCCCCTAAATTTCCAACAACATTTAAAAATAGTTGAAAGATTATCTGCCTGCCTATGGGGAGCATTGTCCCACTTTCCAGGCAGCGGTTAACACATACTTGGCTAAGATTATTACCTTGATCTGTAGAAGGTACTCGGGGAATCGGTGTCCTGAGACTGAAATTCATCTTCGTCTTAGAGAAAACTGGAGGCGTAGCTTTCATTTTCTTTCAGCCATATCCCCACCCCCATCTCTTGTTTATCACTTGCTTGTTCTTGTAGGGTGCTACATTATATTGAAATGATGCAAGAAGATGCCATTGTCTGCCATTTCCAAGGCCTGTAAAAGGGTTTTGTTTAATTGTCTCTCAAATCACAATAGGCCGGTTTACTAATGTATTTCAATTTATGCATGTTTCTCTCCAGAATCCTTAGTTACCAACTATTTAGTGCACCTGCTATGCATAATGCATCTCTATGGATAGAATCCTTTTTTTGCCTACATGAGTTGTTGGTATGTCGGCAAGCCTCTGGCATCTTTTGAGTCATTAAGAGAAACTTTTGTTCAATAAGTATGCATAGAATTAGTTAACAAGTCTACTGTGTAATTGAGTTTTGAAAGATGTGTATCAGTCGAATAAGATTATTTTCGTCTGGGGCCAACCTTTACCGTCACCATCAGAAAGATGTGACTGAGATTTGAACGTGGGTCCGATCAGAGTCAGTTTGTAGGCGAATGCAGAGAGCTGACCGTAGACGTTATCGCTACACCAACTACTGATCCCCAATTGTATGAGTCTGACAATGAATACATATTTTGCATGTTATCTAAATTTGTATACCCTGACTGTGAGTGAGATTAATTCAGAGTCTCTCTCTGTTTACTCAAAAGGCAAAATTATATATTTTAGAGAGAGATCAGTATGCTCGATTTCACGACCATTTTTATATTCACTGTTTCAAAAGCAAAATTTCATTTCTTTCTCTGCATCAAAGCCGAAGGCCCTGTTGCATAAAACTTACCATTAATGGTAACTCTGCTATCAATGGTAACTACCATGGTAACACCACTCAACAGCCTATCAAAATATACCTGTCACATTTTATATAAAAGCTCCCTATTATAAATTGACTTGCATGATTGTAGTCAGCTACATGAAAGCTATTATGACAATTCATTAAGGTAGCACTATCCCTAGTTGCAATTTGGAAATTATTTTCCATTTGTTAAAAGTGTCCTTCACTGTTGTATTTGCCAGAAGTAATTTGCTATTATGAAGGTCATTATCAATGCTAATAGCTAATGCAGTTGCTTTGTTGTATTATTTTGATTATTCATTTCTTAAAAGCAAAACTCAAAAGAGTTTGTGAGTGGTGAAATCCCCCAAGGGTAGTAAAAGTTTCATCGATTTATGATGAAAATTGTCTCAAACTGTATTAAGGAAAAAATGGAATAGATGAGTGCTTCTGGGCAATGAAAATATTAATAGAAAAGGCTTATGGGGAGAAGAAAATGGGAAATAAAAGTAACAACCCCCCCAAAAAAACAACAACAACAAAACCAAACATATAGGATAAAAACACTCATCTAGCTGAACTAATCAATTATGTACATGTACTTTTTGTTGTATATCTAATCTCTTACTCAAGGCAGATATGAAGTACCAATCTGTTATGTTCCCTGTAATGTATGTAGTGATATATACATATATCACTACATATATATATATATATATATATATATATATATATACATTATATGCATGATCTCATGTGCTGAAATCTTTACTCATTACTTTGTATTTTCAAATGCATTTCCGTTTTCATGTCGTATATGTCTTCAAATACATCTGTTGATACAGTGGAAACTCGTTATAAAGAGCTCTGATATTACAAGATTCCTGATATAACAAGGTAGTTTTGCTCGTCCTTGGTCTTCATGTTCTTTTGGGTTTTTTACCCTGATATAAGGAGATTCCTGATATAACAAGGTAATTGTCGTGGTTCCAAGGTCCTCGCTATAGTGAGTTTCCACTGTATATTAAAAAAGAACCTTCTTTCAAGATTCTTTATTCCTTATTTGGTTATTCCTCAGTTTTCAGTGGAGTTTTTCCACATCATTTAATACATAAATTAAAATTTGCAAGCTATATATCTACAAAAATAAGGATGTTGCAGATTCAAGTTATTGAACAAAAAGAGCTTTAACCCTTTCAGGACAGGAATTATTGAAGGGCTAAATTGATCTCATTTTGTTCTTTAAATTGGCAACAATAATATTTTTCTTTCAGTGCTAATTGCTTCAAAAAAGGTGTAATGTCTTTATAACAATATACATGGTTAGAAATTCGTCAAAAAGTTGAAAAAATTGCCAATTTTGATGAAAAACAATGATTTTGAACCTCTCAATGTGTTGCCAATTTAAGGATTTTAAAGCTTATTGTCATTTTTAAAATTCCTGGCATCAAACGCAGTATGGTCATGCAACAAGAATGGACATAGTGTGTGTAGAAATTTTTGCTCTTTCTACTCATGCATCTGGTATATTTTTTAGAGCTCTGAATCAAAAGTTATTGAGCCAAACCACAAAATGTGGTCAGTTGTCCTGAAAGGGTTAAAATGTTAGCATTTGAAGAGTAAGTGCAAGAATGTATGAGAGAATTAGAATGTTTGTTGTTGGACTAATTTTCAACCGAATCTGAGCTAATTTGCTTCATATTGAATCGGACCAACTGGATAAACATAAAAGTGGGGGACAAAATTTCATTTGGGCTGACAGAATTGCTCATCAGCCTGTGGTGTTTATCTGCACTGCATGTATGTTTGAAGAAAAAGATTCTATGACTTGTCATGAAGCAAAACCTATCACCGTCTTTTGGGGGATTACAAACAAGTGTAAAGCTCCATTCAGACAAGATGCCGTACAAACAATCTTAAAATAACGCTACAGCCGAACTTGAATAATAATATTAATGTTATAAACTCTTCTTGCACAGTACATATCACACATCGTATGCACTTCCAAAGAGGGTCGATATTATTACCCTATAGGTCTAGCTTTAGCTCTAGCAGCCATTACCAGCACACAGTGCGTTTGAATACATTAATCCTGACCAGGTACCCATGTTACACCTGGGTGGAGAGAGACAACAGTGGATAAAATTCCTTGTGTAAGGATTATGCTGGTACACATGAGGCAGAGATTCAAAGCCCTCAATCTCTTGATTGAGAGTCAAGTGAATGAACCAATATACCATGGCGCTACCAACTTTGCGAGGAATCAAATGGCAAGTGGCAATATTTCAGGTTGTTCATATAACTGCAAGCAATGATGGCTCCAGTGTGTACTCACTCATCATTGTGTGTTAAAGAGAAGCTTCCGCTCTGGGAGAGGTGAAAAGAATTTGTGAGCTTTCTCATTTGTTTTATGTCAGTTTTTAAGAACATCACATAAGAAATTTGCCCTGAAAAAGATAGCTCTTATATTTGAAATATGATGAGAAATAGCCGAATATTCACGCCACTTGTGCTTGCAGTCCCACATACCCATTTCTGTGTGCAGTACATGTGCTTTACACCGAGATTGGGTCAATTTCTAACCGTTTTGATGATTCTCAAACCTTGCAGTTTAAAAAAATTCTTATGTAGACATGATCAACCTTTCCCAATTGGTTTGAGACAGTTTTTCTTTCACAATGTAATTCCATGACCAGAACTCAACTTTATCTTTAAAAGATAGAGAAATCAAATGTGAGGCACATAATGCTCATCTCATTTGCTTTTGTCATTGCATAATTTTTTTCAAAAGTGGTTCTCTGCCTCGTGTCTAAATGGGCCTTTTGAGGCCTGTAGCCTGTCCCAAATGCTAATAACGAGACGAAAAAAACCGAGGAATAAGGGACGTGGGAGGATATGTTATTCATGTGCAATGTAGGAAAAGCGCGACAGAAGGAGGACACCGTGAAGGATTTGAAAGACATAATGCCTTGAGAAAGAGGGTACACACCTACCTTAAAATGTTCAAAAATAAAGCATGTAAGTGTATCAAGTGATAAACAAGTTGAACTTACAATGAAAAAAGATGGATTTTAGGGGTGTACGAGCAGAATAATGTGTGACTAGTGACTACAATTTGGGATTTTATGGCAATGTGTGGAAATGCCTCCATCTAGTACACTGCAGCTTTCATGTTTTTGTATTCCAGTCAAAGCAGAGGTAATATTTTCAACGCTGGGGCATTCAAAAGACGTGAATGTATTGTGCTCTGCAGGAAAAAAAAATCATAGGAATAAAAGTGGTACATGAATTAGAACGAGGATGATATTACAGTAGTAATGTATTACAAAATAATGATAGTGATAATATCAATTTGTAGTAGTGCTTAATGTCGCACTGTAGCAGCACACTTGGTACGAAACCAGAAATCTGACAAAAAGTTTTTGAGGGAGTACCAAAACTAAACATGACCTTTAACCTTTGCTCTAACGACACATGCTCCAGGCCTTGTTTCATCAAATAGGTAGGGTTAGGGTTAGGTTTGTAATTGGGTTTTAGGTTAGATCGAGGATTAATGCTAGGTATAGTGGAAACTCACTATAACGAGGACTTTGGGACCATGAAAATTACCTTGTTATATCAGGAATCTCCTTAATATATCTGGGTAAAAAAAACCCTGAAAGAATATAAAGACCTGGGAACAGCAAAATTACCTTGTTATGTCAGGAATCTTGTTATATCGAAGCTCTTTACAACAAGTTTTCACTGTACAGTGTAAGGTCCAGGCTTGAAGTTGGGAACTTGGTTAGTGTACATGTAGGTTGGCAATAGACCCGCCAAGCAATTGTCACTTGAGCTTGAACCCCTGCATCTCGGTGCTTGTTGCTGAGAGGGTTAATCATTTAACGGCATAGATCAGAGATTGTCTGGCCAGAAGGACACATGGGAGATGAGTTGTGACCCAGGGATCTTGCCTTGCTGATGAAAGGTATCTCTGTGAAGTGGACTGGACAAGGACGTCAGTGTAATTTGAGAGACTGGCTGAATTTTGAATGAATTGGTGGACAGAAGATTGGAAAGGAGATTGGGGGGGGGGGGGGGGGGGGGGGGAGGGGGTAGGGGTAGAAAACATGGAGTAAAGCATTGCTGTTACAAGAGACTGTAATGTCGCAATAAGTTTTTCCTTTTCAAAAGTTGAACCTGCATGATAACAATAAAAAGTTACTTGGAAACTGTAAGAGAGAGAGAGAGAGAGTTACAAGAGCGCTACCAATTTGCTTATTGACATTTGCGTGCTGCTCCCTTCTGCAACAACTGCTACTACATACTACTACTATTACTTCTACTACTATTACTACCACTACTACGACCACTACTACGACCACTACTACGACCACTACTACTATTACTACTACTGCTACTACTCCCCCTACTGCTACTGCTACTGCTACTGCTACTGCTACTGCTACTGCTACTGCTACTGCTACTGCTACTGCTACTGCTACTGCTACTGCTACTGCTACTGCTACTGCTACTGCTACTGCTACTGCTACTACTATTACTACTACTACTGCTATTACTACTTCTATTACTACTACAGGCACTACTTCTACTAATTCTCTTACCTATTATATTATTACCTTACCTGTTATATTATTACTTTTAATTCCCTCATATAATATTACTCTTTCTTTTACTACTACTGTTGACTCGAGACGAAAATTCCTATTTTGGGTATTTCTTAAAATAAAAATTATTTCCATCATTGGTTGTCACACGTGCAGAGAACTTAATGATACAGAAATGACAGGCATCCATGTTTTACAGAACAGTAACCATGCTAATGAGGTCATCCAAAATTAATGCTGAGATGAAGTGGAGAGAGGGACAACCAATCTTTCTTATGAATGAATAATGAGAGGAAAGAGATAACTGGCCCATCATGGCTGGTGCGCTATGGGCTACTTTAAAGAGACGCTTGATTAAAGATTAAAGTTGAGTTCCGGTCATGCGATTACACTGTGATAGAAACTGTCTTAAAGCAATCTTAAAAGTTTGATCATATCTACATATTAAGAATGATGTATTCTGTGAAGTTTTAGAATCATCAAAATAATAAGAAAATGACCCACTCTCACTGAAAAGCACATGCACTGCACACGAAAAGTGGTATATGGGACTGCCCAACTTCAGCTATATCTCGTCATATTTCAAATGTAAGGGCATTCGAAGATCTATCCATTTCAGGGGACATTTCTACTATGATATTCTTCCAAACTGACATAAAAGGAATGAGAAAGCTCACAAATTCTTTTTCACCTTTCCCGGAACTTAACTTTCTCTTTAAAGGGACGCTAGATTAAAGTGATCAATCTATATCGTGTGGTCATATCAGTCTTACTGACTGTAATGAGTGGGTCCCTAGTGAAATAATAACATTTGAATCTAGGTCAATGAAATTCAGCTTCCAACTTCGGAGATAGGAGAGAAGATGGAAATCCCTTCCATCAACAATCAAATTGCATAATCAAGTATTATTTGACACAATATATGGCGGATATATATTAGATATGCAATATGTATCTGTGGCATAATATATATGAATCTGCAATGTATGCCCACATGTTATCAATGTATTACTTTGTCCAACAAGCTGAACATTATTCAATTCATATTCACATCCTATTTTTATTACATCTGAATTTGCAAATGACATAATAGCTTGTTCATTACCTGCACTATTCACATCTCTTTAAATGAGAATGAAACTCTGGGGAAAAATCAGTTTTAATGAAAAGAGAGGTTAGAGAGAAGCAATTTTTAAAAAGTTCCATCAAAATCGGTTCAGAAATGAGAAAGTTATGAAAGTGTGAAAAGTCTCAATTTACTTCCTATGGCAATCCTCAAATTGGCAATGTTGCTTCAAAGTGACAGGTTTAGTAGTACAACTCTCCATATGTTTTGTACACAATATGTCATATTTTATCCATTATCTCTAGAGATGCTGCTTGTCTTTTTGTGAACTCAACATATGTTGTGTCAAATACATTTCCCAATGATATATCCTTAGCTAAGAAGGAGACAAGCTGCACCTTGAGAGATGATAGGGAAATTATGATTATTATTTGTAAAGTTGATTCCGGTATTCCTTACTTTGAATCTGTCTGAGGATTGTTAATGATAATGTACTTTATTACAGAACTTTTGAAAGAGATAAAGGAGAGAGAATTAGATCACTAAAACCGCTGTGAAGAATAAATTTGATCACATGTCACATATGCTAAAACCATCTTTCCTGCAATCTATTTTTATTGCACAAATATTCATCAGGCCTTTCCTTTTTTCTCTCTTTTCCAATATTTTCCTCTGCAGATGCGTATCCAGCGGCAACGCATCTTTGTTCAACTGCATCCTCCACACAAGTCAACACTACTAGGCCAACCCTGTCCTTTAGCTGCACACTAAGAGCAGAAGAAAATTAGCTGAATCACTTGCAGACGTCCACATCTGGGGAAGATGGGATTCGCCAGATGTCATCTCGGGCTGATGAGAAAACATCTTGCTGTCGCATATACACAAACTCCAACCCAACATTGTTTGCATCACGGCTGCAGTATAGTCTTAGAGTCTGGTGCTAACAGACATCATTCTGACCATATGGGACTACACATCAGTCATCACCCCCTGTGCAGAATTTGTTTTAAGGCACAAGCGATACCTTGTAAAGAGAAAGCTTCCGGAGACACGCATCAAGAAGATCTACAAAGTCAACAGCACGACCCTCTCTGTTTTTCTCCTTCTTCCCACTGTCTGCAAAGAGAAGGGGAAAAATAAAGTATGTGAAGAAAATCTTGCTTGAAAAATTTCTGAGTAATTGATCAAACCGATAAGGACATGTATTATAGGAAACTGCATATTTCTACTGTTGTGTTATGCTGCGTCAAAGGTGTAATCTATTTCATATTCATATTCCATGTAGGAGTGATGTGTGAGAATAGTACTCTGGAAGCATGAAAATAGTACTTTGTGAGCATGAAAATAGTACTCTGTAAGCATGAAAATAGTACTCTGTAAGCATGAAAGTAGTACTCTTTAAGCATGAAAATAGTACCGTGGAAGCATGATATTCAAAATGACTGCAGTCGTTATGCATCCATGCCAAAAATTAATAAATTATATCAGATAGTGGACTGATGCATCATCACTATAAAGAGCAATATGCTTTTAATGTTCATCATACATGTATTCAAGTTCACTTGAGAACAACTCGGACCATTTAAAGTGAACTAGAAAATCCATTCTTTATCATATGCAAGCATTTAGAGTATACAATTTTACATTATAATGTAGTTTTTATCATATGAGCCCAAGGCATATTACATGTATAATATACAGTAGTAGAAATGATGCTGCCAGTTTTAGGCTGTAAATATAGGCATGCTTCATGTGTGTCCATGGAGAAAGCGTAAATGTATAACTATCATTCCAAAGTATTTATGAAGGAAAATTTACAGGAAAAAAAAAGAAGTTTTCCATTCATGAACAATTGTGCTGTGGGTCTTTTTTTTAAAGGATAAAACATATTTTGTATATTTGTTTGTACTTTTCCAGATTTCTTTGGTTATGTTAGGGAAATATTTTTGTCAATTAATTTTTGCCATGACTCTGTTGTGTCAATTAATGTAATGTTACCTATTCATTTGTGTTTTACGATTGAATTGCAGAAATACTGAATTAGCATGGATGCCTTAAAGAATTCACATTGTCTCATCTCTCATGTAATGCAATTATCTTTGTTGTCAAACAGTGAGTATCTTTATATGCCAATTGTAGTGACTAGTGAACATGGAAATACACTATACATGTAGTTAAAAACTCCATGATAGAGTGGAAATCGTTTCTTTTCTATTTGCCATGAATTATGTAAACTTAATTGATTTAATTTGAAAGAAGACAGACTATTGAAACGACATATTAGAACAACTCTGTGCATTTCACAAAAATATCACATTTGTGGATAATTTTTAAAGAGAGTAATAACATTCATTTATAATTTTTTTTTTCCAGGGAGATTGTTGTTAAGATAAAAAGCTTGAAAACGTTTGTCACTATCTGCAAATAATTATTCAATGATTTGTTTGTCCTGCAGCTCATTTTGAATCCTACATTCATTTTTGTGATGTAGCAAGCCTACATTTTGTTAGCTGTAAGGCAGTTACAGCTGTATATCGTCAGTGCCCATAACAGCTATTTCACTGGCAACCAATGGTTATTCTGAGGATGCAAGTCGTGTGCCATGTTTGTTTGGACGTATGGTTTAATTAGTTTTATTATGACGTACTATTTTGTACCGATATGTGAATGATATGTGCTGCCGTATGGATAGAGATATATGACTTAAAGAGTGAAATCATTATGATACTAAAAGACTTCAATTGTGCCATAAACTGTATATTCAGCTTAAAAAGTGTATTTTCTTGTCTCTATCTATATTGAGGGAATTCCATCTTCCTTCAATTCCTGTAATTCATGTACCATATATTTATTTATTTTTTCTTAAATCAAAATATCAATACCACAGTTTTTATAGATGTCAAAAGATAACTTTCACTAATGTATGTATGTTTTTAATTTGCTATACATGTACATGTATATGTCTTATACATGAGCGGGGGTCGAAAACTAGGCTGTTTGTTTAACAAGCTGAAGTTGCTCATTCCACAAATGTCAAATTTATATCAATATGTATTCAGGATTTACATGAACTCTTTACCACTAGATTTTTTTAAACAAACGACTAGCATTCATGTTATACTTGTTTGACTGAGGAGAGGTGGGTCATGCTCTATTGGTTTACCCAATGGACTTAGTACTTTAGGGCCTAGGTTCAAGTCCCAGCTGTAAGTAGGTGCATTGCTATTTTATTCCAATAATCCAGTAGCATAAAAGAGCTCTAGTTTATGGCATTCTAAACTATATCACCATATTAATGGATCAACCATGGGTATAGAGTGAATTGTAGGCCAAATGTCATGGTCGAGTGGTTGAGCCACTGGACCTGGCACTGTAGGACCTAGGTTCAAATCCCAGCTGTAGGTAAGCACATGCTATTAATTAATCTAGTAGCATAAGAGAGTTCTAGTTGATAGTATTCAAAACCATATCACCACATTAATGGATCGAGCATGGGTTTAGATTAAAGACAAGAGTAATCTGCAAGTGGGATAAGGTTTTCTTTTCCTAAGTCTCCATGTAGATGTGTGTGCTACCCTATAAAACTCAAATATCAAAAGAGGAATCAAATTAAGGAAGAAATATGGTTTCAAGTTATTCCATGAAACCTTTTTTATATAATGTGTATTCAATTTCCGTATTACCACAAACAGAAGCTCAATTTTTTTTGTGTTGATCAATGGTAGATAGGAAGATGTCTAACATTAACAGGACATCTCCCAAACTAATTTTCATTTCTGTCTGAATTTATAACGATCCTTTAAAGAAATGAGGCTGTGTTCCATACCTTTTTTAGTCAGCCCAATTTATGAACAAATGAATGAAAAGATTTAAATAAGAGCTGTCTTTCTTGTATTGCGGGATTGGATATGAGGGAAATGGATTAGCTATTAAACCAAAACATCTATTTTATGCAGCTCTAATTTAGAATGTCTGCAATTAATAAATGATTTGATTTGACTTAGTTTAGTTTGTAATAAGGGAGTATTTTCCAAGAATGATTGGCTTATTTGCCTATTCAGTAGCATAATTAATTCACACATGTTAGAAGTAGATTTCATTATCTTTTTCTCTTTCCTCCTTATGAATTGTTTGTTTAAGAATGATTTCATGGTTGACAGATCAAATCAAGCCCTTTGTATTCCTTGTATATAATTTATTGCATTTTTCATATTTATATTAATGTGTTTCATTGATTGATTGTATAAACAAGTCTTTTATTAGAGTTATTAAAATGATATGTACAATTAATTGCATATACCCCAATGTGTCCGTGTTTGTGTTTTATGTAGACTGTATAACATCTATTCGTTACATCTATTCAGTCTGTATTAAGACACAATTCTACCCTAAGGTTTTGATTAGAGCATTGGTATTATGATTTGAGAGGGAACAAAAGTGAAAAATCAAAGAAAGAGAATTTGGTGATAGGGAAAGAAAGAACAAGTGAAAGGGTCGAAAGAGAAAGAGAGAGAGAGAGAGAAAGAGGGGGGGGGTGGAAAAGAGAATGTATTTTATAGAGGAAGGCCAACACAAGAAATGCATTCTAATAGACAAGTCTTGTCAAGTTAATGATAATAAAGATGATTAAGAAAGGGTAGGAGTTTAAAATTTTCTTAGAAGAAGGAAGGGGTATGTCTAGATTGTAAAAAAAACAAAAAAAAAAAAAAAAAACATCGGGTCTCGAGAGGCACTTTCCCCTCGCTATTTCATTCCCAGTAACATGACACATTGATCCATGTAAATTCTGCAAAACATTTTCAAATGGGGCCATTTTGAAAATTGGGGGACATTATTACAAGGAACTGACGAATGCACTGTAAATCCAGTATGGACAAGTTTTATCAACCAAGGGACATTTTGTCAAACGCCATCCGCATGTCTGTCCAGAAACCATAAAGAGTTATCGTGTATTTCTCATCCATCTGTTACTTCTTAACTTAAGGCTTTCTATCAAATGACATCTCTCAACGTCACCTTCCCAACATTCGTTCAGGCTTAGCACACAATTACAGCTGAGTTGAACCGATAACTTCAGAAGAAATTTCGCGCTATCCAACCGATTGCACATTCGTGATACGGAGCGCTAAAGCATTAAAATATGCATGGGTTTGCACCAGTAACCCATCGTTGAACTATAGGTTACGCTGTACTTCCCCGGAACATGACTTTCTATATTCATCTTTTTTTTTTCTGGCTTTTTCCTCTTTTAAAAAAATATAGACCCATCATATAGGTATAGTAAACAATTATTAGATGTTAAAAAAATTGGACGGGTAGCGCCCCTGAATGAAATAGTGTAATCTTTGAAAGGATCAACAAATAATTCACAAGCGAAGCGACCCGTTAACAACATGCGTATTAAAGCTGTCACTCGAAATTCAGATTTTGTCATTTTCTATGCGATTAGACATTCGTGAGTGCTCGAAGCTCACAATTCCTTTCTTAAATGCAAATGCTGTCTCTGAGCGTGAAGATGTGTTTTCAAACGTCATTCTGTACTTCCTAAACCTTTTAAAGATTATTCAGAGGTCGTAGAAAAGGTCAGAGTAGAAGTATGATACAAATCTTATTACTTCTTCATTGTCGACAAAGTGTTACAAATTTTGAGGCAAAAATATTCACTCGCATTTCATCTACCTCACGAGACCAGTGCCGCCCCCTGACATCAGTGCCCCTCAGCGGCTGAATCCACGCCACGCCACCGTGTGGTTACAAAATATAATTGCAGTGCAAGTAATGAATTGCTGCTTTAAAATTCTTCTTTTTTCCATCTTCATTAGCATACTCTTTGAACGACAACACTAACAATATCTATTTAACAAGTGGACTTATTTTGTGATAATCCCACCTTCAAAAAGTAATTTCAACACACAGTATGCAGAGTATTCAGAGAGTATATTGATATCCGGAAGAGAAAGGAAGTTTCATTCAGGATTTTCGCTCTAAATCTCGAGATTTGCATTGATGTTTGGCATGTCTGGTGCAGAAGTTTGCATAAGAGGATCTTTTTTCCATATTTGGAGGGTCTGAGCATATTTGGTCTGTCCCTTCTGGGTAGCTTTGAATAATTAACTCTAATTTCAAAGAAGGTGCACATGTCGTTAAAACACGTGAGGAAAATTACCGGAAGTTTAAATTGTTTGAAATTGTTCATTGTTTGGGAATACCTCGGACAATCATAGATCGAAAAATTCTCTCAACATTGACTAATCTTTGACAGTCAATGCCTTAAATAGAATATATGTATGTATTCATATGGATTATCTTTCAAATCGAATAGTTTCATTTGCACTGATGTGAACACGGTGAAGGAGAGTTTGCAGCGTTGGAAGCTAAAATTTCATGCTTCTGTTTCATCGTTTTATTTGAAATGTCTGTAAAATAGGAAAGAAATAAAATACTGTACCTGCGGACAATGAATTCCCTCTCTCATGTCAGACGATATACTTACATAGATTTTGACCACATCTCGATATTTCCTTTAAAGCATGATTAGCACATGCATGAGACTCCATATCTTGAGTAGATGAACGTAAAGATATACCCCTTTGCAGCCGGAGGGCAGCGGAGAATAGTGTTTACTTGTAAGGGCTCTTAGGAAACCCAACGATACGAGTTATGTTTCGCTACTTTCCTTGCGGCTTTTTAGGAATCGCCCTTTTAAAGAATTCACCCGGGAGATGGCGGTTTGATTGTTATCCTTCCATAATATGCGGGAAAATACGGCGAAGATGGATGTAAGTTTCTAGTGAAGCAAGATGATTGTGGTGATTATTTTCAAAAGTCATGATCATGTAGTTACAGGATTTAAGAGGATACAATTCGAGTGAGAAAGCTTAAATGTGAGACCCATGAGGTTTTTCAAAAGGGATTTAAATAATTTGATATAGTAGCTTCATCCGAATGTACTGGCTTTCGTTTCCTTTCCTTTTTATGATGAATGGATATTTTTTGTTTAAAGTGAAAGTAGTTCTGGTATTTACGAAGCTGAAAATGTCTTGTTGATATTGAAGTATTTTTATTGTAAACTTGTAATCGTAAAAGTAACATAGTAGAAGTGGTAATGGTGGTAGTTGTGGCATGGCGGTGGTGGTCGCAGTAGTAGAAGTAGTAGTAGTAGTCGTCGTCGTCGTCGTAGTAGTAGTAGTAGTACTTTTATTATTACTACTATTATTACTACTACTATATTACTAGTAGTACTACTAGAAGTAGAAGTAGTAGTAGTAGTATAGTAGAAATAGTAGTAGTAGTAGTGCTAGTAGTACTAGTAGTAGTAAAAGAAGAAGAAGAAGAAGAAGTAGTAGTAGTGGTAGTAGTGGTAGTAGTAGTAGTAGTAGTAGTAGTAGTAGTAGTAGTAGTAGTAGTTGCAGTAGTAGTAGTATAGTAGTAGTAAAAGTAGTAGTATCAGTCGTAGTATAGTATTAGTAATAATGGTAGTAATAATAGTAATAGTAGTAGCAGTACTAGTAGTAGTAGTACTACTACAGCACCACAACCACCACCAGTTTGTTGTAGTTCTGTACAAAATGAAGATATTAGTATGTTCCTTTCGTTTTTATTCGTTTATTATTATTATTTATTCGTTTTTTTCCATTCTCTTAATATTCATATCACCATCCAACCCCCTCACACACACACACACACACCCGCGCACACGCGCACCCTCAGAAACACACACACAAACACACACACACACACACACACACACCCTCTCTCTCTCCCTTTCTCTCTCTCTCTCTCTCTCTCTCCTTTCCATCTCTCTTTGTCTTCCATCTAACATCCCTATGCTATACTCTCTTTTAAAAATTGAAAAATCGAGTGATCACTGACGTCACTCCCCGGGGAAATGAAAAAGGAGTGAAAAGAGAGTAAAACTCCATTCTTTTCCTTTTCGAGACCACTCGATAGTCACTCGATATTCACTCCTAAACAAGTGATCCCTGGTGTGACGCCCGGGGGAGTGAAAACATAGTGAAAATTCACTCATTTTTTAGAGAAAGTATAATTCCCTCTCACGTTATTTCTATCTCGATTAGATAAAGCTTGGGGCATGGACACTGCCGATGAACAAAGGTAATTTAACAATGCACGGATCGGCAGCTATACCCATATCATAACTGATGGGCTGCAAGAATGGGGCTAACTGAGGCAAATTGATGTTTATTCATGATCACTTTATCGAAACAAATGCAGGACAGATGATTGCATGCATAATGGCTTGCACAATACCATGGAAACAAAGTATTTTTAAATGGTAGATGACATATCGTTGAAACACAAGATGGATGCATTTCTTAAGAACCACATTTGATTTAGCTGTAGTGTACCCATCATTCATTTCTCTTTTCCATCTTTTAATCCGTTGTGGATTTTTTTTTTCTTTTCTTTTCGTTTTGCAATGGATGACTTTGACATGTACAGTCAATGGGCAGATGGACCATAAGGGATTCACTATATTTTTGGCACATGGTAAAAGAAGGGTTAAAAGAAATTGAAGAAAATTTGGGATGATGAATCTGGAGTAATCATGCCCTCCATTTTCAGATTTTATGTTGATTTTACTTGCATTATTTTCTCTTTGTTTTTTCGCCATTTACTTTAGAGGGAGGATGTATGTAAGTTAATGAAGAAGTGACAGCGACGTTTTGTTATTTTATTTGCAATTTTCTCCTTTCGAACATCTCTCTCTCTCTCTCTCTCTCTCTCTCTCTCTCTCTCTCTCTCCTATATATATATATCTCTCTCTATATATATATATATATATATATCCCTCTATCTCTCTCTCTCTCTCTCTCTCTCTCTTTCTCTCTTTCTCTTTCTTTTTGCTTCAGCCAGGAATATTCCATGTACACGATGTAGGTCATGCGTTTTCATTTGACATTTTACATAATAATAAAATGTTCTTTTTTCAGCTTAAAAAAAAATCAACACTCTTTTCCCAGTCCAACCTACTTGTGTATGAGAGGAAACAACTTGCAATAATAGAAATAGGTTGTTTATCTTCACAGCATGTACATTATATTCAAATCTATACATTGACCTTTAAACAAACATTAAAAACAACTAAAATCAAGAACATAATTACATTTTCCACGAACAAATACTAAGCCCCAGAAATAAAAAGGAACGAGGCCGGGGAACTCCCCCTTGAGCTACCATGAGAAAACAAGACAACCACACGCTCTACATCTAGAATCAACTAGCAGAATATTTTGTTTTAGAAGTTCAGGTATACATGTATAAACCCCGTTAACACCAAGTTGAGGTTGATGCCGAGTTAGACCAGAGCTAGTTCGGCACAATTCGTAGAATACTCGGGATATCTCGGTGTAACCCACTCTAATAATTATACTTTTCAGACAGGGGACGAAATTGCATGTAAGTTCTGTTTATTCTATCTTCTATTTGGAATTTTAAACAACGGACTTCCCCGACTTCATCATATCCCCTAGACAACCCACTGTCGCCTCCGTGCCGAGCTCCTACCATAGAAAAATTATCATAAGCTCGTAAGCTCGGGAAAGATCGGCACTCGAATTCGGAAAATGTGAAAGGGGGGACTTAAGCGGCAAAAACATCAGCTGAACCACAAGGGCATATGCATCGACACTTGCAATACCGTGGCAAGGAAAGTTCATGGCTACTCATGTAGCAGTAACAGAATATATACAGGGGCCCCGTCAGTCGTAAAATTTAGGTTACAAAATCTAGTTTATGAAGTCAGGCGCGGCAAACAAGAGTAGTTAGTCGCAAATGCACCCAAGGTTTTACCCTATACTGCTCTCTTGACCTTTGCGCCATTATCTTGAATGGTTGAGCTGATTCTATTTTTCAAGCAACAAGGACAGTAAGAGATGGATGGAGATATAGATAGAGGGAGAGAAGGATAGAGAGAGGGAGAGAGAGAGAGAGAGAGAGAGAGAGGAGGTAGTGGATATAACGAATAAATGGAGGGAGGGGGGCTCGAAGAGGAAATAAAGTTAAAAATGAGGAGAGAAGAAAAAAGAGACGAAAGTGATTGTGTATACATGTATGGTGGAGAGGTAGATAATTGCATTAATGATTAAAAAAAAAAAACTAGGGGGAAGGATGGATGAGGCCATGACGAAGCTCCTTGGGGGGGGGGGGGGGTAAATAAAAAGGGGGAAGAGGGCCAGGAGAGGCAGGTAGTAAGGACTTTGCAGATAGCCATTGCAATTAATGCAAACGGAAAACAGGAGAAAAAATATAGTTTGCGAGAGAAGGATAGAGAAAGAGATAGAGGGGAAGGGAGAGAGAGAGAAGGGGAAGAGAGAAAGAGAGCAGGAGAGAGATAAAAATAGGGAGAGAAGGAGAAAGATAAAGAAAGAATGAGGAAAATAGAGTTTGTAAGAGAGGGAGAACGGAAGAGAGGGAGGGAGCGAAATGAAAAGAGAGAGAGAGAAAAAAAAGGAATGTGATAAAGTGAGAGAGAAGAAGAGATATAACATGTATAAAGAGGGAGAGAAAGGTAGAGAGGGGGAGGAAAGAGAAAGGAGGAAGGAGGAAGAGAGAGAGAGAGAGAGATGATGTAGATGGATCACGAACTTGTATAAAGTGTATGTAGATCCGTATTGATTTTTCACCTACTCATTCATCCTAAACGTGTTCGACAATCGACATAAGTCAGGTTCACACGAGGGGAGCTAAATTTTAAGTTTCGCTTGTAGTTTAAAAACCTATGAAGTTATCTTGTAGTTAGCTTGTAGTTTCAGACCGTATGAACGGACTCGTAGTTTCGAAACTTTAAGTTTACTTGTAGTTCCAAAACTTGTTTAACGCCGAAACCACGAGCAGGGGGTCCTCCTTGTAGTTACGGACCGTGTGGACAGAATACACTTTAAGTTGAGCGCTCTCGTTAACAGTGACTTCTTTGTTCATGTTAAATGACTAACGCTCGACTTGTATAGTTTCAGAACAACGAGCGTCGTTGTTTCGGACCCGTGTGAACCCTCGTCCTTGTTAGTGAGCCGTTGTTTCGTTAGCTTAAAGTTTCGCTAACTTAAGGTTTCGAAACTTCAAGTCCCGTATGAACGTAGCTACAAGCACTTTCCATCATCACAGGTGTCAAAGTTATTTGTTTACTGTCAGGTGGGAACACTTCTCTCTATTTATCTATTTTTCTCTCCACATCTATCAACCTGTCACTGCTTACAGAATGGAAATCAATGCACCTCTACTCTGTCCTTTTTTCCTTAAAAAATAAAGGAGTTAAATATAATCAAGAATAATATATACCTTTTCGAAGAAGAAAAAAACCCAGCAAGAAACAAAAATGGATAGTCAAACAATCATAAATTTAGGATGAACATGGGTTATAGTGAAGTAGAATAATAATAATAATAATAATAATAATAATAATAATAATAATAATAATGATGATAATAATGTAAACGTATTTTTATATCCAGGTCCTCTCATGTCAATGTACAGGCAGTAATCTTTTAGTTTAGACATTCTTTAGCCAGCACATATCACTTTTTAAACAAGAATTCACGGAAGTCGCTAAATATTCTCAGATTTTACATGTATATACCCGGACGTTGTGTGTCCTGACAGGTTGGTTATCCGGACAGGTCATTGATTTATAAACAGTCAATCGAACAACTTTTCATGCAAATTGTCACAAATCTTTTACAGCATAGGTTGAAAATTATGCGAATTGCAAATATTCACCGATTTTAGTGTTACTTGGTCTTGATGCATATTATTATTTCGTAAAATCTGACGTCAAAATTGACAGGCTATTTTTTTTTTAAGTGTCCGGACACCCCCCCCCCCCCCCCCCCATCATATAGCATACACGAGAACCGTATAAGATGTCAGGTTTTTGTTTTGATTAGGCTTAAAAGACATGGTGAACCCACCAGTACCAAAGCATGAGTACGATGAAAAGAGGTCTGGAGCATAAGCTCATGAAAATACTGATAATCAAGGGCCAAACAAAAGCAAGTTACTCCTCTGGTTGAATCAGGGTTTCCCCCTTTCACTGGATGTAATTCACGCTGACATTATGGAGACCTTTAACAGCTATTAAGTCTAACCTCCTCAAATAGTTATGAAGAAAACTCTTAAGGACTCTTTTAATCCTAAAACAAAAGAAACGCGAGAGAGAGAGAGAGAGAGAGAGAGAGAGAGAGAAATAAAGAAAAAAGTGATCTACAGTAGATATAAAACTATTTCAAAATTCACTTGTTATTATTCATTATTATCATTTTTTTATTAAATCGTTTATGAAATAGAAATCAGTGTTTGCACGAACAAATCATCGACAGACTCGCGATGTACAGTAATAGTTTGCAAGAAAAAAAAAGGAAAATAAAAACAAAAACATTCGATCTAAAGTAGATATGAAACTAACTTAGTTTTACATCTTCAATTAAAGTGGAGCCAACAAAATTAAGAGCAAAAGCTATTCCAGGTCAGTCCCGTTCAATACACCACAATAATGAGAATAAACAATAGATACATTTTGTTGACGCATATAAAATGCTATATATGACTGACGGAGAGAAACAAGACAAAGAGAAAGAATTTCAGAAAAAAAAGCTCAAGAAAAGAAAATTTATATCAAATAGGCTGATCCTGTGTGTCGACGGAGACCCACTCGACCCCTTCAGGAGAAATAAAAGCCAAGAAAAGGTTATTTTTCGGGGAGAAAATTCAAATTTTTCGGGGGGATGTTTCTGCTCTTACCCCTGAAATCATATTCCCTTGGAAAAAGTCAGTGTCGGAGAAAAAAAAAAGTTGCTCCTATCCCCCCCCCCCTCCCCTTTCCAGCCTGTAGACTTACATGGCTTGTGAGGTATACGTGTATAATCTTGTTTTGAAATGTAAACGATAGGCATCGACGAATTTGAATGATAAATGCTCATAGGTCATAGCATCCCAGAAATGATTGAAAACGTGCCCTATTTCTAAGGAAATTCGAATAATATTTCTTTGATTCAATCTTAGCTCAGTTATCTGTATCCACTGTGGTTTTTTTTTTTTCACGAAGACAATCTAAGCAAGTTTAAAGCTTTGTGGGCTGCATGCCTTAAACCATTTTTATTCCCATCTATGTATACAGTTCGCCTTTGCAACAAAAATAGAGGGGACAATACAAAAATCACCGTCTTCACTGTCATTACTCACTCAAACTAAGCTTTTGCACTTTCAGTCATACCCCCCAGAGATCCAAAAAGTCGAGGAAAAATGATTACAAGTGGAAAAAACATCTTCCACGAGTACATTTTCTTTCATATCAATTTACTGCCGCCCGAAGAAACAAGAAGTCCCAAGCGTATGTGATCGTACGCTGAAAGTACCTTTACTTTACACCAGGGAAATACAAATGTTACCTCGAGATCGACTTGACTCCGGGACATTGAAGTTTTTTTTCTTTCTAGAAATCAAACTATTAGGGCGGATGATGTTTTGTAAGTGTAGACTGAGATAAAGATCAAAGAAAGTTCAAAATGGGGTAGATTTTCATCTTCGACTTTGTGCTTGATAAAGCGGTAACGTGACAGATAGCCTGTGGAGTTTGGTTAAAGCGCTGTTTTTGTTTTTTCTTAATTTCACTTACGTTTTATCGGGTATTGTGAAATGCTTTCTTACAGCAACAAGTTATGCAGTTGTTTAGTTCTTATAGAAATACTAAGAGAGAGAGAAAAAGAGAGATACAGAAAGAAAGTGGGAGAGAGAAAGAGAGAAAGAAAGAAAGAGAGAGGAAAAAAGAGATAGAAAGATAGAGAGAAAGAAAGAGAGAAAGAAAGAGAGAGAAACAGAGGAGAGAGAGGGGGGATACAGACACACAGATATACATTCAGGCAGAGGTGAAGAGAAAAGGAGAAACACATAGAGAAAGGGGAGTTGGGGTGCCCAGAATGTCAGAGGGTAGAGAAAGAGAGCTGGAGAGACAGAGAAAGGAAGAACCAAATTGATTAGAAAAGGATAGATAGACAGACAGATGGACTCAGGAGGGAAAAAAGACAGAATGTGTCAGTGTGATAATACGAAGATGAAAATCATACGACAGGTATTGACTGTTAAGAAAGAAAAAAATGCGTCTGTGCCAGACGAGAAACGCAAGTGAACGGGATACATTATAAGCAGATAAGCATGAATTTCATTTTTTTTAAAGGATATAGGAAAGGAGACACGAATCAAATAGATAAAAATAGCTACGCGACATAAGCAGATGAATCAATAGAGAGAAAAGTAAATTAAAGAAGTATAATTTATATGCCCATCATTTTCTAAAGAGAATAATAATAGAGATATCTATAGAAGGAAAGACAAGGGGGTGAAATAGAACGTGTTTAATAGTATTTAATCACCAAGAAAAAAATCGATATCTAGCGTTTAACAAGCTGAGGCAGAGTAAGATTTCTTGAAGAAGACACGAAGCTGACATTATACAGGACTAATCACGAACTTGCCAGGTTAAGTGCAATTCAGGGGTGCAATCTCAAACCCATTTGTAAAGTAACCCGTAAGTGCTAGCTTTTAATGACGTCATGACAGAGGTGGACGAGGTATCTACCCGAGAATAAAAGCGTGTGGAAAGGATATATTGGTACAAGACAGGACAAAATAAATCGAGGGAAGAGGGAGGGCATAAAGGCATCTGAGAAACATCATAACAACCGTTAAAGTTTACGAATCACCAATTGAGATATTTTGCTCTGTATGATTATGTTAGGGGTTTCATGTCGCAATGCTATATAAGCAATATGAGCTTTCAATATTACTTCTATAAAAAAAAAAAAAAGGTATTGCAAGTCTAAATGCATTTTCGATAAACATAAAAGTGACTTATGAGTAGATTAATCAATGCATCCGTAAGCGCTCGCATATAATAGGGCCCGCACGGAACCCAAGTCCGAAATGGGTTCCGCGCGAGCCCTATCTATGAGGTTTTATATTATCCTTCATTTTCTATTTACACCTGAACCGTTAACTCATAGAATGTCAGGTAAAGTTTTGTGAAAGAAGAGAAGGGAAGACAACATCGGACTTCTCTTACGTTAAAAGGGTAATTTCGGCAGTCAGCCAAAGTTTAAAACAAAATATTGAATGATGCTAACAAAACATTTGCAGACAAGGAATAGGGTTAAACAAAACAAGAGGTTAAGATCAGATATATACAAAGGAAAAAAATCAAGTATGCAGAGAACATGAATAATGTCAAAAGTTTAGAATGCAGAGGAACGATATAGAAAGAAAGTACGATGGAGAGTGAGGGCGAGGAGAGAGAGAGAGAGAGAGAGAGAGAGAGAGAGAGAGAGAAGAGAAAGAGGGAGCAACAGAGAAACAAAGTGAGAGCTAACATAATTGATTGACGGTTAAATATTTTTTGCCTGACTGCTAAGAAAACACTATATACCGTAATCATATGCTTTATAGGCAAGCAGCCAGGGGGACATATGGCTTTAAGTCCTATCCG
Organism: Heliocidaris tuberculata; assembly: GCA_025618425.1. NCBI lineage: Eukaryota > Metazoa > Echinodermata > Echinoidea > Camarodonta > Echinometridae > Heliocidaris > Heliocidaris tuberculata. Next base: position 7,082,378 of record CM046845.1, on the reverse strand, counting down.
AGGCACTTGGCAATGAGGATTGATGCCTTACCAAAGGGCACTAGAGCATCTTCTTGGTTTCGAACCCGGGACCTCCCGGTTACGAGACCACAGCTCTACCACTGAGCCATTACGCCTCCAGATGAGGAGGTAGGAAGAGTGGGAGGGGAGAAAGGGACAAGGAGGAAAAAGGGGTGAGAGAGAGAGAGAGAGAGAGAGAGAGAGTGTGTGTGAGAGAGAGAGAGAGTGAGGGAGAGAGAGAGAGAGAGAGAGAGAGGGGGGGGGGGGGGGGGGGGGGTAAGACAAGGAAGGATTGTATATAGGGTAGGCCTGCACTAACTGCAGAACAGCCCGTATGTGATGATACCGAGTGATACCATCGCTTTCGCATGAGCGGTTCCATGGTGTAACGGTTAGCACTCGAGACTCTGAATCTCGCGATCCGAGTTCGAATCTCGGTGGGACCTCATTTTTGTTCTCTTTTCATTCTTATGTTGATAAGTTGAAATATTAATTTAGCTTGTTGCAGTCAGATAAATGTTTCATTTTTAAAAAGTCCATTCAATTTTTTGAAGGCGTAATATATTATGCCCCCTTTTGTGCTACGAATACATCTATTTCAATCTAAATATTGCAATTTTTCGATTATTTCAGTAGCTGAAATGTGAGAAGTTCAGGCGAACATTTTGATACAGGTTAACGACTAACGAAATATGTATTGTTCACAGATATAAATTTGTATATAACCGATATGACGGCGTCCACTCGCTAATCATAAGGACCGCTATTCATAGAAAACCGCTATTCATTTAACACGCGTTATGAATAGCGGTCCTTATGTATAGTTATGAATAGTCGTCCTTATGAACGGAAGTCCTTATGAATAGCGACGCAATTTGTCTATGGTTTGCTCGCTATATAGAAGGACCTCTATTCATTTAGTCACGCGTTATGGATAGCGGTCCTTATGAATAGCCGTCCTTATGACTAGCGAGGTTACCCCGATATGACTTGGATATGTGCACAAAGTTACGCTATTTTCATTTTGTCAGATACGTCATGCCCTTTTGCACACGAGGAGTCATTTCGATTGCGTTTATCAAGCCAGTGAAGGCAATAGGCCTAAGATACGCCAGTAATTCAACGCAGTGTCTCGGCCCCGTTTCATAAACCTTGTTATCAGTAACAACTGCCACATTTCTATGACAAATTTGCTCTCAGCCAATCAGATGCAAGGATTTCAGTAGCTTAATTAACAGTTATTTCAACTCGGTATTGCTAACAGGTTTTATGAAACAATGCCCTGGGGCCTGTTGCACAAAACTTGCGTTTGAACGCAACTCAGGAAAATCAAACGCAACTTTATTTTTAGCCAATCAGAAGTGCGCATTTAGGAGTTGCGTTTGATTTTTAGGAGTTGCGATTAAACGCAAGTTTTGTGCAACGGGCCCCTGTACTGTTAATTTGAATTCACCTTTTGTAAGATCAAGGACTGTGATAACTCCTTGGTATAAGATAGTGCTCTAACATGACGCTGTTCTACCTACGTCAGACAAAGGACATTACAAAATTAGATCTTATGCAACGGGCATAAGAAAACAAGACATGAAATCTCACACCGTGTGGATTACACAACCTGACAGAGAAAGGCTTTTAGGATGATCACTAAATAAAACCTGGCATGAACCCACTTTTCGAAGAGGTCGTTGGGGCACTTTTTTAAAGAATAATCTCCCTCCTTATCATGCCATTGTCTGTCAGCCGCTTACGCAAGAGTTCTGGCTCACCTACCTCCCCCACAGGGGCCTATCACGAGGTTAGATCGACACGCTAAAAGCTTCTCACTATATCTCCTTGCCATTATCATCCTATAAAAAGTTCACGCCATTTTCAACGCGCCATGCGATGCCAGATATCCATCGATTCTGTCCCCCCAAATTCGTCCAGTCTTTATCAAGATGTTATGTCACTTGGCAAGTGTTTTTAGTAAAGGACTTTTACATCTTCTTCACCCCGATCTGAACGGTAGATTTGCTGTCCTTTAAGTGGAGTTAGTTTGTTTTGGCGATTGCCGTGCCTTCTATGGTTACAGCCATTGAATATTAAGATAACATTTTTTTTTCTAGGGGAAAATAAAGAACAGAAAACTATTATCAGTATTTGCCCACGCCTGCATTAAAAGGGAACAGTGCCGACATGACTTTAAAAAAAAAAATGCTGTGCCGCATGTCATTCTGATCGCATTGAAGGGGGGGGGGGGGGGGGGAGAGAGAGAGAATATTGCAGTCAAAAGTCATCGGGCATTTAATTCGAGAGAGAGAGAATAATGACTGTAAAACAATATCTGATGATGGGCTTCTTCTTGATAACGTGTACACCTTCATTTCGATGCAAGCCTTTGTTTTAATCTCCAGAGAGAAAAAAAAATGCATTTGGGAAAATGCCTGTTTTTAATCCTGCTTTGGTCGAATGTACCATTATCGCCTTCAAGACTATTTGTTTATTGTATGATAAATGCACGCTGGAGACATTGTCTGATTTCATAACGATATTGATGCATGACAATTGCTGACAGTGGCGACGCATAAAAAGAATAATGATGCAATTTAAAACAGATCTGTGATATAAAAGATGTTTTATTGAAACAAATCACCAATTTCCTATGTTTAATGGATGGAGCTCAAACAATATCGCCGGATGATTTAAAAACCAGCCACTCGTATTTCGTCGTTGTAGTCCAAAAAAGGAAGATATTTTATTTCCAATCAACCGGATATTATTGTTCGATCATTCTGTCCATCCATGTCTAACTATCACCCTCTTTCTCCCTCCCTGTCCGTAGCTCTCCCTCCATCTTCAGCTCTCTCTCTCTCTCTCTCTCTCCATGTTTCCCTGTTTCTCTCCCTTGCTGTCTCCTTTTGTTCCTCTCTCTCGCGCTCTCTCTCTTTCTTTATATCTCCCCCTCTCTCCCCCGTCTCTTCCTGTATTCATCTCTCCTTCCAGTCTCTCTCTCTCTCTCTCTCTCTCTCTCTCTTTCTCTCATTCTCTATCTCACCTTCTCACTTTCTCTTCTCTTTCTCCCTCATCCTCCCACTTTCTCTCCTCGTCTCTTCCTTTATTCATCTCTCTTTCCATTCTTTCTTTCTCTCTCTTTATCCCTCTCTCTGTCCTCCCCCCCCCCCTCTCTCTCTCCACTATCCCTCTGTTACTATCTCCTCTGATTCGTGCATCATTTTTAACAGTTCTGCCCACAAAAAATATTCACATCTCCCGCAGAATGATGCCCTGATGAACTGCCACAACGCTATATAACCCAGTCGATCGGATCTCAAATAAGTGACGTTTAGTGGACTCCTATAGTGAATCCTCTGTCCTATTTGATATGAATGGCCTTCATCTTTATAAAGGGGACAGAGCCATTCCTGTCATTTTCCATTCACATAGGAATGGTCCTCAAAGTAGAGAAGGTACGATTTCAAGAGAAGGTCGGGTTCTGAGAAAGGTAAAAAATAATTTGTGAGTGTTCTCATTCTTTTCATGTCGCGTTTGAAAGAACATAATAGTAAAAAATTTCCCTGAAAAGGATTGCTCTTCAGAGGCATTCGAAATGTGACAAGAAATAGCTGAAGTGTTCGGGCCGAGCATTCTTGCCACATTTGTGTGCAGTCCCATATACCCAAGTCTGCATGTTTGCAGTGCATGTGCTTTTCAGCGAGATTGGATCAATTTCTTATAATTCTGATGATTCCAAAGCCTCACAATGCACACCAATTCTTATGCAAATAAGATCACCCTTTTCCAACTGCTTTGCATTTGTGACTATTTCTTTCACAATGTCATCGCATGACCAGAACTCAACTTTATCTTTAAAGGTCTATGTCACAACTCTATATAACCAAGTCGATCGGTTGTGAAAGAAAAAGACGTTTAGTGGGCTCCTAGTGTATCATCTACATGTCATAATACGAATGATCTTCAGCTTTATCAAGGTCACAGAACCACGCCTGCAGTTCTCTCTCTCTCTCTCTCTTTATCTATCTATCTTTCTCTCTCTCTCTTTCTTTCTCTTTCTCTCTTTCGTTCTCTCTCTCTTTCCTTTTAGTCTCTTTCTCTTTCACGTGCACTCTCTTTCTGTCTTTCCCCCAGTATTGTTTTCTCCTTATCTCCCCTTTTATGTTTATCTTTCTCTCTCTCTCTTCTCCGTTTAATAATTGTCTTTCACAATTTCTCTCTTCTGCATCCACATCTGCCCACTTGAGCTGGAGCGCTCCCGATTCTCGTTGTACTCCACCTCGCTGTCTTCCTCTTTCCGAACCGCTCAGTCATTCAGTCTTGAAAAAAAAAAATAATGATATCATTTTGATCTTTATTATCTCTCCATCCATCTCCACCACAGGTTCTTTTTTTCAGTCTGGTCCCTTCAAACTCAGTCCGTCTGACGCGAAAAATAAAAATACGCTGGGGACGTATCTCAGCTCGCATCCATCAGGAAGAGGTTGACGAAAGGAGGATAAACAGAGCCTTCCTCATTAACCTTTAAGATGCCAAACAACTTAAAGCTATACCAAAGTTGAACAAGCGACTGTAATGAGACATAAAGCCTTCTCAAATATCAGTGGCGTAGCTTCACACATTAGGGGGACTGAGGAGCCCCCTCCCCCTCCGCCCATGGTTGATTTGATGGCACATGCCTGAGAAACCAGATAAAAAATTGTTCTATCAAGGAAAGCTTCTTGAATGATCTTATCTTTCCTCATCAACATTCTCATAATAGATGAGTCGGTTAACGAATAAAATTATAGACATTTCACATGAATATTGATAAAGGTTTTTATTGACATTCGGTAAAATTTTCAGTTTCGTTTGCATTTTCAGTTTATTATTTCACATTTCGCTTTTACAAGTGCTTTTACAGTATAAATGGTACAAACGAACCTGAAATATATTGTCCGAGAATATAAAGAGTATTAATTGTCAAAGAAAAAGAAAAGTAACTCTACAGCTTTGTTAGAAGTAAAAGAACGCTGTTTCTCTTCACGCAATCCTTATCTAAAATAAAATGTGCCTTAGGTAAAAGGTGGCAATATTTCACCCCAGTTTCCCCTAGAACTTTGCAGGCCCATCACTTCAACCAAATGAAACGCTACATATTTGCCTCGTAAATCAAAGCAGAAAAAAATCTTTCTAAAATCATTTTCCATCCGAAGGTTTTTCTTCTTCCCTTTAAATGCCTCGATCAGTACCCCTCTAATTATTGGCACGTTATCGTCACTCACACGCTTGATTTCAAAGAAATTTTCAATTCGTGACATCTACTGTCGCTCATTCTAGATTTATTAACCTTTAGCAAAGGCCATTGGAGGAAATTACCGATGCCCAGGCCTGTCATTAATGCCGGTCATGAAGTCATTCATCTTGAGGAAATGATTCGAAAATTGTCATCCACCCGATGATTTATTCGTATGTTTTTGCTACAGTACTCCAGAAACATGTTTCTTGCATTCTTTTCATTTTTTATTTATTTTTTGTTGGTGCTAGTCTTGTGAGATGAAACACGCTATCATGATAGCGATGTGATATACCTTGTTGATAATGTCCTTATTAGATGACCTCTATACATGCCGGCATCAAAATTTTGTTTGGAATTTCGAAGAGAATTAAAGAAAGAGAGTGTAAGAGATATTGAGAGACAAGATGGACAGAGGAATAGAAATGAAAGAGAGAGAGACAGAGAGAGACAGACAGACAGAGAGCACATAAGCAAAGAGATAGAGAAGGGGAGATAGAGAAAAAGAAAGAGAGAGAAAGAGAGAGAAATAGAGAAGAGAGGGAGAGAGAGAGAGAGAGAGAGAGAGAGAGAGAGAGAGAGAGAGAGAGAGAATTAAGTGGACATTAGCAGCAACCAGACAAAATTATCACAGTGAGAATGGATCTGAATGATACAACCAAAAAATATAGATAAAGTCAGAATAGGGAGATTTAATTAGCGGGAAATGGAGAGAAAATGGAATACCGAAATGCAAGAAGTAGATGTAGGGGGGAAAAAGAGTGGAGCATGAAAGAAGTGTACGAATACGAGAGTTTGAGGAATGATTTATTAACCGAAAAGAAGAAAAAAATTCTAGAGCAAAGTCGAAGAAATCGAGTGCAATTAGAGATATAGGTTACATGAGGTAAAGCCTACAAGTACTGCTTTCTGTAAAGGAATGCTTCCTATGCTCATTGTAGAAAAGTCGCTTTTTATTTACCTCCTTCCGAAGCGGCTAAATCCCTTACCAATTTACCAAATGGCAAATAGCAATCCTCCACGTCCCCATCTACTCCTGGAAGTATGAATCCTGACTCTTCTAAGAATGGATAGTAGGGCGAAAGCTGCTTTTCTGTCTTTATCTTTCTTTCTCTCTATCTCTCTCTCTCTCTCCCATCCCATCTATTCTCTATTTTCCTTTCTCCCCTCTCTCAATCGCCCTCCCTTCCTTCCTTTTTATTTTTCTCTCCCCCACCCTTCTTCCCTTTCTTCCCTTCCCCTCCCCATCTCTCTTTCTCTTTCTCTCCCTTTCTTTCTCTCACACTTTATTCTTCCCTCCTTCAATCCTTGCCTTTCATTCTCTCTCTCCTTCCTTTTTTATTTTGTTAGTTTCTCCTTTTCTCTCCTTCTATTTCTCCTTCCCCCTCTCTCCCTGTCTTTCCTTACCCCCCCCCCCCCTCTCTCTCATTTTCTATCCTTTCAAAGCATTGTTCGTTAAGCAGTAAAATTGTAAGGTTACTTTTTAGAGCATGCAAGTTTCAAATTGCAATTTACCATGTCCACATCTACCGCTGACGACTTATGACTCTTCCAATATTCGAAAGCTGAGCAAAAGTTTCTCCCCTCCCTCTGTATATTTTTCTTATTTATATATTCCTATTCCATCTCTCATTCTCTCTGTCTCTGTCTCTCTCTCTTTCACTCTATCCCTCTCTCAGTCTCTTTCTCCGTCTCTCTCTCTCTCTGTGTCTCTCTCACTATGTCCACATCTACTGCTGAAGTATGACTCTTCCAAGAATCTAAAGCTGATAGGTAAAAGGTTCTCTCCCCTCTCTTTCTTTCTATTTATCTTATTTATATCTTTCTCTCCCCCTCTCCCCTCTTTCTCTCTCTCTCTTTCTATTTATCTTATTTATATCTTTTCTCCCCCTCTCCCCTCCCCTCTCTCTCTCTCTCACACAAAGTCCACATCTACTGCTGAAGTATGACTCTTCCAAGAATCGAAAACTGGGCAAAGGTTCTCCACTCTCTCTCTCTCTCTCTCTCTCTCTTTCTATTTTTCTTATTTATATCTTTTTTCTCCCCCTCTCCCCCTCCCCCTCTCTCTCTCTCTCTCTCACACAAAGTCCACATCTACTGCTGAAGTATGACTCTTCCAAGAATCGAAAACTGGGCAAAGGTTCTCCACTCTCTCTCTCTCTCTCTCTCTTTCTATTTTTCTTATTTATATCTTTTTCTCCCCCTCTCCCCCTCCCCCTCTCTCTCTCTCTCTCACACAAAGTCCACATCTACTGCTGAAGTATGACTCTTCCAAGAATCGAAAACTGGGCAAAATGTTCTCCTCTCTCTCTCTCTCTCTCTCTCTCTTTCTATTTTTCTTATTTATATCTTACTTTCCCCCTATACCCTTGTCCCCTCTCTCTCTTTCACCAAGTTCACAATTAGCATTTAAGTATGACTCTTCTAAAAATCGAAAACTGGGTGAAAGTTCTTTCCCCTTCCTCCCTCTCTCTCTCTATCTTTCTCTCTCTGTCTCTCTATCTTTCTTCTCCTCTCCTACCCCATCTCTCTCTCTCTCCAAAGATGAAGATAAACAGTCTTAAAATGCATGAACAAGTTGTTTCCAGTTGTCTTGATGGACTAGAAATGTTCAGGTTGAATCACACTCGGTTCACTATGTTTTGTGACTTGTGTTTTATTCATGTTTATGTTGTAGAATCGATATCTATCAGTGGAAGCGTAGGTTAATGTCTTTTTTTCGGAAGCTCTTCTCAAACATTTGTTTAAAACATTGGAAATATTGTGAAGGAAGTCGACAGTTCATGAACTTTTGCTTGACAAACGCTCAGTGCATTTAAGGAATAAATCCCACGCAGGTACCCACTTACTACACCTAGGTCGAGTGTAGCAAAATGTAGATCAATGTCTTGCCAAAGGACGTTGGTGTTTCGGCAAAGATTCAAACCAAAGATTCAAACTGCTTCACAAACAAAAACAAAAACATATGCAAAAGAAAAGAAAAGGAAGAAAGAAAGAAAGAAAAGCGACCAAATTCCTGTGCAAGATATTTTCTTTCCATAACGCCTACTTATTTCATGGTAGCCTTCACCCATGAACTACGAACAAACATCACCTGAAACGCATTCAGTATTCCAGCCCGCTTTCATGCTTTTAATCCCCACAAGAAATCTCCTAAAACATAAAACATCGAGTACTCCGGGTAACGAAATATGTCAGTGGTCGAAATCTCTACGGAGAATTGTTTTGACAATGCCCAGGTGCGTAGCTCGATCCTTTCTTCGTGCATTTACATCAGAGCGAAGCTGGTTAATCTGAAATTCAAATCATCAGTTCTTCAGAGATAAAAAACAATACTCATCAATACCCGAGGATTGTTCAGGAGAGCTATATATGCGACAGTTAAGTACTCCATCGTTATCACATCTGCTAATTCTTCTTTAGGCAGCAGGCATAAAGTTTGGCGTATGCTTGTCTGAAGGGGTGCGTCTTTACGAGTTTTTAAAAATGTGAGTGTTATTTTCTTCCACAGATAGAATTTGATGTGGAAACATAAGGGATGTCATTCCGAAATGCTTTCGTTTGTTAATTTCTTTGTTTTTTGTTTGTTTTTTTTACCATCGAACCGCGACTACACTGTAAAATATTGCCCATTATATGACGTAGGCATAAGCGTGGAAGTGTTTGATTTTGAACCTTTTGGCAATTAAGTGACTGCGATCTGTTCATGCGGGAAAAACAAGAAAAGGAATTCGACAGTATAGGAGTGTTTTCATCTATAATCTGGGGAGGCCAAACTCCTGTTTAGCTGTGGCCACGATCCTGAAAGGGGATGGCACCCAGGATTAAATCCTAGAGCTAAGGGCTGTGAAGGAGAAAAACCCTGTTTCGGCCCCAGGAATAAGTGGCTACAGCCCCTGGTAATATTTGGCTCGCCTTTCGTGTCACTTTGACATGTAGAATGTGCAAATAAGGAAGTCATCTCTTTCTTGATACGATACATTTGAAATCACACGTTGTTGAGATTTTGCTTCGAACCGCTTTCCGTTGCATTCATTTTTTTTCCTCGGCGATCGATGCGTACTTGTTCCTTAGTAAATTACTTATCTGTGATTAGAAAGGGGCAGAAATTCCATACGGACAATCATTTCTTCTTTACTGCATTTGACTTGCAGATCTTTCCTTTTCACGTTTTCCACGATAGATTAGGAAACACATGAGGCTCGTATTAATTTAACCCTATATGCGAGGACTATAGTCATGTTTTAAAAAAGGAAAACTTAGAACTCGGTCTAACGTACTTTGTTAAACTCGATTTCAGATCGAGCTGAAACCCAGCGCGCGTCGTGTTTGAATTTTAGTAGAAGGCGGACAAAAGCTTCCTAATTGAATAAGAAGAAACTTGGTATGGATGCGCTCCAGGTAATCGTTAACATCCGAGATGCTATCGGTTGTTTTCAGAGGTATCGAAAACCACAAATGCGAAAGACGAGCGTCTCCTTCGCACTCTTATTTAGTTTGTCGCACTCTACGTGATGCGTACTTAAATCTTGAAAACAAAATGAATTATTTACTTAGAAAACATCTTTCAGCTGGAATAAGGTATTGGTCGTGGTTTCGGAGGAGGAGGAGGGGGGGGGGGGTGTATGGAAGAGGGCATGCAGAAGGCAGAATCATGAGGGCATGTTCCAGGATTTCGTAAAGGATGGGGGGGGGGGGGAGCACAAATCACAAAAAGGGGGACAAAATGTACACTTTTCTTTCAAGGGGGGGGGGGGGCAAGGGCCGGAAGTGCCCCCTCTAAATTCGCCAACTGATCAATATCAAACTTATTTTTATTCTAACTAAACAGGGCGTCACAATTTTAAAAATAATTGGATGTGCATTTCATCAGCGTGTGTCGGAAGTGCATGAAGACATGAAAATGGAGAGCAAACAAACAAGAGAGAGAAAATATAATGAGGTATTAAAGAAAAGTCAACTAAACAGGAATGAAATAAGAATGATGAGAACAATATTGACAAGGATTAAGAATAAAAACTGACTGTAAAAGAAGGAGGAAAAAAAGAAAAGAAAAAAGGAACGAATGAAGGTACTTGTCAATGGTATCTTCGTTGCTGTGGTCGTAATGATGGTAGTGATCATGTCACTAAGAATGTTCAAATAAACTGTCAAATACCAGGGGAAAAATGATACTGCCAATTAATTTACATTGAAAAATGTCTGAGAAGCGATGCCATCCGCACCGAATCTAAAATAATGATGCCGACAGGTCACAGATACCTGCCACCGTTTTTTTTTTTTTTTTTTTTTTTTGTCGCGTTTTAGCCGCAGTAGCTCATTACTGCATGGCTACAAAGTGCCAGCTAAGATCCTATTTCACTTGTACCTGTAAATCCAGTGTTCGTTAGTATAAGTGGACAGGCAATTAGGATAGGGTGAATCTGTCGGGTTTTTCTCGGATTTGGAAATCTAGCCTAACTTTCTGCTGAGAGAAAGAGAGAGAGAGAGAGAGAGAGAGAGAGAGAGAGAGAGAGAGAGAGTGAGAGAGAGACAGAGTGAGACAGAGGGAGAGAGAGGAGGGGGAGGGGGAGGGGGGGAGGGGGAGGGGGAGGGGAAGGGGGAGGGGGAGAGACAGATAGACAGATAAGTGCAACACGTCAGGTATTTATTAATTTGCTCACGGGCGCTTACTTCTTATTCACTTTTTAAAATTACTTTTGATGAAATAAGTTCAATAAGTGTTTCCCTGACATTCCCGTTTTAGGTGCCTATAAAGTTGATGATTGTTTAACATCATTCTTTCCATAATCTTGTCTAGCAAATTCAATTGGTTCGCTATTTTACACTTCACTCTATCCTTTTTGTCTTTCTTTCTTTCTCTCTCTTTCACTTCTTCTTCTTCTTCTTCTTCTCTCTCTCTCTCCCTCCCTCTCTCCCTCTCCTCCTTCTGTACACTTTCATTCTCCATCCCAGTCTCCCTCTCAAGCCCCTCGCTCTTTATATTTCTTTATCTATCTATCTATCTACTGCATCTATCTAACAATCCTCTATTTTTTTTCAAATCTAGCTATCTACTTATTTATCTTTCTCTATCTATATTCTTCGATTCCTCTCTTCCTTCCCTTGTTCAACCTTTACTTCACCTTAAGTGTTTATCCACAATCCTGCCTACAAATCAATGATGAAAAACATATACTCGAAACTCTGAATTGACAAAAAGTCTCTTGTTTTCAAGCTCGGCATTTCAATCGATTTCAAAATCAGCGTACATGATCGAGTCTCGATGAAACTCCATGTTCCCTCTTTATGCTATCCCTATTCGCATCCCCTCGCATCCGTTTCTATATGTTCATCTATCATTTATTTCCATGTCATGTGTTTTCTTTCTTGACATACACTTTAATAATTGATTGTTTTTAACAGATTCTATTTCTCCCACACCCTTCCCTAGCCAGAAGCACGAAGTTATCAATTTTTCCTTTTCCTGTCTCCCTCTCTCTTTCTGTCTATACATTTGACTGTTTCTCACTCTATAATGTTTCCCTTCTTCCCCCCCCCCCACTCCTCTTTCTCTCTCTCTCTCTCTGTCTGTCTCTGTCTTTCAGGACACCTCTCTCACCCACCCGCTACCTTCCTCTATCCGCTACGAGTCAATTTATCAAAGCTTTGGTTTAATTCAACAAACTCCATCCCTGAATTACGAAATACGAATGGGAACATACAATAAAGAAAATTTAAAAAGAAGGAAAAGGAGAAGATGGAAATAGAAGAAGATGAAGAAGAAGAAGAAGAAGAAGAAGAAGAAGAAGAAGAAGAAGAAGAAGAAGAAGAAGAAGAAGAAGAAGAAGAAGAAGAAGAAGAAGAAGAAGAAGAAGAAGAAGAAGAAGAAGAAGAAGAAGAAGAAGAAGAAGAAGAAGAAGAAGAAATAACTCCTCTTTGTCAATTTCAATGACTTTAAAAAAAAATTATGTTCTGAATTATGTAGGAGGCTGTTGCGATATTCGATACAACACCCGGTTTTTAAATTTCACGATCGATGATTTTCTGGAATTGTTTGCTACCCTCTGACCCTATTATTCTTTTCCCCGATATTGCATTTTATTTAAACAGCTCCTTCTTCATCCATAGTGTTTCTTTTTCCCCTCAGATAATTTAACCCTCTGCATACAACAGAGAAAATTATAAACATCATTCAGTAGTAATCTATGAATGAATGCATATAATGTGTCTGGATCATGGTATTCATTGAATATAAATGTTGCATATAAATATGGATCATTATGGATTTGAATTCATCTTCAATATCAAAGCAGTGCTCTTTTACAAGCGAAAGCTTTAGATAGCATCATGATTCCTGTTCCTGTTTAGATTCTCATTTGAATTTTCTAGTTTTCAAAAAAAAAATGCAGACTTCAAGTTGATGAAGAGAGTAACAATTAGCATGTACATATGCGTCGGAAGCTTCTCGAATCGATCAAGAAAAAAGCAAGTTCTATCGTTGGAACGTTATTAGCCGACGAACAAGTCTGTTTTGGTGTAATCCACAGTTCCCTACAGTGCTTTGCGGAATATCTCTCTTCTATACTTTTCTGTCTGTCCTCCATGTCTTGGCATCCAAGGAGAAGAGGGGATTATAGGGTGGCTTAAGACAGACCGATAGCTCACAAAATAGGAGCTGAGCCATTCATAAAAGTCAATCAAGAGGAAGTATTTTTAATCAACGCGCTCCGACCGACGTGAGTCACACAGGCAGGGAACTCCTGCACGATGTGGCTCTTTCTTTAAAGAGAAGATTGCGCTCTCATCAAGGTCAAATATAACTTGTGAGCTTTTGCATTCTATTTTGTGTTAGTTTGGAAAGAATATCACAACAGAGATATCCCCAGAAGAGGATTGCTGTTCAGATGCCCTCACATTTGAATTATGACTGGATGTGGCTTAGAACTTGGGACTAAATTTTCATGTCACATGAGTATCTAGTCCCATACCTATTTCTGTATGACTGCGATTTATCGCAAGATTTAGCCAATTTGTTTGATATCACTTTAATGATTCCAAAACTTCACAGGATACAATTATTTTCATGTACTTCATATTCATAATCAGTCTTTCCCAATAACTTCTGGACAGTTCCTCTCACAATGTAATCACGTGATAGTACTCAACTTTATCTTTAATCTGTACCCCTCAATCTCCACCTCTCATTTGTAGGAGTATCCTTGGCTATCTATAGAGCTTGTGACTTAAAGGAGAAGATCATCAATGATTTATTTATGTATGTGATCCTTTCGAAATGGACTAGTCAATTAATAATTAACAAGTGTTCTCATCTCTTCTTTTGCCGAAGACCCTCTATTTCTGATATTATGCGTATGCCTGTCTCTGTTTCTCCCATCTCCCCCCCCCCCTCTCCCCCCTCTCTCTCTCTCTCTCTCTCTCTCCCTCCCTGTCTCTGTCTCTGTCTCCCTCTCCCCCTCTCTGCCCCCTCTCTCTCCTCTCCCCTCCCCCCTCTTTCTCCCCTCCCTTCCTCTCCCCTTCTCTCCCTTTCTTCCACTTTTTTTTAATTCAAGATACTATCATCATATTGATAAATACTTCGGATATTTGAGTAAATTAATGATCGATATGAAACAGAGTAATTTTAATAATCATCAGTTCTGATCAGACAATCCCATTCTTCATAATAATAGAAATAGACCTATGATTATGAATACGAATTTAAACGTCGTACATTTCCTTTTCACGAAAAAAAAAAAAAAAAAAAAAGGTTTACAGTGACAAAGTGAATCATTATTAACAACTATGAAATGTTAAATTTTCATGTCTACTTACATTATGTACCTAATAAGACTGGTATTAGAACAATACCCAATCTCATTATGGCGATATTGAGAAAAATGCATGGGTACTAATATAATTCACCAGCGTCTTAACGAATCGTCTTTGATAAAAAGATTTAAGTAACATTGATGAGGGAACAGACATTGAGATGAACAGCGAATCCTCGCATCTCCCAAATTAAACATGAAAGAAAAGGGGATTAAAATGGCTTCTTAAGTCATGACTCACTCCGCCAATTAAGGGATTTAACCTTGTCACCGTCAGGGTAAGAACTTGAACTTTTCTCTTTATATTTCTTTATAACTCATCGCGGAGATGAAGAGAGTATAGGTCCGTCTGCAAATTGGCCCTGATTAACCCGATCTAGCCGCTATCTTCAGATAAAAATAGATAATGGACTTGAAGTGATGCTAAGAGCCTTGTTCATAACCGCATGTGTTTTTACGTGATTCCCAAGGCGTCGACTCGACTTTGACTCGATCGTGTTTGCTTGCTTACTTCACCCAGGGGCGTTGCTAGACTATACTGAATGGGGAGGAGGTGGGGATGGTGGTGTCAGACCACAAGTGTTCGCCGAAAAGTTTGCAAGAAACAAAAACAAAAAGAGAAAAATCGGAGAAGAAGAAAAAGAAGAAGGCAGAGAGAGAGAGAGAGAGAGAAAAGTGATAACAGGAGGAGGAGAGAAATAGAAAGGAAGAGAGAGAGAGAGAGAGAGAGAGAGAAAGAAAGAAGAACCTTTTATCCAGTTTTCGATTCCTGGAAGAGGTATACTTCAGCGGAAGATGTGAACGTGGTATATGTGTGTGTGCGTGTTCGTGTGTGTATGTTTTTTGTGGTTGTTGTACGTGTGTGTGTGTGAGAGTAAGTGAAAGAGAGAGAGAGAAAGAGAAAGAGAAAGAGAGGGTGGGAGAGAGAGAAAGAGAGAAATGGGATAGATATATATAGGAGAGACAAAGATATAAGGAGAGAGAAATATAGAGAGACAGACAGACAGACAGAAAGACAGGCACACACACACACGCACACACTGCACAATTAAGTGCTCTTACTGCTATACATAACTATTATAAATAGACAGAAAAATAAATGAAATATATTTACAAATCTATTAAAAACTAAACACTTATAAGAGAAGACTATGAAGACAGAAAAATAAAAAAGACAGAAAGATTAAGGACTTGAAAAAAAATGACGAAATTGTTGGTGCTCTGTAGAAGAGCGATTTAGGGCATTGAGGAGAATTAGGAAAAGTAGAGCTAGGCATTTAATTAAGATTAAGAGATATGTAATTAAGTTATATAAAGCGCTCGAAATATAAAAAAAAGAGGAAGAGAGAGAGAGAGGGGGGGGGGGGGAGAATGGGAAGGGAATGCGTGGGAGAAAATACAATACAATGCTAATTACAACTGAAAATCATAATCTGATATGTCAACTTTCTATGATTCATGCGAGTTATAAAACGTCATTTTCTCCACCAAATTTTACGACCTGACTCCAAGAGAGATATGTTTTCTGTCCCGAATTCTTCAAAACTTAACGAAGAGTCTGACAAGATGCGACAATCATGATTAGCTATAAATTTTTTTTCCATCGATTTATCAGACCACGTCAGACTATCTCGAGTGAAATCAGACATAAAGGAGTCGATTTGATGAGGACTGTTTCCGTTTTTTGATAAATCCAACCCAATGCGGTCAGCCTAGATTTACGTGATTTAATAACTCGTCTGACGATTTCTGACCATGCAAGTAAAGAAAAAATGTTACTGCATCGGGCAGTGGTTTATTTGAATTGATAGATATAAAGACTTTTTATATTCTTAATATTTGCTTTCGTTTCTGTTACACGTGAGTAACTTTTTTTCCTCTACTTTATTTCGACCAATGCAACAATGTTACTGTTCACCTACCTATTAAAAAAAAAATCTTTCATCTAAATTTATATGTATTTATATATTACATCAATTATTCATGTATCTATATGGATGTATTTGTATATCATTCTATCTATCACTATACCTACATGTATTTGTATGTCTATTATGTCAATGCATAGATTTCTGTCTTCCAATCATTAAATTATTTTGTTTTTCTGCAGCACAATAGACCCCAAGTGTTTACAACACTTCTTTTTTAAATAAACAGTTTCGTGTATTTCATACTTGTAGAATAAAATTATAATCTAGAGATCACTCTTGTACTGTGAAAATCTATCTACATTCACTTCAACATTTTTTGTTCTCTCTCTACCTCTCTGGATGTATATTTCAATTAATCTTACTCCTTGGACCAGGGGCGTCGCTTGGGGAGGGGGGGGGGGGGCTGAAACCCCAGCTCAAAATTTAAACATCCTTAACTTAAATCAAAGTTGTTTTTGCTGAGCTATGTTGACTGTCGAAAATCTTAGGACACCCTTTTTGCTTGTTGGAAGCTTTTCAACTAAGTCACAGGCAAATTTGGTCCGATACCCCCCCCCCCCCCCCCGTCAAAATAGCATAGCGACGCCCCTACCAAAAATACGCCACGTCGTTGCGCATTAAGCTCGTCACATCAAGCATCAATGTCCAACACAATACACCTGACGCTTTTAATGGCTTTAGAAGGACCCCAGCTTCTCTCTCTAATTACTCAATGTGTTTGATTGACTAATTAAGAGCGCCATATGCGCCCACCAGACAAGGTCGGGAGATATAGTGCTGCTAGATGGGATAATTGGCGGCATATTACAGCATTATATTGACCGAGGCCAATATTATCTAACATTGTTGACAGCATCGATAGTTCTGGTTGACGAAGGGTATTGGGTCGTTTCTAACACATCGAGGGGCATCAGGTGAGGAAGAGGAAGGAGGTGCAAATAATGATATGTAATAATGTTAGAGAGGACTTGATGAGCAGATGACAAATATGGAATTGAGCGAGCGAGAGAGAGAGAGAGAGAGAGAGAGAGAGAGAGAGAGAGAGTGTGTGTGTGTGTGTGTGTGTGTGCGTGTGTGTGTGCGTGCGTTGTGTGAGAGAGAGAGAGATAGTGAGAGAGAGAGAGAAAGAAAGAGAGTGTGTGCGTGTGTGTGTGTGAGAGAGAGAAAGTGTGAGAGAGAGAAAGTGTGAGAGAGAGAAAGTGAGAGAGAGATAGAAAGAGAGAGGAGGGGGGGATTCTTACGATGTTGATGATGGTGGTGATGGTAATAATGGTTATAGCAATGATAATGATGAAGATGATGATGATGATGATGATGATGATGATGATGATGTTCATGATGGTGGTGGTGATGATGATGACAATGCTGCTTCTGCTGCTGAAGATTTTCTTATGAATGATTCGACAGGCGCTGAAAAAATTTATGTTAAAGCATGGGTGTGGTGAAAATACTAGTAACATCGTAACAGTATTATAAAAGTGATAATGCCAAATATGATCATGACAATGACCCTAATACAAAAACACTATCATAAATGCAATATGCCTTTATTATATTCCTACATAAAAATAAATGTATGGGACTGACGTTTGTATATAATATTCTCTCTTGTACCTCTATCAAATACACCTGTACTTTTCAATTATTCAATTCCATTCAGATTTTTTCAACCACGTGTGAAAATGATCAGACTGCTAGCGAAAGAAAAATTTGCACCGCCACCGTGATTCATATTTTAAGGTTTCTGATTCTTATTATGTGTTAAAATTTGCCGTATTTTTATACCACACGACATTGACTTTCTCTCAGTGCTTGGCGTATTCACTCTCGTTAATGCAATTAATTTCACAGACAATGTCCAAAATAATAAAGCTAAAGTCATACAATGCCGACCGAAAGGGGTTCAATATAGATCTGGCTTATCGGTTCTGAGAAAACATGGTGATTTCACAAAACTACAGTCCCAGGTCAAAGTCGCAATGTAATTAATTATCAATGTGTTTGCTTGATTAAGCTTTAGAGATAAATGTTGAAAGCAATTAATTCCACAGACAAAGGCTAAGATAGAGCTAAAATCGTACATGGCCGACCAAAAGGTGTTCAATATGGATCCATCGTATTAATATGCAGCATCAGTGAGTAAACATTGTCAATACACAAACCTGCGGTCCCAGGTAAGTCGTAATGTTAATTGTTTATATCAAAGTGTTTGATCGATTAAGCTAAAGAGAGAAATTATTAATGCAATTAATTCCACAGACAAAGTCCAAAATAAAGCTAAAATCATACAATGCCGACCGAAAGGTGTTTAATATGGGATCCATCGTATTACCAGCATCATTGAGTGAACAAGGTGAATACACAAAAAATTTCGTCCCAGGTAAGTCGTAATGTTGTTTATATCAATGTGTTTGATCGATTAAGCTGTAGAGAAAAATTATTAATGCAATTAATTCCACAGACAAAATCCAAAATAAAGCTGAAATCATACAATGCCGACCGAAAGGTGTTTAATATGGATCAATCGTACCAGCATCATGGAGTATTGTCAATACACAAAACTGCAGTCCCAGGTAAGTCGTAATGTTATTTATATCAATGTGTTTTATCCGTTAAGCTATATGCAGAGAACTTATCAATGCAGTTAATTCCACAGACAAAGCTAGAATAATACAATTCAAACTCAATTGTGTTCAATATGGATCTGGCGTATTATTATTATCATCAAGTTTGGAGAAAACATGGTCTATCTTCAAAACTCTAGTACCAGGTAATTCATAATGTAATTATCAATGTGCTTGATCGATTAAGCTATAGATAATTTATTAATGCAATTAATTCAACAGACAAAGGCTAATATAAGGCCAGAACCATACAGCGTCATCAAAAAGGGTAGTCAGTGGCGGATCCAGGATTCCCCCCCCCCCCCTCATTAGCAGTCGAAATTGTGACAAGCAAGCAAGTAAGCTATAATATACATAGCTTTGTTTCTCCGAATTCCCTGACCAGCAACAACTACAACAACAACAACAAACTGCTGCCGGGGAGCAATAAGGGGGCACTTTCTTCTTCTTTTTTATACTGTCAACTGAGGGTATGCGAGATTGGATTTTGCCGGAAGGGGGCACGGGGGCACCCCCTGGATCCGCCACTGACAGTAGCAATCACGACGACTCTCGGAGAACCTCAAATAAAGCTAGTCCCAGGTAAGTCGTACTGTATAATTACCAACGTGTTATATCAATTAAGCTATCACGTCAGCAAGCGGTGATTTCTATAATCGTCTTTCTATGAGCGCACCGCTCAGAGCTCATTAAATCTAACCTTGATTTGAGAAACATGATGACTGTAGTAATTGCATTTTAATCACGATTAATGTGAGATTGAAAATCAATTTTAAATCACATTACATTATATTGCAGCTTGACCTACATTGTGTAGTGTGACAAACTGACAATGGTGATATAGTCCATATTTGCATCTGCTGCGACTATTTTCTAATCGCTACTAGGTTTTCCCATTTCTCCTTAATTGGTAACAACAGGGAAAATAGCAGCTTCTAATTAGGATTTAGGTATTTGATTTCGTCAAAACGTGTATTTCCCAATATATATTTTCGATTCACACTGATGTAAACACACGCACACAATCACCCACACACACACACACACACACACACACACAACACAACAAACAACTAGAATTATATAATGCTATAGATAATCAATTCTACAGATTGTCCAGACAATTAAGAATACATTTCTGCGTATGTGTATTATGTGTATAGTTAGACCTGACCTATTTATTTAGCAAATTTTGACTCCTTAAATCTACTGATTGATACTGTTCACCTTTTCATTAAAAAGTAGAATTATATTGATATTTACACAATGACTTGTATAAAGCATCACAATCATGTACAAGAAGTAATATGGCGGGTAAAAGAATCTTTTTTGCTGTTGTTGTTTTTTTTGTCTTGAGTTTGTATAGACTGTTCTCACATGTTTGGAAGAAGACGCTTTCCGTTTAGCAAAATACAAACTTCATTAATGTAATTATAAAGATAATCTTGATAAAACTAATTCCTACGTGTTTTATATCAATAATTGATTAAATTTAGAATTACGTGACACGCGTTAACCTCCGAGCTCCTAATCCTTATGTCGTCATCGTAGTCATTTTGATTGACAGGTTACAACACTTTTAATCTCAGTGAAAATGCGTTGTGATTATGTAAAGGGATTTATTGATTGATTAATGGATTGATCTATATCAAGCGCATGACGTTTGTTCGCAACTACTGTGAAAATATAAGAGGGTGTACCTTCTGTTACACAATGAGTATTTGGTCGAAAGCACAAATAACTAACGTTCAAAGTTGTGTAATAAAATACTATAATATCGCTTGTTTATACTTTCATAGGGATTAGGCAATAATTCTCATGCAGATGAAAATATAGATTTCATGTTTTGTTTCATGCACCAAACTATTTAGGTTACAACAACATTCTAATTCGGGTAAAGCTTTGCCAAAACAGAAATTATTACACTACAAAAATAATGCTGTGTCAGCCGGCGTTAAGTAAGACGCTCAACTTTAGGCTATGTTAAAAATAGACCAGGTTCATTTCCCCCTTATGATTCTGTTTTTCATCGGGGGTTCTCAATATTGCATACATGATACTATAATTTCATTTCATAGACACGTCACAATCTAGATTATCACATTATGTGGTCGGATATTCTTTCAGCCCGCTATATTTAGTGCGATGTTTGGCATCTTTGCCTAGCTGTCTTCTCCTTGTTTCTCTTTTGCGACATTATTACATAACCTACTTCGTGGAATTTTGAAACGACATCACCAGTTTCATTTTGCAAGGCGCGAGCTTCGCCTATATGAAGAGGGTGCTATGAGGTATAATAATCTGCCAAACTATTCTCAAGCTTCTCTTTATCCTTAAATTGATGAAAATGATCTTGATGTGTAACTTACATTTTGTACATCATAAAATTATCGTCAACAAAAAATATGTTATAAAGCAAAAAAAACAAACAAAAAAAAAAGGAGGTTCCACCGAGATTTGAACTCGGATCGCGAGATTCAGAGTCTCGAGTGCTAACCGTTACACCATGGAACCGCTGATGCGGCTTTTAAAAACATTTTTATGATTTTATACCCCACTGCCCCTTCCCTCTCTCTCTCTCTCTCTCTCTCTCTCTCTCTCTCTCTTCCCCTTTCTCATTCTCTTCCTATTTCCTTCGTTATAAATCGCTTACGCTTAATTATTGATCAAGGTTTCCTCTTCTAAAAGTCATAAAGACAACTTTGGTAAAAATGAAATGATGGTCTATGGTAGTTTTATCATGAAAAATTAGTGCCAAAATTTGGGCTGCAAACACTTTTCACCCCCTCCCTCCCTCACCCCCCTCTCTCTCTTCCTCTCTCAATACTCTCTCCTCCTCTCTCCCTCTCTCACGTCACACAAACACCTTTTTTCATTGTTTTTCTCCTCTGTCTTAGTTGTCTGTGTCTATTCCAAAATTTGCTTTTAAAATTTACTCTTTCGATAAAGTTCAGAATTCATGTCATATTTCACATTATCACATTCTATTTCAAAGCTACATAGCCACTAACATGGTTAGCCCTGACAGTTTGACGCTAGCCTTTTCTTTTCCTATACTTTCTTGAAGGTCATGTGATCATTTTTATCGGTACGCCAAACTTCGTTTCGGTATGAAATATCAGGGTGATATTTCACTAGCGTTCTTCTCTGCTTCTTTCTCAGTCAACAATGTTTTATTATGATGTTGCAATTATTATTTAATTCACTTCAGACCTTATTTACTGTTTCTGTCAAAGCATTTTTTTAAATTTCGTTTTGAATTTTGAATTTAAAAGAATTTGCTGACTGCACAGTATTGATAGCGAGTATCAGATAGACCCACAGAGGTTTGAATGCAATATGCCCTTGTTTTTTTTTCTCCCTCGTAACTAAATTATTCATGTTATGTCCCAGGTTTACATTTTAGCAGGTATATTTTCACCTTTCATGTTTTAAGAAGTGAATTTAAACAACAAGAAAGACGACAAAATCAAAAAGAACAAAAAACCACATTATCATGTCAACAGTCACAAGTACACAATAAACGATCATGAAATTCTGACATGTACAATTCGATTATTCTCTAAAGGCTGCATTTTAAAAACTTGTTTTTCACTGTCGGCTTGATAATTGACTTATCTGTCTTTCCTAACGATTTCTCCATTTGTCCTCTCTGCATCTGTTCACCAAATTCTTTTAATGAATTTAATTCAATGCCCCAAGTATCAAATTACAGATCATGTTCTCCATAATTGCACAAATATGCATGCTGATAGGCCCATCTTTCCTTCTCTGAGTGAAAAGTCGGTTCGAATCTGTAAGCCACCGACCGTATTCATGCGTTTAATGTTTGAATTCATTATCACTTCATCATATATATCCGAAACGTAGGTCGCTTTCAATCAGTCAAACAGAAATCAAAATTTTTTACGAGTCCGCCATTTTCTTTAACCTGCCATTTTGTTAAATGCGATTATCACGTGATCTATGCGTACGGCTATCCCGTCTATTCCATTCATACAGTGTAATCATCTCGCTATGTAACAAACATCGTCCATAAGAGCAATTAGCCCCCGCATTAGACCAGTTTCACAGGAGCCATAAATTTTTTTTTTTTTCTCTCCAAGACTCGCGGTTCCATGATCGTCGCTAGTCATTGTCGGATTCGTTTAGGCCATCAATTAGAACACTGGCGGATTCAGGGAGGGGGAGGGGGGGGGGGGGGGGGGGGTGGCAGGCCACCTCCCACTTTTGAAGCCGAAGCGGCATAAAAGAAAATCTAGAAGTCAAATTGGACAAAGAAAATAAGGAGAAAAGAAAAAAAAATATATAAGAAAATGGAGAAAACCAAAGAAAGAAAAGGGAATGGTGAAGTATACTCGTATACGGCTATTATGAAACATACATGGTCTTATGGGCTCGAAACTACGACTCAAATTGTTGAGGTAAAGAAGGTAATTTCATTAGTGAAACATCATTCCAGTGAGTTAATGTGATCAAAGCTGTGCGTGATCTCTTCTGCTTTCTCTTTACTTCTCTCCAGCTCCCTCATCGTCCCCCTCTTTCTTCCCCCCTCTCTCTCCCTTTCTATCGCTCAGCTCTCATTCTCTTTCCTCTCTGTCTCCCCACCTTTCTCTCTCTCTCTCTCTTCCCACTCTCTCGTTCCCCTCCACGTTCTCTCTTTACCCTATCCCTCTCTCTTTCTCCTACTATATCTCCCTTTCTCTCTCCCTTACTCACTCTCTCAAATTTCCTCCATCTGATCCGATATGCAAGTGATGTGTCGTGTTATCACATTATACATGTATCTACTACAGATGACTATCGAGTCACCACCATGTGCCTTTCTATCCCTCTCTTAAACCTCAGTCACATTGCTCAACCAACTACAAACCTATCGTTCCTTGGCCGTTCGGTTTAATGTAAATTTGTGTCCATTCTGTTATTGTCAAGTGTCGGTCTTGTCGATGTGACCGGGGTATCATCTAGTGATGCGCGGTGACGATGTACTTTTTTAATCTGATCAAGACCGGTTTCATGCGCTCCAGGTATTGCCATGGATACGCATTTGGGGGGCTTCATGATAGTGTGATTGGAGAGATAATTATTATAGTGGATGTGAAAAAAGGATGTTTTGTTGGATCATGTCACAATGGACTGAAAAAGAGAATGGAGGGAGAGAGAGATACAGAGACAGACAGACAGAGACAGAGACACACACCATGAACACAAAACAAAGAGAGAGAGAGAGAGAGAGAGAGAAGGGAGAGGGAGAGAGAGAGAGAGAGTTAAACAGAAGGAGATGTGGTTTGAAGGTTCTAGGTTTATTTATTTTCTACATTGTCTTTTTTCATTTACACAAATATACACAAATCGGTATGGCAGATATCCGAAAAAAATATAATTATGCAGAGATTATTATATATATATATATATATATATATATATATATATATATATATATATATATAAAAGGAGAGAAACAAGTTGAGAAAATGCAACATCAAAAAAAAAGATAGAGGAAAAGAAGAGAAGAGGAGAGAGATAGAGAGACATAGAAAGTGAGATATAGAGAGAGAGACAGAGAGAGAGAGAAAGAGAAAGAGAAAGAGAAAAAAAAATGTATAGAGATACGCAAGAGGGGAATAAGAAATCCACTATCATGCATGAGTCTCATGACCGCATGAGCGGTTCCATGGTGTAACGGTTAGCACTCGAGACTCTGAGTCTCGCGATCCGAGTTCGAATCTCGGTGGAACCTTATTTTTGTTTTCATATATTTCTGTTACATTCACAACTTCTCGAACTGTTGAATGTAGAAAAATCTGTATTAGATCGTAAAAACTCAGGCGATTCAGCATTTCTACATACATTACACATTATTCACGACTCTCTCCCCAGCTCCTCTTTTCAGGAAGAAGCAGACATTTTTATAATTCTGCATTTTTAGAGAAAGGGGGCAGAAAAGAAATATAGAGAGAATGAGATAGGCAAACAGACAGACAGACAGACAGATACAGACAGACAGTCAGAGAAAGAGAGAGAGAGAGAGAGAGAGAGAGAAAGAGAGAGAACAGTTTGACAGATTGTTGATGTGTAATAGTTGCAAATGTATGTGGACAATGAAACCTCCCCTTTTCATCGCATTGGTCATGACAGATATTTTAAAAACAATAATATTGATGTTAAAATTCAAATTAGGATATTCTATATTGGAAATCCTCTTCCACCATGAACCTAAGACACATTCACTCTAACATACGAATTCAAAATACGATCAACTATCATAAAAATCCCTTCCCCGTGAGCTACACACTTTCACAGTGCATATAGTCACAATTCAAATATTTCACCAGAGTATAGTCTTTAATTTTGACCCTTTTGCCCGGGATTTTTCCTCGTCAATTCTCGACCTAAATCAAACAATGTGAGAAGCTATCTGTTCGGATGAACGTGACCGTGCATATCGAAAGCAGTATTGGACATGGATTCTTTGTTTCACTTCTTCACCTATATATCTCCCAAAAGTTTTAAAGGAAGAATCTTACTTCGTATAAATAACTTTGGGATTTTGTTGTCTTTCATGAAGTTGTTGTTGTTGTTTTGTTGTTGTTGTTGTTGTTGTGTTTTTGTTTTTGTTTTTGTTTTGTTTTGTTTTGTTTGTTTTTTTTTTTGGGGGGGTTATATAATATTACCCTCTCTCCCTCTCTCTCTCTCTTCCTTGGCGATTCTATGCTTAAAATGCGTAAGTTTTGTATAGTAAAGACTGAGTTTGTTTGTGTTTAATGGCATTTATCATCAATTAGACAGACAGCAAAGGATGCTGACTTTCTTTACAATGTCAATCATAATGATATTTTTTTTTATTGCCGAAACAGTTTGGAAGGGATGCTAGACGTAAATGATACATTTTCCATCACAAAATACAGACAGACAGATATATCAATGATGCCTCTACACTCGTATTAGACAAGAGATTGTATAAGCTACCATTTTCTTCTTTAATTCAATACATGTATTCATACATGTGTAGTGAACGCCAGTATGAAATGCAGTTCTCTCGAACTACCTTGACAGTGATGCACACTTAACGATATTCTTATATTCATCTGCGTTGGTCCTATATGTTCCCGCGCGAATGTCAAATCGAATTATCTAAAAAAATGAAACGGTATTGCATCGCACACGTCACGATGCAGTCACTATTTGTCCAGTTAAGACAACAAAAAAGGAGCTTAGGGTATTTTTGCCCTCGTTGTTTAATCTGCAAACGATGAAATATGAGAAATGCGAGTAATCATTACTCATGCGCTTTGTTTCGACTTTTTCTATGGTTTCCATTTTATTTAAAGCAAGTGGTTCTTGCACGCGATTGGTGTATGTTAAAAAAAATGTTATGATCTCAATATAGAAGAAATTGATAGACGTGTATCGAGCACTGAAGAACAAATATAGTTTTATGAATGAAAGTAGGTCCCCGGGAGGAAATGGCGTTTCCAAAGAAAATTTGCAGAGCGAGCAAACGATCGCTCTAGAAAGACAAATCGTTTTTTATTTCTATAGAAGATGAATCTTTTTTTTTTTTTTTTTTTGAAAGAGGGGAGATAATGAAAGAAAATGTCAATAAGGCTTTCGTAATATCGAACGATACGCGATGGATTGATATCAGTAATACTGCCAACTGATACTATTCGTAGTGATAAATCTCGCCTGAAATTTGATCGACTGTTTTCAGGCAACTGTATTGTGTATACTTTTGGTGATAGCAGTGAGTTAGAAAAACTGATAAGTTAGGATGTATTGGAAGCAGAATGAGCCATTTTTTTTTTAAAAGATCGTACCACTGAATAACATAACCATGAAAACTTCAAGCGGAGACAAAATATAGATGCGTTTTAATGATAAATATTTGGCATGACTGCCATAAGAAAGCAAGACTGTGCTTGTCGATAGCAACCAATGGGCCTACGGCTTTCATACCAGCGTATCGAAGTGGTTCGAACCTAGGACATTCAGGTTAACAAGACCACAGCTCTACCATCGAACCAATTTGTTCATAATACCTTTTTGATTGAATGATATAACCAGCTATCAGTGGTGCTTTTGTTAACATAATAGGTTCCCGAGTTAATGAAATTAATAAAAATGTTTTTTGTGAATTAATTTGACTATTCTTTATTATAAAACGGGTTCAAGAATGTAGCCATCCTGATTGGTCAAATAACACCACGTGACCGTGCAAAAAAAAAGTACTAACGCACGGCGAGGGGACTAACGCACGGCTAATCCTGATCAAACACTAAGATTGTAAGAAAACACTAAGATTGTAGACCCGTTTTATAAAACTATTAATACTTGGTTGTGAGTTCGTGCGTTAGGGCGATCCAGCAACACGCAGGTTTTTATTGTGGTGTCTAACACACTCGGCTACGCCTCGTGTGTTAGTACACCACGATAAAAACCTTTGTGTTGCCAGATCGCACTAACGCACTCCCAACCATGCATTAATAGTATAATACACGATCTTTGGAAGATGTTAACATACCCTCCCGTCTTAGTTTATGTATATACGAACCACTCTTCCAGAAACTTTTCTAGGAGATCGCGGGGCTGGTGGGGTGTTGTTTCACGCCTCTTCCAATTGTCTTGTTACTGTAAATGCATTTGGTAATGTTATTCTTTTTCGCCTTATGGATATAAAATGTATGTACTTTAATTTGCTTCAAAGAATAAGTTTCCTTTATAATAGGTATTCAGTTAATTTTGGAGGTCATCCAAGTTTTGAAACTTCACATGTTTTTTGTTTAAAGCTTTCTCTATTATAAGAAGACCAGAAAAGTAAGCATTTCTCCCAAGACTCTTCAATCTGTGCGTATTTTTATCCATCCCCTCTGCCATACGAGAAGGGTAATTCTGCCCTATCAGCGACCGTATCGCCAGCAGCTTTGTATTTTCTCTTTTATCATATGCCTTGTTTACCAAGCCCATTTCCTCGCCCTAAGATTATCGATAATGGTCGATTTCCTCTCAAAACTCGATCTCATTTGCCTTCTCGGTCGTGCCCATGGCTCTAACTTTCCCCGAGTCCGTTTTCCTAGCACCATTTCTGTTATTTCCCGCCTTCCCACCCGAGCGCGGGAAAAATAGATTTATGTCAATCGTCTGTTACTCTGAGAACAGTGACGAATTTCCCCAAGAGCGCTGGCGCGAGTAATTACACATTCTACACACTTTCCTCACCTAGTTACCTTGTAACTTGAGTCCGTATAATTATTGCCACGAGATTCTACCAACACCTGCCCCCTTTTTCAATTTCGGAATATTAATATTTCGCGGCGCGTGCGGGAGCGGATTATGCAGCCCGCCTGATTATCGGAGGTGTTAGTTATAACACCTGACTTTGGGCGTTATCTTGGGGGCGAGGAATGAGGGGTGAAAAGGGAGTCTGCTAGAGGGTACAGCGCGTCCCCAGTGGAAGACAACTTACTGAATACAAAAGTGAAATTTCGGGCAACCATGTGAAATCTTGTATCAATTTGCTTATAAGTAAAGCTGAAACGGATTAACCTGACTCTGCATGGGCGTTATCTTGGGGGCCAAGAATGAGGGGCATGAGAGAAGTCTGCTAGAGTTCACAGCGAATTCCAAATGGAAGACAACTGAATACAAAAGTGAAATTGGGGGCAACCATGTGAAATCTTCCATCGATTCGCTTGGTAGATTGCCTTGTAATTTCTTTCTTTTCAATGGATCCTACGGACCTAATCTTCGCCGATGGAACCACCTGGAAGATGAAAAACTATCCAGAGCGAAGAGTTAAGATAATTTTCATGAGAGAAATTATAGCAAAGCTGAAACGGATTAACCTAAATGAGTATAAATATGAATTATAATAGAAAAATAGATGAACATTAATGGAGATAAAACTCAGAAAATGAAGAAACAGTCGTTATGAAGCAGCAAAACAGGATTTTAATGCAATTCATTCGTTTGTTGTCCAATGAGAAATTTATATAGTTTTCGTGGATTTTACAAATATCTGAGATTTTGTAAACAAAATATGTAATTAAAAATTACATGACATCAAACAGCCGAATATAACATTCTAAATCCTTCTTGCTGCTAACTTAACAGTTCGGTCTTGAGGAAAAACGATTTTCAAAATAGAAAGTCATTTGAAATTATTATTTTAGATATTTTCATAGATTCAACATTTGAAATTGAGCTGCTTATTTCGTTTGAAATTGAACTAACAAGATGACGATGGTAATACAGAGGGGGTGATAAGTCAGGAAAGAAAAAAAAAGAGGGAAGTGGTTTATTCAGCTTAGAAATCTAGCTCCAAAAAGACGGAATAGTATACCCCCGTGAAGGCTTGGGGGGGGGGGGGGGAGATTAAAACATGCACAGTGTCTATGATACACCGACAGGATGGATTCTCTCACCCCACCCCACCCCCATTCGGTCCGAAAAGGATTCCATCCCCATCAGTTTCTTGATAAACGCCACTGAAAAGTGAGTATTTCCATGAATAAATCATTTTCAGCAATCCGAAGCTCCCTCGCCTTTTCCTCACAATTAATTCATATTTGTCATATTTTAAACTTTCCTTAGGCGGAATTGCATCCTTTCTCTAATTAGGAAGCTACTTAGTGAGATCGATGTTTGGGACCACAAATGCTTTACGGGGTTTTAGGATTTATTGTTATCCTAAGTTTTCATGGTAATGAATGCTTATCACCAAAAGAGAATCAGTACCACTTTCTAAAAAGAACACCTTCAATGAATATATCAGCTTGGATTGATATGGTCTGTTTTTATTATCAGTATAAAATAGTTGGAATACATATAATACATTTACACAAATCAAGAATTTAAAAAAGAACATTTGGAAAGATCTATTCAGGGCCATTAAAATAATGGTTTTGTTCTTCCTAATGGTCCATTTAGAAAATCGTCTATGCATTCCATTTTAAATGCAGTGTACAATGACTGCCACAAATAATAAGGAAACAGCCTATAATCAGATAATAAAATCCAGTATGTTAAGATAAGTCAAAAAGGAGGAAAATTTTAACCAATTTAGATGACGACTATGGATCTAAAACATTCTCAATTCGTATTTGCTTATTACGATATTCCACATGAGGAGCAACATTCGTAGAAGCTTGTGAGTATTTTTATTTTCTATTCATCAACTGAATTTAAATACATCTGTCAAAATGATTATTCTGGGATCATAAAATATGTATGGGCTTAAGCCTGATACAGTATACGTTGCTAGAGCATTTTAAGTAAGGGGTGTCGGACTAAATTTGCCGACAAGTTAGCTGAACATTTCACAACCAGCAAACAAGCGAGGAAGAAAAGGGTCATCATTTTTTTTTAAAGATTTGCCAACAGCCAGTAAGAATCCCAAATCTGCCAACAGAAAAAATTCAAGGGGGTATTATACCGCCCCCGCCTCTTACGATACCCCGACCCTAATCTGTATTTCACTTCTTCCAGTCATCATAGTTGTAGTAAGTGCAGTAAATTGGCAACTGAAATGAAGTATTGATGGGATTAGGACGTGCGAAGGGATGAAATCCATTACATATGTATTAGGATTAATTGTAATACACCTTTCGTACTTTAGAGAAGAATTCTTCCATCTCCTCAGCACGAGTTATCCATGAAGCTCTTTTATGAAGGATATACTTGATGGGAAACTGATTGTAAAATCTCAATCGACAAGTTGAAAGAGAAGCATGAATTCTCGAAAAGGTGAACAAAATTAATGATTTGATGGCTCTGTCATATTTTATTCCCATTTGGAATAGAATCTAACAAAATATTCACAGAAATAAATGATTTCTTCTTGTTTCATTACAATAACGTATAATTCGATGAGAGAAAAAAAAAATAGATTGAAAAGATAATAAAACTAGAAGAAATCAAAAGAATTAGAATGGGCAATGGTGAATAACACGAGAAGGAACTTTCTGTGAAGGTTTACATGCGAATTGATATAGCTCTCCAAGATGACACTATAAAGCAATTACAAGAATACAGACATGACATAAGTGAAAGTTATATCTCCAAAAGGTCGATACAAGATATGCGTGTATTTCGTTTGAAAAGGTGACAAATCCGATGTTTATTGCAAAGACGGTGCATGTGGGAAATTATGGAATGACGTTATATCTCAGTGTCACGCATTCGATGCTGAAATCTCCTTCGAAAACAAACCTCATGTGCTTCAAAGCATAATTTGTCAAAAATATGATTTCTATTGTATTTTTTTACAACCTCTTATCTCCTCCTCCTTGTTTACACCCACGCTAGCTCTGTGGTGATCTTGGCGGAATATCTTTACTGAATTAAACTTTTATAGACGTACTACCCTGGAGAAAATGAATAATGCCCACCCCCCAAAAAAAAAAAATGCGGTGTAAGATGGGAAGGAATTATAAAATTAGAATCGGTATAGTGGGTTCGAACAACATTTCTGGATAAATGTTTTGTGCAGAAGCTGGTGCTCGAGGCTATTACGCAGAAGAGTTTGCAATGTGTATTTTTGACGAGAAGTTACGAAATATTATACAATCGCGAATAACATCGTATTTTTGTTGTTGATTAAGATCACAGTATAGCGGTATACTGCATTATTTTTCAAGATGAGTGTACGGGTTAACGGAGAACGCTTTCTTTTTAGATTTTAAGAATTGGTATGAATTACAATATTAAGTTGTGAAATTCTTAGATATAAATGTGATGTGAGCAAAATAATCTACTTGTCTAAGCTACAAGAATGAGTAATATGGGTAAATAACTTGTTCAGAATACGAAATGCGTTGTAAATGACAGATAGTTCGATAGATAGATAGAGAGAGAAAGAGAAATAAAGAGAGAGAGAGAGAGAGAGAGAGAGAGAGAGAGAGAGAGAGAGAGAGAGAGAGAGAACGACTAGCTTACGAGACATGCCATAAAGTGATCTTCAAGATTCATATTAAAGAAGTCAATATTCAAGCCTGGTATTGTGACGTCAATCAGGCATAAATCATAAAATACACGAAGGGTGTTGCTGACAAAAGCGGTGAAATCGCTTCTGGTAAAAAATCCATATATATTGCAACCGATGCTGTAGAAAAAAAAGACAACAAAATAAAAAAATATAAAAAAAGCCCGGGAGCGAGGATATGAAAGCCAACGACTGCTTCAAGAAGGCGCACTTTAAAAACCAACCGACGGCAAAAAGACACATTCATTGGCGTTTTATTGTAACAATTCACGCCACATTAAACCACAACACCCGCCCTTCCCGTATAGACTCTCAGTGGAATTGGTGAGTATAGATCGTCAAAAACCTTCATGAAAAGGTTTACGCTTTTGACGGGAGCCTTTTTCTCCTCAGAGAATAAAAAAGAAAGTATTCCCATGCCTTGATTTTAAGCCTCTTGTGATAGCATTTCCACGGTCACAAGTCTTCTTTAGAAAGAGAATATTCACGAAGGAACGAAGAGAGTAAGAAAGAGCTGAGCATGCATTTATCGTTCTACCGCGATGTTTCATTAAATTTTTTATCAAGATTATCGTCTTCCCGTCTGCTATAAAGGCGAGCGCTATTGTAATGGAGAGAAAAAAATCTTAGCCGTAGATTACAGAGGGTTAACTAGAAGTATAGCGTAGAAAGAAAGAGAGAGAGGGGGGGGGGGAGAAAGGGAGACAGAGGGCGGAGGGGGATTGGAAAGCGGAGAGAATAAAGATATAGGGACAAGGGGAGAGAGAGAGGAAGAGAGCTAGAAAGATAGCTAGAAAGAGAGAGAGAGAGAGAGAGAGAGAGAATGAATAGAGATGAGACGATAACTGGGTGATAAATGGATCATGCATAAATTATATTGATGTGATTAATTTTTTCTTTCTGTTTGGAAGAATTTGTTTTTCATAATTTTAAGAACATTATAGTAATCAATGATCCACAATA
Source organism: Heliocidaris tuberculata (assembly GCA_025618425.1). Lineage (NCBI taxonomy): Eukaryota > Metazoa > Echinodermata > Echinoidea > Camarodonta > Echinometridae > Heliocidaris > Heliocidaris tuberculata. Next base: position 7,049,802 of record CM046845.1, on the reverse strand, counting down.
TCTTGCGCGTGAATGATAGGGAGGTTTGTAAAAATGTGAAGGCATTAAAAAGAGATTGAGCATGAAATGAATTACTCTCTTAGGCAGACGAAAGAAATTTTTATAATTTCGAGGATTCAGCGCTGAATTTAGTGTGCAGGTGAAATGCACATCCATGCACATTATCGATCGAAAGTTGATTTAAGTATAGGAACTTTCTTTTGTACCTCGCACTGCATCGTTTCTCTTTGTCGGCTTCCACATACAAAGCTGTATTCTTAAAGTACAACATTTGTACTTTAAGAATACAGCTTTGTATCAAAACGTCGATTCAGTACTACGGGCATATATTTGCAGGTATCTACAAACTCAAGCCTCCCTCCCTCCCCCACCACCCCCTGAATAGAAAGTGTTTTAGTAACACGGGTTAATATGAAATGACATATATTTTTCATAACGTTCGATTATTGGTAAGGTAAAGAAAGTGAAATGAAAACTGAAAAATGGATTAAATAATAGAGTCGCTATGTTGTGACAGTGTGGATTTAACTGAAACATTGTTGTCATGTTTCATAAGTATAGTCTATATAAACCCATAATAACATACTGCCATACGGCCAGTGCTATACAACTTAGGGCGACTCCAGCAATCCATAAAAGGAGGGGAGGGGTCTAATTCCCTCAAGTTTGACACCCCCCCCAAATAAAAAAAAACAACAACAACAAACAAACAAACAAACAAAAACGGTTATCGAACATAAGCGGGGGGAGAGGGCAGGGGTGTCCGATTCTCTAAAATTGTTGACAATTTGTTTACAACAATTAAAAAAGGGGTCCAAACCCCCGACCCCCTGGATCCGCCCCTGAAGTTAAACACCCTCATTAGCTGGTAATGAATGACTCATGTAATTGCTTGTCTGATCTGCCCATTAGCGGAAAGTACCATGTTTCTTACTTCATCTCCACTATTGAGCGCTAAAAGCATCGATTCGTCGATAATGATACATTAAAAACATGATTGGGACATAATTTCGTTTTGAGAAAACATGTCTATGTAAAACAGAACTAATTATTAGCGGATATGTTCTTAAAAACACCTTTATACCGTTTGCACTTTTTCAGCATCGATTGATATATCTTCGTCATCATATAGCGTTTACTACACTGATTACATTAACAATGTTGGTCACGTTGAACTGTGGCCCACACTAGGACGAGAAGTGAGAATGTGTATAGGTGGTGTATAAAGATTGGAATTTTTATTGAGTTTGGAGCAGTTGTATTGAGCTTAGATTTGAATTTGAATTTGAATTAGATCCGATGTTATAGCTGGAATTGAAATATGTTATAACCTCACTTAAGATATAAATGTAATACTGCGAATGCGTTAACCTATTATCATTTTCATTAGAAAATTTCATTAGAAAGGATAGGGTTAACTATGTGATGAGTTTAGAAAGAAAGTACGTTTGATATAAGAAAGAAGTTACATTAAAAAATGAATAACACAGATACCCTGCCCGGTTAACGTCAGTACGTCACGTTTCATTTGAACTGTTAAGCTACAGAAGAGCCGTACTATCTCGAAAGTATTCCAAAAAAATCATCAGAATCAGAAAAAGAAATGTCATGGAGACAAGGAAAAAGAAAAGGGAATATGAAATGTCGCATTTAAATGACGCCCGAGGGGAAACTATGTCAAGATACATGATATCTGTCATTTGATATATCCAGGGATATAGCCCCTGATACTAGGCTAGATTCGATAAAAACTAGTTTGCATTTGTCAAAGAGAGCTTAAGATTAAAAATGATTGATATCAAGAAGAAAAGGGAATTGTGAAATTTGCTATCAGAAAAGGCTCAGAAGTTGATATTTTGATAAAGACATGAGACGAGGAATCGCTGAACGACGAGGGAAGCTCAAAGCTTTCGTGGAAAGATTATAACGTACTATCTGAAAGTGTTCATTACGTCCTACTTTTGAAAGTGTGTTCTACTTTTTATTTGGGTGTTTTGAAAACCCCCTGGAGCTATCTTTAATATTATTAAGGGAATAACGAGATGATGAGGTTGAAAGAAGGAGACAAGGAAAAAACAAAAACAAACAAAAACAAGAATGGAGGAGTAGAAGCATGAGAAGTGGAAGATGAAGAGAAAATGGGGAGAAAAAATAAAATTAAAGAAATATTGGTGATGGTACATGTACGACTGTGAAAATGTTGATGAGAATAATGAGAAAAATGTGTTCTTATTTAAAATAAATCAAACACTTTTCTTCGATAAAACGTACCTTCTGCTTTATTGTACATTATTGCACATGAACTTTTCAATTTACTTTTTTAAAATATGGAATGCTGATAAGAAGGAAACCCTCAAAATTTTCGGAAGCACATTCAAATACATTCTCCTTTGAAATGTTGCCGCTTTTTTTTTATTGCTCCTCTAAATTCCAGATGGGAAGAAAACCCCCTTCATCTGAAAGTGTCAAGATGAACTTTCACTCATTTATTCTGTGCAGTCTTCTTGGACGAATGCATTGATGAATAAATCACCCGAGTTACAAGTACTATAGTGATTATAGATCATTTAAAGATCGGATAATTATGATACCCCCCAAAAAGTTTTATACTGCATACTAAGCAATGTGTATGATCATCACAAGTCATGAACCTAAATGGCGCCCTTCCGCACAGGGCACTTTCAGCTCCAATAAATGCACACTCCGTCATTGCACGATTCCGGGTGCTTCACCTCCGCTTTAGAAGTGCATAAGTTGATGAAGACAAAATTGCAGTGTTGCATGCAGAGCGTTGCTTTGATAAGACACCTTTGTGCGGATGTCTCATAGTGCAAGACAGTGCAAAAGGATCTGCTCCGAAGTCCGCAAAAACTTTACCGCTAGGTAGGACGTCTTTGAAAATGTACCGCCCGTGCTCCTTTAGAGTAATCATTATTTTAATCTCCTTTGCTTATGATGACGGCATGCTTTGGCAGATGATGAATAAAACTGTCTGAAGTAATGAACATGAGGAAGATCAACATGAAATTACTGCGAACAAGGACGCGATGGCTCAGTGGTACAACAGTGGTCTTGAAACTGGGAGGGCCTGGGTTCGAAATCAAGTGGATGCGTTAGTGCCCTTTGGTAAGGCATTATTCCTCACTTATCAAGTCCCTCGGAGAGGAATTAAAGCCGTCGGTCCTTTGGCCCATTGCTTAATTACAAGCATACACATCCTTTCTTATAGCAGTCAGGTAAAATAAACCGTCGAACCAAACAATGTATTTCTGGAATAGGTACATATGTAAATATGTAAATTAAACATATACAATGCATATTAAAGTGCATCGGTAAAAATATACTTTGAAAAATCATATGGAATAATATGCCGACATAGCTTTTTGCTTGATGTGTTATCCTGAGATAAACTTTAAAAAGACTCCTCTCTTTGTGTTTATATGGCTATGTTATTGAGACGTCAGCCAAAACAATGAAGGAGAAAATATTGTTTATGCATGTAATAATCTGTTTGGAACCAGAAGGGCGTTAAGTCCCATCGTACAGAGTTAACGCCCTTCAGGCTCCAAACAGACGGTATTGATTAGAGAAATATGAAACGACTTGTTTTAACATCGGTTGAATAATTAAAATTACCACATCCTGATGTTTTGCCTGATTGTAAGATTTGAAGACACCATAGAGATATTGAGGTGATTGTGGTAACTTAATGTATTTTCTGTTATTTCTGTTTTTTTCTCCTTCACAATTTCTACTTCGGTTCTCAATATTTTTCTCCCATGAAATTTTAACTTTAGTTTTCGTGAAGGATGTAACAGATACGAACCAACAACTGTAACACCCAAGGGACTGTTAAGGATATGCATTTGGCAAAACATATCAAATTCAGACAATTTGCTTATAAGTTAGTTTTTAAGTTAGTTACTTTACTGTAGAAACTATGACCATAAATCCCCGAGCTCAAAAGAAAGAGGAAAGAAATACACTTCCTATATGGCTTTGGTGGCGGACACTCTATACGAATGAAATACGAGCTTTCTTTTTGTTTATATTTTGGCGGGAATTACCGTGTGCATCAGAAAACTGATTACGTCGGCTGATCTGCTGCAAAAGATTTCTCAGGGGGTTACGTGTTGTATACATCCTTAAGTGCCTTCCTAAATTCGAATCTTGAGCTGTAAGTACTTAGCTTGCTTTGCCAACTGATTTATTGGTTGGTTGGAGAGAGTGACGATAAGAAAGGAGAGATAGAGTCTGAACAAGTCATGATTTATGTTTTGCATTATAGCAAATCACAAGAAATCGTCAAGCTTTTGAGACGGTACGGTATCGTCTAAGAGACAAAACACAGAGGGAGAACAAGAATTGGCAAAGCAGTATCAAGATAACTGCTCTTGAATAAACATAAAAGAGTTACGAGGGAACAATCTTGATGACCAAAATTTAAAAAAAAAAAAACCCCGATAGATATAGAAGAGATGAAGATAGACACAGCAAGATACAGAAAACTACAATTAGAACGGGATGGTAGCGTTTGTGTCGTTTGTATTTCAAAAGAGTCGTTCATTTTGGGGGACTCATCTCTGTGGAGTAAAAGACCTCAGATTAATTATTGATCTCGGGTTACCAGATTGTAGTATACATGACTAGTAAAGCCTTTCTAGATGGAAACAGAGAGAGAGAGAGAGAGAGAGAGAGAAAGATTTTAATCTTCCCATCTTGCCTTTTCTCTCTCTATTTGATTTGCACCTTCCCCTTCTTTCGAAACCTCTCTTGCAAAAAAACAGAGAAAGTCTTTGTCCGACCAGATTCTCCTGAGAAATAAAGCACGGTCAGGCGAACTTTAGTGACGTAGTTTGATGGTCAATCTGCATGCAGTGGCAGATTCAGGGGATTTCACGGTGGTACTTCTCCCTCTCCTCCCCGAGTCAAATCCAATCTGGCTTGTCACATCTAGTAGGATTAAAAAAAAGAAGGGAATATGCCCCCACTTGAGTTCCTCCTCCCTCTCCTGCTACAATTTTAGATCCCAAAAGGCACCTGAAAATGTGAAAACTTATTTATTTTTAATTTGTAACAGAATTTTCAGAACTAATGTGACCACCTGAGAGAGAATCCTGGATCCGCCAGCGAATCTCTCCTTGATTACCCCACCCCACCCCTCCCCTCCCCCACCCAACCAATCCGAAGTTTGTGGACAGCGAACTTATTCGAGAACACCTTACACGTCGATGTTGACAGTTCATTAATTGATTGTAAGACAGGTTCTAGAGAGTTTTCCCCTTAGAGAATACGTTCTGTAAATAGCTGATTTTTTTTTTTTTTTTTTTTTTTGCTTGGCAATTTTCGAGAACCTCTCGTAGAATTAATGTCTCTTATATGGTCAGTTAAAAGGATTCGAGCTTCACATTTGTTTGCGTATATAGTTAAATATTTGGTTTTATTTTGATTGTTTCTTTGAGAAACTATTATCAGAGTGATTCACAGTGTTTTACCTTTATATTTCTTAACATTTCATAACGATTATAACTACATGTTCCAAGTTATTTGAATTATTTTACAACACCGTGATTGGAAAATATTTGCATTACTTTTTTCCCGAGAGAAATTGGATCATTTACAACTGGATAAAAAGCCCTTTTATACAACATTTCTTCCTAAATACACTAGACAGGCTAATTTTCATTTAAAGACTTTATTCATATCAATCTTCATCCTCGATGAAACAACTCATTGTAACAAATCTCTATGAATATCTGATAAAATGAAATATGCAACAACAAAAAAGTCAAACAAATCTATAATTTAGACGATTCATATGACTTTTTCGAAAATAAATTAGCAATTTATATTCAGTGTATAAGTTGACCTTAAGAATTTGCATTTTTCCTATTTACTTACAAATTTCTCATGGGAAGGGTCTTACTTCGAGATTAAAGTGTCATCCTGTCCATAGTGATATACCTTTTCTTTGTGTCGGTGAGAAAGAGATATCTAATGAGCACTTTACTTCGCATCAATATCCAATCATTATTTGTCATTTCCAATAATAGCTCTTATTCTTTTTATGATGTTTATATGTTCTTTCATATCACACTCTCTTGATATACAGAAGTGGAAATTTATGTATATAATTGTTTTGTTCTTGCTCTTAATTTTGATATTGTTTTGGTTTTGTTTTTAAAAAGTTATTAAAGATATTTGTGGAAATCAATCAACTTTGAAAATTTGAAACTTCGAAGATGGATTAAAACCACTACTGTGGTGTGTATTTTCACTCCTCTGCATACATCAGGGGAACGTTTCATCAGGCGTTTTGTCAGTGATTTTTACTGACAAATTTGCTCTCAGCCAATCAGATGCAAGAATTTCAGTAGCTTATAACAGTTGTCGGTAAAAATCACTGACAAAACGCTTGATGAAACGCTCCCCTGCGCTGCTTGATGAAACCTATTTCAGTGGCCACCTGCATGTACATAAAGATCACGTGCTAAAAACGACCCGTCTCCAATGAACGGTCTTTACTTGCAGGTTTCACCGTATTAACTGCTCCCGAGTCCAATGGTTCCATCATGATTCATTGTGCCTTCCTTGCTGCATTGCCTTATGATTTCCTCATTTTGCTTTTGTCAAGGTAACCGTATCGGATTTGTTCAAATACCAGACCTACTTATTCTCGAATATGTGACGTATGTTTGTCCATTAAGCAAGATAACGATGCAGCATGCAAAACACAACACATTCATGACATTGCGTCTGTTGAGAGACAGAGGGGCGTTTAAGGGATTTGGTGACTTTGTGGAGGCTTGATTTAATAAATTGTTGAATTTTGTTATCTGTCTTGTATAATGATGTTCAGAAGGATAAATAAATAGCCAGGCATAGAAAGGTTTTCAAATATATAATGCTATTATTAAGATATTCTATGACTGAATACTCCCATTTACGAAATCGTATGGCCATACGCTTTAGTCTAACACCGAGTCTATGGGGGAAAATGAATCTGGCATTTCTGGTCACTTGCATATGTTTACTTTTGTGAAGCACATGATGATTTTGAAGTGCTTTTTTTCCCCTGGGCTTCATTTTTACACCATATTACATACACTGATAGCATGTAAGGCCAGGCAGCTCAGATTTTATCAAGCCTCTACAAAGTTACCAAATCACTTTAACTCTTATTATTCATACATAGACTTAGTGCCCTTCTGGCTCCCAACAAACGAGCATCCAAGCATGTTCAAATTATTTTGTATTCATTTGCCATTAGGCAACTTTGATTGCCTTCACGTCTAGTTCTAATTATGGCGCCGCTATCTGCAAACTATAGTTACGTGATGCGATTACCCAACCAGATTTTTCAGTAATGCTTTCTTAAGTATTTCTCTAACCATGAAGAATTATCATTACTAATGAACGAATCATACTCTCCCGTTCCTACGATAAAGGCAATTACGCCCTTCTCATGCACGAATTTATTTATTTCATTTTACACCATTTAAAGAATCTACCAGTGGCGCAGTATAGTTAAAGCCGTCTTGGGGAGGGGTCATGGGATTCAGGTGTATGAAATGATATTTAGCAAGGCCACTGCTTGTCATCTTTTTTAAACATTCATTTTCCTTCTCCATTTCTTTCTCTACCCTTTCCTCTTTTTTCATTTTGTTTTTTGTTTTTTTTTGTGTGTGTGTGTCCCCCACGGTAGCTGCGCCACTGGATCTAATCACTAAGAAAGATTTTGTTCACATGGGGTTTATTTCATTACATGATTTCTCTCAACAAGTAATAATGGAGTGGGGCGATTCGATTTTGCAATCAAATCTAAACCTCATGAGCTGACAAATCACCCGGTAATCTCACATTTGAACATGTTGTGAGTGATGACCTACATTTTGTTTATCTCTTTGTGTGCCAAAAGCGAAGTATGTCTTTTAAATCAAGAAAAATGAATTGACAAGAGGTACTGGAAATCTCGGGTGGAGGGGGGGGGGGGGGGGGGGGGGGGTTAGTTCTACAAGGAATTTCTTCTCCAGAATAAAGTAATGCAAAGTAGTATTTTGGCAGAATATTGAAACTTCAGAAAATACAGATAGGGAGATGATACGAAGAAGCAGAGGTGGAAAATTAGAATAATGTTCCGTCCGAGACGATAATAGTATTATATTATTACGAAAATAACTTAGAACTGAGAACTGAGAAATGATGATTATCATTTTTAAAAAAACTTTTCTTTTTGAGCTTTGAGCATCGACGTAATGCACGTCCTTGGGACATAAAAGAAAGGGTTAATAAAATGAAGAAAATAAGAACGATGGAGGAGGGTACACAGGGGGAAGTAAAGAATGACAGGAGAATAACAGAATTGGAGGAAAAGAATACAAAGAAACTGAAGTAGAGAAGAACAAAAAAAAACTGACCACAAGTTGTAGATCCCGATCGTATTTCAGTCTGATTACCAACAAATCAATACATTGGTGATTCGTGTTTTTGAAACTCTGGGTGGAAAAAAGAAGAAGGAATAATAAAATAAGGAGAGAGTGGGAAGGAGAGTTACTGAGAGAGAGAGAGAGAGAGAGAGAGAGAGAGAGAGAGAGAGAGAGAGAGAGAGAGTTTCCTACATGATGTGATCTGTTTTTTATTTCATTTCATGGTATTCTGGCTTGAATAAGGAAGAAGTGAGATGGGAAGAGAGGGATAGAAAGAGATGAACAAAAGAGAGAAGAGAGATTGAGAGATAGTGAGATAGAGAGAGGGAGAGAGTCGACTATCTGCTTACATGAACAAGATGACAATGATCACATGAAGTGGTCTGTGGTTTTTCTTCTGATTTAATCGTTTGATTGTCTAGGAGGGAAATTGAGATGCAGAGAGTGACAAAGAGATATAGATAGAGAGAGAGAGGGGGGGGGGGGAGAGAGAGAGAGAGAGAGAGAGAGAGAGAGAGAGAGAGTAAACGAGAGCATGATGACAATGGTCATATGTTTTTTTTTCTTGTGATTTAATTGTCCGGTGTGAATAGCGGGAAAAGTGAGATTGGCAAAAAGGGATAAAAAACGGCAAGGGATAAAGAGAGATGAGAGAGAGAGAGGGGGAGAGAGAGAGAGAGAGAGAGAGAGAGAGAGAGATGAGAAGGCTTGAGAGACAAAGAGCGACTAAGAGAGGAGGATAGGGGAAATTTGCCACAAAATTAAAAGAAGAACCGGACAAACACTTTTCATCCTTTGAAGAAAAAATATATCTTCTTTAAAGGTCATGTAAAGTTTTGGTAAGCCCTCAAAAACTGTTCGTCAGATTTCTTCAATTTTTGTTGATAAATAGCAAGATACTAGCAATACTAAGACACTGTGAGGATTTCGCCTCTTAAAGTTTAATATTAAACAAATAAGAGGCAAAAACTAATTTATGTGCCGGGACAGGCACGTAAAATTCCAACAAAGGCAGCATGTGCTATACACTGTAAACACACGTGTAAAACCAATGATGAGTAGCTACACACAGTGCACACACGCTGTCTCTATGCGAAGCCCCAAGATTGCTGTGCGGGGAGCCGTCGGGGTGGAAGGGTCCTAGCATAATGGCAGTGATCAAGCATTCCTTACAGATATTTACACTGAAATTCACCAGAAATCATAGATGGAATACCAAATGATCTCTTACAGACATCTTTTGATACAAGGAGAACAACATGAGACTATATTTAACATGTTTCTTTCCAATTTCCTTTTTTCTACCAATACTGCACATGAGCTTTAACTGTGGATGGGTTCCGAGAAAAGCAAATGACAAGATGCTCTCTTATCGATCATTTTTATTCCGCTTTGGTATGGTCAAGTGTTCCTTATGGGAAGGGGCACACTTTCTAACGAGGATATGCTGAAAAGTCAAGGGAATAATATTCCCTTGACTTATGCAACATTATGAGCTGCGATGAAGGTCAATGTGAAGGACATATTATGAGATACGTGCCCGACTCTATCCCTTGTGTATAACAAACATTCTCCCAGATTCAAAAACATCTCCTTAAACTAGGAAAGGTTACATTGTTTTCTTTTTTCAGTCAACAACGACACCGGAATATAATTCATAACATTTCGCTTTTTAAACACTTAATCGATATCAATAATAATTGGTTCAACTTGAAAGGCGCCATGATAAAATCTTTCACTTTTCGTTTCAAACCAATATACATGTACCATGTATATCACAGAAAACACTTGCTTTAGTTGTAAATATGAATTAGTATATATTCCATCTGTTTGCCAGTCTGTACCTCCGTATAATGTCTGTATGTCTTTCTGTCTCTCTAACTCTCTGTCTTCCTACTTCTCATTTTGTCATCATAACACAAATTAATTCGAAGAAGCTTCCACCGCCATACCTCAAAAAGCCACATGTCCGCGCATTTAATATTTATATATCTTCATACCGCTCTACAAAGTCGGAAACGTCGAGACTGAAGCTGAAACAAAGTGAATCAAAAAAGCAACTCACTCGTGAGATCAATTTTCCATACGTTCCTGAAACAGCTTGGTTCTTTTATACAATGAGATAATATTCCCCGTTGACTTAGCAATGACTTTTCCAGCTCATCACGGACCCATTGGAGCAACTCTAATGTTAATAGAAGACGCGTTTCAACTATGTGTATGGGGATCATCAATTTATGTCACATCTCATCTTTCATTCCATATCGAAGAATGCATTCCCACTAAAAAAAAAAAAAAGATTAAACATCAAACTGTAAGCGTGGATTTATAGGGGTCATTCTAGGGTCAAGTTAATTATTCGGTGTTTACAGTTTCTCCACATAACATGAAGCGGAAGAGAAATCCCCTAATCAAGGAAACAAATTCTAGGCCAAGGATTTGAAAATTGAAAAATCAAACAACAAACAAAACTAAAAAACAGTGATGTATTCAGATATTTTTTAAAAGGGGGAATAGAGTGCATCTGCAAAGATTCTGCATGGGCTGCCCCTCGTCCAGACTCTCTTCAAGTTGCATAATATCTTCCCCTCTAGGTCTTCAAACGGAGAGGGGCGTATAAATCAGCTTATATCCTGAATACGCCACTGAAAACGCGAAGGACAACAGTCGGAGCAGTTATTGAAATTTCCCGTATAGTGTGAAAGCGCCTGTGGTTAAGTTGACAACGAACCTGATATAGAGTTAAAACAGTGGTCATCCATATCTCCATAATTTTATCATAATTTCGATGAGAAATCATGGCCAAGATAAAGGGAACATATACATCATAAATATACTTGTAATTTTGCCGCTTGTAAAACAAGATTATGTTTTTTAATGCGTTTGTTCCTAGAGTGTCTTAAAAAGGTGTATTCATGTAAGACACAAGATCAAAAGCTTTAATAAAGTGTGACGAAGCATATTATTAGGACAACTTTTCACGGACTATCATCCCCGGGCAAACTGCCCCGAGAAAAGTTACCACTCGGACAGTTACTCGAGGGCAATTCCTACACCCTAGATAACACCAAAACTTATTCCGATTACACTCATGAAAACAACTTCCAAGGGGGTTTATTGCATTAGGGTGTAGTTTACTGGGGGTATTTTTTTTTCAGTAGTAGTTGTCTTAGAGAGTAGTTCTCCAGGGCCCCGTATAATGAAGAATTGCGACTGAAAATTCGCAACTTAAAATTAATCACAACCCCTATCTCTTAAGTACACAGTTGCGATTAATCTTAAGTTGCGATCGATTCGAATCAATCGCAATTTTTTATAAGACGGGGCCCAGGTGTTAAAGCCTGATACTAGTAATATTAAGATTGCCCAAGGGCGTGTTGTTGTCCGGTGGTAGTTGCCACGGAGGTCAGGATCAGGGATGAAATAGTAATTTGAGCATTTGAAATAAATTGTCACAGTTACAGGTATACATGGAATATTTTGTTTGTATTTGCCGTTTGTTTGAAAACACCAGTTAGCTGTCTACTTAAGATGTGAATATAGAGTTAGTTTTTTAGCATCTTCAAGGTAATTTTGACATGAAATGAACCTGCATATTATATATTCAATATGAATTACTCAAACACCCCGTTTTACTTGCTGGCAGTTGAGCTGCAATAATAGTGATATAGAGGGAGGGAGACGCTAAGGAAAGGAAAATGTGTGGTGAACGCAAAACTGAGGGCAAGGACAATGTGAAGATGGCAAACTGTTATTAAACGAATACGTTCTGAATTAGATTTTTAAAATCTTAGCTTTATACCTTAAGCATGCAATATTCAAGTCAACATGCAAACAAAACTGTCCGCATTGGGGGTGCCTTCTGATCTGGACGTGTTCATCAGCAAATTATAGTATACGCGAAGAAATCGCTCTCTTTCCATCGAATCGCTTGGCATATTTCCCCAAACTTTACTGATCATAAAAAATCACATGCGATTCGATGAAAAAAAAAATGGTTTCCTTTTGATGTGGAAGCAATTGTGCTTTATTCTCAGTTACCATCTTACTTGGGTTTCCCACCGGAATCCCAAGTTTTCTGTAATTCTATTACTCGCCATCAGCCTCTCCACAATTTTGGCACCTTGAAAGCACGCGCGCTTTTCGTGACATTTCATTTTCTCCCATTTAGCACGTTCTTCTTCATAAGAAAATTCATCCAAAATATGACAACAAAAAATAGGAAATTGAATCGAAAATGCACTCAGTTCATTTTTTTTCTTCTGCTTGGTAAGAGCTTTCCAGGCCGTGTCTTACGTATTTTCTCTATTCTTTTCTCTGTTGCAGATGAAGCGGTCTTGATGGCAGAGCTAAATCTTCCTCGCCAAAAAGTGTTTACCGTTCCTGCCCAAAACGCCGTGCGGAAGACGTCATTCGTCCGTTGGCGTGAGCCTCTCTGTTGACACACGAAACTCTATAGGTGGGACCGAAGTAATACAGACCTGCTCCCTTCTTCAGCCTCCGTCCTTAATGGATTTCGCAAATACACAATGGATGGTGTCTTGGACAATTTGCTAAATGGAGAAAGAAGTCTAATTCACAATGAGAGGGCTCTTGTTTCCGCTCCGTTTCGCGCCCGACAACTGCTTTCTTCTTCTGATTGCCATGTTTTATAGGGCTGGAGATAGGGTGATCGATATCTAAGATCGATGGTAAACAGATTGACTGACAGGGAATTGTGAAGCGATGGCATATGGGACAACAGGTACCGCCTGCCTCCTTCAAACTTATAACGAGTCAAACTTTCTTGGTGCAATTACGTCATTTTATTTTCTTTTTTGTCTCTGCTCTCGTATACTCTTTTGCTACTGAAGGTTATAAAAATATCAAACTTTGAAACTCATACCTTCGTGGCATCCGTTTGGAACGAAATACTTTTTTGCCATCTGTCCTTATTATAGGGGAAAAGGAAGAATATACATTGTAATATCTTTATTAGAGTAATCCAGTAAATCTCATACAATTGTCATACTATTAGAAACATTTTTACAGTTACAGGACGAACATACAGTAATAAAGAGAGAGAGAGAGAGCGAAGAATTGAACTTAGTGGGATTAAATAGATTGTTAATTGAATAGTCATCAATATGACAATAATGTTTGTTTTGTTTTTTACTGGGTTTACTTTAGTCTTATTGAGTCCTATAAAGTAAGCAAAATTCAAACAATAAAAATATTGCTTTTTGCTCAAGTTTTTATGTATGCCCAAAGAAAGCTCCCGTGTAGCCTTAAAGTTGGCTGCAATACCCTTTTTTGGTCAAATAAATAAGAATGGTAGCTCAATATATACCAACATTTCATTCACAGTCAAAGTATAAATATCTACATACTGTAGATTAATATATAATTCAGTACGATTATAATATTGGTAAAGTAAAGTAGTTCAGGAGTCTGATGCTAAGCCTAGTGTGATGGCGTATATGAACGTAAGCATCACTGTGATCAACCCGCGAGTGAAGACAGGGTGAACATCATGTCGGCCATGTGGAAGGGTAATTTGGGTAATTGGTCCCGCTTGGGAAATACGTCTCCAGATCACGATGCCACTGTGATGATGTATGTATACCGACTACGAACACTCGGGGATTAAAGGAAGAAAAGGGGGTATATGCCTGGGGTAGCAGTCAAACTCGCATCTCCTATTCTAACCTCTCACTCGCTTGGTCCATATCGTCGCGTACTATTATCTGTAAACCGAAATCAAACCAAAAACACCACAACCCCCCCCCCCCCCCCAAAAAAACAAACAAACAAAACAAACAAACAAAACAAAACAAAACAGAACAAAACAAAACAAAACAAAACAAAACAACAACAAAACAAAACAAAACAAAACAAAAACAAAAACAAAATAAAAAAACAAAACAAAAACAAAAACAAAAAACAAAAACAAAAGCAAAAACAAACAAACAAACAAAACAAAACAACAACAACAACGAAACAACAACGAATCAACAACGACAAACAAACAAAGAAAAAAAAACATTAAAAACCTAATTGCTTGACACTATATTTGGAACAACTGCAGAAAACCCTCACAACACAAGTAATCCTAACCAGGGGGGGGGGGCGGTTTTTTTTTCTGCAAGTAAGCCCTTTGCTTTAAAGACAATTCAAATTGTAAACCCTTACCTTACAGTATGTCCTTCATGCAGATTATGTCAATGATGGAAGAATAATGAAAAAAAAAAGTCTTGATAATGAATGGACCCCTCAGAAGAACAGCCTCTGGCTGAAGAGGGTGATCCAGCCCATGTGTGGAAAAAGAAGAAGAAAAAAAAAAAAAAGAATACTGAGAAAAGGATGTCTGTACTGTAAAGGTTTCGAAATCGCTGTTGAGTAAATAATATATAACGTTAATCCCACTTTTAAAAGATTAGCTCGAGCACACTCGACATTACTGCTTAATAACTCGATATCTATAATCTTTAAATACCAGTTCAATCATGCTTCTAGAGGAAACACACCAGCTAGGACGGAGTAGACTCGACATTGAAAATTCGAGTCCGACGCTCAAAAGTGCAAGCAAGTATCAACCCCTTCCCCCTCTCCTCTCGCAGACAATGAAATACATTACGATATAAAGCAGATGGCTATAGGGGGTATCATTTTACCCGTTCTCATCATTTTGGGGATCATTTCAAAATTGTCAGCCCTAAGATTATGACACCTCAGTGTTAATAGAAGGGGTAAAGCAGGGTTTCAGGTATCACATTGTCGATGATTCGGTGTCCCTTTTCCTTATCCATTCACGCTGTTGGCATTCTGTTATCTACAGTAGATATTAACGAAGCAACATGATATGTTTGCGAACAACGTTGGCCTTCCTACATGTATCTCCGTTATTAACGACGAGGAGTACCATATTATTCAAGATAACGTAACTTCGTATCGTAGATGTATATTGCAGAAAGAACTTGACCCATTATTAGGGATGTCGGCAGTGGCGGATCAGGGATTCTCTGACGGTTGGGGGAGGGGGTGGGTAAAAGGTTCTAAAATTGCTTCCAGGGGAATATTAGATTCTTGTTTGTATACTTAATGTGTAAGGTAATGTGTAAGATACCCCAGATTTGATTTTCCCCGGGGAGGGGAGGGGGTGATCCCCAGTACGTGTCCCCTTAACCCGCCGATTTCAGGTTAACACATTGCGTAATATTATTATTGCCATTGGTGTAACTATCAAATGGAGGGACAGTTTCTTATCCCGGACTTGTCAACCTCCAATCCCTTGCAGCCCTGCACCCCCCCCCCCCCCCAACGCTGCCATGACTGTATCAAGAAAGACAACCCTCCCTGGAATAGAGAGGCATAGAGATCCTAATAATAAGATCTCTTGGTAGAGAGGACACAACGCCATCGATGCAACACACGGAGAAGGTCACGTGTATATCACAACGTCACGTGATAGGCCCTCTAGTATACGGCGCCAAAAAGTTTCAACTCTGCTCCCGTGGGCGCCGCCGTCTGCGCGCTGTCGTTTCACCGTCTGTCACTTGCTCATTGATTAAGCCGCTCAGTGTCGACAGTTACCTCGTGACCTCCATGTCTCTGTCAAGCTTAAAGGCGGGATGGAGTGTTTGAGGATCAAGGTGCGTCCATACCAGCTTTACTGCTGATCCGATTAGTAGCCTAATGCCCGATGCACATGTGGCGTCAGTTTGATTGTGTTATTACCTGCGCCAATGCAATCGAAGCCCTTGGAGGCAATTCACTTTCTAGGTCAGTCATTCAAAGCAATTTTTGCACTGTCATTGTGCATTTACTTTTGTGTTTACGATGTCACTCTCGCAATCATGGCGCCTCAGAGAACGTGTCAGTCACCGAGACAGTCCACGTCAGCATAATGACGCCTTTTGTTCAACCGGCAAGTAATAGTTATTCCAGATGCGTTTTAAACAAACTTCAAAGGCTACACGTGGAGTACCTAAAAGTCTTTGGATGGATGGTCGAGATTAAGACCTTATAGAATGGGAGTAATACATTATCAAAGAAGAGTTTCAACAAAATAAAGTGAAGGCATGATAAAGCAGAATTTGATGGTGTCAACAACAAAAGAAGTTTGCCGTTTGATAATAACACGATAAAAACTATTTCGAAAAATCAACTCACGGCAATTTCAGTAGCCCTGTCTATCACCTTTAGAAATATGCGAACATTACAATGGCATATTACGTAATCCCAACCTGATTTCTATGGGCAGTACAATAGGCCTTTGAAATTGCCCTTGAGTTTATTTTTCGAAAGTAGTTTTTATCGTGTTTAATATTCTCCACCAAGGTTTAGTGTTAATTTTGGCGAGTTGCATGTAATATTGAACGATTTGCATCCCAAAATGTACCTTGTGAAGATGATATGAAGATGATATGAAAAGTGAAGATGATATGAAATGTGAAGATGATTATAAAAATGTATAGAAATTGCGCGATATACTTATGTTAAAGTAGCCCAGATGTTCACTGTCTAGAATAACGTTGCTGGAAGAACCCCCTTCTCACCGCAAGATGGGCGGCTCAGAAATTATTTCAAACAATGGATAACGATTTCGTTCAGTTATAAAAACACTAGAGCTCCTCATACATTTTACTGTAACATTTTGTACCAGAGTTACAAATGAACTGATGCGTCTTGTTTATACAACACTCTTATTCGGGTTTCCCCTTCAAGGTGATGAATGCTAAACTTGAGAACGATATCTTTGCTTGCTATAAAACCCTCTACCCATTTCAAAGAAAGAAAGACCATTTGATAGTTAGCAATAGCAATGGTCTATTTTTATTTTTTTTTTTTTTTTTTTAGTCTTTATTTACCACCCCCACCAAAATCTGAATACTTAGAGGAATATATATTCTAGATGAGAAATATTCGAAACTTTCTGGGCGTTCTTCAGGGGAGCGTTTCATCAAGTGTTTTGTCAGTGATTTTTACTGACAACTTTTATAAGCTACTGAAATCCTTGCATCTGATTGGCTGAGAGCAAATTTGTCAGTAAAAATCACTGACAAAACGCTTGATGAAACGCTCCCCTGATGTTTTCGAGCTGCTTCTACTGAGCTGACAATGTCTTTAACGTGAACCCCTTTTGTTTTTCGTTCGTTGGGGGTAACATTAGAACCGAAGCTTCGGGGTTCTCCGGATATTTGTCATACAAGAGAAACGCAGATAATTCCAACCCCTTGTTTGCCTCTACCATGGTTTAAGCTTCAAAAACATTTAGAGAAGGGTTGAGTTCTGGTGATTCAGAGAAAAATAATTTGTGAGAACTCTCATGCTTCGAGTAGCAATGTCATATGGAAAGAGTTTCTCTTGAAACGCCCTCATATTCCAAATATCACTATATAGAAATAATTCAAAACTGAATTTTAATAGATGCCACGTGTGTGTGTGCAGTCCCATATACCCATATCCCCGTGTGCAGTGTAATGTTTCCAGTTTGCACGATTTTCAGCAAGATCAATTTAAATTTTTATCATTTTGATGATTTCATAACCTCGCAATCCACAATTATTCTTATATACAACATAATTAACCTCTCCCATTAGACTCTTTCAAAATCAAAGGTCAAATTATTTAGGATGATCGCTTTACAAATATCATTAGGCATGGTATAATGAGAATATTCTTGAAAATGATCTCATGTGCGAGACGGTTTAATTCATTTTGAGTCCCTAGATAGAGTGTGTGTGTGTGTTTTTTTTTTTTCTCGCATAAAATGACAACGCAATAAAAAATGAGTTTATTATTTTGCTGTTGATAAATATAGATATCAAGTGAAATATTGTTGTAGAAGATTGGTAACAAAAAGATTGGTAACAAAAAAGAGAGTTAATTTCTTTTAAACTATTTCGA
The DNA here is from genome assembly GCA_025618425.1 of Heliocidaris tuberculata. Lineage (NCBI taxonomy): Eukaryota > Metazoa > Echinodermata > Echinoidea > Camarodonta > Echinometridae > Heliocidaris > Heliocidaris tuberculata. Next base: position 7,031,488 of record CM046845.1, on the reverse strand, counting down.
AAGAAAATGGCGTCATATCAAAATACGCATTTACTTCTCGTAATTAAATTTTGTTTACTTGTTTTCAGATGAAGCCAATCAATAGAATGAGTTATATAGGAGGTGAACAGCAATAGCAACAACAAAATCAGGAAATGTCAGAGGAATTTTTTTTTACATAATGCATTTGTTTTCTTTTAAAAGATGTACCTTCTCTGCTGAAAATTTCTCCGCAGCATGACTAAGATTTTTGTTCATGTATATTTCTTATTCAACATGGCAGAGCAGAATTAAGTGTTACTTTATAGCACCCTCCTAATTATGTTAATTATAAAAGCGCTTCATAATGCTTCGATGACTGACGATGATGGATAATAAAATAATACCTATCGTATATGCGTGTTACATTTATATAGCGCATTGCGCTTAGCGGTGTATGTGCAACATCTCCACTCTCTTTGTATCATTTTTTGTCCATGAACCGTGAACATCCATACATCCATGCATGCAAGGCACTGACAAAAAAAAAAAAAAAAAAAAAAAAAAAAAAAAACGTGGACAAATTATAGACTCTCAGCAGAAGGTGCATAAAACAGAGACGTGTAATTCCCCAAAGACAGTGACATTATTTAAACCATAAATTACATTGCCGCTCACGCTTTCTGCATTTTGTTCAAAGGTGATTTATCTTTTCCACGTTGATTAAACAGGCTCCAATTAGGACGTGCGCTGAATTTGTCAATTTAAAGTGGCACTTTCCTTTCGCAATTCATCATTCTGAGAGTGCCAAAGAGGGCCGTTCAGGGGTTAATAACGCATCCAATGCATTGTCTTGGAGGGTCAGTTAATTATGTAGATTAATACCAGGGTGCTACCTGTTTAGGTGTGAAGGATGAGAGAGAGAGAGAGAGAGAGAGAGAGAGAGAGAGAGAGAGAGAGGGAGGGGGGAGAGAGAGAGAGAGAGAGGGGAAAGGGGGACCAGTGAGGAAGAAAACCGTATGACATGTTACGATACTCTTCCATTCACCAGCATCACTAGATCATAACTTAAGCTTATTGAAGCTTAATCCCCCATAGGCGTATGGGTATGAATTCATTGCGTAGATAATTTCTAAAAACTAGTGTCAATTGGGATGCGTTCAGTGGATTAAAATGACGAAAAGAAGAATTGGACGGATTGGGGGAAAGGAGTGGGGATGGGGAGAAAGTTGAGATTGACATGGAACAGATTACTGAGATTATTTTCCATGTATACATCGTTATACATGTATTTCTGTTTTTAAAATGTACCCAAGGCGTGCATGTTCATTAATTCCCACGTTATTCAGAATCGCTTTAATTAAGGAGATTGCAATCTTGGATTCATGAAAAGGGACTATAAAAGAAGAGAGAGGCAGGCAGAGACAAAAGAAAGAGATATTGGACAGAGAGAGACAGAGAGAGAGAGAGAGAGAGAGAGAGAGAGAGAGAGGGGGAGGAAAATAAGGAGAGGGGGTATGGAGAGAGAGAGAGAGAGAGAGAGAGAGGAGAGAGAGAGAGAGAGAGAAAGAGGGGAGGAAAATAAAGAGAGAGGGTATGGAGAGAGAGAGAGAGAGAGAGAGAGAGAGAGGAGAGAAGGAAATATGTAATATATAAGATAATAAAATAGTGTTTTCATCGAGCTACAGAATTACATAGCCTATAATACATCTTGCTGAAATATCAATGTAGATATACGACTTGTGCGCGCTCTATTTTGTTACTTTGGTCATTTTTTCATTATCTTGAGTGTCACCTAGGGAGCGATGTAAGTCTGTGGAGCAAACAACGGTCATTCAATAATTCATATACAATTAAAGGAAACATTCAGACAGAGCGACTCCAGAATCAAACCTATATTTGCCAGTTTTCATTCGAAACTTTGTACATAGGTCTATTCAAACACTTTATGTTTTTAGCAGCATTGTAATTAGGCCCACTTTTTTGAAAAATGCATTTTTTTTTTTAGTTAAATAACAATCATTTCCCTAAAGCTGCAGAAAATTATTATCAATCTTTATCATTACCCCCCCCCCCTCATCATCCCCACATACCATAACCATGTTATAAATAACAACCCTTTTTTTATGAAACATTACAATGATTCAAAGAAAAAAATGCAATATTGAATTTCACTTTCAACTATCGTAAAAGGAAGGAAAGATATTGAGACATTTTGTTATAAGTTGTTTTTAAAAATTACTATTTTTGTCAAACATTGTGCTTTAAAATAAAATGTAGGCCTACATGAATGGTATTATTAACAAATCCTCGAATGCACAGAGAGAGAGAGAAAAAAAAAACAATGTAGAATATAGTACTATCTTCTATTATATATTTATATAAAACTATATACTTATATAAAACTTTTAATGTCATGAGATGAATTTGCTGTAATTGGACTTATTATCATTATCTATTTATTTATTTATTCATTATCTGTTTATTTTGTCTTATTTAGTTCATACTGCAAGGTTGGCCTGTTCAGTTATGCAAAACTGCTTCCCCTGCCGTTTTACAAATCATTCTACATGCATGAAAATACAAAATACATAACAATTAGGCAACATGCTGGTAACAAAAGAATGGAGAGTGAATTTAAATGGCATGGGCGCAAACCCTGGGGACAGGGGGACATGTCCCCCCACCTTTTTGAATAACTTTTTTTTTTCTTTTCTTTTTTTGCTTGTCAGAGAATTTTTGGAGGCGAATTTTTATTTTTTTATCTTTATTTATTTATTTTTTTTTGCTTGTCAGAGAATTTTGGAGGCGAATGTCCCCCCCCCCCCACTTTTTTGAATAACCTTTTTTATTTTTTTTTATTTCTTTGCTTGTCAGAGAATTTTGGAGGCGAATGTTCCCCCCCCCCACTTTTTTGAATAACCTTTTTTTATTTTTATTTTTTTTTGTCTGAGAATTTTGGAGGCGAATGTCCCCCCTCCCACCTTTTTAAATAACCTTTTTTTTATGCTTGTCAGAGAATTTTGGAGGCGAATGGCCCCCCCCCCAAAAAAAAAAAAACAAAAAAATCAAAATGGATTTGCGCTACTGATAAATGGTATATTAAAATGTACATATTTGAATAGTAATGTTATCATTCCATTGAGTCAATATTTAAAGCTTTGCATTAAACATTAAACAGTCTGGCTCCAACATATTCAATGTAATTTATTTTATATTCTGTCCTTGGGCGGGGTAGTTGATTAGAAGTTAATTTATTAATTGATTTTTCATATTGGTTTGAGCCTTTAAACGAAAGCAAACACCGACCGAAATGGTGATAACCATTTTAGCTTGACACTTTTCATGTTCCAGTTAGCTTTCAACACTTTTCAAAATGTTTTTCAAACAACAAGAAATCAGCCACAAAACCTGACATTCATTAATTACAAATAGTACCTTTAAAAGAAATTTAGAGGTCCCTGAAAAGAGGAACACCAGAATATTATTTAACTACATGTATACAGCTCCTATTGGCTTTCAACACTTTTGGGTATGTTTTCCAACAAACCAACTGGTAGTATATAGATCTAAGCAGAAATCAGATACAAAAACAAGAAAAAGACGTCAGGAATGATAAATAGTACCCCTGAAAAGAGGGGCACCAGAAATTAATTAGCTCTCATTCAATTTCAACACCTTTTAAATTTATAACTCTTTTCAATATACATGATACATTTTTTCAAACAACAGATATAATAGATCGATGCAGAAATGATACATAAAACAAGACAATCAGTATGATGATAAATGATGATAAATTGTACCTTTAAAGACGGAGGTACCTGAAAAAGAAAGGGACACCAGAAATTAACTAGCTCCTATTAGCTTTCCTCTCCCGGGGGGGAGTACCGCAAGACCCGGGTGTTATATCATTACCTTTCGACGTATATCGAGGCCCCTCTGATGGATCTTAGCTTAGGGAGTGAGATAGTTGAGGAAAGGAGTTTTTATGGGGACACTCACATTCGCTTTTTCCGAAGATTTGTAATTCGAAGGTTCACCACTCCGAAAATGAAACCGGGCTTTTTTTTTTTTTCACAGTAGGGCGTTTTATTGAAATATAGCACAGTATACATTTTCATAATGTGTAAAAACAGCTAATGAGTGAAAATAAAAAACAAACAAACAAACAAACCAAAACACACAATAACTGATCACAAATATTGTGATAGTGTAACACATGTATGGCACTGACAGTACACGAACATAATTAAAAGATTGAAAGAGAACAAAAGCTTAAGATGCAAAACTGTATAATAACACACTGTCGATTAAAACATCTTTTCGACATTAGTCGAAAAGATTATTAAAATTTAACCAAAATGAAGTAAAACCGGGTTTTACTTCATTTTCGGAATCATGATCCTTCGGAATTATGAATTTTGTATCATTTTCATTTTTCGGAATTATGAACCCTGTTTCATTTTCTGAATTATGAACCTTCTCGATTATACGAGCCCCATTTCATTTTTAAAAATCCCCCTTCCACGGGATTCGTTGTTTACCGACAGAAACAGGTTGATTTTCGGAATTATGAACCCTATTTCATTTTCGGAATAACGAACCTTCGGCAATATTAACCTTTGGAAAAACGAAATGTAACCATAATAATTATATAAGAGGGGTAAAATAGGAAGAGAAGGTTAGGAGATAGACGGTTAAAAAATGTTTCTTTTCTTTGTCCTTGTTTGTAACCATTTTTTTTGGGGGGGGGGGGTCAAAGATCATGCAAGGGAATCTATAACGGCAATTGTTCAAGAAGTAAGGCTTCTTTTATTATTTATATATAACTCTCACTTTCTTCTCGAAAATAAAAAGAAACACATTGAGTTATAAAATAGTGAAAATATTTAAATGAATTTTTTTTCTCTCTCAGAGACATCTTGCAGTGTGTTTTCTGTGGGACGCGCAAATTAGAACAAAAACAAAATACAACAATAATGTTTTCCAGTCATTAATACGATTTCAAGATATGTTTCACCACCAAGCCATGAAAGTTCAACATCCTGTAGGGTAATGAGAGACGTCTGATATGAAAAATATAAAAAACTTGCGAAAGAAACTTAATATTTGATGTAAGACAGGAAATTATCTTCAAATTAATCCACCTAATTACGCATCGAGGGCTGAATGACTAGTATAGTGTTACAAGAGAATGTTTGTTTAGGTAGTTCCATATGGGTAAAATTTATTCTCATTCATTCCTTTTCTGTAATGATACGGTAGCCCTAAAGGACAAAAATCGACAAATTAATCCATTTGATTAACGCTTGCAAAGCTGAATGGGAGTTCTAGAGTTACAACTTTCTTCCTCTTTTTTATACATCCATGTTCTTGATGTTTTCGTAGTGATATGTATCTGATCTGGTGAATCTGAAGAAGAAGAAAAAAAGAACAGCCACACACTACAAATCCATCTATCTGATTACTTTTCAAGACCTTAATCAAGTTTATAGAGTTACAGGAAAATATTTAATATGTATGTGATCCAAGTTGTTTTTATTCTTCCTCTTCTTAGAGAGCGGGAGAGAGAGAGAATTTTAATATTTTCCCTCAACGTATCTGTTTCAGCGTCTCTATTTCGCTTCTTCTCATTCATCGTCAAAAATTTAATTCATTAGTAACTTTGAGTATTAGTATTTTAATCCGAACCTTTTTTTTCTCCGTTTTTTGTTGTTGTTGCCCCCCTCTCTCTCTCTCTCTCTCTTTCTCTCGTCCCATGCAAATCTTTTTTCTCCCTTTATCTCCCCCTTTCCCCCTTTCTCTCTCTCTCTCTTCTCTCTCTCTCTGTCATCGTTCTACATAACACTTTCACAACATTTTTTCCTTCTCTCTCTCCCCTTCCCTCTCTCCCTCCCTCACTAACACACACACACTCTCTCTCCCCTATCTTTCTCCCCTCGTCGTTCAACATTACTATATCAATCTGTCTGTCTGTCTCTCTTTCTCTCTCATTCTACCCCTCTCTGGATGTCGGGTCTTTCTCTCTCTCTCTCTCTCTCTCTCTCTATCGCTGTCTGTCTATAGATGTTTTTCTTTCTCCCTTTCCCGTTCTCTAGCTCTCTCTCTTTCTCTCTCACATTCATCGTCCTCTAATTCATTCACAGACGGGCTGTCTACCGACATTCGTTCTTCCGCTTTCCGAGTTCCCTCTCCGTCCATTGAACAATTTTATATAAAGTGACAGACCCACTTATCACTGTCTTCTTAAAATATTCCTTCCCGCGCAGAGAAAGTTAATATTCTCACTCCCAATCGATTTCTCCTTCAACTGTCTCTGTTTTCCCATTCAAGCACCACAGAGAGTGCATTTAGAAAGTGAATCCGTTCTTGCGCAAGTATCGATAACTGGTATCGGTTTCAGCTAATGGCGTTGTCACAGCCTAATGATCTTGAAATGATAAAGACAAATACTTTGATGAATGAGTTGAATGAGTGTCCGCTTATCATTCATTTCCGAGTATAATCTAAAAGTGTCTTTAGTACCATAGATATTTATTTTTCTCTCATGCTTTCTAACAGCCCCCCCCCAAAAAAAAAAAGAGGGGGAAAAAGAAGACAATTGCTCACTCGAACTTTTCCTTCTATATGCATTCTCAAATTGTTTCAATTAAAATTAGTTCGCAAGATACTGCTTATCTTCTTCAATGTTTGTGTTTATCTATATTTATGAACTGTCTTGTATCATATCTCCAATTTCCCTATAATATATTTTATGCACATATTCGAATGATGGATCTATGCATCCAGAACAGAGTGTGTTATTGCACATCAGGTGGAAATGCACGTCTCTACATTAGTAAATAGCACGTAAAAGGTTCAGACACTTTAATTCATTTCATTCCTTTTATCTCTTAAACCCAACAATTATGTCATTACCCGTTTTCCTGTCACACGCACGTCTCATATCATTCTTCTATCCGTCTTTACCTGTGTCCAGCATTTTACGGCACCATTTTATTATTCTTTTTCTTCGCAATAGAAACCATAAGTGTCATCGGCTGTCATCCATGAATTCGATTTCCCACCTTACCCGGGGCTTGATGTCGTGAACTCTAGCATCAAATCGTCAATGAATAACACCACACCTGACATCCAGGTGGATTTTGATATGCCTCTTTCAGCTTGTCAGCCTTCTGGGCCCCAAATTTGTTTTCATAGAAAATAAGACGGATGAGAAATTATAACTTTCATGATGTTTCTGTAACCCACTATTTGCTTGAGATCGACGTAAAATACAGCAGCTTCAGGTGTGGGTTAAAATCTAGAGCAATTATGAGGACCATATATGAGAAAGTGTGGCGCTATAGCTTCGGAGTTTTTCATGATTCTTTTTATTTGCTTGATTAACTTCGAATCTCATCTCGGCGTCAATATGGTGTGAATTATATGGGCGTACAAGGAAACTGTTACCAGCACAAGAGACCGACAGCTCATTGTTTTGAAGGTTCGTGAGGCCGCCAGCCTACGAAGCCGGCAACGTTGGTCTTTTGGTGCTTCTATAGCCTTTTTAAAGAGGGGTACCAGTGATTCCGAAACCGACACCCCACGAGACCGACAGTTCTCTATATTTCAATTATTCATTTCATTGTCTTGTCGGCCTCGTAGGCTGTCAGTCTAGTGGGACTTCGGGTCTCTTGGGCTGTCGGTCCAGTGGAATGTCATGTAGGTATAACGCAGCGTTATATCTGACAAGTTACTTGTGAACAGTAAAAGTGTCATCTCATTTTTTTGTCCATACAGATACGGTGTCATACTCATTACATCGTATTTTTTTTTTTTTTACCAAGGTAGACACTATTGCCTGCGGGATTAGAAAGACAACGGAAATGGACACCAAGTGGGGATTCGAACCCATTACTTTCACATCTATATACATGATCATGCCAGGAGGACTGACAGTTCCAAAGTCCCCTTTGTATATGAATAGGTGCTGATCCAGTATTTTTTTTGTAAAAGTGGGGGGGGGGGGCACAATTCAGAAAAAATACACAATGAATTAAGGAGGCAATTTTTCGTCGTGTACTTAAAAATAGGAAGGGACGGCATGGCATGTGCCCCCGCCACGTGATATTTGAAATTAAAGGGCAATCCAACCTTTGTAATAATTTGATTTGTGTGAAACCATAAAAATCAGAGAAGCAGATTGGTGAAAAGTTTAAACAAAATGGGACAAACAATGAGAAAGTTATGATTTTTTTTTAAAAGTTGTAATCACTGTACATATGAGAATTTCAAATTGGCCTAATCGGTACGGTCATTGTGATGTAACGGCGGTCAACATTCCCATTCGCTCCGAACACAGAAAATAACTAAAATATGAATTTTGCAAATGTATAACTTTGTAGGATTTTTATTTCCGAGGACCTATAACAATGTGCTATCTACAATATATTTTGATTACTGCCCAAGAAAAATAGCGCTCACGAGAAAACCGGAATTTTAATGATATTTTGGTGTACGACAAAATGAGAGAGTTGACCGTGAATACGTCACAAAATATATTCACCAAATTGCCATTAGAGATTTGCATAGATGTAGTGATCTCTTTTTTTTTTTCAAACATTCATAACTTTCTTATATCTTTGTCGGATTTCGTTCAAACCTTCACCATCCTGTTTCTCTTATTTTTCTCCTTTCACGTAAATCAGCTTTTTACAAAGGTTGGATTGCCCTTTATTAATGGTGAATTTCCAGCAACAATCTATGTCTACAACATAAAGGAAGTCACACTGACCTGTACCCCATAGGTAGGTTCTACAGTTTCGTGCTTTGTTCACTGGAATCAATACAAGAGGGTTTGGGTTCAAGTCCCAGCTGTGCCCATGAGCTCTCCACCAAGACATTGACCTTTAGTTGCCACGGTAACGGAGGACCTCGTAAGATGAGAGCACAATTCGGGGAGGAATGTGAAGGATCCTGACCCAAACAGATGTATTGTATTGTGTTCGGGATATTTTTGTGGTAGTGGAGATGGTACACACATTACACAAGAGCTTAGATCAATTCAGTAACCCCTTTTCAAATTATGAATGCGAGTTGAGAAATAATTGGTATAAACACAATGAAAATAATACCACATCATCATGACAAGAAATATTGCATTTCACATTGATTTTCTGAGGGAGTGTTTTGGTGAACGCTCTTGACCCGAGAGGTAATGGGTACAATCCCCCCCCCCCCCCCCAGTGCTTACATCCTTGGATAAGTGGCTCGACTCATCCCATGTATTAAATGGGTTCCTGGTAAAGTTTGGGTAATACAAATCGCAGTGCCCCCAAAAAGAACAGTATAAATACTGATGAGACTACACAGTAAACAATTATTTATTGCTGCTTTTCTTATACATGACATTAATGTACTTATTAAGTTGTTAATGTGTGTATACTGGTATTTTATCATAATCATTTTCTGGGATTACCGGTATATATGCATCTGTAATGAATAATCTATTTGTTTTTTGTATCTATAACTCTTAACAAAATTATTATATTGCTTCCTTGCACATGTAATAGACTCAGTGAACGAAGTCATTACGACGACATTGTTCAGCGACAATGACCGAAATTGACTTTTTGCCCACGAGAGCAAAAAGTCAATTTCTGCTCTTTAGAATAACAATTTATTGTCCTCCCTGAAGGTGATGGAAAACTCCGTCAAGGGCATTTTACATGCAGGACACGTTCGACAAGAAAGATAATCGGGTGCCATTTTTTTTTTTTTTTTTTTTTTGAGCGGCAAGATTTTGAGCGGGAAAATAAACCGCCGGCAATATCGAAACCGGTTGACTGTTTGTCTTGAATCAAAATTCATCAATGTCAAAGCTTGATTTTGGGGGCATCCTTGAGAATTGAAAGGGATTACAAGTCGCTGCATTCGTCTCAGGACGATTGGATTGTTAGAGGGTGGTGGAGGGGGTATAGGAGGGGTGTGTATAGGGGGTACCGTTAATCGTATTTCCAAGAATCAAACCAATTTAAGGCGGGTCAAAATACAATGTCAGATTTGCTTTTTATAGCTGCAGGTATAGTTGAACGTTTCTATCTTGCTGCTTTGGGGAGGGGTGTCAAGTATGAAAATTGTGACATCACAACCCCCTTCCCCCCCACCCCCCCCCCCCCCCCCCCCCCCCCCCCCCCCCACCACCACCATAATGGAACATGATGGAATCAAGGGTGATCTCAGTCACTGTCGTTGAGGGAGTGATATCTACGGCTGTCTGCAGGCAAGAAAAAAGACAATTTCCGTCGCTTTCGATCGCTTAACGATCCCGCTGGCGATCGAAGAAAACGATGGCTTTTTAATTACAATCGATATGTAGCTATCGGCAAAATGCCACGGTGTGACATGAAAAAGAAAAGAATACCCAGGAAATTTACATTTAGCTTTAGCCGGTAGTCTCAATTGCTTTGATTTGTGCAATGCTTTCACATTAAATTGATGTGCAATTCACTAATATAGGACACTGGATATAATATGTTAATCAAAGAGCTGCCAAAAACTTTCCTCGTCAAATAAAAATTGCCTGCTCTTTAACACAGTCGAAAATGTTGTCATGTGGTTGAATTGCTCAAGAATTGCTCAAAAATTGCCTATTGCAGTTTAACATGTTCATATCTACTACAGACGACACTGTGAAAATTAGTCTCAAAATTAATGAAACAGAATAAATCTACACAAATAAAGGGGTAACCTCGCTAATCATAAGGGCCGCTATTCATAAGGACAATTTATTCATAAGGACCGCTATTCATAACGCGTGTTAAATGAATAGCGGTTTTCTATGAATAGCGGTCCTTATGAATAGCGAGCGGACCCCCAAATAAATATCTACAAAGTAAATTCATTCCTAATTAATCGTGGATAAGAGCAGGGCGTCGCTAGAACATTTTGAATGGGGGGGGGGGGGGTGACACCCAAATTTGCCGATAAAAATGCTGTGACCTAATCTGCCCCCCCCCACCCCCCGCCACATATAATAATAAAAGAAAATCACAGATGTAGAAATCTTGATTACACGGGCCCATTTTCGCAAGGGGACGGGCTGACGCCTTTTGTCCGAATATTAACTTTTCAATTTCTAAACTTTTTGCGACCAAGCAAAATTTTTTAACTTTTCGTAGTGAAAATATACAGAAGTTACATAATTATCATGGAACATCGCTGCCCAAATATGTGGATATTCTGGCACCTCTGCCCGAATATGAAGTGGTGGTTGCCCGAATATCAGAACTTTGAAAATCCTCGGGTGGGGGCTGCAGCCAATTTCGAAGGGCCTTTTGCCCGAATATTAAATTTTTTGCGAGCGAGCAAAAAAAAAAAAAAAAAAAAAAAAAATTGGCAAGTTTTTCCTTCTTTTTAAAAATCTTTTCGTAGTGAAAATGTACAGAAGTTACAAACAGAAGTAACAAAATTATCCGGGAACCTTGCTGTCCAATAAAAATTATATGAATATTCTGGCACCTCACTGCCAGAAAATGAAATGGTGGTTGGAGCTTTGAAAATTCTCGGGAGGGAGCTGCAGCCAGGGGCGGCGCCAGGGTATTTTGATAGGAGGGGCAAGACGACCTAAAGATGACGTCATATTTTCTCTCCATTAAATAACAGGGGTAATATAGAGTTATATGTTTAAGGCCTCTCTTTTTAATACTCCTCTTTCTTCTTTCTTCCCTTTTCTTCCCTTTTCTTCCTCCTTTTCTTCTTTTTTTTTTCTTTTTTTTTTCTTTTTTCACTACTTGAAAAATCATAGGGGGGGCGGTCGCCCCCTCTGCCCCCCCCCTGTAGCGCCGCCCCTGGCTGCAGCCCATTCAGAAGGGGGACTCCTTTTGCCCAAATATTAACTATCCGAAGAATTTGCCAGTTTGTCCTTCTTTTTCTTTCCTTTCCTTTTCCTTTCCTTTCGCTTTTCGTTTTTTTCCCTTCTCCTTTCTCTTTTCTCGTTGTCTTTTTCTCTTTCCTCTTTCCTCTCCTTTTTTTTCCGACAGACGTGAGACATTTGCCGACAGCAATTTTGAGTGGGGGAGGGGGGTGGGGGGTGGGTAGGAGTAAGTAAATAAGTTGATCTAAGTAAAAACTCTTTTTTTGTTGTTAACCCTTTCAAGACAATTGACCACATTTTGTGGTTTGGCTTAATAACTTTTGATCCAGAGCTCTAAAAAATATACCAGATGCACGAATAGAAAGAGCAAAATTTTCTGCACACACTATGTCCATTTTTATTGCATGGCAATATTGCGTTTGATGCCAGGAATTTTTAAAACAAGAATAAGCTTTGAGATCCTTAAATTGGCAACACATTGTGAGGTTTAAAATCATTCTTTTTCATCAAAATTGGCAATAGCTTTCAACTATTCAACGAATTTCTAACCATGGTTATTGTTTTCAAAGACATTACACCTTATTTGAACCATGTAGCACTAAAAGAAAAATATTATTGTTGCCAATTTGAAGATCATAATGTGATCAATTTAGCCCTTAAATAATCCCTGTCCTGAAAGGGTTAAAGGTGATGGTCCGACCAGCTGATCTATGAATCAAGTTTTTAAAAAAATGATGACAATTTTCAATGGGAGAATATAGAAGGATCTAAAGCAGAACTTGAATAACTACTTTCCCGCTATGCTGTTTTAAATTCCAATTTCTTACGTCATGAGCACGACAAAATAATAAAAAACCAACAGTGTGGAAACTATATACAGTTTTATATATCTATATAACTGTGACCGCAAAGCAAAGGAGGAACGGAATTAAAGTAATTGGGGTGATATTCTGGTATCCTAGCGTCATCAAACAGTGAAGACGGCGACAATTTTTTTTTTGACACACCAGTTACCTCGAAATTTTGCTGAGTCCTGTTGCACGATATAGCAGCGCTACAATAAATACTCTGAGCAGTGAATTAAATAAGTTTGAGTTGTTATCTTTACACGATCGACGAGGAAAGCAAATATAAGCACCATTGTTTTGTTGAGACATCATGTAAAAACACTTGTCTGATGAAATCTGAGAAAGGACATTAACCGCGCTTGAAGTGAGGTTCTCTGAATGGCAAGACATATATGGGTGCGTCCATACCAAGTTTTATTTCTTCCATTTACCCTCAGTCGATCAGACAAAACGAGACTTTGTGGAATCGATTCTAAACAAAGCGAGGGTATATTTTATACAGAGAGAAGTTGGCCTATGAAGAGTCAAGGGAACGTTATCTTAAAACACAAACCCATGTTACTATTTTCTTTCCTTGTCATTGTTAATGAGATTGCCATCCTTCTTGCATGTACAGTCACAGGAGTGCTTGATTTTGAATTTTATAATGACTTTATTCAAGAACTGGGTAAATACGTAGAAGCTCGTTCGTCTCTTGAAGAAAAGAAATGTTTTCTTTTCAGCACAAGAATGCACACCTCAGTAGTTCAGACATTGGTTATTAATTTGGTTTTAGGTACTATTTTCCGTTTTTCATATACTATTCAAAGATATTTCAAGAGTAAAGATGAGACAAAATGCTAATCGGACAAAGCCCTCCTTTACTGAATCAATCTTATGAATGTCCAAACGAGTCTTTCTACACTTATGCATTGAAGTAAAAAGCGTTTCCATATTGAATCAGGGAGAAAGCTTGGCATGGACGCACCCATAGACCGTCAGAGATGCTATCATTTTGAAACCTCATCCTCATGAATGCGATGGTTATTACTATTTCCTTATTATAATGAATATCGACTTAGGCATCACTATACAGCTTTGGTGTTGTCTTTGTTATATCATTTTCACCTCATATTTTTGTTGTTCCTAAATACAAGTTGTTGATAGAGGGAGACCTTTCATTATAACAGACAGGGGACTCAGTACCCACTGACTTGTATACGCATTCGTTATTGTTAAAAAGTGCATTGTTGTGCATAGTTGTAGTATACTACAAGGAGGTATCGGAAGTCAGGGCCAATAGGTTAGAGAGACAGAAAAATATAAACAAAAAGGTAGAAAAATAAACTCACATAATTATGGACAACTTGACAATTGATTTGGAAAAAAAAGAGAGATAAAGAGGGAAATAGAGAGAAATGAGAATAGAAATAGAAATGAAAATAGAAAGAAAGCGAGAGAGAGAGAGAGGGAGAGAGAAATATATATATATATATATAAAGAGAGAGAGAGTATAAGAGAATTAGAGTGATATGAGCTAAGGTGGCTTGTAAAATAATCGATATTTTCAGAAAAAACATCAATACTCATCAATTTTATATCGAAAACTGGTACTAGTTGATGAAGGACAATGAAATAAAACAGAGAATGAAAGATGATTAAATATTAATATAAACAGGTGCGAACGACAGAACACATGACAAAGCAAGAAGTAGGCCTATAGGTTCAATGTGATTATCAATAGAACTGTCACGCCGAATTCCCTTTCAACTTGGTCAATTACAATGACATCGACTGCGCCACGCTCGATCACGTCGTATTTGTCGATGTCAGGTCTTGGAAGAGAGGATAAGGTGCGACGAATCGATGATCGTCGGCAGCTGGTCAATCTCAAAATCCCATCAATCCCCCAGGAATTCACCCCACTTTCTTTGAGAGAGTGGGAGAGAGAGAGAGAGAGAGAGAGAGAGAGAAAGAGAGATTCAATTAAATCCTATACCCGCTCGTATCCTCTCTTCCCGCCAAGTCCGTCATGTCCAGCTCCCACTAATTGGACGAATTTGTGGTCGTGACGAATTTGGCGCGCTTTAGGACGCCACGGTCTTTTTTCGTGACAGAACGTAAATGGCGATAGGTAATCCGTTTAGTTTCATCGCCTGCGTTGCGCATGCCACGGCATTTTCGCAGATTTTCTTTCAAATGGCAGACAAAATGGTGTTATACAATTATCATCGTAAATGCATCGAGCAAGAAGCTAAACGGAACGAGGTAGTATTAGCTTTAAGAGGGGAAAAAGAAGGGGCACAGGTATGAGAGATGATAAGGAGTGAGCATACAAGAAAATAGATCGGAAGGAGAAAGAGATACAAAGTGGGAGGAAGAGAGGGAAAGGAAGAGAGAGAGGGGGGGGGGGGGAGGTAAAATTCATACAAAAAGATACTGGGAAGGACAAAAAGTGAGATAGAGGGAGAAAGAAAATAGGGAGAGTATCATTCATAATTTTCTTCTACTTAATGATTATAATTATTATTAATTAATCAAATTATGCATGAATTTATTGAAATATGTCAGAAAAACATATTGGAAACCTCAAAGCAAAACAAAAATCATCTCCAAGTCTGTTTAGATATGTGTCTTCATTTGTAAAACCGTCTTGTCTATGTTCGTTTGGCAAAATGTATACCTGCAGAAAACGCCGTGTGATTATCAAGAACTTCCACGTTTGTAGGATAAATATTTCACCCGGCTATGATTTCCTTGATTTTATTGCTGCCTATAGGACTTTGGACTATTTCTGGGGTAATATCCATAATTTCTACTCAGACAGTCTAAGCCCATCGACTCTTCTTATTTCGATTTCTCATTTTTTTCTCTCTTTAGATTCCTATACCTTGCGATGTGTTTAACATTTCTCCACTATTTTATATAAAAAAGTGTTTATTTCCCATTTATGAAAAATAGAAGAAAAGGAGCAGAAAAATAATGAAAAGTACTGTTAGAATAATAATTGGCAAATTATGGCCGATGCGGAGAAACTAGGGCAGTGTAAAGTGCAGCATTATTTATTCAAAACGACCCTCGGGCACCCCCTCCCTCATTCGCATCTTAATTGCCATCCGATCTCGCACCCGATACATAATTGACTCGGGCAATTATGACTATTTAAAAGTCTTGCCCTAGAGCCACTATACCTTCAGTATTAAGCAAGACGCCCGCCCACCATATAATTTCTCCTTCTATTATCTTAACATAATTCTTTTGTTTTGACACACGTCAGAGCTTGTCTCTTTTCGACTGGTTTCTTGGAGTTGATGACACGTTAGCCGCTGGAGGGCGTGCTATAAGTTACGGCAATTCCAATCAATATTATGGTGTAAGCATTTCTGCGTCAGCCTAGCAGTTTTATAGATCTGGTTCAACAGATGACAAGAAAATAGAACATGATAACGTAAGGCCTAGAATAGATCAATAAATACTGTCGAGATTGGGGAATATGTAGTTTTTAGTTCTGGGCTCTCCTTTTATGAGGATGGGGGAAAATAGTACGTTGTACCAACTTTCTTAAGTAGATATTGACGTGTTGAGAGCTTAACCTAACACAGACCTATACCCAAATAAACGAAACGTGGGATTTTCACCTGTTTTAGAGGTGGGACTTGTAAGGATTACATGCTCCCCCTTTTTTTTTTCTTGGGATGTTCTTTTCGCGTCAAATGATGATGAAGAGCCGAGGACATTTTAAAAGTTGAAATAATAAAACTCTTCTCTCTCTCTCTCTCTCTCTCTCTCTCTGCGCAGGTATGTGATAATATATTCTGCACTGTCTTGTTCTTTGGATAAATACAAAATTTCAGTCTACGTTTGGTTGAATAGTTTTATTTACTTCAATAATATCGCTGGCATGTCAGATAAGAATGTCTTGTCGCTCCAAGCAATGATCACGGTAGTGGATCGCACTTTCTTCTGAAGATGTGAACATATTGCCACATGAGGGCGTTAGACCACTTAGCTGCTTATCACACGAGACTTAGCAAGACAGTCATGTAGGACGTGATTATCTGTCAATAACATTGAATTTTCTACATTTCTCCTTTATATCCCATAAACATTATATTGAATTGCTCTTTCTTTTTGGCTATCTGTCTCTGTCTGTCTGTCTGTTTTTACTCATTTCTCTCTCCCTCTCTCTCTCTCTCTCTCTCTCTCTCTCTGTCCTTCACTCTCCGTTTCTGCTTCCCCCTCTGTGTGTGTGTGTCTCTCTCTCAGTATCTTTCTTTCTCTCTCTCTCTCTCTCTCTGTCTCTCTCTCTCTTTCTCACTCTCCTTTCTCTTCTTCATAAGATTTCTTTCTTTCTTTTTGGTAGAACAAGTATCTTATCTTTTAAAAAAATCAGTGGCAATTCACCTCTCTACATACATTTTTTTGTTGTTGTTGCTTTCTCATCATTATCATTAAAAACCAATTCAAATACTCAATTTACGTGCAGAATTTCTAAAATGTCGGTTACGAGGAGTCAAGAACTTAACAAAATAAAACGTGTTGGCTTGTTTATTTCATTTTTATTCTTTTCTGGGTCCTCCTCCTCCTCCTCCTCTTCCTCCTCCTCCACCTCCTCCTCCTACTCCTCCTCCTCCTCCTCCTCCTCCTCCTCCTCCTCCTCCTCCTCCTCCTCCTCCTCCTCCACCTCACCACCCTCCCTCCATCACCCTACTGCACGGTCATTCCCGGAAGGATCACATCAGGTTCCTTCAAGACGTTATTCTTCCACCCAGATAGAGAAGGACACTGTGCGAGGGCCAATGATGGATCACGGAAGAAACTGGATATGATGACCCATGGATTCTCTGGAACGGTCTGCAGAAAACATGACACAAGAAAAGAAACACTGTCAATACCAGGGAATCAATGAAATGAATCATACTTCGAACAAAACCTGGATGACTATGATTTACATTATTTTTCTCCTCCTAAAGAAAATATTATATCTCAGCAATATCCTGAGGAAGACATTCATTTTTTCCCCTTTCAATTAGGTGATGGATCAATTTCGATCACGAAGAAAACATGCCTGACAAAACAAATCCTAAATTGAATTTCGCTTGTGAAGGAAGAGCTACAAACCATTCATCGTGAACTCTAACAAAATTAAGGCCTCGAAAGATGTAAAACGGAAGAAGAGAAAAACAGCACCCCAAATAGTCTAGTAAAATTTAGAACTTAGAAAAAATCGAGGAAAGGCTGAAGATGTAAAACAGGAAACACATTGCACCAGTGTCAAAATTATTGATGCTGTATTTTTGAGACAGAGGAAAAGGCTAACAGCATAAGAAAAATCTGATTAGAAAGTTATATCCTCAACAAAAAAAAAGCTTACCGGTTTGTCACAGGGGCTCTCTTCCAAAGAGATGACATCCCTGATGTCAAACTCTTTCTGCATCCATTCTTCAGCGAGGCCATGTTGTAGTCGGAGCGACCTCAGTCTCTCAGTCAAGCCACTCATATCGGCCAGTTCTTCGGCAGACTTCTCGACCACCGGATCGCCCGATTCATACAGATGCCACCACTTTTCCACCCACCATGGATAGGTTCTGGACGTTGAGCTCTGGGAGAGGAAATCGTCTTCGTCGTCAGCATCGTACATATCACTGACGCCTTTGAATTCGGTGACCTATAGTCAAAAGAAAAGATTGTTGAATGTTGTCATAATGATCACCCATCGGTCTTTGATTACCTTCCCCAACATTACAAACTCAATTTTTTCTGACAGTGATAGCTACTACCCAAAGTCGTCTATTCCCAAATCATTATAACTAATAGTCTACTACATTTTGCAACCTCTTCATTATCATAATTTCTTTAACAACTAAATTATTATCATTTTTGTTATCATAATACCTGGTTTAATCTTTTGCGCATGGCTTCACGCATCCTCTCCATGTGTTGAGTAATGGAGACTCGTCGTCTCTTGTACCAGACTTCTTTACCAGACTCTTGTTGAAGATATTCAACTGGTGTGCGTGTAGTGGATCGACGTGTAGTGCGAGTCTGTAGAAGGTCTTTCATTGGCTTGTGTAGTCTTTGCCTTGGTGTCCTTTGCCTTCCCATCGACTAGATAGAGTTATAATCCAAATCAGAAAAATAAGAATAAATATAAAACGGAAAACTAGAATGGACATACATGTATATTCATTTAAACAAAGCTATGATAATTATGTGTGATTCGTAATCAAGACTGATTTATAGCCCAATGAACAAACATGGTAAAGTATGTATTAAATAAACATGAGATTGTAAGAAAGAATAGAAAAAGTTATTCTAACCTTTAGATGCCCTTTTCTTTGTGTCCGCCCCCTCTTTGACCCAAGCCCTTGCCCTCCTGGATCCTGCAACTTTCTGGGCAGCCTGCATGCCCTTGATGGCGTCACGTTTGTTGTCCCGATCTTCCAGTCGGTTGCCCCGAGATTTCATGGCGGCTCCGATTCGAGCCCACGGCCAATAAAAGGTGACCGTCACACTAATATACCTTATAGATAAATTATTTTGTTTTTGTTTGAAATATAGCCTAAGTATAGTAATGAGTTTATTAACTATATATGTTTTGAATATTTTATATGAAAGAAAGAGTTTGTGTTGTGTCACTTTCCATTTTGAACAACAAAAAACAAAAAACAAAATCAACTTACCCAATTTATTTAGAATTTCGTACATGTACCGTATAAGTTGTTTTCGAATTGGAAAAAATGATTCAATTTGATCCCACAACTAGAAAATAATTCTGTCTAGAGGGCGCACGTAAACGAGTAAGTTTTATGTAAATGAATAGAGGGGGAATCAGAATACGAAATATATTTGGTAATGCTACAAAGACGTGGCGATTTGAACATTCTTACAGATTTTACCAATACAAATGATAATTTCAGGCTTTACTACAAATTACTCTTCTTTGTATGTGTCACACTCTCGCATCAAAAGATCGAAATCACAACCTACTTCGTTCCGTTCTATTTTCATCTCGTTTTCTGACAAACTAATACCCCTTTCGCCCGTATTGGATCACTTTATGGGGAGGCTTTTCCAAGGAGCCTTTGACATGCAATAAGCGGAAAGGTACTGATATTGTAAAGACAGTTTAAATGAAAATTGAATGAATGGAGAGTAAAAACAGATGAATGTATAGATAGATAGATAGATAGATGGATGGATAAAGAGTATCATGAATGTAACTCCGGCTTACCTCGTCCTATTTCTAAATGTCTTCATTGTGGTTTGCAAAGGTTGATACCAAATATGCAAATTCTCGACAGAGATTTCCTTTTCAGAGCGCAAAGCAAGTGAAATTTTTTGTAGCAACGTAAGATAACGGCTAGTTCTCGAGGAGAATAACAGTGATCTGGGCACCGTTGCATAAAACTTACCATTAACGGTAACTTTGCTATCAGTGGTAACTCCCATGGAAACCTTGATTTTGATTGGCTGTTGAGTGATGTTACCATGGTAGTTACCATTGATAGCAGAGTTACCATTAATGGTAAGTTTTATGCAACGGGGACGGCCCTGTTGCATAAAACTTACCATTAATGGTAACTCTGCGATGCAGTTATTATTGTTTACAAAATGGAAATTGTCGGTAGGAGTGTGACGTAACAATGCATGCGCGCATGAAGATAACCATGCGCGCAGGGTCTGATTGCGCGTAGTGACCTAGTTTCTCACGTGAGATCAATCACGTGCAGATACGTAATAATGGCTATAAAGGATGGCATTGCGGTGTTTTGTGTATGCATGTTGACAGTGACTTTCAAACTAGTATTGGAATCTATGGTAGGAATTCAGTGAGGGTTAATATAGTGTATAAGGCGTAAATAGTAATGAAAACGCCATATGAGACTTCCACTCTCTTTCCCTACCTTCTCTTATATAATACCTTCCGCCTATAAGGGTGAAAACCAAAACGTTCAATATATCTTTGCGGGCCTATAATGTGCAGTCTCTCTCTCTCTCTCTCTCTCCCATATTTACTTTCCCCTTTTCGCCCCCTCTCATTCCTGCCTCCCCCCTCTTCCCCTAAATTGTCCACTCCAAAATTTCCCCCTTCGCTATCCATTTCCTCACAGCCAATTTCTCCTCTCGAGCCTTACTAGAAAGTAGACCGTAATACAGCCCTCGGATCAAAAATTCGACCATCAGTACCATTTATTTATGCCATAAAAAATGATGATTGAGAAAGATAAACATCTCTGTATTTTGAGGATTCTTTATGAGCAAACTCTTTTAGCCACTCGTCCAGCAAGAGGCCATCAAAATATCCCATTTCAAATTTATATATTTCCTTCTCTCATATTTCATCCATGATTAGTTAAAAAGAGGACTGTGATGAAAAATATTCATACGTGTTATAATTTTGCAAAATTTACGTCTTGTAGATTTGATTGACATCCTACATATGTACATTTTTATTTTGATCATCTATTATTCGAAAGGTTGACAAGTTTTTAACAACTCGAAATATAATAATATTATACATGTACATTAGATAATTAGAAAAAAAAAGTGGAAACCTCTTGATACCTCACTGTATAGCTAGTCTTTAAAGTAAGTTTAATTTACTTTTAAATCGTATTTATTTTTTCGTTTTTGTATTGATTTTGTTTTTGTTTTATTGTGTTTTTATTGTTTGTATTTCAAGGAAATTTTGATTTCTCTTCATTCTGATAGATAGATTCTGAGTTTGTCTCAAATCACTATTTTATACAGTATGTATGTAAATTATTTGACTTTTCTGTAACTAATTTCTGTAATGATTATTTTTCTGTTATTTCAATCTTTAAAATGACTATTTTATAATGAAGGCTGACAGGGCCGTTGTGGAAAGCAGTTTTGATATTGACAATCCTATCCTGTATAAATAAAACTTCAAATAATAAATAAATGGATAGATAAGTAAATAAATAGATAGATAAACAAATTAACAGATAAATAAATTTTGCTCGTTATCTTTCGCATCTTTCTGTGAAATAGAGTTTGGGCTAGTCGTACACTCTAAGAAAGGTTTTTAGGTTGTTTGAAATATGAACCTACCAACTGTTGGTAAAAAAAAAACAAATCCTATGTTTTACATACATTTTTTTTAAAACAAACACTTGGTGTAGGTTCATATTTTAAACAGCTTAATGATTTTTAACCAATATTTATGAGAGTGTAAGGATCCTTAATCCAGACCAGCATAGGGGTGTCCCCAGTGCAATACTTCCCCGACCCATGAGCCGGAATAGAACTGGGTAGCCAAAGGTAGACTCTAGACTTTAATGACGCATGAATGATATAATCATGTCTGTTAAAACTTTGAGGACATTTTAGCTCAGTTATATTTATAATTTCCATTTTCTAGGTATTATAAAATACTAGGGTTACGACAAAAGTAGAATGCATGTGACACGTGAGCAGAATATTGATTCATCTTCGGGGGGAGTCCCACATGTTTTATGTAGGTCAGATATTTATTTTATTGCAATAAGTATTACCATTTATCGTAGGAGGAAGGTATATATAAGTTAAGGGCTCTAACAACACAGCGTAAATTGATACAGATATTTTATCCACAGGAGAGTATTTGGGGAAAATCCCGAATGTTGCAGGATTTCAGCATTTGGAATTGCATGATTAAGAGAATACGGTGGATGTAAGATGGGGGAGGGGAGGAAATGGAAAAGATTATGTGAAACTGATATAGAGAAAAAAAAGAAAAAAGAGTGGCAAAAAATAACTTAATGCAATACGCGTGAAAGGAAATGATATCGAGAGGAAAATCACTTAGAGAGAGATATAAAACAATGCGTGTATTTCAGACGAAGGAAATAAATGAAACTATTAGAGAAGCGGAATGTATGATAACACATTTATTTGGTTAATTATTTTTTTTTATTGTGCATACCTTCCTCAGATTAATATTTATTTTCTTCCATGGTTTTTGTGGACATTTAACATTTGTTCACATAGTACAGTATGATATAAAGTAACATATTTAGAATGAAGTAAAATTAAATACAAGCAAGAAGGCGCGAATCCCAGTAAGCTTACGCTTGTAACAGGTATTATGCCTGAAAATATAAGTACCGTACAATATAAATAGAAGAAAAAAAGAGAGGGATAGACAAAGAGAGGGACAGACAAAGAGAGGGAGAGAAAAGGATGGGGAACTATTAAAGAGGAAAGAGGAAGGAAGAGAACTGCAACTATGGTGGTTGCGTTAATAAATTAATTCTGATTAAACATTACATATATTCTAAAAATGTTTATCTAATAATTTAATAGGTAAATTTGGCGAAGAACCGACATGAATAAACAGATAAATAAGAAAACGCCCAGACCCTTTTTACACTGCCATTGTCACTTTAATCTTGTTGCGAAGCTTCAGAACATCTGTGAGGGTTATGATTAAATGAATATATTTATAAGAGGATAACTCTATTTATCAAAGTCCATATTCCTCTTCATTTAGCGCCCTCAGTCCCATCGTCCTTCTCCTTTCCAGCAACCTAATCCCACATCGATATGTGTCTGCATCCAAGAGCGAATCCAGGATTTCGTAAAAGGGGGTGGGACACAATTCAGAAAAATTTCTGACACCAAGCGAAAAAAAAAAAAAAAAAAAGAATACGAAGAAGAAAGAGAAGAAGAAGCACATATTGCAGATTTCCTTTCCCTATCCTTTTTTCCCCTTTTTCCTTTTTCTTTTTTCTTTCTCTTTTCTTTTTTACCCCCCTTTTTTTTTTTTTTTTTTTTTTTTGGGGGGGGGGGGGTATGTTGAAATTGTTGTATAATATTATACATGTAAATATTTATTGTAAAGGCGACCCCGCTACAAGCCATGTGCTTCCTGAGACCCTCGCTTCCTTCCACCATGTTTTTGTGAATGTACATTTCATTTTGTATTTATATGATTATGGGAAGGAAATAAATGTATTTTGAATCTGAATCTGAAAAGAAGAAGAAGAAGAAAAAGAAGAAGAAGAAGAAGAAAAAAAGAAGAAGAAGAAGAAGAAGAAGAAGAAGAAGAAGAAGAAGAAGAAGAAGAAGAAGAAGAAGAAGAAGGAGAAGAAGAAAAAGAAGAAGAAGAAGAAGAAGAAGAAGAAGAAGAAGAAGAAGAAGGAAATAGTTCTTTATATTTCCAAGTGCCTTTTGGTTGAACAGGGCACACAATCCTAGGGTTGTGTACTTAATGTATGCCACTGGCGTTTCAGGCAGAGGCACGGGCCGATCCCCCCTCCCTACAAAACCAAAACAACCAAACCAAACAAAATTTTTAAAAAATAACGCCAGTGCCGCCATTATAAAGTACATTCTCTTTTGTGCCTTTTCTGGTCACTTACTGATAGTTTTTTTTTTTTTAATTTCCTTGACAAAGTTTTATCCGATAGATATGATCCGATTTGCCTGTCGATAATTCTTTCATTCCATCTTGAATTCCCTTAAGAGCGTCCGTCAAAATCCGACACGCTTCAGAAACATCGACCTCCTACAGGCTTATGAAAAGTAAAGCATTTACTTTTATTTTGTTAGTCATGTCTGATCTTTTGTCCATCTCCTATTTTTATTCATCAAGCTTATCTCCAACATATCCCTCGTCGTATTTCCTTGAGAACTTTTGAGAACAGGAGCGGATCTTGTCTTTGTAAAAAAAAAAAAAAAAAAAAAAAAAAAAAAGAGGGGCACAATTCCTATGGCTATCTGACTAGCGAAAAGAAAATGGTTATCACAATTGTGCATGAGGTGCCTTTTGGGTTGAAAATTTTAAGGGGCACATTCTTGGGTACTTCAGGTATGGCTATTGGGTTTTCGGAGATTACTTTGTAACCATACATTTGTTGAGCTCCTAAATCCATACTTCCATGTATCCATTCTTTTGTTTCATTTGAAAAATTTATCTAAACTAATCCTTTAATCATGTTTAGCCTTCTCACTTCCTATACTTTCATCCTTCTATACTCCTTCAAAATCTCTTTCATTCTTCTCATTCTTATTTCTTTTTTTTTATTTCGTATCATCCTCACACCTCCAAATATCCCCTAATATCCCCAATCCTCATTATCCTTCTCCTCCTTTAAAACAAATCTTTTTTTTTCTTCCTTCTTTTCGTATCATCCTGCTCTTCTGCCTAGCTCAAAAATCCCGTGACATTTTAAAAAATCCTCGTCCTTCTCCTCCTTCACAATAATCTTTTTAGGTCTTCTTTCTCTTCCTATCATCCTCATCATCTCGTTAGCTCCAATATCACCTAATATTTTCAATTTTTATCATTCTCCTCCTTCAAAATTTATATTTCCTCTTTCTTTCTCTTTCTGCCTTATCTTCACATTTCATTTTCTCATCTACCAAGCTCCACTACCCATTCCTCCTTCTCCTCCTTCAAAATATCGCTTTCGTTCTTCCTTCTCTCCGTATCATCCTTATCACCCCACCCAGCTCCATGTAGTATTCCATAACATCTTTAATCACCCCTCTCCTCCTTCAAAATATCTCTTTTTGTTCTTCTTTCTCTTCGTATCTTCCACCTCATCTGCCCATCTCCAGTATCCCCTAACATTTCCAATCCTCATCCGCTCCGCTCCACACTGCAGGGATGCCGGGAGCACCAGACGGGACACTGGCCGGGTTTTAATTTCCCTAACACGACAGTTTACTCATGCTTTGCAACCAGACACTGCGGATTAAATCTCAGACATCAACCTCACCATAAGGACTGAAACAGGGCGAGTTCTTCAGCTAATATGCCAGCTGACTCAGGATGACTTGCAGGAAGATGCTCTACGAAATGGACAATCCAAACTCAAAAAAAAAAAAAAAAAAAAGTGAGAGAGAAAAAAAAAGCACAATTTCAGACACATCCAGCTCCCCTTTTCCAATTATTTTCACACCCGCGAGGAAGAACAGTAGTTTCTCATTAAGTTGCTATTTTCCTTTACTAATTGATGTATATATTTTGTTATTCACAATCCTTAGCGAGTTGATACGGGTGAATAAGAAGAGAAGGATATGCGTTAATACCTCCAGGGCATGGGGATAAAATAAACATTTAAAAAAACGAAAGAAAAAAAAAATACATCTTTAAAAAATATACTTCTTTCTTTCCTTAATTGGTGTGTATTGCATTCCCCTGAAGCACATTTTAGTGAACTGAATTAAAGTTTCTTCACATATATAGCGGCAGAGAGTCATATTACATGTGAAAACATGCCTGTGGTGTTTTAATTTCTTTTATTACTTATTAATGTTTTAAAATGAAAATTTGCAATTACAAACGGGAGTTTCTGCTCTATGTTTTTATGTAACCCAAAATAGAACTGTGTTAGGCATATAAAACAGTGAGTGTGGAAAAAGGAGCTTTGTCGTGTTTTTTAAAGTTCCGATGTTAAGAATAGAATGAAATGAATATCGTAGGTGGATCAACATTAACACCCTAAAAGATCATAACTGCGAGTAATGATAAAGGTGATTAGCAGAGTCTTCTTCTTCTTCTTCTTCTTCTTCTTCTTCTTCTTCTTCTTCTTCTTCTTCTTCTTCATCTTCTTCTTCTTCCTTTTCTTCTTCTTCTTCTTCCTCTTCTTCTTCTTCTTCTTCTTCTTCTTCTTCATCTTCTTCTTCTTCCTTTTCTTCTTCTTCTTCTTCCTCTTCTTCTTCTTCTTCTTCTTCTTCTTCTTCTTCTTCTTCTTCTTCTTCTTCTCCTCCTCCTCCTCCTCCTCCTCCTTCTACTTCTTATTTGTATTCTTCTTTTTCTTTTTTCTTCTTCTTCTTCTCGTTTTTCTTGTTCTTCCTGTTCTTCTTGTTCTTTTACTTCTTGTAATGTGGAAAGTGACTACTTTATCTCTCACGATGACTGTTCTATTTCATTTTACAATATAGCTCTTTTAAAATTCTGAGGAATTGGATCAGCTTTACTAGTAATCTAGCACGGATTTAAGGGTGAAAAGTTACTAGTGAAATAGAACCATTCCCCCCCCCCCCCAACATAGAAAAGATGCATTCCACCCATCCTAATACTACCATCATTGGTAGAGTTGAAGGTGCAGACTAGACACCAGCATCCTCCCACACCTCAGGGTGCGATTCATTCCATCCCTCCTACTACTACCCATGACTGGTAGATTTCTGGGTACAGATGACCCCCTCGTGTCTTGTATACCACCATCCTCCCACATCTCAGGGTGTGATGCATTCCACTCCTCCTACCACTACCCATCACTGGTAGATTTCTGGGTGCAGATGACCCCCTCGTGTCTTGTATACCACCATCCTCCCACATCTCAGGGTGCGATGCATTCCACCCCTCCTACCACTACCCGTCATGGTAGATTTCTGGATGCGGGTGACCGCGCGGTCTTGGCGTGAACTGCGACACATTTTGCCATTCATCCATCTTGCTTTAAACCCAATCATCCTTTCATAAAGGGTAGGAGGTTATTTCCTCTCTTTCTTCTCATCGGGGGAGCCGCAGAACCATTTTGAATGGGAGTGTTGGACCAAATTTGCCTTCAAGGTAGCTACAAATTTTCCAACAAGCAAAAAAAAAAAAAAAAAAAAAAAAAGGTTTGCCAACAGCCTATAAAAAATGTCGAATTTGCCGACTGAAATATTTTAATGAGGGAGGGGTGTTACACCCTAACACCCCCTCTAGCGATGCTCCTGCATCTCCTTCTCATTATTTTGGGATGTCTTTCCCCAATATTCTCCCTTTTCATCTTCTGAGATGGCGGCATCTGGGCGGCATTATTCGTCTGTCTCATTTCGTCATCAAAGTGACTCATTACTCACGTCACTAAATGGGTCTGGTATGAGAGACGTTCACCTTTCGCTGTTGGTTGAAGCGATGTCATCCCTACCTTACCCCTTCTTACCTTTTGGAATAACTGATAAGAAGGTTCTTAATT
The DNA here is from genome assembly GCA_025618425.1 of Heliocidaris tuberculata. Taxonomy (NCBI): domain Eukaryota; kingdom Metazoa; phylum Echinodermata; class Echinoidea; order Camarodonta; family Echinometridae; genus Heliocidaris; species Heliocidaris tuberculata. The sequence continues at coordinate 7,003,919 of CM046845.1, read as the reverse complement.
TATTAGAGTTAGCCATAATTTTGTTCTTTCAACCCGTCACATCCACACGATTCACTTTTCGGACCCCTTTTTTAATTCCACAAATGGAGTTTTTCCTTGCTAAATATCATTTTTAAAAAAATCATTGGTAATGATAATTGCTATAACACGTATGTTCTCAAGTAAATTATTTTTAAAAATGAGCTTGAAAATACAATTTTTAATACCCGACCCTGCACGTTATCCACCAGCTATCGATTTCTGTTAACTTCTGTTAACATAACTTCTGCCGCTATAGACTGCCCTCTTCTCTTTTCTTCTTTTTGTTTGTCTGTTTTGCTTGTTTGTGTGGTTGTTGTTTGTTTGTTGGGGGAGGGGGAAGGGAAGGCTATGATCTATGATATTAATTCAGTATAATTAATTTGAGTGCACTGTGTACTATGTATTTAAATTCATTACGTATTTCTGAAGGCTATATAATTTTTTTTACATTGTGATATGTTATGTACATCAACTAAAAATGAAGATGTATGATTTTTCATTTGTAATGAATGAATGCAATAAAGAATGCTACAAAAAAAGTTAAGTAAAGTCTCCATGTTCAGTTGTCTATCGTTTCTAGATGAATTGCTTTTTAAAGCTTATAAAACTCTATAGCCAATAATCTCATGGGAGTTTATTATGACAATGACATGTACATGACCTTTAGATTGCACCTAAAGCTTAGTCATGACCAAAAAATAATTCAGCTTCGTGCAAAACTTTGTTCCTGTACAGAGCTATACATGAGAGATGGCGCCATTTCACTGAAGTGCAAATCCCGCTCAAGTTTCTGTATGCGATCAGTCAAAAAGGGGTTTTACTTTTCCACATGGCGCATTATTAAGTCTGTCTATACAGTTAAACTCGGTAAATTAATAATACACATACAGCACGCATATAAGCCTTGCAAACACCAGCATTGTCACGTGACACAAATGCAGAGTTGCTTTGTACGCCGTCACATTCGTCCGACACGCGCCATTTTGGATGAGATAATCACGTGTTCTTCTTTATTTATGACGTGCAGCATGACGTAAGTATCAGTATAGTAGAAGAGCGGTTCGGGAATACAGGCTTTTATTTATTATGAGGAAAGCTTTTTACATTTGTTGTCCAAAGCTAGCAATGATATTCTTCCGTTGGGTATTTGAAAGAAAGGCTTTTTATTTTAAACGAAAAATGGAAATACAGTAACCTAGAAATTACTAAGCCTCCTATATTTCTAACGACTAGAAAGGTTATATGATTTTGTAAATTATTTACATACAAATTATGTACATAGAAACAAATCATATATATATATATATATATATATATATATATATATAAATTTATTTATATATACAAATAAGAAGAACACAGTAGAAATGCATAAATTGCCAAATGAAATTTATTCGATCCGAATTTTCGGGGAACTCCCCCTTCTTCAGGGATAAAAACTTACAATCACTTACAATGTAAGCTTTTATCCCTGAAGAAGGGGGAGGCCCCCGAAAATTCGGATCGAATAAATTTCAGTTGGCAAATAATGCATTTCTACTGTGTTCTTCTTGTTTATTAATTTTGCCAATACGTGCACTATAATCATATATATATATATATATATATATATATATATATATATATATATATATATATATATATATATATATTGCAAGAAATGTTCCTCGAACACAACGCTGGTGGTCACTCATAGTTGTTTTAATGGAAGGTATAATGAAAGAAATGTCACTATGAGACGGTCGTAGCTTTTATTGTCCTCCTTTATTTGTCAAGCTTTCGATCAATGATCTTCATCAGGACTGTATAAAAACACAAAATGATGGCTGACATTTACATCGGAATATACATTTCAATTTCTTACAATGGTAAGAAATTATCTATATTGTTTGTAAATATTCATAGAAATATTATTTACAGAAATAGCTTTGTAAATATAGACATGCAAGTATCTTTTCACACATTGATTATTTTATTCTTTTAAAAAATATGCAAATTTATAATAATGATGATGTTAATAATATACTACTACTACTACTACTACTAATAATAATAATAATATTAATAATAATATTAATAATAACAGTAATAATAACAGGCGTAACAATAACAATAATGATAATAATAATAATCATTATAATAATGAACAACATAATTAACATTACTATAATTATATTGATTAGTACTTAACCATTGTAAGAAATTGAAATGTATATTCCGATGTAAATGTCAGCCATCATTTTGTGTTTTTATACAGTCCTGATGAAGATCATTGATCGAAAGATTGACAAATAAAGGAGGACAATAAAAGCTACGACCGTCTCATAGTGACATTTCTTTCATTATATATATATATATATATATATATATATATATATACTTCAAAGCAGGTATATATTATATGCATTTCAAGTTTCACTGAGTACCCCTTGCCTTTTATTGTGTATTCCTTTTTCTGTTGCTGTCTCCGGTTATATTCCAAGCTATTTCGTTTGAGCCTTGCTCTCCGATTTGATATTTTTTTCTTTAACACGATAAAAACTACTTTCGAAAAATAAACTCAAGGGCAATTTCAAAGGCATATTGTACCGCCCATAGAAATCATATTCAGATTACGTAATACGCCATTGTAATGTTCGCACATTTCTAAAGGTGACAGACAGGGCTATTGAAATTGCCTTGAGTTGATTTTTCGAAAATAGTTTTTATCGTGTTCTTTGTTTTGTGAATCATCTTTGTAATCAGTTACTGTTCAATATAACAGTCCTCACATATTCTAATTGTTCAGATTGTTTGTTTATATTCTTCTTAACAATTAAATATTTGAAATTTTTAATTAAATCTATTCTTTATCTGACTAATAGTATACACTCATCTTGTCAATACATCGACATTTAGTATCTTAAATCATATGCTATTTCAAGACTATTTTTGTCAATCTATATTTGTAGAGATTCTTGAATTAAGTTGATTGAATAATAACAAGCTATAGGGCAATTCCGTGCAAAGTGTCCGGTACGACATATGAAATTTATCCATATTTTTCATCCACAGACGAAAAATATCTTGATATGAACATGTCTATAAAATAACACTAAATTTCAACTAAACATAATTTTGCAAATTTCTAAATTATTTTTTTTAAAAGAATGTTTAATAAGAGTCCTACATTAATTAAATTTATTACTTACCATGCTTATTCTAGGCTAAAAATTACACAAGCAATCGCAACAGAGACACCTCGACGTCCTCATAGTGATCTGTTTTATTTTTAAAAGGCCATGTCTCAATATACGAAGTTAACTTGCCCTGAGAGACATGAACTCTTTGCCCCGTCCATTACATAGTCCATAGTAACATCCGTGCACGCAGTCAGAGGCGTATAGCTAGGAGAGCATGAGGGCACGTGCCGCCCTCAAATAAAATTGGAAAGAACAGAAAGAAAATAAAAGGAGACAAAGATAAAGAGAATGAGAGGGTGAAATGAAAGATGAAAAGAAGACACTACAACCCCTCCCACATCCCCTGAACAATGAATTGGTTAATTCGCATTTCATTCGTCGAGTAAGACCGATCACGCCCCCCCCCCCTCGTGATGCCGTTGCCCCCTAAATGTCATGACCCAAGCTGCACCATTGCACAAGTTACTATGTATACCATACATTCTAGCAGATACCTCATGTATTGTATTAAAGCTAAAAGGATACATCAGAATATCAAGATAATTTTCAAGAAATGATTTTGTAATGAATAAATAACATTATTCACTGTTATTACTATCATATCGCCTTTAAAAAACTAATAACAGGGATTACTAGTATACAGCAATTATCACTAGTATCAACGTTCATTTTTTTTCATCACCGTGAGTTGTATGCTTAAGTTTCATTTTCAAGCTTCTCGTTTGCCGAATTCTATATCGTACAGAAGCTTCTCGCGTACAAGCAAACATCCCTAGTGGCAGATTAATTTGTCCATATCTTCGGCAGGGAGACATTCGATGCACGATTTAAAAACAACGTACTAGCGAATGTTACGGCCCATGGCGTGTCAGCTAATCGGTAAAGGAGTGCACTGTCCACGAGTAAACTCTTTACCCATCACTGATTCTTACATGGCCCCCAAGTACATACATAACGTGTTACACACAAAATACCGGAATTTTTTAAAATTATTATTATTAATGTTTTCATTTCTCTTAATGTCACAGAGACCGACATATAGGTACGTGACAACCAACCCTCAAGAAAAAAAAAGAAGAAAACTAGTAACATGGAATATCTGACTATTAGGCAGGAAAACAGTGTATGAAAATGTAAGGTTTTAGTAGTAAGCAAAAATGAAATTAAATCGTCATAGTGGTATAAATTTTGCTTGATTAATTTATTCAAATAATGTATTTTCATTGTGCAGTATCTTTCTCTGTATATACGATGGATATTTTGTGACTTTTGATTTCTATAGCGTGATTTACATCGTGTATGTCATGAGAAAAAAGTACCCACTTATTAATTTTGATTCCGTCATATATCTTTAAGCTGCGCATTTTCAAACAAGCACCTCTCCGCTTAAGTTTACTTAAAGTCTTTAAGATGAATATACATAATATTACACAACATCTTGATATACTGCATTCACATCGCAGACATTTTTCTCAGAAACCTCTTACATAATCACAAGCCTTTTTTTTTTTTTTCTTCACAAGATTATTCCCAGTCGATGATCTCTTCCGACAAAAACAGATCTTCAACCCTCATTATGAACGGGTTCAACAAAGAACCACTGACTCATGTCTTTACCATTCGATGACCTTTTCGGATAAATATTACATGAGACACTCCATCAACCAGCGGAACATACATCAATATTCAATAAATAAAGAGTCTGAAGTGTTTGTAATCAAATCTGCCAAGGATTAGCAATAAATTTGATTGAATGTATTTTCGTTTAGTTCAATTTGATAATTCATTTACGAATGTATATCCGTGTGCTTTATCTTCCAGTGCTGTTCATCAACAAAATGATCTACCTAATACTATCTCATCGTTTGCGAAAAAGTATGTAAAACGGAATGAAACAAGACACTGAAAAGAGAGAAAGATGGAAAGGGAAAAGACAAAGAAAGATGAAAAGGGAAAAGAGAAAGGAAAAGTGAGTGACTAATAAGAGAGATGGTGTGTGCGAGAGTTTGAGTTTGAGTTTGGGTGAGAAAGAGAAAGAGAGAAAGAGAGTGAGAAAAGGTGCGTGAGAGAGAGAGAGAGGGAGGGAGAGAGAGAGAAAGAGAGAGGGAGAGGCAGTGGGAGGGGAGGGGGGGGGGGGGAGGGAAGATAAAGAGGAAAAGGCCTTAAACGCCAAAACATCCTCGTCTTGATTGCCAGAATGAATTCATCAACCGTCGGATAAACATGCAGTAGAATGTAGGCCATTTTTTGTCATTTAGAATACCCTGCAAAGTTCATTTCAATCGAAATCAACCCCTCTCTCGTATACGCATTCTCCTCATCTCTCTCTCTCTCTCTCTTTCTCTCTCTCTCTCTCCCTTTCTCTCCCTCCCTCCCTCTCTATCTCTCTCTCTCCTTTTCTCCCACATTTTCTGACTATGTGACACTGAGTCTCATATTTTTTTAGTTCTTAATTTTCCTTCTCAGTGCTATATTTTGTCTGTATTTGATTATAGGCCTATATACATATATGTATTTGCAACTGTTATACATATTTGTTGATAATGAATAGGCCTAAATAGTTAAACCGTTTTGTATTGAAGATGATATTGGATTATATCTAAAATTTCTATATCACATTTAAAAGTATTTTTCTGCGATTTTCCTTCTCGATGCTATATTTTGTCTCTAGTCGGTATAGGCCTATATATTTACAACAATCAGGCCTATTTGCTGATAATGAATAGGCCTTACAGTTATCCCGTTTTCTACTGAAGAAAATATTGGATTACGTTTAGAATTATGTTTATCAAATTTAAGTATTTTTCTGCGATTTGGCTACTCGCCGCCGAGGGGATGCTGATAAAAATCATCGTTTTAATACTCACTGTCTCCCCCTGTCTCTCCGTGACTCTCCAGTATCCCTCCCTCTCTCCCTTTCTCTCTCTCTCTCTCCCTCTCTCTTTCTCTCTTTCTCTCTCTCTCTCTCTCTCTCTCTCTCTCTCCTCCCTCTTCATCTATTAGTCTCGCTTCTCCCCTCTTCTCCCAATTTACCGCCCAATAATCCCGCTCGGCGAATAACGACCCTTAACATTGCCGAACATGTCTCGATAATTTCCAGAGCGACGTCCAGGTTCACGGGGAGTTCATTCTTAGGATGCATCCTTTCCTCATCATCCGCCATCCACCCTAAGACGTAATGTGGGATGGAAAGGGGAAGAAAATCGATAGGAGTCCGAGATTAAGCTGCTCTTTTTGATAAAAAGCGGACATTACCTTCCATTTTGTCATATCCTTTAGTTCCTCTTAAATCTACACATGGCTTTTCATTGATCAAAATAATCATCTGAGTTTCGTTCTGTTCATATTTATTTGTTTAAAAAGTTCAAAACAACAACGCACGTTTTATGCTTTCGTGAATGAATGTAATGCTCGAGTCTCAAACCCTCACTCTAAAAACTAAATGTTAAATCAACGTTATTTTGAAAGGGCCGAGGAGTGACCATTTTTTTTAAAGGGTAAATTAACACTTTAAACATGCTGGATTCAGAGTTTATGATGTTTTGTTGTTGTTGGTGTTGTTTTTTCATTAAGTTTTTATTGATCAAAATAATAGGATTACAGAATCATTAGAACATGATTAAAAACAATTTAAAAAAACAAAACAAGAATCAACACATTTAAACCTAGAATTAACGTGGAGCAGCATGAAATAAATCAGCAGAACTAGTGTACTAGTATTTCTAATACATATTTAGGGAAACAGCCTCTAAAAAGAAGATTTATACATCACAAAACAAACCTCCATTTACGAAAATGAAATGCAAGTTTTCCTTTCCTTTTAGCTATATATGCAATACTCAGTTTCTTTAAAACCCTTCAAATACATCCAGCATGCTACCATTTTGAAAAACTGGACAATCCTCGTCCCTTTTTAATGGTGATTTAACACTTTAGTTTTAGAGTACTGGTTGAGATGTAGCCTCATTCAGTTAAAATTGTATGATTCCTTTTCGATTTTCCTGTTGAGCGGAAATGAGAGTTAAATGAACAAACTTTACAATCTATCGTTTTACTATTGTGTCATAATCTACGCACATTATTTTTTACTAACACATTTACAGAGAAATGTATCCATGGATGTCGATCCCGGAGGGATGGGGGGGGGGGGGGGGTATATATCCAAAAAAAATTGAGGTGGGGGGGATGGCATGTATTATCATCCCTCAATAATTTTGGATAAAATAAATAAGAATTATGATACATTAAATTAAAACTAATAATTATTCATACTCATTATGTTTGATCTTGAAATACCATCACATTCTTTGATAATTAGAAGTAAGGAAATAAGAAATGCCATAATTTCAATGCGAAAATATCGAAGAAAATTCGTTCGCTCGCTTATATTCTCAATTAAGGGGTTCCGTCCATTGGCGTAGATCCATGCATTCCTTCTTTTCATTAAACACGATTTTGGAATGCTCTAAAATGCAGGTTTTATAGACAGATTTTTGAAAAAAGTCCCTGGTGTGGGAGGGGTATCCCCCTCCCACACCCTCCCTCGCCGGTCATCCCCCAATCATGAATATGGATCGACTCCCCTGCATGTATCGATGATCAATAAGTTGTATGATATCAGTGTCTTACAATAAGCCACTGTCATGACTATATGCCCGGAATGGGCCTACTGTCCAAAAAGACTGATTGAAGAAATAAATGAATGTACATGTATATCTAAACAGAGAAATAAATTATCAAATTGAGAATCAAATATGCCTATATTATGGAATATTGATAGTGATTGAATGAATTTTAAAAGAAAATAATAGATTTTAAAAAATACTTGTAAACGTTTCCTTTCCAAACCAAATTATATCAAATAATTCACCTCCAGGGTGAAATAATCATGTCATTCTTCTGGATGATCGAAAGAAATCAAAATATTCTTTATCTGTCCCACGGTGTCGTTGTCTTTAATAATAATTGCCATCCCATGTCGATAACCAGTACCTTACGTATCCAGCTTATGGGGAACCTGGGGATATTCCCATCCCCGTTTGAACGCCCAGAAATATATTGATATAACCTGTCATGGATCTACAGCAGGTAAGGCACCCAGACATACATTACGCCCCTCTCCGTCTGGAAAGGATTCCACCCTCCCCCCGTTTAACAATTTATGGATACGCCCCTGGTAACCAACACAATTCACAAACTAGAGATTAGATTACGCACATTCAAAACAACACGGAAGGAAGGATTACCAAACAAAGTTAACTAGAGATCAAGATCTAATGAATATAAATCACTTCTTATATATTTTCTCCTGCCTCCGCATCTACCTTTGTCTACTTTAGCTACTTTTTTTACTCATTTTTTTTTCTCTCTGTCTCTCTCTGTCTCTCTCTGTCTCTCTCTGTCTCTCTCTGTCTCTCTCTGTCTCTCTCTGTCTCTCTGTCTCTCTCTGTCTCTCTCTCTCTGTCTCTCTCTGTCTCTCTCTGTCTCTCTCTGTCTCTCTCTGTCTCTCTCTGTCTCTCTCTGTCTCTCTCTGTCTCTCTCTGTCTCTCTGTCTCTCTCCGTCTCTCTGTCTCTCTTACTTGAATAAGGGACAATACCACTTACAGATACAAATCACAAAGACTCTAGATGAATTAGACTACATCTTTGAAGAGAAAAGACACTCATATACAGGAGCTTAGTATCCACTGCTAGGGACTACAGATGACCGATGAAGTCATGTTTCAGGATTTTGAACTACATGTATTAAGAGGGGCACTCGCAAATCCTCACACAAGCATGCTACGAGAGTTGCCCCCAATATGATATACCACTGATTTATAATTTTTTTGATATGATTATGAACTAAAAAAGTGGAAATAAATCATACTGCAAAATATGATAATCCACCCCCCCCTCTCTCTCTCTCTCTCTCCCCTCCCCCTCTCTCCCCCTCTCTCCTCCTCTCTCCTCCTCTAAGGGATCTGCATATTTCTTATTTTCTCGTTTGAATTCTTATTAATGCGCCAACCATATTATGGCTAAACATTATATTCTGTCCAAATGGGAAGGTATGACAATAACAGAGTTCCAGATTTGTTTCATCGCCTCGGGATTCATTGTAATCAAATCGATTGAAGGCTGAAACAACTTCATGTTTCCGTAGTTAACTGTTAACGAATGTAAAACCAAATAGACGGATGAAAGGGAAATAAAAATCATAATAAGTATATAATGTGATTTCTAACCGAAAATATTCAGTTGTATTCAGTATTCAATTGTAAACTCTAGAGTATGACACATGAAAACATACAAAATACTGTTGGAAAAAAGCGAAAAAGGAAATAATTCGATTCGAATTGTAAAGAAAAAAATTGTGAATTTTGTATTTTGAAATGAAAAGAATCATAATAGGTATTCCATACTTAACATAGAACATTAAGATGGTGCAAAATTGTTTTCGGAGAGCATGCTGCTCTTGACTTCATAAGGAATTTAGTTTGTATCGGAAAAGGGGAATAGTCAAAGGGGGTGTTTCTAGAGGAGTATATGGAGGGGGGGGGGGTTGACGTGAAACCCCCTTTTCAAAAATTTCTATCTGCAAATCCGTTATTGTGTTTGTTAAATTTTGACTTTTTGAAGCTGTGTTGACAAAACATTTAAGCACTGAGAATCTTTTTTTTTTCTCTCTCTCTCTCGCTGGAATTTCTCTGATTATTTATCATGAAATGTTGCGCCCGACACCCCCTCCCGTCAAAAATGGTATGGTGACGCCCCTGTAGAAACCCCGTTTCTTTCCTCCCAGTTGAAAGGTCAATATATGAAATGAAATGACAGATGAGACAATTAGAGAGTATAAGATAAAGATAGGAGTTGCCTTTGAGGATTATTGTATTGAAATAAGAATTTTGATGGAAGGGAGCTAGCTCGCAGGAATTTAACACAGAAGTGAAATGACTGATGTAATAATGCTCAAATAAACAACGGAAAGGGGAAAGCGGAAGGTAGATATCATAGAGAGAGGGGGGGGGGGGGGGGGGGGCAGAAAGAGAGAGAGGGGAGAAAATGAAAGAGAGAGAGTGAGAGAGTGAGAGGATAGAAGATAGAAAGAGGGAGTGAAAAAGACAGAGAGAGATAGAGAGAGATGGGTGGAGAAAAAGAGAGAGTCAGAAAAAGGGAGATGGAGCGAGAATGACAGAAAGAGAGAGTGAGAGGAAGATAGGATGGAAGGAGGAAGAGGAGGGGAAAAGTAAGAAATAGAGATAGAGAGAGGAATAGAGAGAGACAGAAAGAGATAGATAGAGAGAGAGAGAGAGAGAAAGTGATAGATAGATAGATAGAGAGAGAGAGAGAGAGAGAGAGAGAGAACGGAGAGTGATGAGATAAGATTAATGCTTTTAGGGGAGGGGGAAGGGGAGAGATGAAAGAGAGAGAGAGAGAGATGAGAGAGAGAGAGAGAGAGAGAAAGTGATAGAGAGAGAGAGAGAGAGAGAGAGAGAACGGAGAAAGTGGAATTAATAAAGGGTGAGTGAAACAGAGGAGAAAAAGACATGGTCTGGGAAGTAAAACAAAATGTGGGGGCGAGACGACGAAAACTATATTCGTGTTACAAAATCAGAAGTATTTTGAAATAGGTGAACTCTAACAACATGTATAGATTTTCTCTTCTTATAAGAAGACTATTTTGGTAATTATACAGAAGGCGTTGTCGTTACTGCTCGTTTTCATTGGGGATTTTATAACCAGACAAGGAAAAACTGTTGACAATTTTGTATAGAAAGATGTACTGGACGGAAATGATATATAGAGGAATATAATGATAAGGAATAAAATGGATAAAAAAAAGCCTGACGATACTCTCTAAACAAAGATCGAGTGATCACTGATGTCACTCCCCGGGGGAAAGAAAATAGAGTGAAAATAGAGTGAAACTCCACTTTTTTCCTTTTAGAGAGCACTCGATAGTCACTCGATATTCACTCCTAAACAAGTGATCACTGACATGACTCCCGGGGGAGTGAAAATAGTGAAAATTCACTCTTTTTTTAGATAGAGTAAAGTGTGGAAATGTATCAGGTAATGAGGAAGACGAGAGAATATCGAGAGAATATCGGGGGGGGGGGGGGGGGCCGGGGCAAATTAAAAAAATATCCTATAAATAATGCCTATAAACATTGCACAGGCAAAAATAGCAACAACGAGAACAACAATAATAACAAACCATATATAAACGTCGTATGAAAAAGTGGAATATCAAATTAACTCACTGTGTTTCCCCTGCATTTCAAATAACTCTTTATTTTCTTCTGATGTACTGGAATAGACAATCCATGGTCGGGGGGGGGGGGGGAGGAGGAACTATACAAAGCTTTTAAGATATGTGACTGACTGCCCTAGATGAAAAGGTCTTCTCATTTTGGCGGTCATGCCGCCGCAAGAAGACGATTTCATCGTTGGTACGCGTTTGCATCATTTCCCATAAAAAAGAGCTTTATCAAATATATAAAGCTCACTCGGTCAACGGAAACCTTGAAAGGGATGGAGTCCTAAGAAAATGGAACTTGAAGCAAGAGCAAACTTTTCGACGTCAGCGGAGCCGGATGGCATGATGAAACATTCTCGGGACGAAACTGAAAAAAAAATTGCATTGAACTGTGCAGAGAGGATTCTGGAAATCTTTATTTTACCAGGGTTGATGGAAGATTCATTTATATATCCATCCCCCACTATGATTTGTTTTCTTCTCTTCAGATTCTCAATTCATTTTTGTCTCTCCAATCCTTTTAATACCGCAATCCCAAAAGCCTAAGGTCATCATAATTACACATGATAATACATGATATTTCTTCCCCAGCACTAACGTCCTTTAGCAATTAAGAGATTGTTCTACATTTGCCAATCTCTACCCAGGTGAAGCACATAAACACCGGAAAGAAGATATTCCTTGAAGGCTTCAGCGCCTGGATAATCCAAATTAAGCTATTTGGAAGCGCATATAGACATTGCTAAATTTGGGACATGCGTTATTACTGCATACCATTATTTCTTCTAACGTTATGACAGGGTTCGGCAGAAGTTTTAACAATAGTCTCAAATCATGCGAGATTCAATCAATTGAATGATTCATAAATATTTGCGGATGAATCATAAAGTACTTTGACAATACCATATGAATCAGTGGTCATTTAGGGTGATTCATCTTTTTTTCTTTGTGAAATAAATGAAAATGTCGTGTGAGACATCTCTGTTTCTCGTGCAACATGTGCTTTTTTAAAACCTATTTCATCCCAGACGAAAAAATAAAAAAAATTCGATATGCCCACTAATAAGATTTTTTTTAAAATATCATTGTGCAATGCTACAACATAACTTTCTTTAATTGTATTGTGCTCAGTGTGTAGGCTTGGAAATGTTGTCAGAATGTCCTTTTCCTTATTATGCGATCACGAGGTAATTTATACTTTGTTGTGTCCAGGAAAGCGATTGATTACTCCCACCGTTCGCCTCTGCGTCAATCGAGCTGGAGGCACATTCGTGTGCATCACCTACTTTATTAGATTCCATCAACCTCAATCTTTATTTTGAGGCCGAAGTTTATCGACAGACAGTCATCTCCCCCCTTCTGCCCCCTTCCCCAATGCCAATGTCCCCTACTGACCCCCTTTAGGACTAAACATATACCCCCATTCACTCCTGTGCACTTTGCACAAGGCGTTTATTGCCTGACGTAGGGCTACGTCGGCAGCTGGCACACCCTTTGAGTTTGAGGCCGAAGTTCATTTACCGACGGGCATCCCCCTTCTGCCCCCTTCCCCACTGCCATCCGTTTAGAACTGCACATACCTGTACCCCTCGACCCACCCACTCCTTAATGTCCGTTGCACAGGGGGGCGTTTCATAAAGCTGTTCGTAAAGTTACGCATGACTTTACGAACGACTTGAATATGAAGTGCCAGATAGGATGCCTAAAGTTTTTACTGATGTTTTAACTAAATGTGACTGTATTTCCAATAACCTCAATTAAATTATGGCAAAAATATACTTTGCATTAAAAATGTTTGTTCTAACAAGAATGTTAATCTACATCTGTACAGTTCAACTTAGTTGATGCAGTTCAACTTAGTTGATGCAGTTAAAAATGATTGAGCATCCCATTTGGCTTGTCATATTTAAGTCATTCGTAAAGTCATGCGTAACTTTACGAACAGCTTTATGAAACACTCCCCCCCCCCCCGAGTCTTTCCTGACGGAGGACTGCGTCAGCGACTGACGCGGCCTTGGATGCGCCACGTGAGCATGATATCGTACAAAAAAGTGAATGCAAAAAAAGATCATGAGTGTACAAATTGCTTTGAATTACTGGCGTATGAGCTATTAAACTGCTTTCATAGACTTGATTAGCGCATGCATTAAGGCAAACGGAATGGCGCTCCGTGTGCATCGGGCATAATGGAACCTTTCAATAATGGCGCCTTGATCATCTCTCCCGAAAATGCTGAGAAATTTAAAATCCCCGAACTCCTCGCATCAGGTGTTAAGGTTTAGACCATTACCAATGTATCTTAGAACGCAATCTTTCCGTTTCACCTTTTTTCACCCTCTTTGCTCTGTTTTTCTCTTCATCTCCGAGACGGATCGCATCATCTTTCGGAGGCCAACAAATAAAAATCCCAGTCTGCCCCCCTCGTCGATCCTCAGGATGTCTGTGACCCTCTTCCCCCGGTTAAACCAACTTTACTTTCTCCTTCCTCAAATACGAAAACTCGAATATAGAGCAGAGAGAGAGAGAGAGAGAGAGAGAGAGAGAGAGAGAGAGAGAGAGAGAGAGAGAGATGGGGGTAGAGATGGAGAGAGATGGAGAGACAGAATCGAGGGGAAAGGGATATATCTATAACCATGATGCACTTGTCTGCGAGTTCCATCAAAAATTTATTTGACATTTTCTTGTGCGGAGCGGCACGACTTCTCCCTATTATTTGTAATAAATTAGAGAGCCCAAGCATACAGATGCCCTGAGCAGACATAATATAGAAGGAGGATAGCAGATGCTTGACTATAAGGGTCTACTAGCATCCTATATACCCTGGAAGGCATCTGAGTTTCAGAAAGAAAAAAAAAAGAAAGAAAGAAGCGAGTTTACGTCACTCTCGCGCTAAACTCTCTCAGATGCGTTTAGGATGGATAGACCGATAGATTGATGGATGGATGGAGGGAGGGAGGGATAGATGGGAAGATGGGATGATGAGAATGTGGGGATGATCGTGATTTTGCCTCCTGTAATTCATAGAAAGAAAAGCAACAGCTTGAATTGCCGTGGTGTACACTGTCTTTAAACATTTAAACTTGGAAATAAAACACTGGGATGGGGGTGAGGCGGGGGTCATTGCTCAATATAGATTCGATGTGTAATAGGTGGGCAGTAAATCACATATTATTATACACGGACCCGAGTAGGAGACCGGGTCATTTTGATTTCACGAGCATTTCCACTGGACTTCACCTTGGGCTTTGTAGGGTTCAGTGCTGAGAGGGTTAACAAAACATCAGAGAGGGGTACAGACGAGGAATGCTGAATTCCAAACGGAAGATTGCTGTCTGTATTCATACAATTTTTAAACGGATGATTGAACTTTCTTTTTTTCTTCTTTTTGCATTCTCTTTTCCTTATTACTTTGATGCTTTATGTTAGGGTAGGGCTATTTCAGGATTTTTTTTTTTTTTTTAAAGCGACACAATCCCGAAAATTTTGAGAGGGAGCATTTTTTGTTGTTGCCTTGTACTTATAAGGTTTGTCAAATGGTTTCAAAAGGGGCACGGGACAATTATTGTGCCCCCACCCCCATCTGCCACCGATTAATTTATGTCTCATTCCAACAAGTGACCTGTGATGGTGTTACTTTCGTACTAAAAGTGCCTGATTGAAAAATTTATGATTAAATCTATTAAAAAAAAAAAAATCTTTCAAAAGGATAAATTAGCTCAGTGGCTAAAAGCAGTGGGCTTGTAACTCAAAGAACACGGATTAGCAACATATTATAAAATGACTGCCTTTGGCAAAAGGATTATTCCATTAAAAAAAAAAAAAAAAAAAAAAAAAAAAAAAAATATATATATATATATATATATATATACACACACACACTGTAAAAAATTTGCCGTTTTTTCACGGGAAATTTCCTGGCAGTCAGGATGCCGGGAATGCCCGTTTTTCCACAATTTTTTTTTTTTTAATTTTTTACCGGAAATCAGCATAAAATTCAAGCCTTTTTGCAGTAAAACAACAGCAAGTTTGTTGGGCGATTGTAAATATATGCTGATTTCCGGTAAACCAACAAACTTGCTGTTGTTTTACAGGAAAAAGACTGTAAAATTGAAATAATGGCAATAACTTGTAATTTCAAGGGCCCCAAAACCTGTAGTTTTACAGTTATTTTTACAGTGGACTTAACGGTTTAGGTCGTCGGGCTGGTACCTCTTACATTTGTTGTTGTTGGTTTTTTTTAAATCTATTTATTTCAACTTGTGTAATGAGTGGAACTTCATGCTCATCCCTCCGATACAAAACCCAAACAAAACAGCACAAGTATGTTTGCTGATATATAAATTAACTGAAAATATATATTTTTAAAAAATGAACAAAAAAGGGTCTCAAATTGCATTGTGGGTATTACAGCCATTGCCATCTTAATTATGATCATGAAAGAAACATGCACAATCATTCAAGATTATTATTTATTCTTTAATACTTGACTCAGATTTAAGGAGATAGAGATTTTCAATAAAATGAATTTCATTGTTACTGCTTGAAAAAATTATTTATTTATTTATTAATTTGCAGTTTTATTTGTCCTGTCAGTTTTTTTTTTTACTATGTAAATAACCAAAAATGTTAAAGATTGACATACAGAAAAAAGTATAGTCCCTTGTAGAAATGAGAAACAAACAAATAAAAAATTAATTTACGTATATACAACATACAGATTTGTAGACAAACTAAGAATAATTAGATTGAAGAAATATGTTGAAGTTTATGAAAAGTACACAACAAAACCAAGATAAAAACGAAAACAAAAACCATTAAAAGAATAGAACAGTTAACTTAAATTTACTCTTTAAAGCTGACATTAAAAATGAGTGATTTTGAAACACTTTCGAAAATAACAACATATTCCGGGATTGATCATATTTTCCTGTTGTTCTGCTGAAATTTGAAAAAAAAAGGAGTGCAATTCATGGTTGTACACTTGTTCAGCAATTTCTCATCGTATAATAATTATAGACCTTTATAGAAAGCATTAATATGTTAACCTTCCACAATGATTTCTAGTTTAATGGGCCTACTTTCACTTTTCCTTGTCGTTGATATATTTCCCTTTCTAAGAGATTCCTAATCGTATATATAGGCCTACTTATCCCCGTTTGTTATTGTTTTTTCGGTAATGTAATAGTATTTCTTCCAGCACCGTTTGACCTCTTTCTTTCTCTCTCTATCTCTCTTTCCAGAAATAACTCTGTTTCATGATGTAAACATGCGCTACGGTGACTCATGCTTAGAGGACGTCTGGAGCAATGTATACATTACATGAGCTTGTTTACACGTCGTATGCTGCATAGGAGACGACGGATATTAAGGTATATGTCGGCGTCGGCTATAAATTTTCTTTGCATCTTTCGTGATGATGGAATGTATGTATGTATAATGTATTGCACAGACATGATGACGGATGTGGTATGAATTGATATAAAAAAAATTTTTGCACCCTTTATTGAATGAATGATTGCGTGATTGTCTGTTTGAACTGATGAACTATAATTATTATAGTAACAAAATATTGGCTGCCATGGTCTTAGCTTGATTGATTGATTGATTGAATGAATTAATGATTAAACTGGATTGATTGATTGAATAAGTTAACGAATTGATGCGGAGGTGCCATGGTATAGTGGTTCATTCACTTGACTCTCAATCCAAGGGTTGAGGTTTTGAATCTCAGCCCGGTATTAACGTCTTTTCGCAAGACATTAACCCATGTTTGCCACTCTCCACCCAGGTGTTAAATGGGTACCTGGCAGGATTTATCCCTTGAATGCACTGTGCGTTGATTATGGCCGCCGGAGCTAAAGCCAAGGTGTTATCCAAACCCTTCGGAAGCGCATATAGAGACGTTATAACGTGATATGAGCTATACAAGAACAGTTTATTATTAATACTAGGTGTTAAAAAAAGTGGACACTTGATCATTAATAACTCAAAAATTATACATCGTATCAGACTGAAATTTTTACATTGTAAAGTTGAATGATGTAAACTTTATTAGAAGCAACTTATATCTCTGAATACTTATCTTAAAATATTGATCCGAATATTATATTGGATTTTTCACTTTTTGAAAAATCAAGGCCAAAATTTTGTGTGTATGAGTAATTAATTGAGAGTGCAACACTGTACTTGCCAGTGTGCATTGCAGCTGAATTCCAGAACAACTTTTTAACCCAGTCATGAATCATTAATGACACCGGACACCAAAAGGTTGGAAGAAATGACAGCTGCAACACACAAAGGCAACCTTTGAGTTTTGAATTGATTACTGATACACAAAGATTTTTGGGCCTTGATTTTTCAAAAAGTGAAAAATCTAATTAAATATTCGGATCAATATTTCAAGGGAAGTATTGAGAGATATGTCATGAAACTTGCTCCCAATAAACTCTACATCTTTCATCTTTACAATGCCAACAAATTAGTCTGATGCGAGGTACAATTCTGGAGTTAACGATCAAAAGTGTCCACTGTTTTTTTTCAACACCTAGTAGTATTATAATTATTGACGGTTGGCAAGTCTAATCGATTGATAAAAAAAAAAAACATAAAAAAATATTGGCATGATAATAGCTTGGTTGGTTGGTTGGTTAATCGATTGATTGACTGATGGAATGGAATTGATGAATTTACGAGAATAATTTGTTGTTGGCTGGTCTCACGACTGATTGAAAAATAGATGCTATCTTGGCTGATTGACTGACTGGATGGATGGATGAATGAACGAATGAATGAATTGTTGATTGATTGATTAAATGATTAATTATTGGGTTATTGATTGATTGATTGGTTGATAAATAAGTACATGACATGATTACCCATTGACTGATTTATTTAATCAAAAGAGGCCGGACGGTTTCAAGAGCTGTTCAGAAATATTCTTAAAAATGGAGAGAAAATCGAAATAAGGAGAATGTAATTAAAATTCATAGAGAGCTATAAGCAAAAAATAAATTGAATAATGAAAATAAAAGATATATCCTACTGTCGTCATATAAATCCCTCGAGGGATTGATGAAAATGTCAAATTTAGATTAAGCTTCGTACTATATAAGAGATGATAGAGAGATAGCGAGGCATGGTTGAGGGAGGGGGGGGGGGAGAGAAGAGAAGAGAGAGAGAGAGAGAGAGATACATAATTTATTATAAAGACAGACAGACAGACAGACAGACACAGACAGAAAAAGAAAAAGAGAAAGAGAGAGAGAGAGAGAGAGAGAGAGAGAGAGACGGAAACAAAGAGAAAGAGAGATGTGGTGAAAGAGATTAAAAATGAACAGCAGAAACTATAATTATGTGTTTTCATCTTTCTATACCAAATAATAATTTAAAAATTATTGTCAGTGTTCATAATGATTCCAGCTAACGTCCGTTCTTTCTCCGCTCCGCCTATCTTCTTCCTTTTTCCTTTTTAAAACCCCTTCTCCCAATTCTATTTTTCTCTTTACATAAGACACGACATCGTTTCCTCTGAACTACCTGATCAACTGCGTCAGCACATATTAATGAGGCTATCTAGAACCTCCCTTTGGTTCTTTTTATATCACCTTTTCTCAGATTTTACTGATCCTTGTTGCATTAGCGTATGCATGATTGATCCTCCTTGGTTAATTTACCGTTTGTATAATGCATACAAATTCATCATTAATTTTATCAAAAATAATGATTGTTAAACATACTACTAGTACTTTCAAGTTGACTTTTCCCATATTTTTCTCGTATACACAATATGCCTCGATGAATCGAATTATAGGTGAATTACCATTTGGTCCAATGCCATTCGGTCCAACTGTCAGCTGGTCTAACATCATTTGGTCTGATATCATTTCGTACAATGACCATTTAGTCCAGTAATCATTTCTTCCAATAATCGTTTTTTGGGTTGTTGTTTTTTCTTCTTCCAATGACCATTTAGTCCAGTAATCATTTCTTCCAATAATCGTTTTTTGGGTTGTTGTTTTTTCTTCTTCCAATGACCAATTAGTCTACAATCATTTCGATCAATATTCATTTGGTCCAATACCCATTTCGGCTGATCCCAGTTGATATGGTGATTAGACCAAATGTTAATGGACCAACTGATATTAGACCGAATGATTTTAGACCATAAGACGATTGGACCAAATGGCATTGGACGGACTTGGACCAAGTGGCAATAAAATGAATTATATACTCAAAACAATTGTTTTTTTTCTTCAATAAACTATATTTTTTTGAAATAAAGTCAAACAAAAATCGAAATTACATCTAAAAACGCAAAATAATTATGACTCTAAGTATATAGGCTTACGAGGCAAGGGGGGGGGGGTGAAGCCTCCGAAAATTTTGAAATTTCCTTTTTTTCGGGCACCAGCCACCTCATATTCGTCAGTGAGGTTGTCTATTTGTGTGTTTTTTTAAATATATATGTTACTCTCTCTCTCTCTCTAAAAAAAAGGGTGATCACTGACGTCACTCCCTGGGGAGTGAAAATAGAGTGAAAATAGAGTGAAACTCCACTCTTTTCCTTTAAGAGAGCACTCGATAGCCACTCGATATTCACTCCTGAATAAGTGATCGCTGATGTCACTCCCGCTGGAGTGAAAATATGGTGAAAATTCACTTTTTTTAAAGAAAGATATTCAGTTCATTTGATGACAAAGTATACTTTATTCACAATACAGGATGTCCAATTTTTGTTCACTCGCTTTGCTCTCTTGCAAACTTTAGAAATTTGGGGAAAACGATATTAGTCGACCCCCCCCCCCCCCCCCGGAGAAATTTTGCCGTATGCTCATACTGTTTAATCCCGAATGCCCATGCAAGAAGCCTCAGGACGGACGCGCTGGGTCACGTAGGGGGTAGTTTCCTTTCTAAAAGGGGCAAGTTATCTGGGATGTTTGATGTTTCCCCTTTAGCTGAACTTGAACTTGAACTTGAACTTGAACTTGAACTTGAACTTTATTTCTATCGACCCCCTTCGAAATATGAGAAAATACATATAGTATATGGTATTATAAGATATAATTAACACGATTAGATAAGATAGCAACAATAAAGGCACTTGTAAACAGGTATGAAATCATAGTTTACATAATACATGTGAATCATAACTTGAGTTCACACATGCAGTTATTATGATCTACCGTAATGCTGTGAAGGAAAGCGACTCGGGGTAGTTATCTGGGGTGTTAACCTTGGTGATTTAAATGATTGTCTAGGGGTGTATATAAAGAGAAACACACAAGCTATTTGCCTTTCATCATTAGGTAAGTGTCCATTGAAAATAGAATCATGGATGAAAAGCAAGACATTTTTATCTACATTGCTTCTCTCCACCCAGGTGTGAATTGGTTACCCGGTAGGATGCGAAAGTCACTGTGGTTCGATCAGCATTGTGAGCGTCTGTAAAAGGCGCCTGGCTGGAATGCTCCCCAGGGAGTGGAGAAGGTGCACACAATGTGTGAGCAGGCATTCCGTGAATCCGATGACCGGGGTAATAATATGTCTGTAAAGCGCTTAGAGACATCGTAGATGTATTAGGCGCTATATAAATCCAGAATATTATTATTTTTATTATTATTATTATATATGATAAACATACAATTGGTATAACATCACCAATTATTTTCTTCAAATATAGTGCACATCTTTTCTTCCAAAATAAATGCTTCATTTTCATTTAAAAATTGCTATTACGCGGTAGATCTATATGAATTATATGAAATATTTTTAAATTTCACCTATTTTTAAAGAGAAAAGGTACAGCTTACAGAAGGTCTGAGTATGGAAAGCAATTTCTAAGTGCAAAGCATTGGGGGCTCCATTTCAATTTCCTCTTCTGCGCTACGGTAGTATGTCCTGGCTCGCTGCCGTATCGCGATCGTGATGAATATGCAAATTACTCCAGGGATTACTAGAGGTCATTCTCAGGGCATGTCATCTGTGAAGTCTGGGAAACTCGACGAACGACGTCTGACAGAAATGAAGCCCTCAAATCAGGCCCTAAAACCAGCGGAAATTCTGTCTTGACAACACTGGAAATGAGTGAGTATGGGAGAAGTATTAATCAAAGGTGCATGATATCAGTTTTATTTGCAGATCAGGGCTTAGATTTTTCCCTGTGCAGAGAATTCATTTAACTTTCCAAGGTCGTTTTACGTTTGTATACTCGCCTGCAATACGTTTTGTGTGTAGTCAATGAATGATTGTGGCAGGGTTTTACTACGGACGGTGGATCATTATGCTGCGCTTTTCAATGGGTTGTGTGCATGGAAGTAGAAAAACGAGAACAAGGACAAGGTCCCTTTTTCATACAGTATTGCAAACACACATGCAAGTTGTAGTTGATATACATCAGCATGGAGGTTAAGTATGGTTTTTGCATTTATGATGCTGCTAATTAGATCTAAAGTAATGTTACGTCTTTAGGATTTAGGCTTAGCCTTGCTCGTTGAAAATTTCAGTGAAATTAAGTAAGAGTATGATTGAATTTGAACTTTGAAGCACACTATTCATAACTGGTTATGATGGGGGACCTAAAGCTACACACTTTGTTTTCAATGGCTAAACTTTTTTTAATTTTAGTGGTTTGTGCGAATTTCTTTTATCTACCTTGGTTGTACATAATCTGTAGTTATATCGTTGAGAAACTTGGTGCTAACGATTGTCAATTAAAAATATTTTGATGTTGATATTGATGGCCGTGTCAAATTTTGTTCGACAAAATGAAAGGGTCCCAAAGCTACGCACATGTAATAGATGAATATAAATCTTGATTCTAAAACTGACTGATGTGAATTGCACCCTGATTTCCAAATAGTGCAAATATTACAGAAATAAAGTGAAATTACTCATTCTTTTTTTTGCAAACCTCAGTGATATTCGTGTTGCTCAATCACAGCAGAAAATTGGCCTATTGAACGCGTCGCATGGCGCACGTATTTGCGAGGTACGTAGCTTTATAATCCATTGCCATATACATGTAATTTGTGTGTGGGGCTGTGTCACTTACGATTTGGCAGCAGTCAATTTCTAATTATTTGCATAGGTACATGTAACTGCCAGAATGATCAACAAAATTCAGGAAGAAACTTGCTTTTTACACTGCAGGATGATCAAATACTAGTAGATCTTATTGTTTTTCAATTTGATCTCTGTCACTTTAATCAAGTCTTCAAGTGAAATTATCAGGCTTTTTTATTTCTGGATAGTGGTAGCTGGATATCTTGCTCCTTTGAAACTCTCAGACGAGTTTAAAACATACGCTTTCATATTGTTGGAAGTCGCCCCAGTCGAGCTATTTTGTGTATGAGTTTTATCATGGAAGTACAAATACGTAAACAATGGAATAATCTTCACAACGACACCATTACTGCCCCAAGTGTGCACAGTTTTGAAGTAGCTTTGGATAGGTGCTGGAAAAATGAACCCATTACATGTAAGTATGATTATGAATCACCTGCACCAGGAAACGATCCAGCCATCTTGAAAAGGAAGAAGAACTTGGAACTGAATACAGAGGCGTAGTGCCTGCGTTCAGGATCTTCCTTATGTATCCCTAGGATAACCTTGTACATGTGCGAGTACAAACCTCGTATATGTTTGAGTCATGTATCATCACAAACGACACCAGTCAAGAATGATCTTCGTTTCAGTTTTGTTAAAATGACATCATCTGTCGTCAGTGTAAATCAAAATTAATTTAGTTCAGTCCAAGTTGTAATCTAGATCTATTTCAGAAATTGTCTTTACTTTGGGCTTAACATGTTGCTGTGGCATTAATTGTGCTACATTATTTGAACACAAATAATGCCAAAGCGTCATGAACTGTCACTGATACAATGAATCATTGTCATTTTTTCTTTGTATCTGTGTCGTTGCTTTTACTTAAGTTTATTCATTACTCTAGAGATCTATTCATTTCCACACTCCCCAATGTTCTTCATAGTTAATTTGATAAACTTTCATTTATAAGCATTAAAAGCTAAACCAGATTGATATCTTCTTCTTCTGGCAGTCCTGCGTCCTTCAAACGTGAAGATTGTTACAGGTGAAAATGCTGTCCTATTCCTGTCCTGTTTCATAACAGCAAGACCATTCCTTTGATATAAATTAAGCAAACATAGTATCATGTTTTACAGGTCTGATATATGTTAGTAATTAATCAGGGGACCTACATGTAGAGTTCTCTCCAAGGGACTTTATATTAATTGATAATTATAAATGCCTAGCCATCTTTCTACTAATCCTGCATCGAAGTTGAGTTCAGGGTACACGCAGAAGCCATACTGTACTTAAAAATGAATTGTGTACAAAGTGCAGTTAATGTGTGAATTACTGTTGAAAAAGAAAGTTGGTAAAATGCAATCATAACCTGTACCTCATTCTCCAAATCCATACAAAGTGTGCATTGCTATGCCAGGACTTTGTATGTACATGTACAGGCACAACTGAACAAGGATAAACGTGTATTACATGTACGTACATGTATGTAATGTACCCATGAACAGGCAGCAAGATGCTGCTGATCTACTACACAAAGAGCGGGAGAAGATGAAGAAGGTGGTTCTGTTAAGATCCGATGAAAAAGAATTGAGACAATTCAACTTTTCATTAATTTTTCTCTTGAATACTGTATGTATCTGTAAAGCACTTGTGAGCTGTATCCCCTTATCCCGGAAATGATGTGTTGAAGAATTCATTTATACATTTATGTACAGTGTATGGTCAGTTCGAAACTTCGAATATGTAGTGTAGACAGAAGCTGGAGGAATAATGGAATACACATGTACTTGAGCAAAATCAAACTCACAATGAAATATGAATACTTTTAGATGACTATCTGCTAAATACATGTATTTTGTGATATTCAGAGCGATGGTTGGTACTTACATGTATGTAGTTAATCTTCTTTTTGAATTTTTAATTAACGACTGACAATCTGCTTAGAACTTTTGAAGATGAACATCGTTCCTAGGACCGTTCTACATGACAGTTTTTCAGTTGAGTTGGAATATTCTAGTTTGTCTGCGTGGTATGCAATATTTATTCAAAGACTCAGGTTATATTCTTGTTTTCTGGAAAGAAAAGAAATTTATACAGCTGCAAAAGCCAGCAAAGATTTTTCCGACGAGACAAAAATTGATTTTTGAAATGAATAACCAGGGCTGCTCCACACTTACCTTTTTATAGCCCGTATAAGAGGCGAATGAAACAGGCACTTAGCAAAGAAGCATCCATAACTGTGAATGCATTAGTACAGAAATAGGTTTATTCAAGCCCACCAAATGAGGACATTCATAGTTTGTGTAAATTATATTCCTGCAAATTGTATTTTTGCCAGTGTAATTTTACTAATTTCCATACATGTAGGCCTGACTGCATAATATTTTTAAAGAGATAACTTATAGTCCTACTGTCTACATACATAAATACTACAAATATGCATATTATACATGTAATGCAGGAGACAGTATTGTGATCCTATATTACACTGTATATGTCACATACATACGCTTACTGGTATGAATAGACATTTCCTGCGTGCGGACATTTAGAATAGTTTGTCCGGACATTTTGAATAATTTGCCCTTTTGATATGGAAATGAAGATGGAAGCACCCACACTGAGCTACTACCCGCAATGTAAAGGCTTACCTCCATAATGAGAAATTCACAGTTTTTGGCTTTTTTTTTTTTTTTTTTCAAAGTGTACGAAGGATACAAATCAGTTTTGTAACAAGCACATAATACATGTATATTTAGTATCCATATCATACTAAAATTAAGCTTCAATTAGTTATAGGAGGAAAATAATCCATGTAATAGACTCTAGTATTATTGATGAATAAATTATTCATATTTTACAAATACTTCAGATTTTGAAAGTCTGGGTAATCTATCGTCATATGACTTAGCATACCTAAAAGAGCAAGACTCATACGTCGCCATGCATTGTAATACTTCTCACGATATTGAATATGTATCGAATTTCAAGACATGGTTTTTGCTTATTATAGAGGAGATTTGGTTATAAGAAAATATTTGTCATATAATTAGAAATTCACCCTGCTTTTGCTGATATCTGTATGTATGATGCATATCAATATTGTAACAAGTGGGTAATGCATGTGATGAAGTATCTAAGTAATACTGAAATTGGGCTTTTAAAAGTTATAGAGGAAATTATCAATGTAACAAAAAAAAATGAATAAATAATTCATATTTTTGAAAAACATTCTAAAGTTTGATCTTTTTGATAATCCATGTAATAGTTATGATACATGACATGGCAAGAATGAAGGACTTGATTTATTTATTATCAAGCATCTTGATTTGTGCTACCATTTCCAAACGGAACTGAACTTTAAGGATTTTTTTAAAACAGAGTTTTTTGCTAATTACAGCGGATTGCGGTGTTTAGGTGTTTGTGTCAGGGTTGCCGCAACTCACTGGACTAGTTGATTGACGTCATCAAAATATATGTATTATATGTACATTGTACAATGTATGAACAGTCAAGAGAGAGGAAAAAATACTTATATCCATAATTTATGAAGAGCATAAACAACAGGTCCATTAAAATGATAATAATTAGAAAAAAAGAAAAGGTGTATTTAAAGGAAAATCCAACCTTAAAGCTTATTTACAGTATTGGTAGCAAAAAGGGAATTGAACAGAAACATGTTAAATATAGTCTCATTTTGTTCTCCTTGTATCAAAAGATGTCTGTAAGAGATCATTTGGTATTCCATCTATGATTTCTGGTGAATTTCAGTGTAAATATCTGTCAGGAATGCTTGATCACTGCCATTATGCTAGGACCCTTCCACCCCGACAGCTCCCCGCACAGCAATCTTGGGGCTTCGCATAGAGACAGCGTGTGTGCACTGTGTGTAGCTACATGTACTCATTATTGGTTTTACACGTTGTGTACAGTGTATAGTACATGCTGCCTTTGTTGGGATTTTACGTGCCTGTCCCGGCACATAAATTAGTTTTTGCCTCTTATTTGTTTAATAATAAACTTTAGGAGGCGAAATCTTCACAGTGTCTTAGTATTGCTAGTATCTTGCTATTTATCAACAAAAATTGAAGAATTCTGACGAACAGTTTTTGAGGGCTTACCAAAACTTTACATGACCTTTAATAGCAAGTTGCTTTGAAAGAAAGAGGAAAAATCAGAGAAGTAGATTGGTGAAAGTTTGAACAAAATCGGACAAGCAATAAGAAAGTTATGAATTTTTGAAAGTTGTAATCACTATGCTTATGGGAATTTCAAATTGACCGAATAGGTAATGTCACTGTGATGTAGCTGTGGACAACTCCCCCATTCCCTCTAACACACAAAATGACTAAAATGTCACTTTTTTTCAAAATGCATTACCCAGTAGGATCTTTTCGTTCATGAAGACCTATAACAATATGCTATCTCCAATATATTTTGAGTACAGCCCCGAGGGTAAAAGCGCCTCGAAGAAAACCGCAAATTAATGATATTTTTGTGTACGACAAATGGGAGAGTTGTCCACAAAAATGTCACAATTGACTCACCGAATTGCCAATTTGACATTCGCATAGATGTAGTGATCTCATTTTTCAAACATCCATAACTTTCTTAGTCCTTGTCCGATTTCTTTCAAACTTTCACCATCCTGTTTTTCTTATTTTTCTGCTTTCACACAAATCATCTTATTACCAAGGTTGGATTGCCCTTTAATCTTAACATCCATATTTGAACACATGATGATATTAAACAACAACAACAATCGAAATAGTGCCAAGCAGGAAAATAGAGTCGCGGACATACGTGACGTAGGCCTGCGTTGTATGCCTACATGTATGCTATGTATGCCTCAGCTTTTGATCACTATAAATGGATTGAAGGCTTAAATGGCAAATCTCCCATGATGATCCTTTACTGCCGATACATGCACATGTATACAGATTCTGGACTATTGCTGGACCTGTTCGAGGCTTGGCCAGTCCAGTTCTTCCAATTGGTACCAAGCCTAGCAAGAACAGTCAATACATTTACAGTAGGTGATATTCGTCCTATAGCGCAGATTGAGGGGTGCAAATGAGACAACTCTTGCCGTTTGACTTGTTGAAAGTTTATGTAGTTAAAATAGTGGCGATAAACATGTAGGCCCTCTTGTTCAGTTATGTGAATAGACCTGTTCACAGATATATTCAAAGTTCATGTATACTTTTAAAACAAAGGTTGTTCTTGACAACCTGAAAGCTTGTCAGAGGCCTGTCAGACATAGCAACAAGTAACATATACATACCGGATTCCAAGTATTGTAGTTCATTCATTAATAACAGGTTAAAGGGCCACTCTGATGAGAACTCACGGGGAAATGAAATTGTGCGGAATTTGCAAAAGGCTCGTTTACTTGCACACATAGCACACCCGTTGTGCGAGGCCTTCGGACTAATGTCATAAATGATCGGACGGCACGAAGTTGACCGAACTGGAGCTAGGTGAATACTTCGGGTTTAACGGGTCCGAGGCCCTTAGTCTTGTAACTGGTCGTAACCTCGTTCACCCAAACAAGTTTAGAGTAATGCTGAAATATTTCCAAATACAAAACACGGTTTACTTCTGGTTGATTATTCTAGCCATCGCTTCTGCACTGCCCTGCCGCGACGCGTTGTCGCCACGATTACGTAACTACCCCCAGGCTCTACCAGAGAGCTGGCTCTGTAATTACTTTTCCATATGTTTGATTACTTTTTCATCGCGCGAAATTTAAAACACAAGCCAGTCTTCGCCGAACTATCTCAGAGGTGATCCAATATGAATCACATGTTTTAGCACGTGTGATGGAAGTCCTTGTATTGAAAGTGACACGAAGCTCCGAGTATATTTTCCTCTCTCATCGGAAATCGCCCATGCAGGCCCACCAAAGTATCCCTTTAATGGAATACCTCATTACTAGGTCCCCAAGAAAGAAACATCCATAAATTTGAATAACTTTGTGAAGAGGTCTGTTCATTGCCTCATGTGTGATAGATTGCTTCTCAAATAACGAATAGTAAATCTAAAAGTTAATATATTCTTGCACGCATTGGTGTATTGGCCTTCAGTTCATTATGACTCAAAATAGAACATGCCCAGCAGATCTTTCATTTTCATTTTCGCTTTTGAACAATGTGAACTATTTTTGTACGAAGATCATAATTTTGTTTCTAAAGAGCTAAAGTGATGATTGGAAAAGCATTATTGTGCAGTGTACATTGTGTACATTGAGGGGGAAAAATGAGAATGCATGAGGTACACATACATCAAGGTTCATATCATTTTAATCATATTTATGTACAGCAAGCTGCTGCAAATTGTAATTGCACTGCTGTATGTAGGCAAACAAAACATTACATTGTTCTAACTTTTTTGTAAATTTTGCTAGATTTACGAAGACCCAGTTGAATTACCGAGCAGCAAAAAAAAAAAAAAAAAAAAATCTCCAAAAGAGCTGTGGTAAACTG
Organism: Heliocidaris tuberculata; assembly: GCA_025618425.1. Taxonomy (NCBI): domain Eukaryota; kingdom Metazoa; phylum Echinodermata; class Echinoidea; order Camarodonta; family Echinometridae; genus Heliocidaris; species Heliocidaris tuberculata. Next base: position 6,974,946 of record CM046845.1, on the reverse strand, counting down.
AAAAAGAGCTGTGGTAAAAAAAACAAAAAACATTAAAAGACATAAAAACTGCAGTGAGAAATTGGCTCTTTTGAACACCAAATGCAAAAATAGCTCCTGTAGACAAAAAATATTTTTTGCACTGTTCCCAAGTTCTTCAACAGTGAAATACAATTCAGAAAAATTGAGCTTTACGATATATACAATCTCTGTTTTGTTCATCAAACTGCTGAAATTGCTATACATAGCTGTTTGTACGAACAAGGGAAATGTGTATTTTCCCTGTATGAACCATGGTTTGCTCTTCACTCTATTATTACAAAAGGATATCCTGGCCTGGAAGGATCTTTGGATCATGAATGTTGATGTGGGTTGAAGGAAGAACATTAAAGGTAATGCACTCATAAAAAGGTCAGTAGGACCCCAAAGAAAGAGGGAACGAAGAAGAAGAAGAAGGAGGGGAGGAGGAGAAGAATGTCAAAGTTTGGAAGGTTTTATTGATCATGAATGCTGATATCAGTTGAAAGAAGAACATACATGTGTTAATGCAATCATTAAAGGTCAGTGGGACGCCACAGAAAGAGGGAATAAAGAAGAAGAAGAAGGTGGAGAATAAGAAGGAGGAGGAAGCATGTTAAAAAGCCTAGAACGATCATTGGATCTTGAATATTGATGTGGTTTGAAGGAAGAACATTAAAGGTACAACTGCAAGTCTCATAAAAAGGTCTATGGGATCTCAAAGAAAGAGGGAATGAAGTAGATGAACAGAAGAACAGGAGGAAATGAAGGAGGAGGGGGAAGAGGAAGAATATTTAAAAGTCTGGAACTGGAAGGATCTTCAGATCATGAATGATGATGTGGGTTGAAGGAAGAACTAAAGGTAACACACTCTGACTCATGAATGGTCAATAGAATCCTAAAGACTGGGTGAAAGAAGAAGATGAAGAAATGTAGAAAAAAGAGGAGATAATAAAGAATACCAAGTAGAAGATAATGGGGTACATGTACATGTATATAAGAAAGTAGTATAAGAAGAATCAAGGAAAAAAAAAGATGGAGAAGAAGGAGGAGGAGGAGGAGGAAGGAGGAGGAGGAAGAAGAGGAGAAGATGAAGAACAAGAAGAAGGAGGAGGAGGGAGGAGGAGGAGGAGGAGGAGGATAATTTGCTTGAATAAGATGGATCTTATGATAATGAGTGTTGAGGGTTGAAGGAAGGACATTGAATGCGATTTACTCATCTAATGTCATATGAATCTCAATGAAAGAGAGAAAGAAGAAGAAGAAGAGAGAGACGGAAAGAGAATATGAAGAAAACAGAAGAAGATGAAGATGAAGAAGAGAAAGGGAGGAAATACTGAACAGAGATAATATAAATGCAAAAAAGAGATAAATAGTGGAACAAGTTGAGGATGAAGAATTCATTCTATGGGGAATAAAAATTGGAAGAGGAAAACCTAGATGAAAGATAATGAGGTGAAGAAGAAGAAGGAGAAGGAGAGTGAAGAAAAGTAGAAGGAAGATAAAAGGAGAAGGAAGAGAGGAAAAGAAGAGTAGGAGGAGGAAAGGAATAAGTTCTAAGAAAAAAAGGAAGAAGATGCAAAAAAGAGGAGGAAGAAGATGGAAGGGGAGGGGAGAAGGAGAAGGACAATGAGGCAGAGGAGAAGAAGAAGAGAAAGGGAGAATGAGAAGAAGAAAGAGGGGGGATGGGGAGAAGAAAAAGTTATAAGAGAGAAGTGGAAGAAGAGAAGGAAAAGGAAGAAGAAGGAGAAAAGGAAGGAAAGGGTGAGAAGGAGAAGAAGATGGAGAAGGATTGTAGAAGTAACAAAAATGTCAAGGAATAACTGCAAAAAGACAGAAATATAGGAGATGGGGAAAAGAATGGGTATTTTGTTAAAGTGGAGTACAGATTGTTTCATTGTAAGAGAGTTTTGCGTTAGTCGGAAATTCAATATTTTTATTCTCCTCACATTTTTTATTCATCTCTCTGGCTCTTGATTGTACTAAAAAAATGGCAATGACATAAAACATGGCATGGGTTACTTTATAAAGCTTGTTTGCTTAATGCAGTTCAGACTTATCATTATTGTCATGTTTTAGAGATGCTTGTAGAAGCTTTTAAAGTAATGAAGAAAAACCCTGAACAGAAATATATCTTGTCTTCATTGGTTATTCAGTATGATGTATTTTCATATTCAGTATTGTTTCATAACTGTTTTATAGGAGAATTATTCCAGGCATGCACCCGTAATGCAGCCATTGTGTACATTTCTACATTGTAATAAAGCATATTGATTGATGATTCATTCAAAGCATGTGGTAAGGCAATTTGTAAAGCCTTTACTCATGTGGGATTGTCTGTTTGGTAGGCCTACTTGCACTACATGTAGCTTTCAAATTCAAGGGTACATAACCTACGCCAAGGTAGTACACAAATATGAACTCTGTGATGGCCCAGCATGGGTGTACATGTACAAGCTCATTTTTGCCAAGGGGGGGGGGGGGGGGGCTGATGTCTCTTGCCCGACTATCAACTTTCCAGTTTCTCAGTGTTGTGATTGAATAATGACACTTTCTTATGGCAACAATATCATTAAAAAATTCAATAGATAGGTTTAGAAATGACATATTCTGACACCTCACTTCCAAAATATGAGGTGATTGTTGCCTGAATATTAGTATTGTCAATTTCTTTTGTTCTTCTTCTTGTTGGAGGGGGGGGGGGGGGGTACTGCAGCCTCCAGCCTCCCCCTCCTCGGCATACATATACGTCTGCATGTAAGTGCCCCACTCAAACTAGTGACTTTCTTATGACATTACAAAAACTATGTTCTTGTAGATTGCTTTGTCACATCTCCACTAGCTCCTTTGCTGCAGAAAGTGTATTACAGTCCAGAACCCCACCTACTGCTTTTTGTCCTGCAATTTTCTCAATTTGCTGAGGCAGGACAGCAATTTTGAATATTTTTTAAAAAGATATAGCATGTCTCTGCGAGATGCACAAGGAAGTATTACAACAAGAAAGAGTTTAAAGAATTAAAATGATTCATAACATCCAAACATTATTTCATCTGCATGTAAGATTTCAGTAATTCCTGTTGAAATTTCAAAACACAGAAAGAAAGTGAAAAAATTATGTACAGATCGTTGTGGTTCGCTATTTAAAAGATACATGTAGCTACAGTGTGTATGTAGTGCTAAAAATGGAACCCCTGGAGATTAGAGTCATGATGCGTTTCGAATTTTCGACCGTTTATTCGTGATCATCTTCAGGAACTAAATCATGGATTTTCATGAACTGTTTATTTATATTATATAGTCAGGAAGCTTGACATGAAGTGAACTCAATAAAATAAATTACAATCAGAAAAAAAGAATGAGATTCTTAATGCCAGGATGTGACCAGGGTTTTTCTTATTCACTTCTTTTTTTTTGCATCGGTATACTTGTCCCATTTTTTTTCTTCTCATTGTGTACATTTTATGAAACTTGATATATATTTAAAGTGCGTGAATTACATATTTTTTCTTGGAACCTTGAAGCAATGATGTATTGATCATACAAAATTTATGAGCAGCCTCTTTTAAGCATCACTCAAATGCCCTGGAGGTCAAGTACATGTATTATACATGTACCAACAAAAAATATCTAGCCTATATAGACTATAGATCAACAGTGTAATTTTTTAAAACATTTTGATAATGCATATATTAATAGTTCACGGAAGTGAAGACTTGATGTAAAATTGAATGAGGAATTTGGTTGAAAACGTGAAGTGACCCAGGATCACAAGCAGATCAATTCACTAAATAATTGCTTGATGTTAGGACATCATATATGGAGAAAGAAATACAACAAATTTGAACTTTATGATTTATCTGAAGGTGTCAAGCATTGCAACATGTTAAACACAAAAGATTTTGCTGGATAACATACTTGCCCTCTCTTTTGTATAATTGCACATCTTAGCAAATAAAGCCCATTTATAGTTTTAGGAAGTCTCCAAAAAAGTTTTCTTCAGATATATTTAATTTTAGTTCATAAATAGCAAGATACCAACAATTTTTAGCTCTTATGATTTTTTTCCTCTTTAGGTAAAAAAAGTCAAATAGATTTATTAATATATTTGCACTAAAATTTAGTGGAAATCATGGACAGAACATTAAAAAAACTGGCTATCTTTTGATAAATTTGTAAAGGGCACAATATGATTTCATATTCAACAAGTTTCATTCCAATTTCCTTTCTGCTACCAGAATTAAAATTCATCCTTAATAACTTTCTTGCTGTTCATATATTTGGAATTTATTCATTGGATTATCAAAGAAGTTTCTCCCATGGAATACATTTTTTGCCCAATTTTACAAAGTAATATTTTAAATGTAGATGATCAAACTTTAACATTCAACTCTTTGAAGAAAAAAAAAATGGGGGGGGGGGGAGTGAAGTGGGTATTTAATAGAACTTACTATCAAGTTTTCTTGTTGGGCAAGTCAAAAACACAATTATATTTTTTTATCATTCTTAAAACTATTAAAACTCCTGAATGCAACAGAAACAACACATTTAAAATATGATTTGAGGAATAGTTCATAACACAGTAAAGAATGTTGCGCGATGCGCACATATATAGAAAGCTTTCGCAGAGACGAAGACAGAAAAAGTAGACAACTTAGATGTAGGATAGGGAATATAGACTTGTTATGACCTTTAGCGTATGTCTGGGACTTGAAGTCTGCATATTGGGTATTGCTTTTCACAAGAATGCAGCTGAGGCTTTGGATTTTAATTATTTACTCTCGTTCCTCTCAAACCTTGTCTCTTATTGATGTACAGTTGCTAACAGTCGGTGTGCACGGTACAGGTGAATAAAGAGTATCCATTCTGTATTTGTGGATATTATATGTGCAACAAGGAACAAATCTTCGTATAATTTGTGCAATATAACGATGATCCAAATTTATTATGATTTATTTTAAAGTTTTTATTTTACATGTGTATGCTTATTTTGTAAACAAAAAGGAATATACAATTGTATGATTTGTGCATTATAACAATGAGCAAATTTTTACCGAATTTGTTGTTTTTAAGCAGTTTTATACCATGTCATTGCAAAACTTGTGAATTGCACATAATTCAGCCTTTTGGCTGTGAAGTGCAATATTGATAAAACCTTTTCAATTTCAATTTCAATTTCAAAAAATGGTGTGATTACTTTGAAGTTTTTATTGTACCTGTGTATGTTTATTTTATTTTATAAACAAAAAGGAATATATAGTGTAGCACTTATTTTATCAATCAGTACATTTTCCTTGGGCAATGGGCATGTACAACATGTATGTTGTGTACATGCGTGAATTATGTATTGCACAATTTACATTTGTAGCTTGGGGCAAATTTCATAATTTATGAATTGATGAAAATAACCATTTAAATTGTACATTTTGAGAAGTAAATGTAGTTCTCTGTAGAATTATTTTTCTCTTGCAGGTTGTTTTTGTACCAAAGCTGTTATCTTCAGGGTCGTATACATTGTATTTTTCTTTTGTGGCGACAAGATGACATTGTTTCTGATTTGTTTCACACAGGGATAACAGCAAGATTTCAACAGAAATACAAATTTATTGTAATGTCATGTCATGAACTTACATTTTTTGCATTGGTCAAGGTCATGGATTTGGTTTTTTTTATTTATTTTTTTTTTTTAGGGGGGGGGGGGAGATGCATACAACCCTGCATGTACTGTTCAGGTATTTTCTGACTTATGGGCTGCAATTTTCTAATAGCCTTAATGCTATCACTTGCCTTACAACTAGACAATACTCAATTTCATAAGAAGTTGCAATAGTATTAGATATGGAAGTTTAAAAATGTAAATTCTTAAAGGAGAATGAAACCCTGGGGAAAAAAAAATCAATTTTAATGAAAAGAGAGGATAGAGAGAAGCAATTTTAAAAAAGTTCCGTCAAAATCGGTTACGAAATGAGAAAGTGACAGGTTTAGGAGTACAACTCACCATATGTTTTGTAGACAAAATTTCATGATTTCCCCATTATCTCTCAAGGTGCAGCTTGTCTTCTTCTTAGCTCAAGATATATCATGGGAAAATGTAAAAAGACAAGGAGCATCTTTCAAGATAATGGAGAAAATATGAAATTTTGAGTACAAAACATTTTGAGAGTTGTACTACTTAACCTGCCATTTTGAAGCAACATTGCCAATATGAGGATCGCCATAGAAAGTAAATTGAGACTTTTCAAACTTTCATAACTTTTCATTTCGTAACCGGTTTTGATGGAACTTTTTTTTAATTGCTTCTCTCTATCCTCTCTTTGCATTAAAATGGATATTTCCCCAGGGTTTCATTCTCCTTTAATGGATTAGGTCCCGAATGGACTATGAATATCAGTATTGGAATTGCATGGTATTTGAAGCCTTCGGGATTGAGGAAAAAGTAAAATCAGCTACCAGTGACAGTTAGTGGCCAGTCGTGGGATGGTTATGCTGTCTCTTTGATTTGCAGCTGATGGGACCATATCTCCAATTGCCAATTGGAAGGCTCACAATGTCCTGCAATTTTGGTGTCACTATTCAAATGACAGTTTGGGACTTCAGTCAGGAAAAAATCATATTTTCAAAATTCCATATGATCCATTGTATTTCCTTTTGAAATTTGGATATACATGTCATGTAGTCATGTGGTATGGAGTGTGGTGGCCTTTAAAAGTAACATTAGATTTAGATTCAAATGAATCATTATGAAGTAACAATTTACTTATGCTTTAAAATATATATATGTTCTCATTTTTGCATTGTTACCTTCGACATATACATGTATTCCTACATGAAAATACATGAATTAATTTATCTTGGATACAGAGAGTTTGTGTATTAAAGTTACACAAATTTATATAAATGTAGAAGAAATCACATGTCGTCAAACTGCACTCCACAGTAGCATTCAAACTGTTGTCATCATCTCCAGCCCATTATATTTGCACCTGGGATTCATGTTATCTCATATTTATGGCTGCCGTTCAGAGGAGGAATAGAAAATGGAATTGCCAGCAATTATGATTGGCAGAGTGCCACAGATGTCCATTACATGGAGATTTCTTGTGTGTGGGTATTTCAGGATAGGAACCGAACAGGGCGACCTGTGATTTTAAATGAAGATGTCTGTCGATGGATCTATTTTCCTCATTATGGAGGTACAGTTTTTTTGTACAGTGTGTAATACGGTGAACAATTCACAATTAAAAAGGAAAATGATCACCTGGGAGTTCATTTTCAAATAAAAATGTAAGTAAATGTAGAGTGTTGTTATTGTTGGATGTAATGATCTTCTCGTTCGTAATGCACATGATTCTGTACACTATTATTTTTTGTGAGATTGTCCATTTACTGATGTTAATCGATATACACATGTATCGCATGTGTGCACTCACTCTGTGGTTAGAAAACGCTGCACTTTACATTTGAATATAAATTTAATGATTTCTGAATGTCATGAACGAAAGATACATTAAAATTTTGTTGACCTTAACTGATTAACATGTACATGTACATGTAGTGCATTTTACAACTATATTTTGCAGAAATAACCTGGGTCATGTTTCCTTGTGCATGTCTCTTTGTGAGTATACATGCAGGACATGTATGTGAGCATCGCTGGTTCTGAATTAGAACGGAGAGGCAGAGGACATGTAGGTTAATGGTTAGGGTAGTGGTAAACCACAAGGTCAGAGGTTCAAATCTGAGTCAGAGTGCTTCATACTTACCAGCATATTTTGCCAATAGATGAGGCATTACTGTTCAATTCCGTCGGATTGCCAGAAACAAAGGCCCCTGGTACTGATCGCTTTATTTTCTTTCTTTCAGTGCATTTTATTAAATATGAAATACTGTGCTTTCTTGTACATCATGCTCAGTTTTTACATGGTTGGCACGAATTTTTAAACAAATTTCAAAGTTACTTCTTTTTTACTCTTTCTCTTTTCTTTCCTCTCTACTCTTTTCACAAAGTTTGTATTTATATTTCTCCCTAATTACACGTATCTCTCTTTATCCACCCCAGTACAATTGTTGTTAGGAAAATTGAAATTAAAAGAAAAAAAAGCAGTTATTTAGTTTTCTCTTGCAAATGCAATTCTCAGCATGTTTATGTTTAAAAAGGATGATGGATTGACTTTCATGTGTAAATCTCTCATGACACTTGTTTGTGAAACTGTAACGTGTTTCTTATGTTTTTCTTTGAACTTATTTTGCAGACTCCTGTGATCTAAATGGAACAAGTCTTGATTAGGAGGTGTTCTTGGAAGCCTGTTGGTGCTTTGAAAGTTCTCTTCAAAGTTCTGTGAATGCAATGGAAGATGGGAGCAAAGATGTTGCTTGATTTGAATGGATGTGTTGCTTAAGCGTGTCGCTGTCATCTAATGGGTAGTTACAATGCCAAACCAAGCACTTCAGATGAAAGAAATCACAGCGTTCAACCAACGACCACTTCCAAGCAAACTGATTCAAACAACTCACATCCATTCACCATCGAGGACACATCGGACACCGACGGGGACGAGACTCGAGCACAGAACTCAATAAAGAAATCCCCGTCACCACCGGTAAAACAGATTCCAAAATCGAGTGAGGCGGTGATGCAGGATGAACAACGCCAGCGAGAGTTGGCACAAGAAAGACACAGAGAAGAGACAAGGGTTGCCTCGGGTAGCTCTGGAGAATCAGCCTCACCATATGGACTGTACAACCCTCTAGCAGCATCAAATGGAGGTCGGCCCTACCCTCCTGCATCGGCCTCCCCTGCTGTAACGGGCAGTGGCATGAACCCAGGATCATTACCTCTGCTCCAGTACCCTGGTCAGCCAGCCCCTCCTTTGGTTGCCATCAACCCAACGTCCTCAGCTGTCTTTGCACCCTATCCAAGTGCATTCACATCTCCTGCTGCAGCTGTTTACACAGCAGGTTTACATAGCAGTTCCAATCCCAGACCTTACCATGGTATTGAGTCCTATTCAGCGATGCTTGCCAGCATGGGCAGTCAGGCACAACAGCACCTCCAGGGACACCTCATTCCAGCACCTTCCTACTTCCAGGGTGGCTACATCCCTGCCCAGTACAACCCTCTCTCACCCCTCATGGCTGGGGTGATACCAACGTCCAAGGGGATGTTCCCTGAGGGGAGCTACCTACCGACTGCAGTAGGTCCACCTGTCTTGACAGGCATCCTTCCCAGTGGCCACCTCATCCCTCCAGCAGGACAGCATCCAGAAGCTCCTGGTGAGGATCGTGGTAGGTCTAGCCCAGAGAAGCACTACTCCGCATCCACAAGATATCTGGAAGCACGGGAGCAACAAATCCTTGAGAGCAGACGATTGGCAGAGATGCAGCAGTTGTCTCCTTCTAGCCAAGTGCATCGTAGCATCCCTGAGGCCAGAGTGTCGCCATTCCAACAGGTTTCCTCCACCGTAGCATACAGAGTGGCCATCCCAGAAACGGGTGAACGACCAGATTCAAAAGGAGCTAGCCCAGGTTCATCTCTTCAAAATAAGTCGGTGCACATTCCATCATCTAAGGTATGTATTTGGTAATATAAGCTTCTGGATATTGTGGTTTCTTTCTTTCATTTTCTTTCCTGTCCACAGTTTTTAATAATATCTTGACATTTTCATTTCCACTAAATAATTTATTCATCGTCTGTGTCATTGATTTCAAAATTTGGCCCAAGGTTTTGTTGTGAATGACTATATACATGTAAGTATAAAGAAGTGTTCCGTTTCATTTCTATATTTTTAGGAATAGGCCTACTTGTACATGTAACTGCCCCCTTCCTCTATCTTGTTTTTATGCTTCATTATTGGTTATTCTGCATGTACATGTATATATGCTCTCTTAACCTTTAATTTTGATTCTCATCATCTGTTGTATATATATATATATATATACATTTCTATCGCCTTTATGATAGAAATGGCAAATTGCAAATACATTTTGGCCCTGTTTCATAAAAAAACTTGTTATAAATAAAGATTTGCAATAACTTGTTAGAAGCGACTGAAATCCTTGCATCTGATTGGCTGAAGGCAAATTTGTTATAGAAATGTGGCAGTTGTTAATGATAAGAAGTTTTATGAAACGGGGCCTTTCTACAATGTTTGTGTACAATGCACAACATAAACACTACACTGAAACCTGGGAGACAATGTGCAAGCGGAAGTGGAAGAAATTGTACATTATTGAACATACCCGAGGTGAATGCTCCCTGAAGCCTTTTGAAAGTACATTATCATACAGGTCGTAAACAACACAGCATCCCAACGTGACATGAGGGGGTAATTCGTAAAGATGCGATAACCATTCCGCGCTATATAAAGAACAAATTTACTCGAAGTATCTGCTCTGCATTTGTTCACATGATGGACAAGGCCATTTTGGGTCCCATTAATTCTGCCCTCATTATTGTCGTGTCCGAATTCTAGTGGGTGGGAGATTATGTTGTGTTTGTGACTACAGTTAGTGTTAGTACATGTACATGTATGCATCTTGTTATTGTAGAAGATGCATTTCCCTACAGGTATGGGAAGACAGTTAATTTACTGCTAAGTTTGTTTGTTTTTGCTTTCTATGATTATATTTATCAAGATTATATTAGCATGATCTACTTCATATGACCTTTTTATGTCTTTCAGAAGTCATTCTGTTAAAAAAAACTTTGCCTTCTCAAAACAGGAAACTAACCTGAGTCTAGTTATTATTACAGTTGTGTTTGGGTTTTTTTTTTCTTCATTTGATGTAGGGTAATTTGGTTTTTGTCTGTCATTTTTTTTTGGTGACACCTGTTCCAGGCATATCTAGGAAAAGTTATGAATGAGCATTTGCTTTCATGCATGAGTGAACATACTAACCACAACTTTTTCTTCGTATGCAAAAAAAAAATCCACTGATCATGAAAAAAAAATGTTCTTGGTTGTTTACTCTATGTCACATATTTATATTCTTTATTCTTTGTTAATATACTTTGTTTGGGGGATGCAAGTTTATTTCTGTATATGGAAACACTCAAGTGTATTATACATATGTTTGAGACTTTGAATCTCTACAAGGAAGAAGATGCTTACCTGGCTTTTGAATGCATGCAACTATATATTTTGTTCTTGTCCTGAAATCCCAAAAGTCCTGTTAGGTTTTTTATATCAAGAAAGTTATTTTATTGCTTGGAGCATTTTTTCCTTTTTGTTTTAGGATGTGATGTTGCACACTTCAACTCCAAAGCAAGCTTTAGGAGGCGGTGACGTGGACTCTTCCCGTCAGGTGCAGCTGGCTCTGCTTCCAAACACCTTCTACTGTGGCTCGGTACCGGGACAAGCAATGGTGGCTACCACAGAGGGTACCATCCGTGTGGAGCTTCCTCCGCCGACTGTCGGGATAAATATTGGATCGAAACCCGGGCAGCCGATGCCCAACCCCATCACCATGTCGTTACCCATTACATCATCCAACAGCGGAGGCAGCATCTTCACCTTCCCGGGGAGCAGTGGCCTTCCACCGCTGACCAGTATGGCCTCCACCATTGCGGCGCCGTCAGCGGTGCCCTACCAGGGGGCAACCTCCAGGCACCATTCACCCACGTACTCTGCCACGGTAGCAGGTCTGCAGTCCTGGCACCTCACCCCGCAGGTACGCCCTACGCCATCGGTGAGGTTCCAGGGTTCAAGCCTCAGTCCTAGCATGGTTGCAGGATCACACCAGGATGGGGACCTACCTTTGGCAGGTGAGAACTAACATACTGATCTTTGTGTAATTCATTAGTATCCTGTTGCATATATTAAATCTTCCTTCACCAACCCCTTTAAATACAGCCTGTGGTTCCAGCAAGATCAGTGATTCAGAGCTCTCTGTTCAATGAGGCTGATGCATACATTTGTATACTGAAATGTTCTATACTTCAAAAGATATTGAGAGAACCAACTAGCTTTGAGTAAGATTGGCTTCTTCAAGGAGACCGTCACTTCACTATGGGCTGCAAACGATTGACCTGAAACACAGCACAAAATTGCTCATTGATCATTTTAATCAAATTGGGATGAATTATGAATTACATGTACCTCAATACTAAATACCAACATTTCACAAAATAAAGAGAACCAAGAGCTGGTTCTGTTCCTGATAAGAAGTATCATTCTTTTCTAAACTGACATTTTTCTAGGTTGTAATTCCATCTCAAGACTTGTATCACTATAGGAATTTTGATTTTTTTAGGTTAATGATTCATTAATGCTTCAGGGACAGTCCCATTTTTGTAAACATTAACCATCCACTAAATGTACCAGCTGTTCATGTATATGCATATAATACTAGTAGTAACATTTGGTTAAATATAGTGTACATAAGGACGTCTACATGAGCTTATAATGACTGGTACAATAAACATGGATCATATTATTTTTACTCTTCCAAGGGGCCAGACAGTACCTATGTGAATTGATGTAAAATGCCCTATGGCATATAAATTAATGACACACAAAATATAACTACATGTACAAAGGTAAGATGGTACAGAAGATATCCTTGCACTTGTGTGTATAATTACATACATCAAACTCATGACCATGCATGCACATGCCAAATCTGTCAAATTTGGCTTGCATGTTCGCTTTCCAAATTTCCCAGGAGCTGCGCTGCCTGACTAGCTAGTTCATAGTTGTTGGCCGTCGACCAGTTCCAGCTAGTCAATACATGTAGATCGACACATGACTTGGCAGAGGGCTGTGCAGAAAGGGAAGCTAGTTTATTGGGAGCCTGCCAATATCGGTGGCTGGCCTGTTGCCGTGGCTTGCTCGCCTGCCTTGCGTGGTGGTGGATGTCCCATTAAATCACCTGATTATGTTCTGCATTGGGTTATTGTTCTAGTCCTGATGTCTCACTCTATGACGTACTGGCATGAACAGGTAACCTGTTGAGAAGCCATTTAACATATATCTTGGGACTGTTAGGTTGTCAATGAGTAATACAGCTGGTCATATTGAGCAATTATGTAATATATCATGCTAGGAGATTGTAATCATGCCCTGCCAATATTTGTAGTTCCTCCTACTGTCACTAGTACATGTATCAATCTACATTTACATTGTAGTATGGATGAAGACCTTGTATATTTTTTTAAAATCATACTATTCTGTGTTTCTTTTGGGCTTTCTGTAATGCTTTGATGTCTGATTTTGTAGTTTTAATGTCTAGATAGGGTACATGTACTTGTCATGGGAAGGGAGGGGAAGGGGGGGGGGGGGTGATTGCCCAAGGAAGTAAATCATTTTAATAGGAGGTAGTTGCCCAGGGCTATTTTTGCTAGAAGGTTATGGGAGGGGGGGGGGGGGGGGGCATTGTGTGGGGCTCAAATCCAGTGCGGAATTATTTTTTTCTCCACATACATGTACATTTGGGATGGATTACCCTTTCATCTCTCTAGTTTTTTTTCGTTAGAGATACTCTTTTGAGCTTCATTTCATTGTGATATCTAGTCCAAATTCATTTAAGCTTTACTCAGACAGTTGGAAGGTGTTTAGCATAAAGTATGTTATAACTCTTTCCTTTGTTACAGGAAAAGACCATTATTTACCCTTATTTTAACCCCGTCTGTGGTGTGGGTGGCAATTTGAGGGTTTGGACAAAGAAGGTCTATATTTTTTCTCCCAGATCATGAAGTTTATCTCCATAGAAGATAGTTAACCAATTTATATGAAAAAAAGCATTTCAAATAAAAATTTCAATTGTGAAAGTTTATTTATGGGGGCGAGATGGCTCACTGGTAGAGCAGTGGTCTCGTAACTGGAGGACTTTGGTTTGAAACCAAGTGGATGTGCTAGTGCCCTTTGGTAAGGCATTAATCCTCATTACCAAGTCCCTCGGAGAGGACTCCCCTGGTTTCTTACTTACATGTACAAGCATACACATGCTTTCTTAGCAGTCAGGTATTAGAAATAAATCATCGAACCCTTTCAACCTTTTCATTTATGACAAGTGTCCTACGTAGCGTGGCTTCGGGGTTAGGGAACCTTTTGTGGCATCAGTATCGCTGTCTGGAAGATGGATGATGATACTGCAAGACCTCTAGGCTCTCTTCTAGTATTCTGGCTGACTCATCTGTATCTATCATCCAGTAATGATTTTACATTAACAAAGCAGCCATAAATCTGTCTTCTGCCATGGAGAAGACGCATCGCTTGTTAGGAAATGATGTAAGAGTTTAAAAATAAGACACAACATACATGTAGTAACCGAAACCAGTGGCCAAAGAGGCAGTGGGCAATGTGATTGTGCTGTATGTTTGTCCACTGTAGTTATGCTTTCGTATTAGCTGAGATATTTTATATTTAAAGGTCTCTTGCATTGCTGGTACATACATGGACATGATACATACATGTACATTGATTACATAGGATAAGAATTCACATATTTCACACGTGATTTGAAGGGATCCCATTTAAAGTGTTTATTTCTTGTATGAGAGGACTTAAAAAATTGGAGGCATGGTCTATTTTGTTTTTAGGCCTACATGTATACAGTGTACATGTATGTATATCATCAAAACATTATAATAATGTCTCTTCCTGAAAATTACATTTGTTGTATACATAGAATCAATTTATTATTACTATTATGCATACTAGTAGCTACATGTAGCTTATCTTAGGCCTGTGTGCACTTCTAACACTGGCAGAGTAGATTTTTTTAATGATGGGCATAAATACATGTAATGATAATAGAGACTTCATCATGTTTTAAAAAGTAAATTGGTGCGCTTCCAAAGAGTATTGAAGAGGGTACAGATGTTTTTTTTTTTTTTCAAGGAATGTTTTATAAGGAGATCTGCCCAGTTAAAAGTGCTTAAAGGCAAGTCCTCATATTGTTTTGAAGTAATCACATGTACTTGTACTTCTAAAATAGGCATCACTTAAAGGGGAAGTGCACCCTGGAATTTAGTTTATTTCAGTGATAGATTCATAGATATATTTTATTTGATAAATACATTTCATTATCATTAATAAAAAACACTTACAAGCTAATATAGAAAGGACAACATAACAACACATTTGTTAACTAATGATTACTGCATTTTTTGGAGCGACTTGTATCTAGATATATTACATGTATATTGATTCAATTTTATTTTGAAAAGTGAATAATTTTTACAGTTTGTTTTGAAAGAGAATTCGAAGATCAATCAAACACAAATTGGCAACTCCGTGACGCATCTTGCAAGCTCCTCTCCCCTTTGCTGAATACAGGCAATTTCATAAATTTTCATTTTCTTAGTTGTTCATTATGGAAAAGATTTGGTCCATACAGGTTTGGTGTAAAACATATGTGCAATGATTACATTTATATCGACTGTGGATGTATGATTGAATATTTTCTTTATAGAAAATGAAAATTTATGATTTTTGGGTACAGGGTAAATGGGGGAGGAGCTCGCATGATACATCACAGAGTTGCCACTTTGTGTCTAATTGATTACAACTTCAAAAATTCATAACTTTCTTATTTCTCATCGGATTTTTCTCAAGCTTCGATTAATAAAAAAAACAACTGCTTCTTATAAAACCAACTTGATATCAGGGTGGACTTTCCCTTTAATGGACGAATGAATACATGAAAGAAATTTGTTATTTTTAAGAAGAGTGGGAAGTAGAAATACTTTCTTCAATAATTCATATGTTCAGTAGAGATTTGAAGGAGAAGGAGGGGAAATCCCCTGCCCATTGCCTATGAATATTTTTGCAGAACCTGCTTTATCCAAATCCTGTTAATTATAGTTTGAGGTGCTTCAGAGTTCATTCAGAATTTAGCGATGAAGTTGAGTTTTGGTCATGCAATTACACTGAGAAAGAAACTGTCTCAGAGTAATTTGGAAAGGCTGATCGTTGTCTACATAAGAATTGGTGTATACTGGAAGGTTTTGGAATCATCAAAATGATAAAAAGTATTATATAGGACTGTACACACATGTGGCATGAATGCTCGGCCCGAACACTTCAGCTATTTCTCGTCATATTTCGAATATGAGAGCATTTGAAGAGCAATCCTCTTCAGGGGACATTTCTGCAATGATATTCTTCCAAACTGATTTAAAATGAATGCGAAAGCTTACAAGTTAATTTTTACCTTTCCCAGAACTCAACCTTTTCTTTAAAGGAGTGCTGTTCTACGTTGTGGATTCTTCTCATTAAGCTGGTGCAGATGGTTTCAATTTCAATTTGTACCTGTAAGCTTTCTCATTCCTTTTATGTCAATTTGGAGGAACATCATAGTAGAGAAATACCCTGAAAAGTACTGCTCTTCAAATGCCCTCATATTAGAATTATGACTAGAAATAGCTGAAATAGCTGAATATCCATGCCACTTGTGTGTGTAGTCCCATATACCCATTTCTGTGTGTAGTACATATGCTCTTCATCGAGATTGGGTCAATTTCTTATCTATTTTGATGGTTCCAAAACAGTACAGTATAAAACAATTCTCAAGTAGACATGGTCAATCTTTCTCAATTACTTTGAGACAGTTTCTTTCACAATGTAATTGCATGACCAGGGCCCCGTCTTATAAAGAGTTGCGATTGATTCAAATCAATCGTAACTTGATATCAATCGCAGCTTCTATTTCTTTAGTACAGAGTTGCGATTGATTCAAATCAATCATAACTTGATATCAATCACAGCTCCTATTTCTTTAGTACAGAGTTGCGATTGATAACATTTGCAAATTATTTGCAGTCAAATGCAACTCTTTATAAGACGGGGTCCAGGGGCAGTATTCAAATCAAAACGCGCATTGAGTTAGCATTTTACTTAGCATTTGGATTGGCTAAGTAAACTGGCTTAACTCGTATTCAGATCAAATTCGAGCGCTTTACTTTAGCAAGCTGACTTTAAAGGAAAATACTGACTGATATCTATTGTGATATCAGATATCCTGTCCAAAAACATTCGCAATAGATGCGTCACAGTAGATGTGCGCTTATATGATTTGCTTGTGCGCAGCTTATCCTGCTCTGCGTATGTATGAAAGCCACATACCTGCCAATCAAGTTATTTGTTTAAGTCTGCTGGGGAGCTGTCTTAGACTTAGGGTAAAATACTTAGCCAAATGATTCAATCGAATACCAAAATTGCTTAAGTATTTTATCTTGGCCGAAAACTAAGTGAACTACTCATATTTCATTCTCTAGTATTGAACTGAATACGGGCCAAGAACTCTATTTTATCTTTAAGATGCATTTACAGTATGTTTCCTCCTGAGTTATCTCTGACTTGTTTAACCTGTTAGGTATGACTTGATTTTGATATAACATATATTTCCCATAGATTCCTGCCTGAGTTATCGTGGACTAGGTGTTAAACACTCGGGTTAATTATGGTACATGAAATCTCTTAGCAAGGTAATTTACCAATACCTGAGATATCTAGACCTTTTTTTAGAGGGGGGTTGGGGGGAGGGTTGGTTGTTGGGCCAAATTTGCCAGTTGTCCAAACACGGGAAAAAAAGGTCATCAATTTAGGGAATTTTCTGTTAAGGCTTAAAAAATTCCAACTTTGCTGAACAAAATTTTGAATTGGGGGGGGGGGGGGGAGGGGTGGGTTACATCCCCTCTTGCAGTGCCCCTGCTATAGGGCCTGCAACACGTACCTTGAAATAGTCATCAAAGAAAAGCAAGAAAACAGAACTGTACTATGTTTTCTATCTGTTGAGTGTAGATCACCAGTAGATTACCAGAAATTTGTGAATTAGAATACTAGGGAATAGTTCTCTTGGATTAAAGGTTGTGTTAGGAAAGTCTTTTGCTTATTGACTTATGAATTTCATTAGAATCCACATTATCTAAATATTAACCCAAAAAAAGTTAGTTTCTGGTGCTTTTGAGATCCTTTATGGATAAACCTTCTAATACCGCTTTCATATTGAGCCAATATAGCGGAATCAAAAGCTCTTTGGCCAGATAAAGCTTTGATAGGAAAGGGTAGTTATTCGGATATTCCGCTATCGACATGGGAGGTCTGTGACTACCTCGAGAGGTGGTTTTGAAAGCGCTATCTAGCAAAAAGTGGAATTGATAACACTTCGGTTTTTTATGTGAACAATTGCAGCGAATAAAGCGGAATGAAGGGCAAATAAAACAGTGCCTTGTGCAGATAACATACTTCCACTCTGACCATTGCGCTCTATTCCACTTCTGTGAAATAGCGGTATCTATTTCTTGATGTGAAAGCATAGATATGCTCGGCGCTTCCAAGGAAGGCACAACGGCAGCGGAATCAATAGCGGAATGAAAAACGCTTCGGCAATTTGAAAGGGGTATTAGTGTAGTACTGATGTATTTATTCTTAAATTTAAATGTTTAATAAGTCTACTACCCAGACTGTTTTAATTCCCTTTAACCCGATGAATACCCGGTGAACTCATTGCCCAATGAATTTAAATATAAAAGACATAAATATTTATTAGCATACGTACGAATAAGAATGATGGGAATTGTAATGCTGTTAATTATTTATAACTTTCAGTAAAGTCTTGTTTGATGGAGATATCTTGTACCCGTTGCCTTTTGGGTACCTCCGCAGTCTCTGCCATCCAAATCCTTTTAATTACAGTTTCAGGTGCATTTTAGTTTATAAGGGATTTACAGAATATTGCTTTGAACACTCAAAGGACCATAGCATGACCATTGCAATGAAGAAAAAAGAATTATTTTCCCAGGTCAGTAAAGCGTGATATATATACTATATAGTCTGTTCAAACTCGTATAAAGGAACATCAGGAACATTGTATAAAGAAATGTTGTATAAAGTGATAGGTTTGGGAAAGTCAGCTGACATCACATGACATATGTTATGTATCAGATTACATCATGGTGGACACCATAAGCCCCGACCAGTTATACGATTCTTGTATGATACAATGTTCAGACTACAAGTCGATGCTAATTCTTTATCGACTTTTCGTTTGAAACGCTGCTCGAACATGCGTTTCGCTATACAACATTTTTTTGTACAACTTTTTTTTGTACGACGTTCAGACTATGAAAATTTAATTACTTATTGTATAGCTACATGTATACACTTTTTGTATACAGTGTAGCTATACAATGAATTTCAGTAGTCTGAACAGGGGGATAGATACATTTTAGATAAAGTTATCTCTGTAATGCCAATTGAAGG
Source organism: Heliocidaris tuberculata (assembly GCA_025618425.1). Taxonomy (NCBI): domain Eukaryota; kingdom Metazoa; phylum Echinodermata; class Echinoidea; order Camarodonta; family Echinometridae; genus Heliocidaris; species Heliocidaris tuberculata. The sequence continues at coordinate 6,955,747 of CM046845.1, read as the reverse complement.
ATAGTACCTTGAAACTGCTGATACTTCTTAAAGCCCTGCAGTTAATGAGTTTTCGTAAGCCTCAAATAAAGGTGACAGGAGTTGCCTTTTGCCCAAGAGATGCATAAATTGTCTAGGTTTGCACATGACATTTGTTGTATCCAAAGTGGACTTTTGAACAGTGAAAATTGGGAGACAAAGAAGCTAGAATTTAAATCCAGGTATAGCCATTACCTGGAACCTTGGAAAAATGTCAACGACAAAACAGTAAGCAGAATGCAATTCATCATGTTTGAAAGCAAATTATCCCTTTTTTTTTGTTGATTTTATTTGTATAATGATTGTGAAAAGGTAGCATCTCTTTAATATGAGAATTAAAACTTTTTACTTGGTGATTCCGAGGGAAGGTTTTCGCCGGATAGTGCTGGTTACAAAAATAACATGGCATTGCTTACACACTGAACTATGATACCCAGACTTCAGGACTTATACCAGACAGGCTAATTTTACTCTTTTTTTCAGCCAAATCTACTGGTACTGGAAAAGCTCTCTGGTTGCGTGCTTGCACTCGTATGTAGTGATTAAAATAGAATGATAGAAAGATAAATTAACCTTAAGTTGTAAATATGTAGAGGCACCTGGAAGGGGGGGGGGGGGGGGGGATACATGTACATGTACATTGTGAAAAGGAAGATGCTGCACGTATGGAGGAGGAAGGGATAAAAAGCATATACAGTAGTGAAACAGGGGCCAAACCAGGATTTTGTAAAAGGGGGTGGGATTATTTGACAAGCAAAGAAAGAAAGAAAGAAAAGAAAAAAATATCTAAAAAAGTATTTTGATATTAAAGCAAAAATAAAAGGTTGTCACACTTTCAGGTGTCTTTTGGGGGCAAAGATTTGGAAAGGGGAGGGGTACATTTTTTGGGTTGTATACTCCAGGTATACCAATAGGTTTTAAAAGGGATGGGGTACAGGCAAGTTGTGCCCCCCCCCCCCCCAGTCTGCCCGTGTAGTAAAAGACAAAGGGCAGAGTAAGAAGGTGGAAAGGGGTAGGCAGAGATTGAAAGATACTATTTAACCCATAGCTGTTCAGAGTTTTTTTTAATGAATCAGCTCTTCCTCCTTAAAGTGGCTCTTGTTATTCTTATTTTCCACTTTTACATAGTTTGAAAAAAAAAAAAAATGTGTGCCAAATTTGTTCCCGAAAATAGTGATTTTAAATTTCACTCCACGTTGCCAATTTAGAGACTTCAGTGAATATTTTCGATTATATCTCTCTTATTCATGAATGGCATAATGTACTGCAAGACAAATGGACTCAAATTTACAAGGGAATTTTGAACTTTTTTGCTCATGTATAATTTGTAATTCAGAGCATTCTGGATCAAACAATAAAAATAAAGAGTCATTATAAAGGAGACACTAAACTGCTATGGGTTAATTTATTTTGGGTTATTCCACAAAATCCAATGAATTTCGCTGAGTGAAATATTTTCTCAAAGTGAAATGAAATTTAAAAGTTTACCGTGTCATTTGTTTCTAAAGAAAAAGAGAAAAACAAGAGGAAAGTGACACTTTTTAACACACTGAACAATTCTTGAAATTTGTCCATGTTTTTCAAGCATATTTGAAGAAAGATTTATGAAGAAATCAGCCACTTTAGTTTTACTTGAAAAATGTTGAATAGTTCTTTAACGCGGAAATTGTTTTGTGAATGTACGTTGTAATACTACATGGTAGTGTGTTCAGTCAAATGACTAGTCATGCCAACAAACTGGTCTCATTTTGAAGCTGAGTGGGGATTTCTCTTTCTTTTTTATTTCAAAGAAAAAGGATGTTGTAAATGGTATCATGTTTTGAATGTTAAGATGTACCAGGTCAGTGTAATACTTTTGATGAATATATACAGTACATGTACATTGTAGTTATACTGCGGTTTTGTTTTGTCGGTTCCTGGATAAGTTCATTGTTAAGATAAATGACAAGCATATAGTAACTGATGTTTTCACTTACGGATGTAGTGAGTATCTCCACAACTTTATTTGTATTAATATTTTCTTTTTTGTACCTTGTTTTATATTACTTGTGCAAACTCAGAAAAGATTAGGCCAATTTTCAATCTCTTCTTTTATCAAATTGAAATAATAATCAGAGTATGTTATTGCTGTAATACATAATAAAGACTCAACAACAATTTTCAAAATCTGCATTTTTTATTTAATTTGTGAACTTGTACTTATATGTCAATAATCATTGTAGATATTTTTGAAAACCCAGTAAAATGAAAACAAAATGAATGAAAATGTGCTATCACTTAATGTAGATTATGTGATTAAACTTGGTTGTCACTCATTCGAAAACCAACATTTCTTTAAAAAAAATATTTTTAAAAAGCTGGTACACTATTTAGTCTCCATAAGTTTCCATAATATCTTATTCCCTCGTTATACATTCATAATTATGATACAAGAAATAGTTCAACTTTGTTGTGCCCATGAGACTGGAAAAACTGGAATCTCTTTTTTATTTAGAGTGGTTACGATTTTGGAATTCTGCAAAACTGCAAAAGTTATTCACATTTCAAAATAAATTGCATCAATATATCTAAGTACAAGTCTGAAAAAAATGCAGTAATCATTAATTAACAGATGTGTTTTTGTTATGTTTGTCCATATATTATTCCTACTTTTCTATATTAAATTTTAAGCATTAAAAAAAATGATAATGAATTGTATTGATCAAATGTTGTATCTATGAATCTATCAGTGTCTTATTCTTAGGACCCCAATGAATTTTTTTTTTTACATGTAGATATAGTTCAATTCATATGCAGGTACCTTTTTTATGCATTTGCTGAGAAATGCTAATGTACACATATCATGCTGTCCTCTTTGTATTTCATAATACACATATTATTGTTTTATAATGTACGTTGGCTTGTCAAAGTTACCTTTTTTCTCTTTTGTTCAAGAGTTTTTGGGAGAAGATAGTTTCTAACTGCGTACTTGTACATGTACGAAATATACCCGGAAATGAAATATCTGTAAATTGCAAAATTCAAATGTATCTACATGTATATATATACTTGTATATGTACATGTACATCTCCCCAGGATGCATTAGAGAGACTTTATTTATGGCATTTCTTGTTTTGTCATTTGTTCTGTTGTTTGTTTTTTTCTTCAAATGGTTACCCATTCACTCAGACCATAAATCTTTTGATTTCAGTTTTAGGAGTAATATGATTCAGATTGCTACAACTATAAGATGTAATGAATTGATATTTTTCTGAATGAAGACAGTTTCAGCTTCATTTAGCATGCCTTTTCATTAAGTCTAACATCACATTTTTTTGTAGGTAAAAAAAAATTAAATCTATCTGAATGTTAAATGTCAAAGAATACAAATAATATGGAAATAAGAACTTTCTATAATGGAGTATAGCCAAGTCAACGACCATTTCCTCCTTTTCAATTCCCAGGAGCGTTTTGCATTTTCATATATTTCTCTTAACGGTGATAATCCGTTGACTACTAAATTCTCTCATTCCCATAGGCTTTAATACAGGGACTGCCCTGTTCCCATAGGCAATGGGTTAAAAAATCCTCAAGAATATTGATTCAGACTATTACTTGATGATCAAGATGAATTGATAGGGCCATAGTTATAAAACAAGCTTAAAAACTCACACAAATGCCTACTTGAGATTGAGAACAATAGTTCTATTCATCATGCGCAACGTGTATGTAGCACTTTTATGTGGGGCACTTGAACAATCGTGTGTACTCTGAGATGTCCGTACAGTCGGAAAGGTGTTTTTTTTCTCCCCGTACACTTTCCGAATTGAGTGATTTGATAATGCTGCAGTTAACTATGGCAAAATAGATTATAGTTGATTTGTTTGATTCATTTTTTTGCTTGATGATGAAACCCAATTCCCATTATTCAAGCAAGTATTTGCTAGTCATGGGAAAACGTTTTCTCGCAAGAAGAACGTTGTTTCTTCTGTTTCCTAGTTTTATAGATATGGCCTAATTATACCCAGTCATTCTTGATGACTACTAAGTACATGTATGTTGAATGCGTACATGTAGATCTAGTAATAGAAAATTATTGTCATCCATGACTGGAGGCAATGGGAGGACTATGGTGTAGTGGTTCATACTCTCTGGCCTGAATTCACAAGGGAGGTTTAAACCGTGGGTAAGGTTTAAACCTCCGTATTAAAGCGTACTAAAATAAGCGTAAATAAGCGCACATTGCCCATGTGCGCGCTCAAAGAAAATATACATGTATGACTGGATCGGATTCCGTGCGCACATACGCTTAAAAAACCCAAGAGGGGGTTTAAACCATGGTTTAAACGAAACCTTCTTTGTGAATTCAGGCCCTCTGACTTACATAAGAAGACCAGGGTTCAAATCATGGTACATGCAGGCTTCTCGGCAAAAAAGTGTATGCGTGGTTCACATTGACAGAAATATGACTTTACCGAATCCCATGGAAGTGATCTGAAAGGATCAAAGCAATTTTGTAGGTTGAAAGTATGCACTGACAGTCTGACACATTTATTAGTCCATATTGAGTGAAATGTGGCCTTATGACATCCCAGGGAGGTGGTTTGGGAAGACCAAAACAACTTTGGAGATTGAAAGTAGGCATTGATCTGATTTAATACCTGATTTATTACCCTAATCAGTATCCTTGTTGGGGATTCTACACATGGTTTTTATGCCTCCGCCCACCGAAGGTGTTGCCGGAGGCATTATGTTTTCGGGTTGTCCGTCCGTCCTGTTTTCTCGTTCTAGCGATAACTCAAGAACCACATGAGGTATGAATTTCAAACTTGGTGCTAGTATGTATCATAATAGGAAGACGATCTGATTAGATTTTGGGGTACGTAGGTGAGAGGTCAAGGTCACAGAGGCCAATTTCTGAAATTTCAGGTGTTAGCATCGTTCTAGCGATAACTCAAGAACCATTTGAGATATGAAATTCAAACTTAGTGCTACATGTAGTATGTATCACCATAGGAAGACGATCTGATTAGATTTTGGGGTAAGTAGGTCAAAGGTCAAGGTCACATAGGCCACTTTCTGAAATTTCAGGTGTTTGCCTCATTCTAGCTATAACTCAAGAACCATTTGAGGTATGAACTTTAAACTTGGTGCTAGTACATGTATGTATCACCATAGGAAGAGGATCTGATTAGATTTTGGGGTATGTTGGTCAATTTCTGAAATTGCAGGTGTTAGCCTTAACTTGGTACTAGCATGTATCGCCATAGAAAGACGATCTGATTAGATTTTGGGAAATGTAGGTCAAAGGTCAATGGTCATAGAGGTCATTATACAGGTGTATGTGAAATTAATGTTTTTTTTACCTTTGTTATCACCATATCTTAACTATTTTGTATTCATGACTAGGAGGAGATAAAGTGATCAGACTTTTGGGTTATAAGGTGTAAGGTCAAATGTCAAAGAGGTCAATTAACATGTAATTAGAGGCTTTTTATTATAGTTACCACAATATTTCAAGAACAGTTTGAGCCATCAAATGAATTTAGGCGGAGGCATATAGGAGACATAATCGCATTCATCTTGTTATTTTCTGAAATTCCTTACCGTACATAAAAACCAAGGGTGTTATGTACTGTCGAGAAGGCTGGGTACATGTGTTTACAACTGATCATACCCCAAGACATGGTATTTTATCTATAATTGTCTCTCTTGACCTACATGTAGTCCATGGTTATCTTGTAGGAGGAAATTCCTTCATTGTTTTTTCAGTGCACTGAAAAAACAGTGAAGGAATTGAGGAAATGAGTTTCAATAGGCAGCATCCTTGATTTGGGATGCGTTGTGCAAGTTTGGGCGATTACCTAGATATCTCTGCTTTTGACTTATTAACATATTATTTTAATTTTCCAGGAGCTTCTGATGTTCATCTTCACCATCCTCCAGGGCATGCAGAGACTACCAGAACTTCCCCTAGCACCCCGCACCACCCCTCACCCCATCACCAGCATCACCACCACCAACACCACCACCACCAACATCCTCCTCATCACCACCACCATCAACGCCACTCCAAGGCTCACCCTGTGGCCACTGCTTCCTCAGCCTCTGGTGCTCCTCCTCACCAGCCCCCAAACACCCTGCCATCCTACTTTACCCGAGGCTCCATCATCCAGCTGGCAAACTCCGTGCTGAAGAGGGTGGAGGACTTGACCACGGATGACTTTGTGCAGAGCGCGGGAAGCACCGAGGGCCTGAAGATTGACTCCAGTACGGTTCTGAGGATTGACGAGGAGCCGCACCGGGGCCTGGCTCTCATTGGGTTCCTTGTCGGTGAACACAAAGCTCAGGTTGGCAGAATTTTCTTTAGGACTTTATTTACCCTTGGGCAATATAGAATGAACTATTGCCTTATGGCAAGTATGTATTGACATATATATTATGCTTGCTGGTACCCTTGTCAGGGAGAATTTGCCTTTGATATTTTTCTTTCCTGAAGTTCCCCTGTGTTTAGTATCTGCATCAAGGTTGTTAGGCATTGGCAAGAACCCTGCAAGTAGGCATCCTGATCTTTTACAGGATGTAAATTTCCTAGTAGTGACCAGTCATTATGTTACTTGTATGAAGTTACTTCTGAAAACTTCATCCCTATTAGCTAATAAGAGGAATGTTCCCTTTGTGATTTGGGACTATTCATAATATTTATTCCATTGTTTTTTAGTGTCCCTTAGAAATATATTACATTTTAAAGATAATAGAAGTTATTGTTACAAACTAATCATCATATGGGAAATTCAATATGAAATGGTTTGATATTATATACTTGTTTACAGGTAACTGTGGAAGCACCGTACGAGCACCCTTTTTTCGTTTTTGGTCAAGGATGGTCTTCAGTGAGGCCAGAGCTATCGCTGAAATGCTACGGCTTGCAATGTCACACGCTTGCAGTTGGAGATGTGTGCGTATCATTAACTGTCATAGAGAATGGCAAACAGGGGCCAAGAGAGGACTCAGAGACAGAGAGGCATCATGCCAGTTTGCAGGTCCAGGGCATGTCCAGTCCTGACATGAAGCGGAGGCGGATGGAGGAGAAGCTCCAGAAGTCAGCCGATCACCACCACGCACCGCAAGGCTTCACACAAAGCAGCAGCGGTCACTCGTCACCATCACCCGGTCAACAGCCAATGGAGCACCACGGGGGTCCCTACGAGGTCCCCGATCACGGCATCGACAAGAACTCCAACATCGTTCCTGACAAGCCCTTGGAGATGCCTCACATGAAGCTGATGCGTCCACCCAAGAGGCGGTGGTCAGACCCCATCAAGGCTAACCAAGAAGCAGCGGCTGCAGCAGCTGCAGCAGCGGAGAAGCAACAGGGTCAGCAGCATCCAGTGGCACCAGAAACCTTGGGGAAAGTACAGCAACAGCAGCCCCAGTAGTAGGAACTGTCTTTTCATTCCCAGAGTTTCTGCTTGCTACCAAGTCAGCTTAACACAAGAGGCTATCCAGATCTGTGAAGGTCACGCAGCAAGAGCATATGCTGCAAGAAAGTGTCATCCATCATCCAAGGTTTTCCTAAATGTAGAGCTTCAGGGATAAGTGGTGTCCACAGCAGTAGCTGAGGTGATGAGTTAAGGTCGAATGATTAATGCTCTAGAAAGTGTCATGGTTTCTGTTCATTCCAATGTTCCTTTGTCAGCAGGTTTTGTAAATAGCTGGGCAACAATTCAAGGGCTTCAACAAGCAAGACACAACTGTGGTGAGATGTCATTCCATGTTCCCATCTCACTTTCACCTAGATGAGAGGGCTTCACAGCATCATCACCAAGTCATCAGGGGTATCTACACGCAAGATATGTGGCAAAGATGTAATCAAACATTCTTTTGTCATCTCTTATTTTCAAGTGGGGGGGAAATATGTGCAACTGCGAGGTCGCTGGCATAGGGAAGCATGGGTGCAACTACAAAATTTGGTGTGTATGCATGTAATAGAATGTGTGATTGACAGAGTTCATTCCAAGTTTTTGTATTTATGAGATGAGGGTTTTCAGTATCTTCTTTTACCACTTTTTCCTTTGGTCAGAGAAGCCAAGCTTGTAGAAAAGTGGAAGGGAAAATGAAGAATGATTGTGAAGGAAATGTTTATACGGTGTGAATTGGGGTGGATATGAACTATCAAATGTTTTATACGAAATGAAAAGGAACTTCATGTAGTGTCTTTTATAATTCATTCCACACTGGGTTTATTTTTTTTCAAGGATATATTCTTTTGTACAATGCAGGGTTAGTCATACATGTAAGCACTTGCCTTATGGGCTGGGGCTAGCAAATCTGTTGGTCATTCAGTAGCCCAAATGGACAATATTCGTCATTTTCATTTCACATTTGAAATTTAGAACTTGAAAACTTTAGCCCTTTGAAAATGAGTGTTATATTAAAATGAAATTGTCTTCACTTGGCTATTGGGGAGTTTTAGTTGACAAATATGCAATGGTAATGCCTTTTTAACACACCGGTGTTCGGGTGGGGAAAGGGTGAAGAATCTGATGCCAATGACACCAAGTATTTTGACAGATGATTATCTGAGCAAAACGATGGAATAGAAAAATCAGAAAATAGAATTATACGGGGAAGAAATGGTTTTATTGTACTACAAGAGGAAAGGGACTCCAGGACTAACGTACAAGTGAAGATTTCTCCCCACAAATTTTCCTCTTTCATAAGTCAAGTGTAAGTTGGGGTTATTTCTTGGGTGTTGTTCTGCATATACTTTCTTCTTGGTGCATAAAAATGGAAAGAGATGTACATTAGCCAAAAGAGACAAACTAAAAGACAAACAAAAACATACTTCTGCTTTTTAATGGCATATTTTCATATTTTTTTTCATATTTTTTTACACAAGTAAGAGATAGTTGTAGATGGGGAAAATCCTGTGAGAACAGTTGAAATATAATCTGTGAGGACGCAAGTTTAGAATTTCATACAGAGGAATGAATTCATATCCATTTTATATTTTGAAGTACTGATTTGGAGGATTTATACTGGGAGAAGAATTTTCATCTTCAACTTCAATTTCAATCTTTTATAGTCATTCATAGTGTCATGGTAACCTGTCTCTTGGAATTCAGTTTTTTGAGAGTTGTGTAAGTGAAGGGAGAAGTAAGAACATCACTTAGGTAGCTTAACGAAACGTGGCGTGCAAAAACGCAGGAAAGGCTTACACGACAAAATTATTCAAATTCAAAATTTTATTTTATAGAGGCAGAACCAAAATATTAGGATGTAGAAGTTGTATTTACCTATTTGAACACTTTAAAGCAAAATAATATGAAAATTTTTTATTCGGATATCTGCTTCTAATTTTAGAAGCACAGACAAAACCAGCAATTTTCCTCTTTGCATCTTTCTTGCGTCTTTATGCACCATTGCGTTTCACTAAGCTACCTTTAAAGACCAATGAATTCATAGGAAAAAATGGCATAATAATGGAAGGTTTATCTACCTTTACATGAAACTATATAAAGGAAAGGTACAGAACCTAAAGGAATAAGTAATGTATGAGCCAAGACATAGGAGACAAATAGTCGCACAATGCTGCATAAGTAAGTTGAAGGAATTTTATAAATACAATTATTGTTAGGCTTTATGTATGGGACCACTTATATTCAACATAAAAGCAGATACAGAAACCTAGAAAGTGTTGGTGAAAGTCAGTTGAAAGTCATTCTTCCTGTGCTTTGTCAACTAAAGAGAAGGTTTTCTGCACAGGGAGGATGACTGTAGCAAATGTTTACAATAGTATGACAAATTCTGTAAAAGATTTGATAATGAAATGTGACTTGAATAACATTGGTGTGTGTGACTCTGATGCCTTATCAGGGGTCTTTTTATAGGCCCAGGGTCACTGAAATGCAAAGTGAATATAGTTATATTAGAGATCGTAAACGAAAGGATTGTTACTGAGCTTAAGGCATGAATGTGTATTACATCTAGACGTTTGGAAGATGAACAGCATCAGATAATCAATCAAATAAAATCAATATATCAGTTTATATATATTACTCATTTTTTACACAAGCCTGGATTTAACACTAGCATGTAATTCTCCAAGATGTGCAATGACATTTGAAGGTGGAGGCGATGGGAAATTCAAAATGTTCTGTACCTGTTTATGTCCTTTTATGCAATTTAAGGGGAAAGCTGACTTTATTTTGTTATGCTATACCATCACAAACTTTTTTCAACATCTTTATTTTCCTTTTATGTTAATGAAAAAGTTTGTGGAGAATGGCTGAAATTCTGATGTATTTCCCATGATGTAATAATATATTTATAGTAATCAAATATACCTTGCACTGAGAAGCTCCAGTTGAAATTATTGATTCTCTGAGGTGACTGGCATAGCACAATTTTCTAAGGAGCGCAACCCTGAAGAAAATAGTAAACAAGCCAGTCACCAAAGAATCAATAATTTCAACTGGTGCCTCAAAAAGAGTGTATGGTATATTTGATTTATATCCTACAAGAGTAAGCCTAGATAGATGCAAAATAAAAACTAAATGTAGAATCAGAGTAGATCTACATAAGAGGCTCGTCACGCACAAACATCGCGATACATTGTTGAGATATCAATAAATATCCAAAATAAGAAAAAAGTGACGTCAAAATATCGGTCTAGCGAAAAAATACACGGAGGTCTGATGTCATGCGATATCCATTTTTCCTTCATGGTGAAAGTATTTTATGTCATGTGAGAAATTCCTGGCCAATCCTTGCTCAAGAATTTAATAATGTAGGATATGATATGAAATATTGAGTATAACTTTGCCTTAAAGATTTTATTATGAAAAAGAGCATCAGTGCATCATGATTAATAACAATAATTTTTTTAATGCAAATAACAACAGTAATCAATTAAGTATATAGTTTCTATATGTTTCTATATTTTGGCATCTATTTTTGATCCTTAAAGTTGATATAGGGCAGTATTTCAATAAAAACAAGTCCTTTATTGTTTTGACTTTTGACTATAAAAAGAAATTATTTGGGTCATGATCCAAAACAGATCCTGGTTTGTAATTGCCAAATGTGTACGCCCACTTCGCCTGTAGGTGTATGAGGAAAATTGGCTTCAAAACAGACACGGAGAAATGCCTCTGGGACTAGTTTGTGTTGCGATGTGCCAGGTGTTAAAATAGTTTTTCAGAAACGCCTCCTTTATTGACAAACCAGCCTCTCCCCACAAAATCTGGTAAACAAGTTCACTTTCATGTACCACCACTTTAAAGCAAGTGACCCTATCCCTCCCACAATGAAAGCTACTTTATTTGAGTCAGTGGGAAGTCATACCAATGTAAAGTTTTAGCTTTGCCCATCATATGCAAGCCATATATGCAGGCTTCGGAATTGATAGGTAATAAAAGTGTACCCTGGTGTATTTGGAAGGAAATTTCAAGCCCTGTAAACAATATTTTTTGTAAAGGTGACTCTAGCATAGTGTGGAGGCACAAGTCCAAATTTATGGCTTTTCCTACTACTGTCAATGACTGTCCAAGCAGTATTTGTTCAAAGTTCAAAGTTCAGCTTTACCTATAGTTGCATGCCCCCCCCCCTTCATATTACTGTCATAACAGATAAATACGAGAGATGTGAAAGCTAATAGATATACAAGCTAGTGTTGGGTCCAGTTCGTATCACAGAATCTAATCGTGAATGTTTTGTTGGATAAAAAAAAGAAATGAATAAACGATGTCGATGACGGGTTTGGAAAATTGAAAAGTGACCTTATTGGCCTCTTGCTGTTCAAACTTACGACAGTTACCTCAGCTTGGGCGATGTGGTGTTTTCAATAAAAAGTGTGATGACTTAATTAAGGGCTAGTGTGTGATTATGATATGCAAAATGGAGTTTTTATCTGAAAAAAAGACTGTTTTCCTACTTATACTGTATATCTCATCAGCACTATAAAAAAATCTCATTTTCTACCAATGAACTGTTTCAGAAATGAATGTGAACTAAAGGATGTTTCCTTTCTTTAGGGACAACCTCTGTTTAGAGCATTTTGTTGAAAGTTGTATGAAAAAAAAAAGCCTAAGTGGAGTTTCGTAGTACATGTTATACTTTTATGAAAGTGGATGTCAATGTATATTGTACATTTTAAAAATCACTCTTGAAGTTGTGGTGAAGACTGTGACAGTATTTATTTCAAATTTTTAGAACATCTATGGCTTTTGTTTGAAACGTGATTTTCTTCTTTTTGCATTTGAATATGTATCTGGCACAAAGTTAAAGACATACAAGTAGGATGGAGAGGATATCCTAAGGAATGGCCATCTAGACAGCTATGTTTGTCAAAACTTGTGGATGAAAACGTTTTGGGTAAAACAATATAATGTGTGTGTAAATATATATATATATAGAATATTATCAAAATCATGATTATGTTAAAAATTGTTAGGGATATATTGCTACTCAAAGAGTAGATTAGTACATAGACTTCAGGTAATGCAAATGTATGAATAGATGCATTTCACTAAAGAGAATAATCTAAAGTTCTCGTCGTATGCACCTGGTGATAGCTCTAGTTCTTGCACTGTACATAAGAGTACACAATCCTGGTATTATCTGTCTCTGCATGTTTTATCAGTAACATTGTGACTATATATATTATGCTTATATTATATAAATATAAACTTATGAATATATTGCTAGTACAAACTGTAAAATTATGTGTGTAAATACTATATCTGCATTGCATGTGTGTGCATTTGTGTATTTAAAAAAAAAAATCAATGGTCGTTCTATTGTTGTATTAAGAAGGGACACTGAAAATGTTTGGGGTTGCCCTGGCCTGGTAGGAGGTTTACAGGAGCGACATGTGCTTTCAAGTGTAGAGAAACAATTTCTGGAGGCTACTTTTCAAAAAGTAGCAGGGCAAAGATGGCTAATAGAGTATGAATTATGTGAATGCATGCTCTTAAGTGTCGTCAACCTACAATGTGATTTGAAATATTTAAGGTTTAAATTCATTACTGATGAGCTATTGGCATGTTTCCACAGGCATGGGACAGGAGACCAGGTAGAACTAACAGAATTCTACCCAAGCTATCGTTCCCCGCGTCTGAGACAGTAAAAAGACTAGGAAGAAGCACATCTGGAGATGGGTGCGATAAACCTTTCATCGGTAATAACATGGTTTGTTGCTGGTTTCTACAGAGGTGCAGATCCGGAAAGAAATGGAGAGACTTGAAAGTTAACATCAATTTTTTTTTTCTTAATCCTGTGGAAACATGCTTGTACATGTATGTGATGCACACTTGTTTTCTCCTCTCTTCAGTAAATTTCATGGGTTTTTATGTGTTTTTTTTTTCTTCAGTTTTCTGGATTAAAATATCTCTCAGCTTTTTAATGATCATATTCTCTTTTGAGAACCAGAAGGGCTTTGATGCTATATAAAGTAATATGAGTTTAATGTCTTTATGTCTCTCAGGAGATTATATGATGTCCAAAATATTAGTTCCGTTTTCAGTGTATAAGGAGGATAAGAAGGTCTAAAGGACCATATTCATATTTGTGAATCTTTCTTTTCAGTTTCTTTGATGTATGCCAAGGAAATATTGCATCAATTTATTATTTAAAATTTATTATTTAAAATTTATTGTTTAAAATTTGTTATAATTCTAATGCATTATATTTCTTCACAGAGCTGGAAATTGGCTAATAGCCGTTTTACAGCTGGGATCTAATTTGTGAAAATATCTTCAAAGATTTTCTCCTCTGTACTACTTTATCTGTGTATGAAAGTGTATCACTTGGTTGAGTTCCACAAGGACGATAACTCAGTTTCACGAGATGTGAGTCCACATCTTTACGGCTCTCATTAGGAGATATTTATATTTTACAGGATAATAAATCTGTGAAGATCCTAAATACTGTGGCTCATTTTTCAAGCGGACATTATAAGCAATCTGGCTCCTGTACATTATCTTGAAAGAGAGTTTTTTTTCCCCTCGTGGGTATATTACGCAGGAGAGTAATTGGGAAATGTGAACGTAAAATAGACTCTCATTTGATATCAGGGGACCAATTATAGTTGTTCTGTGGATTTCACAATACCTGTGCTCCAAAAAGATAACACAATACATGCATTTATTTCTTTGGCACCAAATGAAATGAAAGTAATTACGATCAATATTGCTCAACGGCCTACAAGGATGTGTAGGACAAAACAATATTTTGCAAGACTTTAGTCTGAGAGGGTTGAAGAGGTGTGCTTCACATATTAGTAATGATAAAATTAACAGAAAGAAGTGATAAATATGTACATGTAAATGACTAGTATTAGCTACATATGATGTATTGCAATTTCATAATACAAAAGTGTGATTTATCGATTATCCATGCAAGAGAAGATATTTACGTGCTCGGAATGTACTAGAGAAATCACGAAAAGCATTCAGTTTAAAAGTATTGGAAGAAGCTATGGAATGTGGATATCATAAGCAAAGGGGTAGAATTCATACGTATACTAGGAAATGAAAAAGAAACATGTTATGCTAATAATACAGTGGTGTTTTGTTTCAAAATCTTAATAACAAAACAAAATGTGCACTTTTCCACTCTTTCTGATGACAGAGTAGACCTATTTGGTATATTCCCTTTTGACACATGACCTAAAGAATTCATTAGTCACACAATTTTTATGGAAGTATATCTATATATTGATTTTGCATTTTCAAGAAAACTTTAAGCCTTTTATAGTTGTGTTTATATCCTAAATATAAAACAACAAACATCTTTGTTGTTTTATTTTGGGGGCTTTAGGTTATTCAGAAAAATAACGATGTGGATGTAATTGCTCTGAATGACTTAACATTTATATAGAATGATCTTTTAAATGAGAATTTCTGGTGTCTCTTTGCTAGATTCAGGTTTTGGGGGAAATTTCATGGTACCATCGGTCAAAACTCCATATGTTTAATAAGTTGTTGCTATGTCAGGCAACTTTAGAGGGAGTGCATTGGAAAATGAGCATACATGTATGTATTGAATTTGCTCTAATATTTTGAGGAGGTGTTTGTTTGTTGAGAGCCAGAAGGGCGTTTGTTGGTATCATTCGTGATGAGCTAATGTCCCTCTTGCTCTCATCACAGATTTTCCTTTGGGATGTATCAGGGAAGGTGTTTTTGTGTGGTCAGATAAAAAAAAAAAATTTCTTCTAGTACATTCTGTGAAAAGATGATGCTTCCACTGACAGTGCCATTTCAAGACTCCGACATTGCTGCAGTTTGATCAAAGAATGTTAAAGAATCAGACGTTTGTTTCTACATCATCTGTGATTTATTATATAGGTGTTCTTGTACCTGTAAATTGGTTGTAAGTTTATTCTCTTTGGGTAGATTCATGCCAGGTGTATGGTGGTGTTACTGACATGTTTTGTGATAAAATGCAGAGAGGGGGAAGTTCTTTGTATTGTGAAGTGGGGAGAAGTAGGAATAAGATGTATGTGCCTGTGATATTCAGAGCAAGAAGGCAGTATCAGCGCAGTATCACGCAAGGATGACTGTGAGTGAAATATGGACTTATGCCCTTCTGCATGTTAAGATCCAATTTGCCATTTTAAGTGTGAGATTGTGAACAGCTGTCCTGTTGAACTTGTGTTTTTAAAAATAGTATTTATATGCTTTTTGATGTTTTTTCTTCATTCAAGTACTTGTTTTTTGCCGTTTCTGATTTTGACTTTCTGATGAACTATATAATATTGTGCTGTTTTCATGCTTTGTGCAGTTTGAGTGATATTTGTTAGTATAACATAACTTTCAAGGCTAGTATAATCATGATGATAATCTTTAATGCAGGCATTTAAACAGAAGATATGGTTGCAATGATTAAAACAGTAATTAGATTTTAAGCCGAAAATATATAGTGATATTCTAGGGTCATATACGTTGAAGTACATGACGATTGTAGATCTTTGAGCAAATTATCATGGCCGAATCAAGGGATAGATCTGATTTTCTTCAAATATTCTTTTCATGCTTTTAGAGTATTATTAGCTGTCCCTCTTCAAATACACAATTGTTAGGTAAATGTTTAGAAGTGTTATTTTCTGTCTATACTGATCATGCTGGTATCTCAATGATGTTTATGTACCATTGGAAGTAAGAGATTGGGTTATATATTTTTGTTCATCTTCCAGGAATTATTTTAATCAAAATTTTCCATATTTTATTTTCAAAAACTTCTAGATTTCACGTTGATAGATTGTGTCAGTATCATGCTTGGTGTTTGAGAAATAGGAAATTTAAGGAAAAGTTTTTCTAAAATCTCCAGATGGATATTCATCTTTCAGAAAGTGAGTGAAAAGTGATGAAAAAACATTGTCCCATTTATCTTAAGGCAAAAAATGGAGGTAATTGGTATAATATTACAGTTCACTAGCTCAGTGGGACATCTTTTTAAGCTAATTTTTTTTTTTCAGAGGAATACTGTGTCCCGTATCAAATACATCTTGCCTAGAGATTAAAAAACAAATATATATTGTGATTTGAATATACTTTTTTCTTGCAGTTGTGATTCAAGATTAATGTAACATGTTTTTTTTTTTTTTTTTTCTTTCCGGCAAATGTGATTGTGAAAGCTAAAAGGCTGTATATCAATTGCAGAGGAAGAAAAGTAATAGTAGCAACATGATACTACCTCTTTCTGACTAAGTATAGAATTTGTAGTCACTGTATAGTCGAGTCAAGGTTGAAGAATGAATAATGTATCAATAAAGGTTGTATTTTGTACACAAGTATATTATCAATGTGGAACTAAAGGCTACTCGTTCTGTTCTGACTATGACAGGGTTTTTGGACAAAAAATTAATTTTATTTTCGCGGAAAACTTGAGTTTTGCTGATTGATGCCCTGTGTGTTAATGCAAAAATAAAAATGAAAGAAACCAAAAATAAAAAAACTTGCAGTGTATTGCAAGCCTATTTGTTAGAAAAAATGCCCAGTATGCTATAAAGTGCATAGTCATGCGATTTGTCTACTCTGATCCCACTTAGAGTCGATTGAGATTTTTCTCCAGGTTACAATACTTAACAATTGTGATTTCATTTTCCAACTTTGTCCAAAATCTGTCATAGTTCGATCATTAGGTGTAGGGTGGCCTCAAAAAAAACAAACAACAATGCCATGTAGTCTGGTTATTTCACTGCAAGCATTAGAAATGTTGATGATGACATCGACATTGTGTGCTTGTAGGTGTATCACTAGAATGACAGCTCTAGTCATAGATTGGGGGGAGGGGGCGTTATCCCTTAGAGTATGCTAACTCCTTTTTATTGGCAGGAAATTATGCAAATTAGAGATATTGCTACTGCCTCATTGCAATTGATGCCAATTTTGAGAGGTGCCAAGCTAAGTTTTGACAGGTTGAAACCGGTCTAAACGCACTTGGCGAGGAAGCAGTTTGAAAGTGATGGTAACATGCATGAGATGTGACAGTACCAAATGACTTAATTTTGCCATGACATGGTGCGGAAAGAAACCGTGCACTGAAATGCTGCCAGTTGTATTCTTCTCTTCAAATTTCATTCATCTTGTTGTCTGCAGAGTTTGTAGGACACATCTAAGTAAAATCGCCACTTCTAATTATGTTGACTCCTTCATTTTAACTCCTCCAATTTGACTCCTCCATTTTGATTCAGCCATGTTGACTCTTCCACCCACTTCACCTCATATGACCCATGATGGAAGTTGCCATTCTAGTGATAGTTCATCAATATCTATGGTCGAGAGGGGTTTGCAGAAGATATGTCTGCCCTACAGTAGTCCATATACCTTATCTGATAAGTTTATATCTGTCTTGAAAGTATTTTACTTTCTGACTCTTAAAAATGGGTATCATTAAAGGGCCGGTCACATTTGTCCGGTATAAGCACTAATGATAACTATACTTATAAATCGTTGCCAAATTGCTCAAACGTTGTTTGTGTGGAAAATGAATATTTTCTGAGAGCCAATTGTTTTTGCTCCTTCAAAGTGACGTTAGTTCGTCGGAATCATGTGGGCAGTGTCTGTCTTGCTTGATTGGCAGAACCCTACCGATTTTATTGGTCAGATGTGACCACTTTCATCATCATCATCGTTATAGCTACATGTTACATGCGCATATATTATCGTTATCGGACAGATGTGACCAGTCCTTTCCATATGTAGTCTTAAGACCATACATAATTGTTTTATTTAGTTTGGAAATTGCAGTTCTACATGGTATTTTTAATTAATATGTATTACAATAGAGGAAGGTGGGTAAATGATGGTGATCGATGCTCTGTTCAAATTAGAGGGAGAAAAAAAATCTGTCTTATTCTCCTGTAGTCTCCTATATGCATATGAGATAACCCTCAGAAAAACAGTTCATTTACTCGGCTTTCTGAACATATTTTAATTCTAGGTTGTTATACATGTATATGATAGAAGTTTGACTTGAACAATAGATTAACTTACCATGGTCTCCAGCCTCCTACAAATTGAACAATATACTGTAGGATGTGCCCAGTTCTGTTCATCTGTTTCATCGGTTACATCGTTTTTCCGAAGGTTCATAATTCGGAAGGTTCGTGCTCCCGAAGGTTCGTTTCTCCGACGGTTCGTATTTTCCGAAGGTTCGTTACTCTGACGGTTCGTATTTCCGAAGGTTAATGATGTTAATAATAAGTAAATGAAAACGAAAATGAAATAGGGTTTGTAATTCCGAATATGAAAAAGGGTTCATATTTTCGAAGGTTCGTAATTCCGAAAAGTTAAGGAGGGCTCTGGTGCGTTTTTGGAATTACGAACCTTCGGAATTATCAACCCTATTTCATTTTCAGAATTGCGAACCTCTGGAGAAATGCATCAAATGTTTGGAATTATGAACCCCTGCTATGAGAATTTCGTGTTTCGGAGTTATGAACCTTCGGAAAAACAAGTACCCCCCTCCTCCCCTCCCCCCATTTCATAAAAGCCCACAGGACTCGTGAAAGTTTGTGTGTATAACCAATAGTTAAGTGATAGTTACAGAGTGGGAAATACCTGCAAGACTGGATCTATGCTCAGGTGTTTCTAGATAGCAATAGAAGTCATACTGTTTCCTACAGAAGGAAACACAATCCTCATTTTCAGTTTTATATCAAGACAGAGACGGTGAATGTTTGTATTACGGAAGATTGGAAGCCTTTTGAAATGATTTCTATTTGCTTTTCCTTCTTCTAGTTTCCAATTTTCGAAAGATATAGAGAGTGTACCATAGATTTGTACAGTTGAACATAGTTAAATAGTGAAAGCAAAATGAGATATTGTCAGAATTCAATGTAAATATATTTTCTATATGATATATATTATATTCTTCAATTCTGATGACGAGAGAGAGAAAGAGAGAGTAAGTGAGAGAGTGAGTGAGAGGGGAAATGAGAGAGAGAGAGGGAGAGGGAGGGGTGGGAGAGTGGTCTACGTTCAGACCAACATATGTAATT
The DNA here is from genome assembly GCA_025618425.1 of Heliocidaris tuberculata. NCBI lineage: Eukaryota > Metazoa > Echinodermata > Echinoidea > Camarodonta > Echinometridae > Heliocidaris > Heliocidaris tuberculata. The sequence goes on along the minus strand of CM046845.1, from coordinate 6,936,242 downwards.
TGTGTATGTTTCTGCTGTGTTTCTATCAAATGAAACCAATTTTCATAAGTGAGAACGAGGGTAGTGGGGAGAGACACTTTGATGATGAAGGGGGCTTGCAAGAATATATAGAATGTACTCGACCGTTATTTGATGGATATAAAGACTTCAAATCTAGATGCAAAAGATGAGATGTGATTGTCTTTGTTTTAATCTGTTTTTAAATTTCTATTAAAAAAAAACAAACTTCTTCCTGCTGTTTGATCACTGTTCTCCATTTCATAATGTTTTTTCTTAACTTCATGTCAAGTTTTTAACCCTTTGACTACTGAGTTTTCACATTTCCCATAGGTTTAATGATAGGGACCACCAGATTCCAGTAGGCAACGGGTTAATATATTTACTTGCATTTTTGTAAACATCACTCTGAATTGTTTTGATGTACGGGCACAGAATGAATTAGGAATATGTTAATGCGTTACTTTGAGTCAAGGATGCTAATGATCTCACAGATAATGTCTTTTATTAGAACGATGTATGAATTTACTCCTATTTAGAATATTACATTCTTATCCCTTTATTCAATTTCTGAAGGATCAGAAGTACTTTTAGGCCAAATGCTCTATTATATCATTTTTTTTAAACAATATATTTTAGCTAGGTCTTCATGACTCCCTGCTTTGTGTTCCTATTTCTGCAGATATTAGTGGGAATTTTTCTTCTTCTGAAATGAAATTCACTATTGATTTATATTTTATATGTTTTTTATGACTACAACAACATGTAAATGCACTTGAAATTGAGGTAACAATATCTGAAGAGGTAGAGATAAGAATTTTTATGTTTTATTAACTAAAATGTACTGTGAAAAATGTTTTATTTTTTCGATATTTGAACTATGAATAATAATCCACAGTCTTAGAAGTGGGAGGGATTAAAGTTTGTGAGAGCTGGGAAAGTTACCGAGTTGGGAATGCTCTAGTTATCAAAAAGTCAACGCTTGGATGCCATTATGGGCACTGAAAATAGTAACATAATAATTATGTTAATCTTCCTCAAGTTTTCAATAGTGATATTTTTGTCGATAATGCTGTCAAAACTGTTTTTCTTCTCGTGTAGACAAAAAAATTACTGTGCCATGTTATGCTGTGTTTACTGCATTTTTAGAGAGAGAATGAAATAAGTAGATGTTTTGTTTTTCTTTCTCTGTCCGCAGTATTGTCTTTGTTTATAAACAAGTCTTTGCTGTGTTGTACAGTCAATTGTACTTCCTTATGGACAGGTTGAGTGCATACCTCTTTAAAAAAATCTGATTGCAAGTTACCTACTCATTAAACGTGAATATATCATAGAAATATTTCTTACAGTCTTTTCTCTTGGGTTGAGTTCTTTATGTATTATTGGTGTGTGTATCACTGAAGAAAAAATAAAATAATACATGACATACAGACAGTACATGTAGTTTAGGGGGGCATAAAGAGAATATTACACGCCCTTCCATGCCCTATACTGCTTCCTCAAATTTTCATCCATCACATAGGACCAGTGCGCCCCACCCCAGATTAACCCGAGCTACGCCACTGAATTTTCCGCAAATCCAAAACGTCCTAAGACGGCTCTGTGACTTAATAAAATAATTAAAAACAGCCAAGAATTCCTTTTGAATAAAATGATTCTAATGACAATTAATAATCATTTCCTATAACATACTTTCATATATTTACAGACTTGCTCAATTATGAAATCCAAATTCTTCTGTAAAATTTGATTTGAATGAAGGGGATTTTGGTTTTGGACAAGTTCAAAAACTTTTTCTGGAGACCACTCCCCTGCTTTTCATTTTTCATTAAAATAATGGTATAGCGCCATCTAGCTTCAAATGTTTGATAAGTTGTGGATGACAACCTGTTGGTAAGCGAAGGATATTTCTAGAGGCTTCCTCAAAAGGAAGAGGGGGGGGGGGGGGGGGGGGGGGGGGGGGGAGTCGTTGGGTCAATCTTGCCGACAACCTATCACCCTCTCATCCGACAAGAAAAGAAAAAGCTAAACTGTAGCTATGTTGCAGAAAAGTTCACTAAAAAAACAAAGCGCAGTCACAAAAATGAACACGTAATAAAAAGCAGTTAGTCATTTATAGTCGATCGTATCGGTGTTTGATTGCTTCTAAGCAACCTATATCTGACTAAGAATACTGTACTGCTATTTCAATAATTTGTATGATATATGTAAATATCATTTGTTTGAGTTTGCTCCTGTAGAAGATGATTTGGTGTTGAATAGAAAAAAAAAATATACATAAAATTATAACATAATAATGATGCAAATGGTGTGTATTTCAAAGCTGTATTATCTTGTTCAATGTGTAGCCCAGCGTATGTTAAAGTAAGGATACAGGCCTACTGGTACTAGTCAAAATAATTCCTCCAAACTACGCCAAGATAAAAAGTGAACATGTGCAAAATATAAAAGAAGCTCATGCTGGTTTGTGAACCCAGAGTGGCCTTGAAGTTAGCTACAGTGGCCACTTATACACCCCTTGACTTTTCCCCGGACGAAATCAAGTTTGGTCTGAAAAAAAATATTTCCATTTCTTCTTTTTCCCCTCTCGACAATCACAGCAGGCATGTCCCTTTTGATGTGCAGGTGTTTCGATACAGGTGGAGAGGAACAATTAGAGGTCGCCAAGGCATGAAGGTGTGTTGGTTGAACACAATATTGGGGTATGATTATTCATAGTGAGTTTCTCTTGCCGCAGTCTGCATGAGCATGTTGGGAGAGATTCTGCTATGTCTACGTCGAGCAATCCTGAAGTAGTAAGTTGAAGTTGTTTATTTTATTTTATTAATATCAGATTGTTTGCCTAAGTGAAAAGTTGTTCAGTGAACTGAAAATTAATCTGAAATATTTGACATTGCGAGCTATATTTTTTCTTCAGATATCCATTGCAAACATAATATTTCTGAATACGAGTTATGACCGCTCGACCTGCACTTCAATAAGATTGTCAGCAGAATGTTCGTTTGGACTGCTTTTGATACACCCTTTCAATCGAATACATCATGATATCAATAGCTACGTTCATACAGGACTTGTAGTTTCCAAACTTTACAAGTTTAGCGAAACTTAAAGTTAACGAAACAACGGCTCACTAACAAGGACGAGGGTTCACACGGGCCCGAAACAACGACGCTCGTTGTTCTGAGACTACAAGTCGAGCGATCGTCGTTTAACATGAGCAGAGAGGTCATCGTTAACAACGAGATTGCTAAACTGTCCACACGGTCCGTAACTATAACGAGGACCCCCGCTGCTCGTGGTTTCGGCGTGCTTATGGTTCAGGAACTACAAGTGAACTTAAAGTTTTGAAACTACGAGTCGTTCATAGGGTTTACTTAAAGTTTTGAAACTACAAGCGAAACTTAAAGTTTAGCTCTCTTCGTGTGAACCTGATTAAAAAGGTTATCTTCTCACATGCAACCACCGCTTGATTTCCCTCAAATAACTTGAACTATTTTGATGACATGTTAAACTCACTCACCAGGATGCCAACCATAATAAAAGCAATAGTTATTCTTGAACTATTTCAAGCAAAGGATATGGCATTTACACCATTTTGTTAAGATTATAATCAGTGGCGTATCCAGAAATTGACTTAAAAAAAAATAAAAATGGGCTTAATCCTCTCCCGACGATGGGGGGGGGGGGGGGGGGGGGGGGGTTGTATCTGGGGATCCCTTGTACGTAGATAGATTTTTTTTGTTTGTCTTGACCTTCAAAAGGGAGGGGCGTAAACGTTAAATTCATTTCCAATGATGGGCTTATTTTTAAAAAATTCATACGAAAGAACATTACAATTTAATCTTCCAACATACTCCCGTAATATATAAGCTTAGATTATGACACATGCAGGGGTAAAAACCCAGTGGCAGTTACCTCCCCCCCCCCCCCCCAGCAAAAAAGAAATCAGGATTAACTTTTTGTGCTGTACAGAGAACTTCTGATCACTACGTGTGCCCCTCCCCTATTCTAAAAGTGGTCTATTCCCCTGACCCCACGATAGGTTTAGTTAGGTTTTTTAGAGTTCAACAACCAGGGCCCCGATTCATAAAACTTGTTATCAATAACAAGTTGCAATAACTGTTATAAGCTACTGAAATCCTTGCATCTGATTGGCAGAGAGCAAATTTGTCATAGAAATGCGGCAGTTGTTACTGATAACAAATTTTATGAAACGGGACCCAGATGAATATTCCTCTATGTCTGGCTTGACAATTCTTAATCATTAATCATCTTCCAAAATATAAAGAAAACATTTTCACAATCAGACCACCAAGATTTGATCAGAGGTTTTGATACCACCTGACTTTCTCCGATATTGCTATGCTATAAAGAAATTTGTTGTTGATTTAGCTTTGAAGATGATTTATTCGTCCGTATCAGCATGACTTATTTCGATAACTGAAACACAAACCATTTATCCTATCGCCGAGGTCTATTTTAGTGACCTCTGATCGTCTCGGCATTCTTGTTTTGGAGGAAAGTTGAGAAGGTATATATATATATATATATATATGATTCGATTTCAATATCGAGGTCATAAAGTTTTGACCGACGCACTTTGGCGAATTATGAAAGACTGATTAGTCATAAATCAAAGTAAATTTGATAGCAATGTAGAAAAAATATGTCTTATTTTCGAGAGAAATATCAAATGTCATTTTAGAGTTATTGAAAGGAATACATCGGCATTGATTAACTTTGCCCAGGATTGAAAAAAAAAATCACTGTTCCAGCTAATGCTGTAATCATAATTGCAAACCTTTAGCTCAGACAGGAATCGCCTGAGTTTTATAAGCTGATCGGTCGTTTATATATCAAGATATTTACGATTGAACATTGATGTCGGGATAGAGTACCACCGAACCCTAAAGAACTCTTACGGTTGGCATACCTCGCTCTATCACAGAATACCGTACGGGCTGGAAAGCCGCTCTGAAATCGCCAAGCGCTGGTGCTTGGTTTTTGTGACTGCAGCGCAGCGAAGAAGCCGAGCGACTTGCGCTAGCGATTGATCGCGATTTTCTCTTTTTTAGGATAATAAACGGGTTCCATTTTCTCTCATACTTTCACATATCCTTAATTATATATGTAGTTAGAGGACTGCACACAATTCACTGGCATTTGAGCTGATTTTACAATTTTTCACAAAGTTAATCAATCAAGTAGGAAACGTTTGATTTGTGCAGAAGAGTGGTATTAAAGTGCTTGTTGGAATGTATTGGAAAGAAAACAAATATAAAGATTGTTAAAAAGAGTGTGAAAATGTATCAATAGTTGAATATATTCAACCTTGTACTTGATACTTGGTCCACTCGTTGTGGAATTCGTGTTTAGATTATAGCAATTCAAAAACGCATCGTAGATATACCAATAATCAGGCAAATTAGAGTACTAGTACATTTAAAAGAAATTACATTTTAATGATGATTTCAGCGTTTGTTTGTTTGTTTGTTTGTTTGTTTTATAATTTTTTAGAGACACTGTTTTCTATTAGAATCGTCTATGTTGGATGAAATTAGTTCACGTAGCAGGGTTCTTACCATTTTTATCACTGTAACCCAAGAATTGACACGAACCAATTATTATTCAACGTGACTTTGAGATGATTACCCACTTACGAATTCGAAGTACTTTCCTGTATATTTGGATCCCCTCCTACTCTGTCGATTTCCTCTGAGGCCTGGAAATTATTATTTTCCAAATCTCGTTAAACGTGCAAAGCGTTATCGCCTTTGAGCTACGCCTACAATGCTCTTTCTCAAAATTATTTAAAAATGATACTTCCCCCGTTTTGATGTTTATGATCTTCAGTTGGCGAAATGTTTTTCTTTTTTTGTATGTATCATTTGTCTTCCAAAACGTTTATTTATTATTTATTTTTTTTTACATTATCATTTTTCAAAGTTATGGATTAATTCGTGTTTCATTTCGTATGTGTTCATTTTTGATGTACCCCATCAACGGCGGGAACTCTCACACAGGGGCAGACGACAGCCGTGCACCTGTTACTTTCAAAATCAGTGCGATTGCCTACCGATATCGCGTTACTCCATCAGACCGTCCAGGGACCAGCCTTAGAAAATTTCTTGGCTATTTCACAGTTTTAACTTTGATTGGTATATTTGTATTAGGACCTTGTGCTTCACCAGAAGACAGTAACAGGTACATAAGTTTCCTCATATTTTTGTTAATGTATTTTTTTCGAATCTCTCTTTCCCCTTTCAATTCAAATCAGGCCAGGCAAGACTGGTCGCGTGAAGGCCACTGTCTCAGCCCTGCACGGACACGGACGGTGTCGGTGCGGGCTGGTTATGTTGACTGGCGCTGGCCCTCGTATATGTTATTTTTTGATTTAGTGCAGGAAAACACTCTCTCTCTCTCTCTCTCTCTCTCTCTCTCTCTCTCTCTCTCTCTCTCTCTCTCTCTCTCTCTCTCTCACTCACATTACTGCCTCACACATTTCACTGATTAGTGTCCGCAGCTATACTACCATAAGTTATCAAACGCTGTATTTATTTATGAATTTGATATAAGTGCATGTGTGCCTCTCTAGTAGGTCCATGCTAAAACACAAAGTTTGTTGGTTGTCCAATCGCTCTGACCATGGACCTATTCTAGTAGTAGGTCCATGCGCTGACAACAAGTTCTCGGCTGCTTTATCTAGGGTCTAGCTTTACGTAGATCCATCATGATTTCATCATCATATCCATTCCATTGTAACTGTATGTTGTCTGATGTACGTGGTTGACCTTTCATAGTAGTGAGTCAGTGAGTTGCGATGTCTCAAGTATATCGGTAGTACGATTGTATGGCCTATGTATCTATCTTTACCATCAGAAGGCTCATGTGACCATTCATGCAATTTCATTTTCATCTCATGGATGTGGACCTTTGTACATACACCTATAAGAGCTACGAACATATAGCCATGTAGTATTTTGCAGGTCAATCGCACAGATGAGGCCTATTGGCAGTTCGTCTGTACAGTAGGCATCTGTGTAGAGCAGAGCTGCAAAGTATGTGCTTGATCAGGCATTTTGCAAGGGTTTTACGTAATGCACTTCCCCTTGACTTAATTGTCCGTCTTCACATTGGGAGGCTTGCTTTCAATGGGAAGCACTTCCGTTTGGATTAGAGAGATGTCCGAAAACGAGGCTCAGGCTGGCATATAAAGGATGCATGAACTTACTTGTGAAGTCGGCATTTGTTCTTTAGAGTTGATCTTTACATCTTTCGGCTGTCTGGTACTTGTGCATGGACCCCTTGGTTTGATTCCGAGCCCCAGATATATATTGATACACGCTATGACCGCTCCCAAGAAAACAAATATCAGGCGTCAGCTTTCTTTTATTTCTCTTGATGGGGGAATAATAAGTAAATTTGGATAATAATCTGAATATCTTTGTTTTTGTATTCCCTGTCTGTTTTTTTTTTTTATTTATTTTTTTATATAAATTTGAATTTCAAGTTCATTATTTCTTTATCTCAAGGAGGAATATGATCACAGTGTATTTCCTTACTATTGTGCCGTTACTTTACACTTTCTCGATCAGGGCCCTGTTTCATAAAACTCGTTATCAATAACAAGTTACAGTAAATGTTATAAACTACTGAAATGCTTGAATCTGATTGGCTGAGAGCAATTTTGTCATAGAAATGGGGCAGTTGTTATTGATAACAACTTTTATGAATCAGGGCCCAGATCTGCATACTTCTGTGCTAACTTCCAACGTCTCCTACTCATAACATGTACAATACGTATGGGTATAATTGAGAAAGCAGAAATTGTTGTTCAGAATAAGCATCTTATTTAGTTCATTGCATTTTGGTGAGGTAGTAGAGACCAGGCAGAGAAAATGCAAATAATGATTTGATTGAAAAGACTCGCAAACTGCTATCGGGAATGACTGAATGAAAACCTCTATTTGTAGAGCTTCCTTCAAATTTGTTCATGAAACGATGCTGTCTGCCCCAGAACATTTGCTTGTTCAAGAAGGCACGCGACACGCCCACCCTATTCTATTCCAAGGTGAATAATATTTGCACATACTTGAATTGATCGATGTTTCCCTGACAATGGAAGCTTTTAAATTTGTATGTGCCTGTTCTGTCCCTCTCTGTACATTTCTCACTTTCTCCCCGACTCGTGCCTCTTCTTCTCCTCATTAAGTATTGAATAATCTACTGGCTTCTAGCTATAATGTGAAGCCATTTGTCGGCAAATCGCACAATACACTGAAGGAAGCGTTTTTCTCCCCCCCCCCCCCCCCACTCCAACGAGAAGCCCCCGCCCCCTCCATCCATCATCATGGGGAATACTGATTAAAACCAAATCTACAATTCAGTCACATGTGCCGCGGAACCGGGGAGGAGAGGGCTGGAGGCTGCAGCCCCCACTTTTTTGAGTAGACACGTTTCATAAAACCTCGGAAAAAAGGTTTAAAAATTGTTATTAATGAGTGAAATCAACCCCCCCCCCCCCCACTTTCAAAAACGGCCCCTGAGTCATATAACGAGGATACCATTCCCACTACTACAGATTATATTTTGCTTGCCCACCCACGTTTCATGTTTTCCAAAATTTAGATGAAAGCTTTGTAAACTCGACAACCTGACCCGAGACTTCTGATTTTGATTTCGGGGAGATTAGAAATCATATTAATTGCCGGTGTGGATGGATCACATTCGCTCTTTCCGTGATTATGATTTCATGTTTTCAAGTGCTTCTCGTAGAATACTTTGGTAAGTTCTGTCCGTAGAGATTCATTCAGGGAATTTCTTAATTTCGTAAATTTACCAGTAATTAAGTACTTCTATCATGTCTATTGGATCCATTAACGGCTTCATGCGATTACACATGATGAAATCTTTCCCTGGCTCTAAATTTCCAAGCCGAATGACTTTGTAAGATGCGTCTGTAGTTTAATATGGGCCTTATAAATGAGAGGGAGAGGGGGGGGGGGGGGGGGGGGGGGGGGGGTACTTCCAGAATGATGTGGTTAAATTTTCATGGGCCATGACAAAAGTTAACATTGGGTCGTGTAATCAAAATCTGTATCAAATCATGACACCCAAGTGTCTTTACGGACACTTGTCAGCATTCTCTTCATTTGAAAGTTCTCATTTATATTTTTTCAATATGATCATTGGATGTTTGCAAAATACTTTGAAAACTAAAAGATGATAGATAGTTAACAGTGCCCCCCCTTTTTTATACAAAACCTGGATCATCGATCTGACTGTGAGTGACTAATTTCCATCAACCTATCGTCATTGTTTAAGTCTTTCAATTAGGCTACCTCATTATTGCAGTCATTAGTTTTAACTACTGCTTGTTAATTGGGTGTAATTGCTCTTAGTGTACTAGAACGTTTTGTCTCTGGCGGCATTGTTATCGAATCGCAGTAATTAGACCGATTATATGGTAATCATTAAGATGATAAGGAGGGCGTGTAGTATAGGTCTTCTGGTGACTTCTTTCTCTTCTTGTTCTCCTTAACAGAAAGTCATGTTGTTAAAGAGATTAAGTTAAGTTCTGGTCATGTGAATACATTGTAAAAGAAACCCTCTGTCTGGAAGCAATTGAGAAAGATTGATTATGTAGCACATTAGTGATGTATACTGTCAATGACTGTCAGGCTTTAGAATCATCAAAATGATATGAAATTGAATTAATCTTGCTGATAGTCATATGCACTGCACACGGGAATGTGCATATGGGACTACATACACGTGTGGCATGAAAATTTGGGCCAAAGTTTTCTGCTTTTTCTTGTCATATTTCGAATATGAGCTCATTTTAAAGAGCTATAATTTTGAGCAAACATTTTCCTCTCTGATATATTTCCAAACTGATATAAAAAGAATGAGAAAGCTCAAAAATATATTTCCACTTTATTTATCCTCCTCTTTCAGATGGATTTGAAGACATGACTGTCTGTGCATTGTCAAGATTCTGACTGCCTTGACAATAATAATGATTTATATGTCTCGCTTAAAAATCGCACTCTTCTTGTAATGTATTGTTAAAGAAAATGATGTCTATATTGTGCCGAACAAGTAGAAAAGATCGCATTACCGCGAAGAAAAGGCTATGAGTTTCTATAAAATCCTCATTCTAAGCCATGTAAGCGAGACATTAATTTCACATGCACGCAACAGTTCAGAACGTTCACAAAACGACACACTTTGAATGATCTTGTATTTTCGTCTTTCAGTGGATTCGCCAAAAAGATGGTAACAGAAACATTTTTAAAAAGAGTCAAATCTGAATGCCTTAGCACTTACAAAGCTGGTAAATCTATGTAACGATGTTCATAATTTGATTTCTGTATTCAGCGAAATGTTTTGTTGCATAATTTTCTCCGAGGTTAATCATGATAATTGGCCCATTACGTCTCGTTCAGAATAACAAATCGTGTACGAAACGAAACATAGTATAATTTTAGAAGATATAGTGTTGTCCTTGATGGTATATATCTCTTGATAAAAGAAAATATCAGGCATGAAAAGGGAAGAAAAGTTGACCCATCGCTGGCTTGCTGAGGGCCTTTTTATGCAGAATTGCGGAATTGGCGCTGAATAAAAACGTGAAATCTTCGACGTGACTGCGATCATTGAAAAAAAAAGTGATTTAGCAGAGAACGAAGTAATATACCAGATGATAATGTTCATATAGCTCCATTTTCATCCAAGTGGGATGGAAGCTATAGGAAGAGAGACGGGGATAAGGGCGGGGAGAGACGTACAGAGCAGAGGGGGTAGGGGTGTAGGAAAACATTAAAATGATATTTGAGTCGGGTCGAAATAATACCAGAAAAAATTATGAAAAAGTCAAACAATAATATATTATTTACAATGATATTAATCTTTAATGAGATTATGATAGAAAAATAGACTTATATATGATATACAATGAGAGGTAGAGGGGGGGGGGGGTTAGGAAAGAGAGAGGGGGGAAGGGATAGAGAGAGAAATAGAGGGAGAGAGCTAGAGGGAGAGAGAGATGTGTAGAGCATACAGAGGATGTAGAAAAATACATTGCTGAATGTATAATGTATAATCTGGAAAGATTTATCAGTCATGTATGACTGCCGGTATGTGATCTCAACCCAGTCCACCGCTCCAATCAAACTTTTGTGATTTATTTCTAATATTTTATCTCGATTTCATATTGCACCCTTGCCGATCTGGCGGTAATTGACAAGGATATCCTCGGAGATCAACAGATCGCGGGAGAGGAACTATCTCAATCATTAAAGCGACGACATATAACATTAGAATGTTGTTTGGATGTAGCATGGTTTATCATTTATTTGCGTGGTGAAGAGTGTGCCAAGTGCGGAGCCCGGGAAGGGACATGGGGAAAATCTTTTTTGGAGATATATTATCTCGTTCCCTCGAGATAATAACTCGTTCCCTCGAGATATTATCTCGTTCCCTCGAGATAATATCTCGTTCCCTCGAGATATTATCTCGTTCCCTCGAGATAATATCTCGTTCCCTCGAGATAATATCTCGTTCCCTCGAGATATTATCTCGTTCCCTCGAGATATTATCTCGTTCCCTCGAGATATTATCTCGTTCCCTCGAGATATTATCTCGTTCCCTCGAGATATTATCTCGTTCCCTCGAGATAATATCTCGTTCCCTCGAGATATTATCTCGTTCCCTCGAGATATTATCTCGTTCCCTCGAGATATTATCTCGTTCCCTCGAGATATTATCTCGTTCCCTCGAGATATTATCTCGTTCCCTCGAGATAATATCTCGTTCCCTCGAGATATTATCTCGTTCCCTCGAGATATTTTCTCGTTCCCTCGAGATATTATCTCGTTCCCTCGAGATATTATCTCGTTCCCTCGAGATAATATCTCGTTCCCTCAAGATGTTATTTTGTTCAATTTACCCCTAAATATGTTGTCAAGCTCCAGAAGCTTCAAAATGCTGGGGCTCGCATTGTTTCTCTGTCCACCAAGCTTACCTATATCTCCCCTGTTTTGCAGTCGCTGCACTGGCTCCCTGTCAAACATCGCTTTATTTTCAAAATTTTGTTGCTCACTTTTCACTGCGTTCACGGCTCTGCTCCCCAATACAATACCTCTTTCATTCAAAATTACACCCCCTAAAGTCGCAAAATCTTGGGGGGGGGGGGGGGAGATCATTTGCCCACGCATGTACTAAATTATGGAATAGCCTTCCTGAAGACATCAAAAAGTGTATAACATCTGATTCTTTTAAAAATCATGTAAAAACATTTCTGTTTAATTCTTAATCGATTTTTACATGCGCCTTGAGCACTCCACAGAGTGGATTTGGCGCTATATAAGTTACATCTATTATTATGTTGGCATTCTCTCTCTTAATGGATATTTTTCTTTTGTTCACTAGCGCTCGTGCACCTCTTTCTCTCCAATAATTTGTTACACTCAAACACACTTCCTCCTCCCGAAAATGGCCACTTCACTGAAGAGTCTTGAAATAATGAAACAATTCTAAAATACTCTTTTTTTTAAATGTTGTCACTAGGTAGGATATTTTCTTTACTGGGGGACATGTAGCAGCATGTTATCCATAATATATTTGAGAACAGCCCCAAGGCTTAGGAGAGAACGGGAATTTAATGATGTTTTAGTGCACAACAGATTGGAGAGTTGTCCCCCAATACATTCAGTTTACAATGATAAAATTTTGGCTTGACAGGGGTTAGAACTTTTGAGTTTATCAATCAAAAGTGTCAAATGTTATTTTTTATTACCTATACAATCGGAACCGAGTACAATATATCATAACTACTTATCTTAATAGGCCTAGGCCTACGTTATCAAGAAAATGGCGACGTCCATGTAATGCTGAGAGACCTTATTTTATATATATATATATATATATATATATTTCTTTATAAACAATTGTAAGGAAATAACATATACAACAGCTTTGGCAACTCTCGTGGAAATAATTATAATTGTGAGAAATGAAAATGAGAGAATAATGGTTGCGTAGCTTAAATCAAAGTTCCCCAGAGATGTCCTCCCTTTTTGAATTTTTGCAAAGGTTGAAAAAATGTCTCCGCCGGGAATCGAACCCGGGTCGTTGGCTTAGAACGCCAATGCCTTGTCTTTGTTCAAAACTCACCTGCCCCCGACAAAGGAATTAATTAATAAGGTTGAAGATTTGTCAATCTGTCGGTCAATTGAACCTCGTGTCGCCGAAATCACTGGCCCGTCTCCGTGGTCTAGTGGTTAAGGCATTGGCGTTCTAAGCCAACGACCCGGGTTCGATTCCCGGCGGAGACATTTTGTCAACCTTTGCAAAAATTCAAAAATGGAGGACAGCTCTGGGGAACTTTGATTTAAGCTACGCAACCATTATTCTCGCATTTTCATTTCTCACAATTATATATATATATATACATAATTATACATAGCGAGAGAGGTGTGGATGTGTGTTCCATCATTCTCTGTTCACACACACACACACACACACACGCACACACACACACACACACACACACACACACACACACACACACACATATATATATATATATATAATTGTGAGAAATGAAAATGAGAGAATAATGGTTGCGTAGCTTAAATCAAAGTTCCCCAGAGCTGTCCTCCCTTTTTGAATTTTTGCAAAGGTTGAAAAAATGTCTCCGCCGGGAATCGAACCCGGGTCGTTGGCTCAGAACGCCAATGCCTTGACCACTAGACCACGGAGACGGGCCAGTGTATATACATATATATACAATATGCTTAGAATATCTTGATTGATATGAATAACCTCTCTCGTTGGTGGGGAATCTTGTAGATCAACAGGTAGGAATAAAATTAACCTTTCAGTATATCTTCACTTACATTATGGGTGAGATTTCCTTTGAACGGAACAATACGAGGTGTGTTTTCCTGGACGGCTTTGGGTCCACCTATTTTTCTTGTAATAATGGTATATATAAGAACATGTAACATACTTTCTGTTATGCTAATCGTGTTGTAGCAATACCAACAATAAAACTTCCATAACAATCGAGAAACTAATGAACTTAACATGGAATTACTGACAGTTTCCCAATGTTTTAAATGCAACATGATTGTCTTTAGATATATTAAAATGATAATTGGATATAGGCCTATTTAAACAAATAAATCTAAACCCCTCAAAAAAAGTTCTGCAATTCAACTTTGAGCCTTGATATCTTTTTGGCGGCTTTTTAATCATTCTTGATTTTTAGATCATTGGAAAGTTCATTTATCCCCCTTCACATCCATGACCCATTTGTAATGGTTATGTCATCCTTGAATGCACAGCACCCCTGAATAGAGGGCAAAGTCAAAAGTGAAAAGTTGCAAATTGAATGGCTATCTTGGCTATTGTCTATTGCTTTTGTTGCAATGTCGGGTGTGTGTGAATGATGTTGAATGGGTCATGAATGATTCAACAAGTTTATTTCCTGTTTGGTAGATGAAATGTGCCTTGCACAAGCTTTATGCTTCGCAGTGCTTACTTTTAAAGAGTAGCTGTTCGCGTATGTTAACATGCCACGTCTATCAAATGTTGAGAAGGCTCGAGCAATCGGCCAAATCGAAGCCGGTATTCCCCAAAGAGAAGTTGCTGCTCAATTTGGAGTGAGTCCCAGTACCATCTCCAGATTATTGGCAAAGTTCCGGGAAACTGGGGATGTCAAGGACAGACCAAGGAGTGGTCGTCCAAAGAAGACAACCCAACAAGAAGACCGCTTCCTGACTCTTTCTGCCCTGCGGAATCGAAGGTTATCTTCCAGGAACCTGCAAGGACGATTTGCTCGAAGATTTGCCAAGCGACTCTCCGACCAGACCATCAGGAACAGACTTCACGCAGCCAATTTAAGAGCTCACAAGGCAGCAAGAAGACCTGCACTTTCGGCCTTGCATCGTCATTCCCGTCAACGCTGGTGTTTGCAACATCTTCGATGGAACCGGGAAATGTGGCAGAATGTCCTTTTTACAGATGAATCCAGATTCTGCTTGAGGAAACTGGACGGAAGGGTGAAAGTGTGGCGTCGCCGTGGGGAACGCTTCGCTGACTGCTGCATCGACCGGGTAACAGCGTTTGGAGGAGGCAGTTTTATGGTGTGGGGTGGCATATCTGCTGAGGGAAAGACACAGCTTATCATCGTTGATGGAAACCTGACAGCAGAGAGATACCGAGACAACATTCTTCGGCCAGAGGTCATCCCATACATGCGCAATCTTGGACCAAACGCCATCTTCCAAGATGACAACGCCCGCCCACACAGAGCAAGGATCATCACCGAATACCTGCAGGAGGAGGCAGTGACGAGGATGGATTGGCCTGCGAACAGCCCTGACTTGAACCCAATCGAGCACCTGTGGGACCAGCTTGGCCGTGCTGTACGCGCCAGAGTGACAGATCACACTACACTGGCTGAGTTGCGACAGATCCTTATCGAAGAGTGGAACCTCATCCCACAGCAACGCATCACCAGGCTGGTGACAAGCATGAGGAGGAGATGCCAGGCTGTCGTAGCTATATTCGGATCTTCTACTCGCTACTGAACTTCTGATCCTTTGCTATTCCACATTTGATGTGCATGTTACTCAATAAAAAGTGCCAAACATTTTGTCATTTGCAAATTTGTGTATTTGTGTTTGTTTTTGTTTCGTTAGAGAGGGGAGAGAGAGTTAAAGAACATGAGTTCACATCAAGAAAGGGGAATGTGTTTGTTGAAGTGAAAAGCAATCCAAGAGAAGAGGAGAGTTTGTGTTGCTTATGTTTCTGTGATAGGGTTACATGGCTGAAAATGAGATAATTTGCTGAGGAGAGACTTTTTTCCCCACCGCAGTTGTGTACTGCTAAGGTGGAAACTTGCAATATTCTGCATGAAACCAAAACACAATATTAATGTAATCACAGTCAGTTGCTGATTAAAACACATTCCATCTTAAAACAAAAGAATAATTCCACTTCAAAATCACTGAAAACAATATTTGTCCACCAAACAAGGGATTACAGCAGAAACATGCACACCTAATACAAAATTAAACAAACCAAAAGGAACAAAAACAAAGAAACAAAACCTTTCATTCCAGTTAAGAACTCAGTGTGAACAATAACAATGCATTCTGCAACTTTTCACTTTTGACTTTGCCCTATTTTTAGGTGCACTGCACATTCCGTGATTACATAATCAATACAAATGTGGTATCATTGTGAAGGTGAATAAACAAGCTTTACAATGATATCAAACTTGATGATGATCATACAGTTACTAGAGAGATATAAATGCTTAAACTTGAATTGCAGAACTTTTTTTGAGGGGTTTATATACGAACTTTTAAAATTAAGTTCTCTCATGAAATTAAACGGTTGGCTGATCTCTTAAACAGAAGCTGTAAATTAAGTTATATCAAATATATTACCCTTATGGCTTATCACTGGAGGGGGGGGGGGGGGATTCAGTCGAATTTAAACAGCCCGCCCACAATAGGAACTGTGTAATGGCGGAATTTAAAGTTATGTTTATAGGACAATATGCCGTTATCGACAATCAGGCCCATTTTCAACTATAATTAAACAAGTTAAACCCGACGATGGGCTTAAGTAGAGCTTAACAAGCCCCCCCCCCCCCCCCCCGCGGGGGGGGGGGGGCACTCAACTATTATCGCTTTACACACGAGCTAAAAAAAGACAAAACAAAACAAAACAAAAAACAAAAAAAAAAAAGTGAAAAGGGTAGGTTTTGTCGGTTAAGGCGCGGATGTCAAATTTGCCAAAAATCGGAAAAAGGGGTATCTTTGTCATGTTTGTGGAGTTTGTCACTACGCGTTTAGGGTAACTTTTCCCCAGAACCTAGAATTGCCTTGTTTAGGGGTAGGCCTATGTTTTAGGGGTTACTTGTTTAAGGGGTTAAACTTTTCAAGAAAGCACGCGAAAATACTTGAATCGGGTGTAAATTTGACCAATGGATAAAACTTGTTTTGGGGAGGGGTTTGGAAAACCTGTGGTCGCGCGTGTGTATATACAACAGTAAAGTTGAGTGCCCCCCTGCCCCCCCCCCCCCCCCGGATAACAAGGCGACATTTTATGCCAATCGCTTTGTAAAACTAAAAAACCGAACTTCCACCAAGCGTCAGGTTTAACTTGTTAGGTAGAACATAGACCAAAGTGTTTACAATCATGTATAAAAGAAAGGCTGTAGGGGATTTTTTTTTTACAATTTCACTTAACAGAATACCAGGAAAACGTTCAATTTTATTTCCCAAACGGATATCCAATCGCTGCTTAAACAATTGCTGTACTTGGAACCAATAAGGTCATTTAATTTCTTGACCCTTTCTTGAAATATGTACAATGGAACATTGGATTTGAAAACAATTTTAATGATAAAACATAGACAAGGTATGTTCACACCGTTTAGGTTTCTGACTAGATAAACCCAGGTGTTCCATAATACCAATGCTTTTACTATAATATTAGGCTAATGTTTCACTCTCAATGACCATCTAATTTTACATCATTGCGTGTTACTTGTTCAGTCATTGAATTGTTTATTGTTTACGAGAAAACAACACAAGCAAAATGTGTTATACACTATCTAAACAATTGCTTTTTAGATGAGTGGACCAATTAACATTTATGGTTATTTTTGTGTCTCATAATAACATCACGATCTCTCTACGGAGGTGGAGATACACATCAACAGCTTGCTGGGCATCCGTTGCTATAGTCAAGTTGTCTCTGCTGACAATGGCAATGCACATGTCATAAACATCTTCATCACATGGTATGATGGAACGAAATGCAGCTTCACTTCGGCATGCACTTGCTTGGGCATCATCCACACTGCAGATTTTGTCCTCAGCACCCCAAAGCTCCGGTGTGTAGTACATCATCATCGGACGTCCGCTGGGTACCCTGTAATTACTGGAGGGTCTGATAGTATGCGTGTTCCACATTTCAACCGTTGTGTCAAGTTCTGTCTATAAATATAATGGATAATGAAGATTCAAATCAAAACCAACCAAAATGGGGTAATGGAACACTGAATGATCCATCAATATCCTGCAGTAATTCAAATACATTACATACAAAATGTCGTTGAAAAAAACAATCCCCTTTATTGTTGTTTGATTTTACGGCATATTATAACATGGAGTTAATTTTAATTTTTGCTTTGATGATTATTACAACTGAGTAACCCTAACGGCGGTCAAAACTACTACCGGTATAACGCAAGAAACTATTTCGGAGGTGAACAACCCGTGCTTAACCTAAGTCCTACCTAAGCCCTCTGAGCTGCATTATGGTAAATGTATCTTTTTTTCATTTTGGGGCTATGGCACGAAATAATTTAGGTCATTTAAGGTCTTCCTGAGTTTGTCGAACGGACGTAGAAAATTAAGGGGATAAAAGACGAATTTCTCTTTTAACACACTTGCTGGAGACTTTGAACTATGTTTTGGGGTCATGATTTTTAACCTATTATGCGCAATTGAAAATTCAACTAGTTTTATTTACCCTTGAAATTTCCGAATACCACCATATCCAGCCTCCAACTAAGTTGCTTTTAATCGAAGCAGAAAAAAAAAACAACAACAGGAAAACAGATCAGTGAGGGTTTGAGAAAAATATAACGCATAACACAAAAGTTATGATACCTTTAAAGTAACGACATAATGATTGGCAATACCGCCTGTACAATGTTATGCTATATCCTCACTGCTTACTATTTTTTTGTACATTTTTTTTTATTTGCACTTTTCTCCTAATGAATATAATTCCCTATGATGTAGTTATTTATGCATAACAGTGTCCAGACATTTACGCTTATATTAGATAAAACTT
The DNA here is from genome assembly GCA_025618425.1 of Heliocidaris tuberculata. Taxonomy (NCBI): domain Eukaryota; kingdom Metazoa; phylum Echinodermata; class Echinoidea; order Camarodonta; family Echinometridae; genus Heliocidaris; species Heliocidaris tuberculata. The sequence goes on along the minus strand of CM046845.1, from coordinate 6,917,357 downwards.
TAATTGATACCTGCATTAACATTTGCTAAAAGGGTGTTTTTAGGCACTTTTATCTTCAATGCAAATGGTAAATGCATAGTATATCCGTGCAACTGTCCCGAACCCTGTAACTGACTCTGGATGAATTGTACTACATCATCCAAACGGCTGTATCTTCTACGATAAAGATTACCGGCCCTTAATATCCGCTTAAGATGCCTTTCACTTAGAAGTATGTCGTGGTGATGAAGTTGTATGAACAGTATATCTTTGTGTGTCATTCCAAGATCAAAATACATTTTAATGAAGAAATTACGATCACCAACAGAAGCCATTTTTTGTTGTTAACTCATGGGAAAGATATCTCGAGGGAACGAGATAATATCTCGAGGGAACGAGATATTATCTCGAGGGAACGAGATATTATCTCGAGGGAACGAGATAATATCTCGAGGGAACGAGATAATATCTCGAGGGAACGAGATAATATCTCGAGGGAACGAGATAATATCTCGAGGGAACGAGATAATATCTCGAGGGAACGAGATATTATCTCGAGGGAACGAGATAATATCTCCAAAAAAAGATTTTCCCCATGTCCCTTCCCGGGCTCCGTAGCCAAGAGATGAAATATTATAGATTAATGTGAGTGATAAATTTTAGAGGGCATGCAAAGAAGAGTGCTTATCTCCGTCAAAACATATTCGTATGATATGAAACATGAAAGAGAGGAATGGCATGACTTTTATTTATGGTCAACAAGAGTGAACATTGTGGAATGCCGGAATGTGTGGATCAAGGTTTCTGTTAATGGATTCGACAAAAACATGGGTACTAACTATCATGAAAAGAGAAGGGCAGAAATGGTTATCTTACACCCCCCCCCCCCCTAAAAAAAAGAAAAGAAAAAGAAAAAAAGAAGAAGAAAGAACAGGAAAAAAGAAAGAAAGGCTGGAATAGTTACAGTAGGAATATTCGGTAACTTTGTGGAGGCTTGATTTAATAAATTGTTGAATTTTGATATCTGTCTTGTATAATGATGTTCAGAAGGATAAATAAATAGCCAGGCATAGAAAGGTTTTCATATACATGTATATAATGCTATTATCAAGATATCTATGACTGAATACTCCCATTTACGAAAGCGTACGGCCGTACGCTTTAGTCTAACACTGAGTCTATGGGGGAAAATGAGTCTGGCATTTCCGGTCACTTGCATATGTTTACTTTTGTGAAGCACATGATGATTTTGAAGTGCTTTTTTTTCCCTGGGCTTCATTTTTCACCATATTACATACACTGATAGCATGTAAGGCCAGGCAGCTCAGATTTTATCAAGCCTCTACAAAGTTACCAAATCACTTTTAAGGAGTAGAGATGTTGCACTCTAATTTTTGCGCGGGCTTGAAATTCAATCACCAGGGGTAACAATGAATAACATTGTAAAGCGCATTGAAATATTCACGTAATGCACCATATAAGTGTAACATATTTTCATTATTCATTAAATTTTAAGTTGCATATAGTTTTGGTCAAGAAAGTACTTTACGATTCGAAAAGGGTTATTCTGCTAACACTTCGGAACCGGAGGCAAGAGCTCCCACCTCAAAAATTACACCCACCTTCTTGTGGGCATGGTGGGTGCATTCATCAATCCGTAAGTAAGTGGATTCTTGAGTCTGGACTCTGGAGATTAGAATGACCCCATCCTTGCACCCTTCCGATGAGATAATCTTTCTCCTTGGGGGTGTCTCTGCCCCCTTTTCCTGCAAATGCTTGCGGAAGACGGTGACACGTAATACTCAATTAGGACTATAAGATATATAATTTAGGTTATTAGTACTTTGATGTCTAATTATGTTTATGATTATTATAAGATATTTTTCACACTCTTCGACCAATATTTATGGGCATTTTTACTCTACAGACCTTCCATATATTTCAATGAGTCAAGACATGGTTTAAAAGCTTCCCCCGTTAATAGGCCATTCGTTAGATTTTATAATGTCTTTTTGACTACAGTAATCTATTGTTTATACTACGTCAGCCAATATCAAGTGAATCTTAATGTAAGATACTGTGTATGCTGTGTACAAAAATATGAATTCGAAATAGATTCAAGCTCCTGTGACGGACCGCATGGAGATTGAGATCCTGATATTTTTTGTTCTCATCATTCGTAAAATACTACAAAGTTATGTCTTGTATCGTGCAAAAAAGTATCCCATGTCTTGTGTGAAAACAGCTGCGGTTGAATCTATTATTTTCTTTGTAGGAACTGTTTCTATTATCATAATGATCATGTGTAATGTTCCAGATCCCTAAATGTTCCACGCACTGTTGGACGCCCAAAACAGCACGCTATTCGTGATCATTGTTAAGATTACTAAGATTATTCTTCCATTACTGTCTTATTCAAAGAACAAATCCATCTGAACTGTCCACATGAAATTTTCTTGCTAGATTTGCTCGAGTATCTAAGGGTGCGTTTATAAACATTTTGCGAGGGTTTAATGAGCGTTTTAACAGCCTCTTTATAAACACCGACCGTAGAGCTACTTCGATGGTGCACTGTTTATAAACATTTTTGTCGGGCCATATTTATCGCCCGTTTGAACGCCGTCATCAGCTGTATTCGGAGGGTTCCACTGCGCATGCTCGTTGGCCCCTGAGTCGAAACCAGGTCAAGTTGGTCGCGCGCTTTTTCAAAACAGTCGTCGTCAGCTAGGGCCTCGGCTGTATTCTTCGTGTTCCTTATTTCGAGTGTAGATTTTCGTCGATTCACATGGTGGTCGAGGTCAATGATCGTAGTTCAACTATCAAAACAATCAAGCGACGTGCATCGATGTGGGAGCTCTGAAACTATACTAGCTGTAGTACATGCACTGTATACGGCGCGCGCTTTTCAACAAGCTTCTGCCTCGAACCGGAAACGGCTTTAAATGACGTCATTTAAAGCTGTTTAAATTTGATCTCGCGTTTATACACATTCGGACCCCGGCGATTTATACGAAGTGCGTTTGTAAACGCACCTTTTTGGGCGTTTACAGTCGGGCTGCTAGGTCGGCGTTTAAATCAAAATCAGTATGGACGCAAGCCTCTTTTAAACTAATCACGTATACGGTGCCTGATTAAGGCCCAAAAATCTTGTGTATAAACACGCCCTAACGCAGGTACTACCGCTGGTGTGGAATAATCAGAATCGCTTTATGTTACAGAATCTCATAATCCCCATGTATTTGTTCGGTAAGCTATGTATAATATTCTCTCTCTTTCTCTCTTCTTTCTATAAAATAATGTACTGTTAATACCTAAAGAATAAATCCGTCTGTCCACAATTTTCTCGCTAAATTTGCTCCTGTATCTATAACATGTCTAATACGCAGGTAACCACTGCAAGTGTGGAATAATCGGAATCGCTTTATGTTTTAGATTCACATAATCCCCATGTATTGTTTGGTAAGCTATATATAATAGATGGATAGTATTTCTCTCTCTCTCTCTCCCCCCGATATAACAGAATAACATGATTTGTTCTTTAAATATACGGTACACTGTTACACTGAAAGAACAAATCCATTTGTCCACAATTTTCTCGCTAGATTTGCTCCAGTGTCATACGCAGTCGTCTTCAGTTAACCACTGGAATAGAATAATCAGAATCGCTTTATGTTTTAGATTCACATAATCCATGCACTGTTCGGTATTAGATGTGAATATTATCTTCTCCCCCTTCTCCCCCCCCCCCCCCCTCTCTCTCTCTCCGACTGTCTCTTATTATTCTTAGAATAATACGATTTGTTAACAAATCTATCTGTCCACAATTTTATCGCTTGATTTGCTCCAGCGTCACACGCAGTCGTCTTCAGGTAACCATTGGCGTGGAATAATCAGAATAATCTTTTTCCTTTGAATCTGCTAATCGCTTTTCTCTTGTCAGTAGGTCATTCAATAATTTTCGTAAGTACACAGACATATTCCGTTTTATAATCGGGTATATTGTGTTTTCTCTTTCTTGTGTTTGAATATTTTTCATTTGACTTTTTATAAAATTCGCTGGGGGAAAAGCATATCTTTGTATTGTTAGCGAAGACGGATTGGCGCCTAGATTAAAACAGGTTTGGCCTGAAAAGCTTTGTTGTTTTGTTAAACGTATATCTTTGGTTTAGAGTTTAGACCATCGGGTTCGTCCAGTATAGTCCTACCGTGGACCCCGCGGGGTCCATAGTCCTGCGTATCATTTATTCTGATGGAACCTAACTTACCGGATGGAACGTAGGACTTACAGAAATAAAAAATCTCATTGATCTGATGAAACTTTATATTAAACCCTGATAATATATCGTATGGGACTACTGGAAGTTTGGAACGCAGAGAACCAATTGTACATGTTGGAAGTATGCCATAGATATGCTCTATGATATAGTTCTGTTTAAAAGTTGTTGCGAAATTTCAAAACATTATCTCTGGTCTAGTTTTTTTTTTTTTATACATACCGCTTTATCTCTTTCCATCCCCTCTTTCCTCGTTACAGTAGGTACGTTCCTTCCTTCTTAAGTTGGACCCTATACTAGCGCAAATATAGAAGTTAATCATAAGTCATGCCCTATCAATTTATCCTTTATTTTGTTTCATACTTTGTTTGACCCTTTAGGCAGATGATACATTTATTAGAACGGCCCACCGCCGAGACCGTAATGTCTTACTTCCCTTACCAAATCATCCCACTCTATAACAGGCAGATGAGTTGCGAATTTACTCAAGCACAATGATCGAAGATAAATTGGAAAATTAGATTTATTAGATGATGCCGTGTGTTTTATCTAGCAGGCGATGGCGATGACAAATTCATGCATCCCAACAATTTACACAGAGAGATGGAGAAAGACAGAGAGAGAGAGAGAGAGAGTGAGAGAAAGACAGAGCGAGAGAGACTGGCACAGAGAGACAGACCTATGGGCAAATAGATATGTTCAGAAGGGAGAGAAAGAGAGAGAGAGAGAGAGAAGAGAGAGAGAAAGAGAGAGCGAAAGAGGGAGGGAGGGAGAGAATGCGTAAAGGGAGTGGGGCGGTTCACTTAGCCCCCCACTTTCCACCGTCACTTTATACCAGAGCCCCCCCCCCCCCCCCGTCCCCTCTCCATCTGTTTATTACTCCAAATGCAATGAAGTCCAATTCTGTCTTCCTTATTTGCGCGTCAATCAGGCCTAATTCTTTGCCCGCCTCTCATATCCTTCCCATGTTTTACATTTTGCCATTTCTTGACCTACATGTACCTCTGCAATTTATTCTAGTTGTATTTAAAGCTGGCTGTCTTCCTTATTATGACCTGCACCTTTTTCCAGCGTGGCTTATAAAAGTCAAGGTTTGTGTTTTAACTGCCTCTGACTGTGGACGAAAATGTATAACATTTATAGTTATTCCAAGGATACCGAATAATTTATATATTTACACAAGCTCACAATGAAGATGTTCAGGGCCTCAGAAAATATATGTCAGGTTCACACGGAAGGAGCTAAACTTTAAGTTTCTCTTGTAGTTTCAAACCGTATGAACGGACTTGTAGTTTCGAACTTTAAGTTTACTTGTAGTGCCAGAACCACAAGCGAGCACCGAAACCACGAGCAGCGGGGGTCCTCCCTCGTAGTTATGGACCGTGTGGAGAGAATAAACTAAGTTTAGCAAACTCTATGTTAACGTTAACGATGACCTCTCTGTTCATGTTAAACTATGATCGCGCGACTTGTAATCTCAGAACCACGAGCGTCTAGATTTTTAGGGCCCGTGTGAACCCTCGTCGTTGTTAGTGAGGCGTTTCAAAGTTTAAAACTTAAAGTTTCGAAATCACAAGTCCCGTATGAACGTAGCTATAACCCCCCCCCCCCCCAAAAAAAAAAGGGAATATAGAACATCTTTATCGTTGGCCATCTCAAAAGATGAATAAACACTCTCGTGAAAAAGAGCAGGTGACCAGTCACCATTAATTTCTCCTCTCCCCCCCCCCCCCCCATATTTATAGACTTACTTTAAAAAATGCTTATCTCCCAATGGAGAAACGCCCATTGCAAGGCTAGTCCAGCTCATATATACTGGGGTAATATTTCATGCTAATGCCCAAAAAACATGAATTCTCGCTCCATTCTGAGCTTCATCGCTTCTCGTCACCATGCAGGCCTGGAATGGGATGTTGCTCAAGACAGATTCCTTCTATCTTGGGCTAAGATCAGGTACCTGTAGAGATAGACGTCCTTCAGATCTGGGGCCCGTTGCACAAAACTTGCGTTTGAACGCAACTCAGGAAAATCAAACGCAACTCTATTTTCAACCAATCAGAAGTGAGCATTAGGGACTTGCGTTTGATTTTTAGGAGTTGCGATCAAACGCAAGTTTTGTGCAACGGGCCCCAGATCATATAAATAACATTTTAAGGAGAAAATGTCTAGTCAAGGAAAGTTCGTTTGCCCTTTACGTAAAAACTTTAATATCCGCATCAACCCCAATATACATCGTCATGCACCATTACCACAGGTTGCGGCTTGTACCACACCTGAGTTAGTTTATAACCCCTTCAGAGCCACCGTATTTTAGACCAACTGTTATAAATTTTAGAAAAAGTCAGGAAAGAGTGAAATTTTGACTTTGTTTCATTCATGAAGTGGACATAGAATATCTTTCATAGGTATATAATTCGCGAAAAAGTTAACCATTTTTGTTTTTAGAAGAAGAATTAATTAATGTAGACATTCTTAGTCCAAACTTCCCGTTCAGTTTTCGAATTCTTTTATGGGATTTACCTATATCACGGCTCATATGGGCCCATTTGTTAAGTGATGAAAGAAAGAACACTAGAATGAAGAGAATGTTTGAAATTAGTTTGCGGAATTAGCGTGCCGCATGAAAATAACATTCGAATAACTGTAAAGTATGGAAGACCGCACGGGATCCTGGATTCCTGATTGGATATTACCTGTTAATTTCACAGCTGTTTTTTTTAATACTACAATCAATATTTCTCTACGGTCTTGTATGTCTAGTAATATTGATGCACTGACAAGCAATATAAATTCAATTGAATGAAATGTAATTTTCTTTTGCAACGTTTAATGAATGAATCAATGAAATCCTTTAATTTTAGGAAGTTTTTAGATTTAAAGGGACTAAAAGATAAAAGATTATTTTAAACTTTAAATAATAGTCCAAATCTAATTAGTCATTATATTAACACGAAGAAAGATTGCCATAAATATAATGACATCCAATCTGAAAACGTTTATGTAATGTATGACATGCGTGTACATTAATTTTATGCAAACTTCTGAAACTTTTTAGATTAATGGAATCACATGTATAAAGTGATTTCATATATCCCACAATCTCTAAAACGTGATCTTAGATTCTTGATGCAATATTGTTTTCATTGCTAACAGATGTTCACATTTTAAAGTTGTATTTAACGTTTTTAGTAAAAAAAAAATGAAATCATTAAAGCATGCATATGAATCTAATCTTGAACTACTTTATTTTTGATTTTGACATTTTCAAACTACTATTAATTATTGCTAAGTGTGTTAATAAGGATGAAATAATTTTTGTTTTGTTTTCTGAGTAGGCCTATCGTAACAAGTTTTTCTATAACAAAGGAGAAAATAATGCTATAATAATCTACAAAGTTCATGTTTTAGAGAAATATTGCACCCTGATGTTTTTTATATATGGCGTATTACGATGTTCCAAATTTGGATTGTTTTTCATCATACCTCGCCCGCCCCCTCAAAATGTTCTACACCTTTGATTTTATCTCTAAACCACCTCAGGTTAGATTACACGGCGGTCAGACAAACGACTACTAATCTCTTAGATGAATTAACTTCAATGCCAGTCCACCAAAAGTCTTGAATAATCGTAAAAAACTTTGAAAATTAGGCATTTCCTCATCCAGTGAGGAGAGACATCAAATGGTAGCCCTATTAACAAGTCATGACAATCGTTCTTCCCTATTTTACCCACTCTTTTAAAGGGGAGAGTCCACTCCGGCATCAAGTTGGCTCAGACAAAAGCGTAAAATAGAGAGAGGCAGATGAGAGAAGGTTTGAGGAAAATCCGATAGAGGACAAGAAATGAATGGATTTTGAAAGCTGTATAATGGATCAAACGCAAATTGGCAACTCGGTGACATATCTTTTGAGCACCTCCCCCGTTTGTTGTGTGCTAAAGAAATTGTTAAAAGTCACTTTTCCGAAGAAAATATTCCAGTTTATCTTTGACGTAGATAGATAATTGGACACATGTTTTTACACACCCCTCCATAACCAAAGTCTGTTTCTTCGTCAACAACCATGAAAAATGGAAATCGATGGAATTTCAACTTTCAGTTCAAAGCAAATGGATGAAGTGCTTAAAAAGGCACGCTCAAAAAGGTACGTTACAGAGGTTGCCGATTTGCGTTAGATCGCTTAAAACTTAATCATTTTGGATTTTCCTCAAACTTTCACCTCACTCATTTTTCTGCTTAATAAAGCAAACTTATTTTCAGGGTGTGTTTCCCTTTAACGCATGCATTTTCGCTGTGAATTAGTAATCACCGTATGATGCAGCAAGCTTGTCATCGTACTATTATTATGATGAGGGCGAACTTGAATAAAGATGGACTTACCAGCCTGTCGAATTGATAAGTGATGGAATGAACCAATGTTGGATTAATGATACGTTGAGATGTGTAATTTTGTGAAATTTTGTGAATGAATTGTAGAAGGGAATTACTAATATTTAATGGGAAATTGAAAATTATTTGTTTAGTGAGACAAGGAATTTGAGTAATAGAGCAGGTGGTGAAACTATAATGCCTAGTTTACATTTGCCCCGGGCGCCGTACGATAAATTTATTGGTCTCCGATTTTCCGTGCGATTTCGGGTGGCTACGGGCTACGGTGTTTGTGTTTACATCATCTACGAGCATTGTGCCATTTCTTGTATTGGCCCTCGGGGGCAGGCCGGGGCAAATCCGTACAGAGGCTGTTCGGAGATTGTGCGGAAATCGTGCAATTTCAGTGCAGTTGCCGTGCAGCCTCCGCAGCCTCCGCACAGAAATCGTACAGAGCCCATCTGAAAATTGTTTGGCCCGTCTGAAGGCGGCTGCACGGCCATGGTGCGGGAGCTGTGCGGTTGCCGCGGGATGACTGATCAGTATCACGGGTACTGCACGGGCATCGACTCGAGCGGCAACCTTGCGACAGCTGTGCGATGGCCGTGCGAATGTCCCACGAGTCTACAATCTCTTTCCATTTTTTTTTTTTTTTTGCACATTCAGCGCGAGGCCTCCGCGCGATGCCCGTGCAGGCATTGTGCAATGCCAATTACGACATGTCTACGGACTACGATTTTTTTTTTCAAATTTGTATAACTTCCCGCGAAAAAAAAAATCGTAGAGGCCGCGGAGCCTGATCCGTACAAAAACCCCACGGCCGCCTTCTGCCTCCACGCGGGGGTCGCACGGAAAAGGGGATACGGGCAGGATACGGACTCCGTAGACCAATCGCAGGCCAAGTGTAAACTAGGCATTAAGGTAATAAAACGGATTAACAATTATTATATAGTCATATTATTATGAAAGATAATTTTAGGTTTTATGACAGGGGCACGTAGCGTTTTTGAAAGTGGGGGGGGGGGGCTGATTTGATTTCACTCATTATTGACAATTTTCGAACCTTTTTTCCGAGGTTTTATGAAACGTGTCTGCTCAAAAAAGTGTGTGTGTGTGGGGGGGGGGGGAGCCTCTCCCCCACCCTGGTTCCGCGGACCATGTATAATGAGAGACAGGCAGAAATATTCTAAAATGAAAATATCATTGTCATTAAAGAACAAATGGAGGAGCAATCTCAAAGAATAAATTATTGCAATCTGGACGTTTTGAGTAAGATGCTTAATGACAATAGCAAATGAGAAATAAAATTGTCCAGAACAATACAAAGTGTTTTTGTTTATACCATGGACCTTCCCCCTGTATGGACCACTTCAAGTTTTGAGGGCGTTGAAAACCTTGTTGAAACAGAATTAAAAGAACTTAAATAATGTGTTTTACATTGAATACTGAACAACTTTTGTAAGTTTTATCATTTTTAGTCAACAGTCACGTCGACTTAAAAGGATCTTTGTCTAATTAATTCCTATAAATTACAATTATTTATGTGGATTTCTGTCAGTATCAGTCATGACAGATGGAACATATTCTATTGTCTATTTGATTGACAGCTCGTTTTGTACAATTCAGAAGTTCCTGACACGTTCGCATATGAAACGTGTCTTGCATCTGTTACAAGATGTGTATTGCACTTTCTCCAGTCCTTCTTCACAAGGCTCTCTCTGAGACACGAGGGGAAAGAAAGCCAATACTCGTCGCCTAGCAACGGGCAGGAAGCCCGTTTCCCCCAAACTGAATCTGCAAAACGTCTGCAAGATGTAAACCGTCTTTCTTTCTGTATTCTTCATTTTGTCTTTGATGGTCACTGGATGGTTTATGAAGAGTGAGTATATAAAGCCAAGGGTCGGAAGTTGTGCCCGCAATACAAATATTTCCCCGGGATATAGCCTTGTCACATTATACTTTTCAAAACAAACATATGGTATATATCACAACTATTGCAGAATGCAGATAGCTGACGCCTATACATATTGAATGAAACATTTTGGCATAATGTACTCATTTTATAAGGAGGGGGTCATCGCTTGCTCATAAATTCGCATGTCATTTTGCTAAGGGATATGATAGAAGATTCAGTTGATTTTTAAGTTGTAGTTGAAGAACATGACAAAATTAATATCTAAAGAAATACATTTGCAACATATTACGTAGAAAAATAATGAAGAAGGGAACTAAAATGTAATGTTTACCAATTTGAATGCAGTGGGTTAACAAAAAAAATAAAAATAAAAAATACTACAAAGTGTACTCAGTAGTTGGTTGTGTTGCCATCCATTTTTGTTGAAAATAGGTCACGTTGTGGTGTGATATTCGACAGTCTGATATTAAAACCTACCATGATTCAATAAACATTACAAGGAGAAATGAGAATGATGTATCTTCTTTTTCCCGCGCTCATGCGAACGCTATCGATCGTGTTAGTCACGAAGTTTTCAAAATAATGTCTCGATAAGCATGAACACAGCTGAACAATCACACACCTGTTCCATATAGCTAATCATCGTAATGCTCCATTTCATAATTTCTTTTTCTTCTAATTGTACCACTTTTGTGTAATAGCATGTCCCATTGGTTTTCACAATGGACCTATTGAATTTGTACTTGTATGAAGGACCTGCTCCTCGAGAAATGTCAATACTGGTGTCAATATTCTAAACTGCAGAATATGCATAAAAGAAAAAAGGAGAACAATCAAATTGGAGTATTTTAATGGAAGTATTCAAAGTTTTAGACGGTTTAGAAAGGTAAGTGCACCTATATGCGATAAAATTGAGTTCTGGTCTTGAAATTACATTGCGAAAGAAAATGTCTCAAAGCAATTTCGAAAGGTTGATTATGTCTAAATAAGCGTTGATGTATACTGTGAGGTTTATGAATCATCAAAATGATAAGAAATTGACCCAATCTCTCTGAAAAGCACATGCACTGCACACAGAAATGGGTATAAAGGACTGCACACACATGTGGCATGAATGTTCGGCCCGAACACTTCAGCTATTTCTTGTCATATTTCAAATATGAGAGCATTTGAAGAGCAATCCTTTTCAGAGGACATTAAATACTATGATGTTCTGCCAAACTGACATGAAATGAATGAGAAAGCTCACAAATTATTTTTCACCTTTCCCTGAACTCAATTTCGGGGGCTGTATATGCTGTAAAATTAATCCAATGTAATTTGGACCAGCAATATAACAATTTAGAATACTTACCGTTGCTGAATGAATGTATTTACATTAAAAAACATAATTAATTAATAGTTGTAGCTATTTAGGGGATGGGGACAGACCTGCATTTGCCAGTTATCGGCCTATTACTGCTGTAGTCAAAGAAGGGCCGGGGCAATGCTCCAAAGATTTACAGTTACGTTTAACATAATTGTTGTCAGCAAATTGAGTTTATTGTTCCTGTATATACAATTTGGTGTTCATTAGCTTGTTCGACACCCCCACCCCCCCCCCCCCCAACTGGTTACGCTAGTGTGCCTAATTGAATTGACCCAGAAACAGTAAATTCAACTATGCTTTACAACACACAAAGAGATAATCAGGTACCTTTAGAAACCTTATGAAAGCGACATACTGGCAAAGAGCGGCGTATAGCCAAGGGGAGGGCTTGTGTCACGTGCCCCTTGTACCCCACTAAGAACATCTTGGCTACGCCGCTGTTGACAAATAATTGAAATGAAGGATGGAAAGGACAGGGAATGGAAAGAAAAAAAGGATTAAAAAAAAAAAACCTTCCAGATATGACCCAATATGTCAAATTCCATTTCATGTCAAGGCCAGCGATAAATATTTATGATGCATTAATATTTTATTTTTTGTTGATTTAGGCTTACTTTGATGAATTCATCGTAATTATTCGTTTGGTCTGCTGTATGCTTGTTATTTATAGACTTCAACTAAAGCATTCACATTTGCAAATATTGACGTAGTTAAGCCCTAATGGGCCGCGAAAGAGCTCTCATCAAACATGATCAGATGATAAAGAAACATTCAATAGGTAAGACAGTTTTAAAAGTGTCATTTCGAGGTCATGAGACGCATCAGTTGGAATTATTATCTTGACAAAAACTAGGTAAATTAAAATATATTTCATAATTTCTTCTTGCGTGTCCACGTTTTTATCTAAAATGATTTTATGTTCGGCTCGTATTGATGTCTCACTCTTATTCAAATTACTGTTGCATAAAGTTGAATTTATGCTCCAACAAAAAAAAGTATCAACAGTCAGTCACTCCCTGGAAAGCAAGTGAAATGTAATTTGACATGATTTGGTTACATATGAGTTCCTTTTTACCTCCAGCATATCCTTTAAGCAATGTATTTGATTTGTAGATATGCGTATGTTGTAATATTTTCTCCGTTCTTATCTTGTTCACGTAGAATTAATTTGTCATCAAGTTTGATTTCATCTTGCTTTTTGTTCCTCACCTACACTGCCACGGCACATTTTATCAATGGCGTAGCCTTGGTTCAGCAAGGGGGGGGGGGGGAATGCACTGGTCTTACTAATTTGTATGATAGGTCAGTAGGCCTTCTGGATAAGGTGTGCAGTATACTCATAAAGATCGATTTATCAGACATTTTCATGACATTCTCTCCCTTTCTTTTTAGTTCTCTTTCTCTCTTTCTCATTCTCTCTCTCTCTCTCTCTCTTTCTCTCTCTCTCTCTCTCTCTTTCTCATTCTCTCTCTCTCTCTCTCTCTCTCTTTCTCTCTCTCTCTCTCTCTCTCTCTCTCTCTCTTTCTCTCTCTCTCTCTCTGGTACGCGATTCGGGCTGGCTGTACCTGCCCCCTCACTGCAACGCCACTGAACATTGATATCATTCATGAGCCTAACCAGAGACTAGTAGGAGGTCCATGACCTAACAGTATCAGAACCAATCTAGATCTCTCCCTAATACTACAACTAGCAGATGCTTAATGATGGGGATCTACATTCAGACAGTGGGTGGTATATTATTAGCCCTCGTGTTCCTGTGCATGTCGATAAAGAGATCTAGATATGTGAAAAATGTTCGTCTGGAGGTCAGTCTTCCTCTCCCGATCCCACAGGGGTCATCCGTGCACATTAATGTTATCGTGTCTGTACTTCATAAAGCTTTGTCTAATGCCAGAGGACATTAGACATTTAATCGACATCGACATGTATATTTGTCCGTTCACATTAACTCTGTTATTGTGTCTGTAACTTAATACAGCTTCGTGGAATGTCTGAGCACATTTAACATTGTGATCAACATGCATGTTTGGCTGTTCACATTAAGTTTGTTATTGTGTCTGTACAATACATTACATAGCTTCGTATAATGCCATAGCCCAGAGCACATTAAACATTTGATCGACATGCATGTTTGTCCGTTAACATTAACAGTTATTGTATCTGGAACCCAATATAGCTTCGTATAATTGGCCGAGCAATTTAAGCATTTGATCGACATGCATGTTTGTCCATTCACATTAACAATAGTTGTTGTATCTGGTTGCCTGATGTCACACTACATTAAACATTTGATCGACACGCATGATTGGCCTCGTAATGGTAAGGAGAGAAATGATTATGATGATGAGAAGAAGGCTGCATCCTTGGTCAATGTTGAAACACGAAGATAAGAACTACTTTCTTGTAAGGTTTCTCTGATTCAGGGTTCTTCAAGAGACATGGGGATGGGCATGATAACAATTATAATTAGGGGACCACATTTTTTGTGTAAAATATGCCAGATTGCCTTCAAAAGGGGGCGTGGCACAGGCAGAGTGTGCCCCCTTAAATCTACCACTGAAGCATCCCGCCCCACTTTTGATATCATACTGCAGCGCCTGGTCTTTCATGTTCCTTATTGCCAGTACCAGGACCCTGTTTCATAAAACTCGTTATCAGTAATGACTGCCCCATTTATATGACAAATTTGCTCTCAGCCAGTCAGATTCAAGGATTTCAGTAGCTTATAACAATTACTGTAACTTGTTATTGATAACGAGTTTCATGAAACGGGACCAGGACTGCTTTCCCCTCCTTATTTACAGGCCCTCCTGTGAGCTAGCTATCCATCAAGAAGACTTGTTTTTCTGCAATCTCCTCGTGGGTGAGATACCGAGGGAATGTGGCATTGGAAAATAAACTCGGGTACGTGCTTTCATCAACTAAAATCAGCTGAACACGTGTAAGATTTTTTACCAAGATGGTGTGAGTTATGAAGATTATCCGCCCAATTTCGTCCTGATCCTTCAGTTGCCCAAGAATTGACCCGGGACATGTTCCCCCTTCATCAACAGAGGTCACATCACACGAAGTCAGGCAACGTCCCAGGTTTTTGTCTTCATCAGATTTTGGATAAAGTTAGAAGAAAATCCCAAATTTCAAAGGGTATTCCAGTTTACTTCATTGCTGGCGTCAAGGATACTATTTTCACGGTCAACAGAGTTTTGTACCCATGATACTCCATCTGTCAAAGTAACTTATATTTTTTTCAAACAGATGCAAACAATTCTTTTTAGAATTTCCAAAGGATTTCTGGGTTTATGAGATAGGTTGTGCTCCCAGAATGTAAATACAGTAGCGGTGATTTGCCGACTGATTCGACAACATCCTCCAATGGGCAGAAAGTATTGAATATTACACCAGAAATATTATCCCCAAAGCTGTCAGATTTCGACTTTCAGTCTTAATATCGATGGATTCATCATGACTTTTTAGATTTTTAGGTAGTTGCTACATTTTGGGAATGTCCCACCCCACTCAAGTTTTATGGAGGCTATATTTCTAAGTCGTAACACTGTTGACGAGAGCTTGCGGGGGGAGGGGTTGGTCAATTACAAAAATATTTGCAATTATCTTGATGGTGTCACCAATCAGGATATCTGCCTCGCGACAAGCCTAAACTTTGAAATATTTGACTTCAGACAGAGTGAAAACGAATTTATTTTGAGCTATCATGGTTGAACTTGAAGTAGATATTTTCAAAAATGCTCGAAAGAATATTCATCACATTATTTTTTTATAATTCAAGTAAGTGACCATATTTCGTACTTTACTTGCCCTCGACGGAGTACGGGCTGCGTTTCAGAACTATTTTCCTGCAATATTCCTACATCGTTATATTGCATTCTGATTTTCTACCTTCCAGACTATAGCTAACTGAAATTTTAACCTGATTAAAACATTTTTTTTCGCAATTGGACCTAATATTTTACAATCGCCCTCATAGATTCTTTTCACCAGTATCAGTCAAATTCGAAAGCGTAGGATCTGACAACAAGCTTATAGTTGAGTTGTCAGGGACGCATTTCCCTAAATCTTGGTGGAGAATGTTACCAATGTAAATACCGAAGAATGTGATCAGCAATGTGGTGTTACTTTCGTGGATCTACCGCATAATTTCCCGCTCGTTCCCATCAGAAAACTCCTCGCTCCGTATGACTGGAAGCGATTTCTCGGGTCAGACGATTTGCTATTTCATTAGCTTTTATCACAAATCCTCCTTTTTAGGAGATAATCTTTGAAAATTAGTTACGTCTGCCATTCATAGTGAAATGGTTTGATGGAAGCCAGGAATAAACTATTATCCGTGTTTTCTCATTCAGACTTAAAAGAGCGCAAATTTTTCTTTTTCTTTCTTTTTCTTTTTTGATTTTGTTGAAAAGAGGATAGTTTTTATGAAGATTAGGGGTAAGGATTTTCGTGCGGTTTGTATTTTTGTAGCAAGGTTATAGATACATTCCTGCAGCATGTATTTATGATAAAGGTTGCTTGTTTTTCATTATATTCTGTCCCAAAGAACAGATTCAATCCTTAACGAGCAAATTGTAATGGGATGAAGGCCTTCAATGGGTTTTTGCAGAGGCATTAAAATTTGTGTGTGTGTGTGGGGGGGGGGGGGGGGGGGGGGGAGTACAAAATTTGCCGACAATGTTTTCGATAGAAAAATATTTTCCATCAAGCAAATATGAAAGGTCGTCAGAAGGTTCACATGATGAAAATGTTCCGACAAGGGTGAAAAGAGCTCGAAGGTTCACACATTTGCAGACAGATATTTTGAGTGGAGGGGGGGGGGGGGGGGTACATCCATCTTACTATCTCTTATTACTATTTTTAAATTTGTTATTTAACATTAGATGGCGATATATAGAAATCGAAGTATTGTTCAAATTGATGACACCCCCCTCCCCCCAAGCTTTGTTCAAAACGAGATGAATGACTTGAATGTTGGTTTTATGTATGATTATGTATAATCAGGGAGATGTTGAGTTTTAGTAAAAGTTACATCTCTCTAGTGTAATGCCCCATAATTCTGGAAGGTATATAGGAGCATTTCCTTGAATAGTACTTAGTACATTCGCCTGCTCACTGAATTTTAAGCGCACACACAGTGTGCACATCATCTTCTACAATAACGAATATTCAAATTATAATTTTGAAAAGAAAATATAAAAAAAGATATTGTGTAATCATGCCTGTCTAGCTGTTAACACAAAACTTCCATTGTCATTTGTATGCTAGGTGACCTTCAACAGAAGCTCGACGCGGAGATTGAGCAAATTTGCTCCTGATTTCTCTCAAACTCTCTTCAGAATTTCCGGACTATTTAGGCATGATTTGGGTAATATTGAAGTGGTTAATGGAGATAAAAAAGATAATCTTGATGAATCTGTCATCGATTTCCCTCGCCTGTGGCAGAAGAGCTCATCTGGATTCTAAGCTCTTGATTTGGACGCCGAAAATTCGATTGCATGGTGGGGTCAAATCGAGGGGTTGCAATTTAGCGCGCGAAAGATTGGTGTCAATTCAAGTTGAGAAAAATCCAAATCAGAGCGACCGTTTGGAAGTCAGTAAGTGATGATGAATTTAGTTTTGTTCGACGATGTGACCCATGAAATAAATGTCACAGTTCTCAGGACTTCCCAGCTATCTATTTCCTTTGCATATTCATGGTATTAGTTACATCACTTTGATGTGACGAAAGAAAATACGTAATATTGGTTATAAAAATAAGGCTTTTAAAATGTTTTTATGAGATTCCGGTTGAAGAAGTTCAAACCAGAGCGGCCGTTTAGAAGTGATTGGGGGATGATGAATTTAGTTTTATTTGCGGATGTGAACCATGAAATGAATGTCACAGTTCTCAGGCCTTCCCCGTAATTTATATGCGCTTTGAAAATCTTTATTATATATCACTTTGAGGTGAAGGAAAACAACACGCAATAGTGGTTAGAAAATGATGCACTTTTCCGAGATTCTGTTTGATGAAAATTAAGATCAGAGCGACCGGGTGATGATGAATGTAGTTTTGTTCGAGGATATGACCCATGAAAATGAATGTCACAGCTCTCTGTGCTTTGGAAATCGTTATTGTGTATATCAGTTACATCACTCTGCCATGTCTGAGGTGAAGGAAGGCGAGTATTAGAAATAGGCTTTATGAATTATGAGGTGTTTCGGAATCGCCTACGAAGACGGCATCTTTTATACAAGTATTTTATTTGGGGATAGAAGTGAGGATATGTTACGTATTAGTTTGAGCAAATAAAAATTGTACCGTTTTGATTAAAAGTCTAATTCTAAATGATTGTTTTGATTAAAAGTCTCTCTGTAAATGACTGTTTTTGATTAAAAGTCAAATTCTAAATGACTGTAACAGTATGTGCAAAAGTGACGCAGTGTTGTAAGCACTTCTCTACTCAGTCTAATCTCGTGCAACATTTTACTATAAAGTCCATCACTTTTCTAGATTGCTCTTTGTTTTTAAAACCAATACCAACCGGAGGTAGGGTTATTAGTTGGTTTGGAAACATTTTGAGCTCCTCTAAAGAATGAAGCCGGATTTTCGACGGAAACTCCATCAGTGTCGTGTTCGCTATTGCGCTTTATACTGGTTTAGGTTGATACGGAAGCTTATAAGTACCAACCAGATGACGAGATAAGAAGACGAGAAGACAAGTTGTTGGAACTCCTCAAGTCCACTTATTTTGGACAAGAAGACAAGAAGACGAGTTGTTGGAACTCGGCAAGTCGACTGATTTGAGATGAGAAGACAAGATGACGAGTTGTTGAAACTCGGCAAGTCGACTTGTTTGGGACACAAAGACAAGATGACGGGTTGTTGAAACTAGGTAAGTCGACTTGTTTGGGACAAGAAGAAGAAATGACGAGTTATTGGAATTCTGCAAGTCGACTTGTTTGGGACAAGAAGACGAGTTGACGAGTTATTGGAACTCGGGAAGTCGTCATCTCGTCTCGTCGACTCGCCGAGTTCCAATAACTCGTCATTTCGTCTTCTTGTCCAAAATAAGTCGACTTGTCGAGTTCCCATAACTTGTTTTCTCGTCTTTTTGTCTCAAATCAGTCGGCATGCCGAATTCCAACAACTTGTCTTCTCGTCTTCTTGTCCAGAATAAGTCGACTTGCCGAGTTCCAACAACTCGTCTTATCATCATTTAACTTTTCTTCTCGTCTTCTCGTCATTTAACCTGTCTTCTCGTCATCTGGTTGGCACTTATAACATGTATAAGCTTCCGTAGGTTAAAATTATTCGAGACATGATGTCAGAATCGTGAAAGACTCACAGAATTGATTGTAGGTTACGAACTTCTTGGTATAGAGTAAACCCACCATCTGATTGACACCTTCCACAAATGAGTTTAGCTCTCGTGTTGCTTTGTGGCTCCGAGCTGTTTTCATCCCCACCGTGCTCCCATCACTTGCCTAAACGGTCCCCTGCTCCGACTCCCCTTCTTCCCTTCCACATCAAGCTCCCTCCAGAAGCAGTCAGATTGGACCCTTACGGGAGCCATATTGTTTTTTCAAGTTTGGCGTAATCAAGGGAAGGGGTGGCCAGGGGCGTTGATTCCCCTCCTTAAGTTCCTGTCGAGAAATGCATAATTACTTTCGTGAAATCTGTAAATTGTATTTACTTTTATATATATTCCGATCGTAATTTTGGACTTGGAAGACCTTTTTTTTACGGAGAGGGGGCTTGTAAGCCAATTTGCTCTCCTGTCCGAAAAATTTTCACAATTTTTCTCCCCTCGCCGGCCGCCCTCCCGGCCCCATCAAGTGTTCGAGCGACGTATATTGCGTTGCATTTTTATACTTTGGAACTTTGCATGTTAAAGCACTTTTAATCACACAAGGGAAATCCTAGTATCATCTTAACATATACATGTATCTACGCACATCTTCTCTTAATGGTTTAGGTAGCGTTAAATACGTTGAGGTGATTCTCTAATTTCTGGGCAATGACCCCTGGAACATTTTCGAGGGAGAGGCGTACCCAACTAAAGTGCATTTCCTAGCCCTTCCCCACCCCTGAAAATCGCTGTCATGACTGCAAAGGTCAGGGACAGAAGTAGGAAAGCACTGTCATGAAATAACTTCAAGAGTGTGAACGACTTGGAATAGAATAAGGCAAATTTTGAAGGAAAAAAAAATATCATGGCTGTGGAAGCATGAGAGGTGCGCGGGTGAACACACTTCTAACTAAGTTAGCGGTTGGGCTGCCACCTGAAATTACCCCATTGTGTGTGTAAGCATAGCACGAAACGGAAAGCTTTAATATCTGCAAAAACAACATCTTTCACAACGAATTATGGTTTGTGTTGAAGATCGATTGCCTTGTCAATATTTAGCCTCTGATATTCCGTAATTTCTTAGAAGAAGAAAAAAAAATATCGGTGTAAAAGAAGATGACTCTCGTGCTTATTGACATTATATAAGATAACTGTGGATTGTTGTTTGAATGAAAATACGCTCCTTAATTTTGTTAATGAAGAAACATTTGTTTTCAAAGGAATTCCCCCCAAAAGCATCCCGCTGCCCTGGGAAATACAACAATAATTCCTGCCTTGGTGCGAGTCTACTCAATGTGTACCTCACACTCCGCGCGTCGTCGTTTCGCTAGACCGCACATATAAGTTTGACGTCTGTCGCCCCACGACGAAGCATATGACTTTGAAGCGTTCGAACAGTGTGACTTGAACTGGAGTCAACTGAGGTTATTGAGTTCTAAATCCAAGCTAGTTCAATCTTATCATCATAATAGACTGACTAAGCTACCCATCAAATTCTATTGTGTTTCTTTAATTCTATTCAGATTTCCGATCTGTGATTTCAGAG
This sequence comes from Heliocidaris tuberculata, assembly GCA_025618425.1. Taxonomy (NCBI): domain Eukaryota; kingdom Metazoa; phylum Echinodermata; class Echinoidea; order Camarodonta; family Echinometridae; genus Heliocidaris; species Heliocidaris tuberculata. The sequence continues at coordinate 6,896,564 of CM046845.1, read as the reverse complement.
AGTGGTTACACTTCCAACTGGAGCTTCAGTGATTCCATCGGATTTTAAAGGAATATCTGAGATCGATTAATCTCTTTTCCTGTGTAGAAGCTCATAGTTTGATAGTAATACTAGTAGCTCTTGGCATCGTGCAGAAGGTAAGTAAAAAGTGATTTTAATGTACCGATAGATTATTATTATTTGTTTAAAGGACTTCTGGAAAAGCTTGCTGCTCTGTGGAAGTTTCCTCTCCAGACTTTTATGACCCACTGCATTTTTCGTTTGGGAGGAGCATGTAGCCGGTTTCCATGACATTCTTCTATTGGAAATAATTGAAAACGATGTTCCAGTGAAGTTGTCACTATTTTATGTCCGTTCTCTTTTAAATCGCTTGGCACATTCAAAAGATGTGACCGATCCAAATCTTTATCCAATACCTGCAGGTTGGACGTTCGGATAGTTTCCAAATACATGTCAAATGAATCAGTAATAAGTTCATGTGCATCGGACTTACAGCTGCAGACCTGTGAGTGTGATAGTTCGATAGTTTCATTATTTTCGTGCTTAATATACAGAATATATGAGGAATTGCTGCATCGGTTCCGCCACAAATAATGTATTTAACGAATGTTGTACCACCATGACCACTTCCTTTCTAAAAGGAAGTTTATGAACCTACCCTCTTCATTTGACTTTGAGCTATAATTATGAAATAGACGATATCCTTCACTCTAAGATATTGTAGTTGCATTTCAAATAGATGTTCCACAGTGATTAAAAGTACATGTGATGAAAATAAAAACCTTTTCACCATTTCCTTTTACATAACAATTTCAAATACCAAAACAGCCTTGAGAGTCAAATTTGAATACATTTACTTTAGAGCAGGTTCCATAATTAGGATATCAGGCTTTGAAGGTGCAGAGAATTTTCGGAAATTGACAAATTTTGTCCGTTTAGTGATATGTTGACACTCTAGGCCTAAAAGCTAATGCTGCTCACGTGGCTCCTCGTTAGTTCTGTCAAATATTGACAAAGGCTCATGTATTCTCAAAGATTATGGTTTGAAAATGTAAGACTGAGCTTGAATTGGCCACCCAAACACATGCAGCTATAAAACACAAAGGCGAATCATTCCACGGCATTTGAGTAAGATTTTATTTGCCCTCTAGTGTTGTGTCTGTTTGCTAGGCTGTAAGTCCCATAACAAAAGTGTGAAAAAAAATTAGTCGAGAACATGTGAAATATTTCACCTTCTCACAATCTGGTAGCTTTGTAAAAGTAAAGTTATAATGAAATAGCTTTTTGCTAACGATTTGAAAGTGTGCATTCTTTAGTGGTCACCATGCATGTGTGGCTTATAAAATGCTTTTTGCGTGTCTTCTTGTTGGCAGGTTATACCTGCGGTAGAGTTGAAAGGGTTTGCATGGTTGATGCAGGGGCGGATCCAGGATTTTGTAAAGGGGGAGGGGAAACAAATCTCAGAAAATTTTCTAACAAGCAAAAAAAAAAAAAAAAAAAAAAAAGGTTATCAGTTCCAAGAGGGGGGGGGGGGGGGGCACAATTGGAAAAAGAGGGGGCACAATGTACACTAAATCCGCCACTGGGTTGATGGACTACTGACATTTTCCACCCGTCTCACCTGAACCACTGAAATAAAACTGAAATAGAATATCCTAACTTCAACCCTGGACCAAACAGTGAAACACCTTACATAACCCTAATCGTAAACGTAATTTTAACACCCAATCACAACTTTAACACGATCTATATATCTTTGACAAAATAAATTATGGAGCAAATGTCGCCAGAGCAAATTTTGGATAACCGAAAGAGAAGATGTAAATTGTGTTTTGATCTTTTCTTCGATTTATAATCAGTAATCTCTAAATTGCATTATTTTGTAAATTTAACTTTATAAGCAAGGTAATTTAGGGGTAGTATAACGAGAGAATTGTCACAGGTATAACGTTGCATATTACTTGGGGGAAGGTGGCACGAATGAAATTATTCACCATCAGAATTGAGCAAAAGCCCCGCTCTTGTAAAACTTGTGAAGAAAAACATTTCAATTGCATTTATTCAGCAATGTGAAGAGAGCTCCTGCCGTACGATATTACGCAATACCCTCTCCTTTATACTTCTCACAAATTGGTCAACTCTGCAAGCTCAGAGTAAATATGCTTATTAAATTTAAGTGTTGTGCACACACTCAAATAGTAGATTAAGCTACTCGATTGCCCTTTCTTGAGCGATTCTATTCATAATGGTGGTGTTGCGCCAAGTGGCAAAGGTGTATAGGGAGTGAGAAAAATAACTGTTATTGATTGGGAGGGTTTTTACCATGTGGGCGAGCAACGTGAGGGGTATTCTTAGCAAATATACAATTTATTGATCTAATAAAAAAAGTTTGAGTGTTGGAACTTTGATTGGAGTGTTGAATCTGGTTATTGGGGTTAGGTGCCATTTGCAAATAGACAGAATGGCCCTTTTATAAAGAACGAATAATGTGTTACATATCATGTTTGCTATATACGGTAGAGGAACATTATGATGTGTCTGGCCTGGGCCCTCTTGCATAAAAAGTTGCGTTTAATCGCAACTCAAAAAAGTAAACGCAACTTGATTTTCAACCAATCAGGATCGCGTATTTTGGACTTGCGTTTAATTTTTTGAGTTGCGTTTAATCGCAACTTTTTATGCAAGAGGACCCTGCTCACTCATGTTGTCTTATGAGTGTTTCGAGATTATAAATAGCAGAATGGAAATCATTTAGTGCATGTATAATGAGTTTGACAGTGAGAGTTCATAAGTAAGGATACTTGGGTATTTTTCTTTATTAGGTTTGCCCGGGTGTTTGGAATAGTTGGACGTAATTACTTTTAAATCGGAAGCCATTTAAGCTTAATTTTGCACAATGAATAATCTCCCATCATTACTTTTAAACTGCTTCGAAGATTTATTAAGATCTGAATAAAGTATAACAAGCTTAAGTTGTTTTAATGAAGAAAGTATATGTTTAAACCAGGGAAATGTACAAACTGCAAGAAAAAGATTACTAGCCTCGAATATTGCACTGAGCTGGTCACCCCCCCCCCCCCTCCAACCCACACACCATCGCCACCACCACGATTCAACCAGGGAGATGGGTCAAACTCCCATCTCCCTGATTCAACGGATTGGAAACTGATATATATGTAGAAGTACACAATTTTAAGTTACTTGCCTTTTTTTTATTAATGTGTTTGTCACCTCTACTTTTACGACTTTTTTTTTTCACGTTTTATTCCTTCTTTCCATGGACCGCACCCATCGCACCCAATCCCATTATTCTTCTTCATACGTCATTACTTTGAAAATCTAGTAGCTTAAAATGCAAAAAAACTTTTGGAATAACAGGTTTAATTCCAGGTTTCAAAAAACGAACGGTGTATCAACATTTTAAGGGCTTCATCTTCATCTGAGGTGAATTTTGACATTTGCCCATTTTTAGAAGCAATTAGCAGCGATTTCTACTTCATTCCACTTCACCTGAGAGAGACTTCTTAATCCTAAACCCTAGCCAAATATTGAGACGACTTCTTTGGAAAGCTGAGTTGCATAATGGTATCACTTAGAGAGAGCTCTTTGGTTGAATAATGGAGTGTATCGAAGCCTTTCACATGCTGGTTTGGAAAGGAATGTCCAAAAGTACGTGCAAAAGGTGAAACAGGTTTAAATGCAAACAAGATGATTTTTACAACTTGAGTAAGGTTTTGCCGAATAAGGGCCCATTTGTTGTTTTGTTCTGTCACGTCGGTAGAGTAAATGTTTGTAGTAAACAACATTTTTTTTTTTTACGGAAAAGGGAAAGTTTTTACTCTTTCCTCTGTGAGAATAAAATTATGTTGGTTCGGTCAAAGGGATGGTTGAGTTCTGGGAAAGGTGAGAAATAATTTGTGAGCTTTCTCATTCCTATCATGACAGTTTGGAAGAACATCGTAGTAGAAATGTCCCCTAAAAAGGATTGCTCTTCTAATGAAAGTATATTCGAAATTGGACGGTAAATAGCTGAAATGTTCCGGCAGAACATTCATGCCACATATGTAGGCAGTCCCATATACCACCTTCTGTGTGCAGTGTATGTGCTTTTCAAGGTGAATTTTGTCAATTTCTTATCATTTTGATGATTCCAAAGCCTCACAGTATACACCAATTCAAAGGGAAATCCAACCTTAATAGCAAGTTGCTTTGAAAGAAAGAGGAAAAATCAGAGAAGCAGATTGGTGAAAGTTTGAACGAAATCGGACAAGCAATAAGAAAGTTATGAATTTTTGAAAGTTGTAATCACTATGCTTATGGGAATTTCAAATTGGCCGAATAGGTAATGTCACTGTGATGTAGCGGTGGACAACTCCCCCATTCGCTCTAACACACAAAATGACTAAAATGTCACTTTTTTTTCAAAATGCATTACTCAGTAGGATCTTTTCGTTCATGAAGACCTATAACAATATGCTATCTTCAATATATTTTGAGTACAGCCCCGAGGGTTAAAGCGCCTCGAAGAAAACCGCAAATTAATAATATTTTTGTGTACGACAAATGGGAGAGTTGTCCACAGAAATGTCACTATTGACTCACCAAATTGCCAATTTGAGATTCGCATAGATGTAGTGATCTCATTTTTCAAACATCCATAACTTTCTTAGTTCTTGTCCGATTTCTTTCAAACTTTCACCATCTTGTTTTTCTTATTTTTCTGCTGCTTTCACATAAATCATCTTATTACCAAGGTTGGATTGCCCTTTAAGTAGACATGATCAACCTATCCGAATTGCTTTGAGACAGTTTCTTTCACAATGTAATCGCATGACCGGAACTCAACTTTATCTTTAAAACCACTCGCCAAGCCTACCTAGAATAGTGATTGATTGGTTGATGATTTATTTTACCTGATTGCTATGAACGCCAAATTATAACTATATGTTAGTAAAAACGCAACCATTATAACCAGGTGGACGTACGGCTTCAAAATTTGTCTGAGGGACTTGATAATGACCTTACAAATGGCACGTTGATTTTGGTTTCTACAAGTTACAAGACCACTGTTCTATATCACTGAACCATGACCTCCTCGTACACACAGTAGATCTGATAGAAATCAGTTGGGTGAAGGCATTCTTGCAAAAAAAGTTCAATCAGAGAAGCAAGGACCATTGTGTCATTATTCTATAATTTAATAGGCGAATAAATTGTTTTGCATGATAAGGTTCATAAGGTAAATATTTGATTTTAGCTCTTTAGCCTTCGCGAACATTGTTGCCATAAGTTCTGTACAGCACTACATGTTTCCATGGTAAGTGAGTATTAACTTTGAGAAATGATCGAAACATCATCTGCTTTTTGCTTGATAGCCTTCATAAACATTGCTTCCATATTCTGTGTAGGTAGGTCTTCATCGTTCAGTGAGTAGCCCTGCATGTGTATTCATATTGTTTCCATGACTTCGAAAAGTGATCAAAATATCATTATGACTTGCCACACATGCTTGATGCTGGAGTGATTGATTGTGTACACGTGTGAAGTTGTCAAATCAAGCCATATGTGTATGTACTATGCATAATTATTGTTGGTTGGGCCAAAAGTTCACTGGTGTGATCAGCGACCAGTTGACGATATCACGATGTCGACTCCGTGTTCTGATAGGGAGTGGCCCTCGGACAGTCGTGTCAAAAGAGAAAGGTAGAGGTCCTGGCTCGAGAAAGGACTTGCAAGAAAGGAGAGGAATTGACGGGCTGCAGATTGACTTTTAGCCCCTGATGGATCACGAAGGTCCATGGTCGAATACCGATTTTGAAGGGTAGTACTTCTGTTTGGTGGAAAGGTCGAGTGGGGTCATGTCCACTCTGAAACCAAGGCCAATGTCAACGTTGAGATATGCCTTGGTACTTGAAGCTGGGTCTTGAGGTATTGGTTATCATAAACGAAGAGTGTTTCATCATTTTGATTCAAGTAGATCCAACCCCTTTAAGGCTCTTTGTTACGGTTCGTCCAACACCACCTCCCCCCCCCCCCCCCAAAAAAAAAAAGAAGAAGAAATGGTCAGACCAAGGAGTTATCACAGAACTCCTTGGTCAGACGCCTCCTCTGAAAGTATCCTGTTACACAAATGAAGTTCATTTTGTTCGTTAGTGCGGAATTTTAATAATAGGTGATGAGAAGCAAATACATATATCAACAAAGTTACTTCAGTGACATCCACCTTATGCTGTTGTTCCGTTTGGAAATCGATTTTTTTTTTCCATTCAATATCGACTACTGTGTGGACAACTCTCCGAACTTGGGTAAGAATGAAAGTCTGCCTTCTTGAATTACTGGTTTTTCGCTCACCCACATTTTGTTAAATCATGAGGTACATTCATTGCCGTTGCGCAAACATAGTTATAATTGAATCCATGTTTTTCTCTGAAACTATTTTTGACCGATGGACTTTATTAGCATCAGATTATTTTGATGATATGTTGTTTACTATCAAGGTTTGCACTCAAATCAGAGGACACTCTAACTTTACGTAAACATAATTTACAAAATAATTCCAATGTGGTCGCTGATTGCCTAAATGTAAACATCTGGCGCTTCATGAACATTGCTTTTTCTTCAGCATTATCTTTTTTTTATATCATATTTTCCATTTAAAAATATGAAACTTTAAGATAAATAATTTAATTTCATCCATTTATTTAATTTTCTTCCAAACCCTCGATTCTTGCCAGATGATAATTATGTCACCATTGCATATAGTTTCCACAACAGTACCCATTCTTTCATGCCCCGTGTTGGAAAACATGTGGTGCTGTAGTAAAATCCAGTGTATTTAGCTTCTTCTTTTTTGCTCTCACTTTATCAGGGAATTATGATCCCTCTTAGATATTTCATAGATGGATTAATCATAACTGTTGATTGGTTCCGTGTTTCTTCAGAGGGTTACCCACCGGCTGGTAAACTTCACCTGGTAAACTTCACCTTGCTGTGTATTTCGATGACGGCAAACGGAATGCGATACGACTACCTCGTGTGAGTGAAAACATGTCATTAGTCAAGTCGGCCGTCAACGTCATCGACGAGATGGATGATTGATTTGATCGACATGGAAGTTGGAATGGAAGACGGAGTGGGTGACATTTTGGAAATGACATTCCATAGTCTAGACCGCAGATGCCAATTTCAGTTAGGGTTAGGGTACTGAAAGCTACATGAAGGTGGAAATGGGTATAGGCCCAAGTAGAAGCAAATGTAATCCGAAAGCAAAGTAAGGCAAAGTGTAAAAATATTGGAAATGAGGAAATAGAAGAAATAAAGATAGTTGTAGACCTAATGGCAACAGATAAAGATCAGGCCCTATTCCTAATCCTCTGAGTATGATGCATCGTCATTTATAGGCATAATAACTTGTGAAGTTTTTGTATTAATTATTATTACCATGTGTGACCTTGCTCTGTTCAACTGAACAGCATGGTTCTGTATAGCCCGTATGAACTACCCAACCCTGGTTTATAATCATGCATAGCCTGCACTTGTCCTACCAAGCTCCAACACGGTTTCAGAAATGGAATACCCCTTTTCGCCTACATCCAAATAGGGGAACCTATCCATCCGCATAATAAGGGGGGGGGGGGTCGAGTGGGGTGAACGCAATAATACGCTCCACATAGGACTCACTGTTCATTCCGAACTTACATTAGGCATCCCTACCCCTACCTTCCCCATTTTGACGCATATTCATGATTGGGGGGGGGGGAGGGGGGGGAGGGGGGGGGGGTAAGATTGTAGTCTTTTCTGACAGGTCCCCATGATTTCATGATTGTTGTCTTTCATTGGAAAAGTGGACAGTGACACCAGGTAGGGTACCTGTGCATGTTATGTGGAAGAAGTGAGAACTCGACGGGAAAGCTCCACCTTTGCTTGGAGTTCACACTGCGAAAGGTATTTGATTCCACTGGTGTCTACTCTCACAAAACTTGAATCATCGTAATCAAATTCCCTGCATTATTATAATGGTAGAAAACCTTCAAGTTTGAATTCACCTTGAGAAGAAAGGAAACCTAAGAAAAATACTCTAACATGTTATCATTTTATCAACAAATCTTTATGAAACTGTTCTTTACAATGCGAACCAGTCAGATTGCATGTTTTCGTGCTTACGTCTGAATAAATTCAATCATTATGACCCGATTTCGCAAACTCTATAATTTCTCTCTTGAGTTATTTTCATTTTCTTCCGTATAATCCGTATTCATTACTATATTATGCAGCCGCAGGTGTTAGAAGGGTAGATTTACGGTAGAACCAATTCCGAGCACTAAATCACTAATTTCCGTCAAACAAACTCGTCTGATTGTGGAAATAAAAAGGTCGTTGATATTCAACAGGTCAGGAGGAGAGTTTCCTTGAGAGATAAGATGAATTTTAAGTCAGAAGAAATCAAAAGCGATGGAAGATTGTGATTTGATTGGATGGAAGATCGTAAAACAGGTGAGGTAGTTTCGGTTTTGTCCCGGTAATTTGTTATTTTCGACCCTGATGGGGCGCATGAATAATGAGGAAGAAGCCTCTTCTCTACTCTGAAATATGATTTTTATTGCTGCTACATACACATTTGGGTAACATAAACGTGTAGAATCTGAAAATCACTCTTCACATCGAACTGTCTTGAATGACATCTACCCCTCCTTTTACGTTTGTGACGGCCGGGGACACGGGACTTGACAAGTTTGAGCATTGATCTTCCATGAATGGTATTTCATAGAGATTTTCAACTCCTAATGTTATAAATTTCCCTACCTGAACTTTCAATAACATGTGACTGGCATTAATCCTGGTTAAATTATCTCCTTCCTTTCTAACGATAACTGAAGAGAAGGGGGGGGGGTGCAAGAAAAATATCGCTATTACAGGCATGTAATAACTTTCGAGTGACTGTTTAGACACAAGAATATCTGGGATTCAGATAATATGAAATGGATTGTCTGAAATTATTATTTCAGACGTAACGGATGTTCCGTAGCTGATGGCACCGTCCTTCAGGACTGTTGATATTTTAATCCCATAACACTGCACGAATGATTATTAAAGTGCTGTGCCAAAATTATATTTTATTCGTATTATTACTTAAATATCCCTAGGAACTTGAAAGATTTGAAGTTAATGATAGCGTGTTGGAAGTACATTAGTTTCTTAGAGTTTCTTTGTTGCCAATGATAAGGATGCAAGTTCAGAAACTACTTTCTCACAAACAACCAAGTACAGTATATGATTCAAGACTTGAAGAAGGGCGATGACCTGTGTCATTCTCGTACCCTTGAGCTGTTCTGTTCGTATCATGGTATATTCACCTTAGCTTAATTTTGCATGGCTTCGAGTCAAAGTGAATTTTCCATCTCAATGAAAATCTGTTTGGTTAAGTGCGGAGTCTGGATTTGTAGACTAACCCAAACTATGTAGGCTTCAAGTTAGTAGTGGAAGTAAAGGATTAGTGTGAATTAGTCTATTAGTACATACCCCCATGCTCACTTCAGTGCAATTCATTAAATAAGGGAAAATCCATTTGCTTTGAAGCCAGGCTAGAGGGGCCTGTTGCACAAAACTTACGTTTAATCGCAACTCCTAAAAATCAAACGCACTTCTGATTGGCTGAAAATAAAGTTGCGTTTGATTTTCCTGAGTTGCGTTCAAACGCAAGTTTTGTGCAACGGGCCCCTGGACATCCAAGTGACAAATTCGAGGGCCGTCTGAGCTGATGTACCCAGACACTTTTCAATTTTCGGGCGAAAATCTAATCATCCCACCCATTTTCCTCCTCCAAACATCGAAGTCTGATGAATCACTCCTCCGTCTGTCTTTTGTTATCGAGCATCCACGGTCTAGCAGAGGTCGTTTCTAGAGGCCACATTTTGTCTAGTCAATCATCAAGTTGCGTGACATTTTTTGAAAGGGCGGAATTAAGAGGGCTTAAAAAACAGTTGTAAAAACTGTATAATGAAATGTAAAAAGTTAGACATGATATTGTGTAGTTATGTCGTAAACTTCGTTTTGATCGGGCATTAATGCTTAAATCTATGTTTCAAGGCCCGCTTTGGTTAAATAGATAGGAAAAGGTAAATGAGAGAAATAAATAGAGCGGAAAGAACAAGATAAGAAGATAACTAGCCCCCCCCCCCCCCCGTCCCTTACAGTTCTCCCCTCCCCCCCCCCCCCGGAAAAAGTCCGGATCTACTCGCATTCTTTCTCCGAGTGGAACAAAAAAGATTTTCAACGGCTAAGCAACACATTATTTCATCGTTATTTATGGCCCGATCTAATAGAATTGTTCTAATCAAACAAAATACGCAAATGTGTACGGTAAGGTCATTGTCTTCAAATCGGGGAGGTTACCATGGATACAATCACTAAATGTAAAAGTTTAAGTTTCTTGATATTTTCCTAAAGGCCGTCATCAGAATAGATAACATCCTCTATCGGCAGATCGGGGACGTGAGGTTTAGCCCTTGCCGCCAGCAATCGATGAATTTATGTTTATGTTGGAGGGAAAGAGCAAGTCATGTATCCGTTTGAATGATCTCATGTGTTTTGAGATTGAAAGATAGGGATGTGAGATGTATTTAAAGAAGAAGAACATGATGAAAGGAAGGAAGAAGGGGAAGATCTCAGATAAGAAGGGACATATTGAGCATAAAGGAGGAAGAAAATATTCTCAATGATTCGTACAGGATACCCAATATAGAACATATAGGCCTGAAGAGTTATCACTCTGTTATAATAGTGAGAATTTATTTTACAAAGCATTTTTCTTTTGGGGGGGGGGGGCGGTATGAGACAAGAAATTGGAGAAAATAGAACAAAGCAACAATACTAAAAATATTTTAAAACATTAATGATCGACCTCCCTCGCTCACCCTTTCGCCCAACTTGTACGACCATTGTCACCCCACCCCGACTGGACCCATGCTTTACCGTACCACTGGCAGATTTGATTCATCATCACCATTATCATCATCATCATCATCATCATCATCATCATCATCATCATCATCGTCACATCATCAGTAGTAGCATTACCATCATCACTATCCTCCTCCTCCTCCTCCTCCTCCTCCTCATTATCATCATCTCATCAAAATCATCGTCGTCATCATCCTAATCGTCATCATCTACAAACAACCACCACCACCATCATCATCATTATCTTTTATATTTCTATTTTTGATCGTTCGTCTACATTACCTTTAGCAACATTCCCTTCACCACACTGCTCATCACCACGACGGCTGCTCCTATTTTTGATGTTGCGATTTGTTGATTGGATTCGACGTATGTTCTGTTCACCCTATACCCGGACATATGATGACTCCCTATGCCGAATGATTTTGACAAGTCTTGATCGTTTGCTCTTTTGGTATAACGATTAGCATATGGCACGTGTGGGACTAGTCATCGATTTCCAGTATCATCGTTCCTGCAGGGCAAAAAGGTCGTTAACTCCCCTATAGTTTCTCTTTTTCTTTTTAACTGAGATTGCGCCTCTCTTTATCTAATTTCTCTATGCAGATCAGTCATCAGTTGTGCAGGCTTCAGAATGACCATGAACCTACATGTTTGGTTTGTAGCTTCATGGAATGAACCAGAAAATGAGAGCAAGATGAGTATGGCTAGCAGCTGCTCTTTCAATAATTGCTCCAGTGTTTAAAATTGTGGATGATAATAATAATAATCGTGGCTTCTTGTATGGCGCTCAGGTCCGTCACGCTGTGACTCTCGTGGCGCTCCAACATTATTACCCCGGCTATAGCCGAGCGGCCAAATATGTAGTGCTCTAGCATATCGGGTACCCATTTACACCTGGGTGGAGAGTGGCAAAAGTGGATAAATGTCCTGCCAAAGGACGTTAGCGCCGGGCTGGGATTCGAACTCTCAACCCTTAGATTGAGAGTCAAGTGAATGATCCACTGTACCACGACACCTCCACGATATGTTTATGTATCACGAACAATTATTCTTCCGATACCCCCTCCCCTACTGAAAATGAGTGACGCCCCATGATATATAGAGACTGTAAAATCCATATATTCTCAGTATAGAGTTAACGACTTTTTGCTTCTCACTCATCAGTTCGCACATGCCAGATTTATTTTTAGGTGACCCACAAGTAATTACTAGAAAGTAAAAATGCAGACATCGACAGCTCTATAAAATTTATAGCCAGCAATAAACTTTCACGCCAAATATAATTAGCAGCTTATCAAATTCATATTGGTTCATATTAATCACTCATCGAGTCACCTGTCTCTCTTCGTATCGGACAGGCTGGGAATGCGAATCTGAGAGGCTGAGGCATTGATAACATATTGGATTTTGATTTTAATAACAGTGACTAACATTTTGACACCTTCACAAATTTCCATTTCCATGTCTCGAGGATTATCTATTCATCGTTTATTCCGCCCCCCCCCCTTCAAAAAACAAAACAAAACAAAACAAAAACTAAAAACAAAACAACAGCAACCCCAAAACACCACAACACCAACACAAAACAACAACTCTTCGGCCTGGTGGCAATGTGATTTTTGTTCTATGTGCCCTGCGCTCAAGTCAACTTGAAACATGATAAATGATTTAGTTGTCATATAGGCATGATAGGCCTGCATACGAAGATTTATTCAGTTAAATGAATAAAATGAACTCAAAAAACTCTTCGGTCAGCTGAAGACAATATTTATCCAAATATTGAATAAACAGATGTTTTCCGATTCATAGTTTAACCTTTGAAAGAGGAAGGTCCGGAGCAGAAAGGGATTATTTAGAGGAAATTCGATTGATCTTGATTTTGCGCCTAGGCAAATGACAATTGCTGACGTCATAGATTCGTCACTAGTTTCTTCTCATCCATCTTTCAACATGGTTTTTAAGAAAAAAGTGAAAAATATATACAGATAGCACTTTTTTAACAAGTGAAACAAATTTAATCGTAGTATTGGTCGATTGTATTCAAATTTGCATTCGTGTGTTTTGCGAGCTAACACGTGTGTGGCACATCCAGGGGTGCGGATCAATTTTTTTTAGGATGGAAGAGGGGGGGGGGGGGGACTATCTGGCTGTCTCACTGTGACGTCTTTAGAATTATTTTCAACCACTGATCCTATGAAGCTAGAGTTAACCCTTTCAGGACAATTGACCACATTTTGTGGTTTGGCTCAATAACTTATAATTCAGAGCTCTAAAAAATATACCAGATGCATGAGTAGAAAGAGCAAAAATTTCTACACACACTATATCCATTTTTGTTGCATGACCATACTGCGTTTGATGCCAGGAATTTTAAAAATGACAATAAGCTTTAAAATCCTTAAATTGGCAACACATTGAGAGGTTCAAAATCATTGTTTTTCATCAAATTGGCAATTTTTAAAACTTTTTGACGAATTTCTAACCATGTTTATTTTTTAAAAGACATTACACCTTTTTAGAAGCAATTAGCACTGAAAGAAAAGTATTATTGTTGCCAATTTAAAGAGCAAAATGAGATCAATTTAGCCCTGAAATAATTCCTGTCCTGAAGCTAGGGTTAATGAAGTCCGGAAATCGTTGCCAACAGATAGACTGCATGCGTTGTCCCGACACATAAATGTTTTCATTGATGTTATTATTTGTATTTCTATGTGAGCCATCTCTCAGGCAAATTAAAAATGAAACAAAATGGCGCGTGTGTATGACACATCCCCACCCCATAATAAAAGGCCGTGATAATCACACGGCGCAAATATTGAGGCGCAAATATTCTTACTGAATGAGAAGCGCCTTTAAACTCAAACAAACAAAACAAATGAAACTGCAGTTCACGGTTTTCGAGTAACCCAGATGATTTTGCACGTTAGCATTTTCCATTATTTTATTTTCTCACGTGTCTGCTTATATTCCTGCATTTCTAAATAAGAGCTCACTTGTTTTCCTACTACAGTAGGCACTTCCACAAAGACACCACCAATACCACACACACGTCTCCTGTTTCTAAATGTAAATAACACGAGCCAAGGGGCACCTCAACAACAAATTATTTCTCCCATACTCAAGTTTTATTTCATTCAATTTTCTCTCATGGAAGGAAATGTGTCATTAATCACAAGTAAAATGGGAATAGCACTGCTGGTGAATTGCGGTTGATATTTTTCCCCTTTGCTTATAAATTCATTTGTTCCGTGATTTTCGCCCTCAGAGCAGCAACAAAGACAGGACTTAGACAATTGTTCTGCACAAATCTATATACTTCAAGTTCACGATTCTCCCCCCCCCCCCCCCCCCCTTTCTCTCTCTCTCTCTCTCTCTCTCTCTCTCTCTCTCTCTCGATCAAGCAGAGGTATGATAGAGCTACACATATTCATTGCTGATAGGTGGCACGTTAGGCAAGCTTAGACAAAATTTGATTACTTTGGATGAGTGCATGACGAAGTACACGAAAGATTGATTTTAATGATCGCAAAATCTACACCGCGCACACGACAGCATTTAGAGGATGGGCCTTGGGAAAACAAAATGTTAAAAAAAGCTATCATTGCTGAACTTCTTTCTCCTCTTGTAAAGTGTTTCTTTCTTTACGTTCAGTTGAGTGATTGACATGATTACAGGTCTATAGTTCCACTTTAATTGTGAGATCAGTATATAACGAGCGCTATCATTCCTTCAAAACTGACCTGAAGTACCTTGTGTAGAAACAGTGGTCATCGGTAAACTATTTGAGGGGATTAAATTCGGAACGTCCTTTGTAGTTGCCTTTGATATCGTTGGTTTGATATCATCGAATGAAAAGAGATTGAGAGATTTCTTAAAACACTTAATAGGCTTGAGTAAGCTTGAATTAATTGAATAGCTCTGTTGATAATGGGTCTGAGGGAATAGAATGAAATTTGGCAGTTCCGTGGTGGAAATTAGTTGTAATTATTTGCTTTTTGTACTGGTCGTCAGTGCCAAAGGTATGCTTTGGATTGTCGATAACTGTAATCCTGTAATGTATTGCTATAGCTGTGGTTATGAGAACTGATTAAGAGGGGGAGGGATAAGGGGTGGGGACTGGTAAGTAAGAATTTAGAGGGGTGAAAACGAGAGAGAGGGGAAATGAATGAAAAGTGGAAAGGAGTCGAAAATGGAGATGGGTTGAAAAAAGGGGATGAGACTGACTGACGAAAGAGAAGTGGAATTGAAAAGAAATTGAAAAGGAGCTCGGAGAGAAAGGAGAGAAAGGCGAGAGAGGGTGAAGATTGAAGGGGGAAATGCCCCAAGCCCCTACTGTATTTGTACCGTGCTTGCCTCTTTTGTCTCGCGTTCATCCGTCCGAGGAACGTACTGCAACCCCTAATTGCTTGTCATTACCCTGCTGTGAATGTGGCTTGCGTTGGACGCGGTTTTCCTTGGGGTCATTCATTCGTTGGCTAGCTCAGCTCTGATCCAGACTTGTTCGGTAGTCGAGTGGTGGAGTTGAGAAGTGTGGATTAATACTTCTGCCTCGTTGATGGTATAAGTACCTTTTCATTATCAATTAAATGTGCTTAACGGATTATCGAAGATTTATCATTTGGTCAGGAGATCATTGAATTGCGATTTGACGCGGACTCAAAATCTTGTTGTCTGGATACACTAAACCGGCCCTGCAATGGTCATTTTTTAATATTGTATTGCTGAAGTAATGGATGGATCTATAAATTAGGAATATGACGAATGAGGTAATATATACTATTTGTATGGTCTTATTTACCGAGGTCAGCCTCATCAGTGATGCTCGTCATGAGGTCCAATAATGTAAGCACCGAGTCACACTTTTGCGAGGTTATTGGAGATATCTCGCACTCTGTACCTTCATACCATGAGCAATTGTCTCCCATAGGCAAGTGTGTGATATCTTGCCCGTATGTGTGCAGGAGAGGAGCAAGTTCACTGACCAAAAACAGCCTGAAAATTTCATTTGATCAAGATGATAAAAATCCTATCGAAGGATCTGGCATGAAATTAGATATTCTATCATTCTAAAATGTAGAAGGAAGTATTTTTTCAAAATTATATTAGTGTTTTTACCTCTTCAACTTAGAGGTCGTAACAGGCCAAAATTGACACAGCCCCGTATAGTGATGGTCCCGTGAGCAGGTGAGTGGCACCTAGCAAGGATTGAACTGAGAGCCAAATGCCTTCACCGCAGTGCGACTGTTCGAATATACTTTGCTGGAGCAAAATAGGAGTTTTGTGTCAGTTCCTCCAGGGAGGTAGTCTCTCTTCCACCTCCCTGGTTCCTCCTTCGAAATTCGATCGAGATTGGAGATGGATTTTATTATTCTGTATTTTTACTTTAGGCCTATATATTAATATTTTCATCAGTATTTTTACTTGTGGAAAATTCACGATTATTCAGTGTTACGCTGTGGAATTCACCTAAGCAATTGTGAGAATGTTGAGTATAGCCTGTCATATTTGCCGTGTAGTCCAAAATTGAAACATCTATTGAAAGCTGGTTACCATTACAAATCACGCGATACACTGCATTGCGTCCTTCACAGCTCACTAGTTCTCATCAATACCTTTTTAAATTTTCAGCTTGTCATTTATAATGTTGGTAAGCCCTCAAAAAGCCATTCATCAAATATCTTTGATTTTAGATGATGAATAGCAACAACCCTGGCATTTTCTTGGTCAGTGGAATAATGAGACGTGGGAATAAGATCTTTGTCTTTGTTTAATTGTAATTGCTGTCAGATCTTTACACGGTATTTCAAGGGAAAGTTTGCTGAGTCATTTTTTTTTCTGTGTCCAAACTATGAACAGAATCACTGTGGATTCCTTCTCATTACTTTTAGAATACTTATTTTTTATAGCGCATAGAAAACTAAATTATGCCCTCGATAAGTATTTTCTGTTTTTGTTACACTATAATTATCTCATTTAATTTTCATGACCTCTAATACTGAAGGACTGATGTCTTACCTAAAGTTTAACAACAACAACAAAAAACTTACTGAAAACTCTTAAGTTTATTTTGAAAAATTATCTGCAAAACCGCTTATGAATATCGGATATATTGATCAGTTGACTCAACACTTATCGTACAAATGATACAACAATGTCGAAAAACTCCATTCTACTTCTGCCATGTGCTAAACCAATCATTTTTGGAAATCAATTTCGCTTCACCTACCAATATAATTTTATTAACCATATCCTTATTATACCTTTCCTAGGAATCGGATACGTGGGAATACAAAGGCGTAAATCTCAGCTCGCGTGCAAAAATTGGGGAGTCTGTCGACTTCACAGGAAGCAATATATACCGTAGAGAATGGAAAATCAGGAGTAAATGATTAAAAAATATGATTTTTGGAGAGCTGTTGGGCACGTATGTTGTACATATGCTTTCAAGCATCGACAGCTGTTAACAATGAGATACTTTTCCCTCTGTATGATCATACTAATAAAAATTGTTCAAAATGTTCAGAGCATCACACCACACGCCCATTATGTAGATTGATTATAGATGGTGTTTTATATTTCGACAGTGAGTGATGATTGGGGGAGGGGGAGGGGGGGGGGGAGTCCGAAAGCTTCATCGACGTATTCTCGGAAACGTTTATGAAATATAAGTGTATAATGATTACAGAAAGGAGCATGAAATGAATATTGAATATAATATATGAAATGAATATATTATTTTTGTAGAAGTTCCATGTCAACGACTATAAGTCTGTCATAAAAGTATGAACCGATAGGCTTACCATTAACAAAAGGAAATTTGGTCTTTCAAACGGATTTTCGGTGCCACGTTGAGCATGAAATACATTTTGTCAAATAAGCTTTAACCTTCTTTTCCATGTTCGTTGGAAATATACATTTTGGTGTAAAAAAAAAACTCCATACCCTCTCCCAGTGTATGAAACCCATATAGTGTCCCCTACATTATATTGTTTCAATTTCCCATGTCGATGTTATAAGTACCTAGATTATAAAGCACAGGTCCTTGGCAATATTTACGCAAGCCGGTGAATGAAACCATTAAGATTAACTTAACAATTATTCCAGCCTTCTTGAAAAGCATCGTTCCATTAACAATAGACTTCAATTACAGGGAACTCAACCGCTAACAGTCACTCTCAACTCATTATTGATACGACTTACAGTGAAAAAATGGTACTTTTCATCCCACTATAGTGTACAGGATATAAAAGCTGAGACTTCACCGTTCCTGTCTCGAATAAATTGACTGGGAATGAAATAAAAAGTGAGTGAGAATGGAATTTGACACATTCAGGGCAATTTGTCATGCTCCAGATATTCTATTGTAGTTCATTTGAAATCATTAAAATACGTATTTCTTTTCTGAGCTTTTATTTATTTATTTTTATTTATTTTTTTTTTTTGCCACCTTCGCACCACTCTTGAACGAGTGATGATGGATGCAGGGGCGGATCCAGGATTTTGTAAAATTAGTGGGCACAGTATTCCGAAAATTTTCTGACAAGCAAAAACATAACACGGCTTTTGTACGTAGCACACATGCCTTGTTTAAAAGCAACTTAAGCAAGATTATAAGCTTTTTTTTATAAGGGGGTGCCTTACTTCCAAATTCTCTGACAAGCAAAACAAAAATTAAAAAACAAATTACCTGAAAAAGGGGGGCACTTTCTTGAAGTTTTGCACGGGCCGGTTGTGCCTTGTTCCCCCCAATCCTCCAGTGGATGGGTGTATAATTGAAGAGGTAGTGCTGCAGCTTTGTGTTTGTTTTCATATCGTCTGAGCAAAGTGACTGTGTATTGCCACAAGAAATCTTGTCCGTCATCTCATGTTCAGGGAGGATTCCGACTGTTGACCGCTTAAGTTTCATTAACCCTTCTCGTGCCGTATGCAGCATAATACAATTGTCTTGGGGTTTTACAGACTAAGGGTTGTCATAAGCATCCGCTAGTGGTTACGGACCTCTTAAGTAAAAAAAAAAAAAAAAAAAATGATCTAGAATACCCCCCCCCCCCCCCCCCACCGAATATCAAAAAAGGGAAGTCGATGCGGTTGTGATTATGCTAATATTATGATTGGTTGGAAGTAGGGTCATGTTTAGATTTTTTTATTTGAAAGTTGCATTAAGTCCTATCTCACTTTTTAGAGAGAGAGTTAAGACTTGACAGGAAGGAAAATTTCAATGATTAGACGTCTTGTTGAATCTTTACAACTTACATAAAATGCAGGCATTAATTTCTTGATTCTTTTTCATCGTTACAAAGAGACAAGTGCTGATTGATAATCTCCTGTGTGGTAGATCATTATGTTGTCGAAACCTCGTCATTATCACCGTATTTCTACACCAGTGTCCGATGCAATCCCTGATAGATCTTTCACTATATATTTATAGCATCATAATATTTAACTTGGTATGTATGTTCAATCATCAACCAAAGTGGTGTCATTTCGTGGCTTTTCGGCATCATGATGGTCACATGACTAGGAAATCAATGACATCCGATTGCTAACGACAAGTAACATTATTTTTAGAACACAGCATCAGACGGAGCAGGTTAAAACAATAATCAAGGCGCTTTTAGTGTTTTAAACATAAAATAATACTTTTGCAAACAAGTATAAATGGACCAAAATTATGTCCAGCTCTTTCCTCATCAAATTTCTTCACTTCAATATTAATCCAATCTAGACCTAATTTTTATCGAGTTATCGTATGGGTGTCTATAATTATACTTTTATTGTGTTTATGGTCATTATTATATAATTTTGATATACACTTTTGTTTCATTCACTGACTACTTGACATTAAGAAATCGTAGGAGCGTGGAGCAAGATCGAATTTAAACGAGAATCAGATTAATTATTCTTGATTACGAAATTAGGTCAGCACGATTACTTTTGCCAAATGTATGAATGTACGAATTATGCCTTATGTATTTGCAAATAATCGTTAATTGCTACATGCCTCCATGTTAATCAGAAAATACGGCACTGACTGAATGCACATGTTAGCCATAGGCCGATCAAGTCCTGAAGAAAGAAAAATTCTGGATTTTTAGAAATTCTGGAAATCACATTCCGGGGTGAAAAAAAAAATCAATGTCGGGAAGGTCATTTTTGACATCCTTCTAGTCACCCTATTTTTTTGGTTTTGGGTTTTTTTTTTTTTTTTTGGTTGTTTTTTTTTTGATCGGGGGAATAAATTTTGCTTAGTCCAATATTTCCATTTTTGGGGTGCTCACTTGCGAAAGAGAAGAAAGACTGCACACTCAGTGGCATTTTGATCACTGTTGGCTGACGAGCTACCTATGTTTTATTTTGAGCTTTCAATTGTTATTTTAATGAGCAGATCAGGGTTGAGGCGTTCCCGTTTTATGTCATGCCAGATTCACCACATTCATTATCAATTTCCTTTTCAAGTTTGCCAATTGTTGTGGTCTGTAACTTGCTTGGAAACAATAGACGCGTCACTGGTATGGTAGAAGAAGAAGAAGAAAAAAAAATCATTATAGAGCTGTTGTCAAACTTTGTGGTTTTACCGAAATAATATTTAGATTTTGAAAATCATTTTCTGACGTCTCCACTCTCTCTCTCTCTCTCTATCTCTAATTGATTTTCCTTTTTGTTAATACAATAATAGGTGGCCTGTATTGAACACTGCTTTCTGGATATTCAAACATATAAATGCATACTATCGTGGTTCTCATTGCATTGTAATTACTCGGTGCAATTACGCCTCACCGGGGGGGGGGGGGGGGGGGGGAATCTATTATGATATCTTCATATAATTATAAAAATATTCAAATTACAATTCATGGAAGGATTTTCATTCCTTGTTTTACTGTTTGCAGATGGAGCATAGGTGAGGGCCCTCCAAGCGACAAACCCAATCATGTAGAAACGGCCATCAACACTTTGGACTCCAATTCCTGATTAGTCGAGTCGACAATTTCTGGTGAAAGTGGACTAGTTTCACATGCTTAGCCATTTGAAGACAGTCCTTCGGTATAACTCGAGACGACCAAAATCATAATGATCTTATCGACGTCACCAGTGCTGTAGATTAGGCTTCCAATCTTCACACCAACCCTTGACTGCAAGCTACGTCCGCAGGAAGGAGTATTTTCTTTCCTCATCATCAACGACTTCGTCATCCTCTTCAGCCAGATCTAATGCTCAGATTCAAGATGGGGCGCTGGTTCCGACGTCGTCGCAGTACGGTGGTCGCCGTGATCTTGACCGTGTGCGCCTCCGTCGTCCTACTGGCTCGGATACACGACGTCAATGACTTCCACAAAGAGATCGAGGAGCACCGTGGTATCGTCGTCCGACAGCAGCAAAGGCACGGCGAGTACGGACGGTGGGTATCTAACTTCTAGTCAAAGTCTTTCTTTATACCCCTCCTATTAAACGATCAAATTGATTTGGTCACATTTACCACTTTGAATTCAAAATAAATACGGTAAATTGAAGAGGGACTGGGACTTACGATGTACTCTGAGTTCCTTGCTAGCAAAAGAGTTTGGGAAGGAATAAAAAGTGGTGAAAAAACAGAAATATTAGAAGAGGACACCCTGATTTATGTCCTATACCCCGGGTTGAAACATGGGCTTCTTTGTGCAGATTTAATAGGAGCATTGTATCGCTCTGCTGCATACCCTGTTTTCCTTTGAATTCTCAACATTGATTCGAAAATCATTAAACCGTGGCGCCCAGTAAGGGCATCTATATAGAGACATAATCATTCATACCTCCCCAAACATAATGGCTCTTTTCTCTGTGTGTTGATTCACAATCAATTGACAAAAATGTGAAATTTATCTAGATGTAAATCAGAATCAATAATTTACGGTTTGTGCTCACTTTTTGTTCTGAAATCTCAGCAGGAGCACCCGTTGTCCATGTTTGAATAAATATGGTTTTGTGTTGTAATTGTGAGTATCCAAAGTACCGTTTTGGAAGTTTTTTTTTTTTTTTTTTTTTTTTGAAAAATAAAGTTTGAATTAGGACGAGAAAACTTCGAGATAGACTATACGCTGTCTGCGGTTATGATAAAAGGTCAATTATGTTGACCTCCCAATAGTACAGGCCTTTTGACTAATTTTCATATCAATTGAAGACGTGATCATGCAGCTCCCGTGTCCAATATCAGAAGCAGTGATTTACGATACCCTTAATGATAGCACGTTATTATCATTTACAAATGGAACCCAACTGCCCCTATTAAGACTTGATATTGTCTAGAACTGACAGCAGTAAAATTCCCATCCTTTAAAAAAAAGCTCAAACAATGGAAGTCCAAAATTGGTGATTGATTCATTTTTCAGTTGCACCAGTCAAATTCACTCCACTTATTCATAAGTCATCCAGCTGGTTGCAATAAAATCTCTTCTTTCATATCCGCGTCCTGAAAACTTGTACTGGGTTTACGCATAGAGATGAAGGTTTTTGGTATTTGCAGATTAAACGTAGATGGGTGGCTGTATGTATCTGTATTAACTACTTGATATTGTAAAAGGAGAGTTATGTTATCTTCTGGAGATCTATTTTCATTTTTTTTTTTCATTTTGGGCAATGTGAATCATTGAATTAATTTGTAAGAATCCCCACTTTCATATGGACAGACTGTGTTTAATGATATTGATTAATGATGTGTTCTTTTGAACATTTATGTAATCCTAAAAGAAACTTGATCCAGGTACAGAAAAATGGAGGGTAGCTGACCTTATATGATGCTAACATCTAGAAAAAATTATAAATTATCACGTTATTAAAGCGTAGAGCATCTTTATGCAAAAAACAACTTATGACCAGTAATTGGACCCATTGTTTAATGATATTGGTTAATGATGTGTTCTTTTGAACATTTATGTAATCCTAAAAGAAACTTGATCCAGGTACAGAAAAATGGAGGGTAGCTGACCTTATTTGATGCTAACATCTAGAAAAAATAATAAATTATCACGTTATTAAAGCGTAGAGCATCTTTATGCAAAAACCAACTTATGACCAGTAATTGCACCCATTGAAAATGTATCCCGATGTCTTTGAAATAACAAAGCTGAAAATGGCTCCTAACTACCTAAACTTTTCGTTTCTTTTGATGCAATATCATGCAAATTTTCAACTCAGTACTGATCTGCATGAATTATTGCATACAGCTTTCAAAATTGTACTCAAATCTAGCACAAAATAATGTCGTTCATGTGGACGGATGGTTCGAAAGAGACCTCTAGATAACCCGATGATGGAAATATCGACCTGTTATTTCATTTGCAAGACAAACATTGGCAGGTCTTCCGCTCTTTACATGAGCTTAACCCCATTAACGGTAATCTCACATCTTTTGTGCCCCTTTGAAAATGCCCTGTAATTGGCTTCTCCAAAAAAGCTCTGTTCACAATAGATCTGCTTTTCAATGAAAATAAATGACCGGTTTAACTACAACCAGCCGTTCCTCAGTGGTAACTGTTATGGTTTCCCCGTGTTGTGAATAGTGATAAAGGAGTCACCGATTGGAAAACACAACGGACTGATATACATTTTTGTGGCTTGATAATAAAAAGTCGCCCCTACTCTTACATTTCAAACAACGTCATAAGAGTATTCGTAACAACCTTATCATGCTTATGGACTTATCAATTCGAACCGTAGTCTTTTTCTGCTTCGCTGAAGTAAGAAGTGTCCCGATTTGATAGATCAGAAAAGATTCTTATATTAGAAATAGGACAGGATATACTCAACAGATTTTAACCATCTACAACTTAGGCGAGGTCATCGATGGTATCAATTATTACAAGCCTAACAGATTCAGGATAAATATTTTACTGTTTTTGTCTTATCTTTGTTTTTGTCCTATGTGTCTTCCCAATTCAAGAGTAACAGGACATGCACATCAATTAAAGATAACGATGGTTTTTATTTTCTTGTGGGCGCTAAAAAGAAATTTTCAAATAATTTTGAATGAGCACAGGTTGATCTTCCGATTCCTGATAGTATTTTTGTTTTCTGGCTGTAAGACAGATTGGGCTCAAATATTGGGCTCAAAGACAGTTTCAGATCATATAAATGAGGTTAGGCTGATCTTGGTGATCTTCCAATAATTTTTTTAAGCCTAGCGGGCATGTGGTCTTGCTTCACTAAATATTAGGCTCTAAGACAATTTGATGACTTATAAAGGAGCTCAAGTAAATCTTCCATTTCGTGTCTTTGTAGCTACAGCGGGTGTTTTGTAAATTGGTCTTTAAGACAATTTGAGGTCTTACAAGTGAGCACAGACTGATCTTCCATTTCTTGACCTTAGCTGTCTTTCAGCCGTATCTGGTATGTTTTTTGGCTTCAAGACAGATTGGGCGCAAGAAAATCCTCTCTTTCCAGGGACTTCTCCTATTATCATCGAATTCATGGTTGACTTCCAGTTTATTGAGGAAAGGGGGAGTCTTATCCCTAGCAAAGCTGCAATCTTTAAGAGTTGATTACGCAGAACTAATTGGTTAACGATGAGGATCAGTCTTAAATCTCTCTTTTTAATGAACGAAACCTTATATAGTACGGCCTGTCTGTGAAAAACTACCCGGAGTTTTGTAAATAGGCGAAGGCATGACATAATTCCTTCTCTTATCATTATCATGTAGAGGCGTTGTGGTCTAATGGACTGTGAACCACAGGTTACGGGGTTCGAATCCCTGGCCCAGCATTAGTGTCTTTTGGCAAGACATTAATCTACATTTGCCACACTAGAACCCAGATGAGGTAAATGGGTACCTGGCAATGCTAGAGCGCAGTAAGTGCAGCCATGCTAAAGCCGGGGAAATGATATTATTGTGGAGCGCCAAGAGTGTCAAGTCTGACAGACATGTGCGCTATATAATAACTCACTCGTGTTATTATTATTATTAGGTAACGCAAAGATTGTACAAAAATATAACCAAAGTTACAGTACATTTCGAGAACATCAAATTTTCGTATAGGTCTTTCTGTAATTCGTTATTTTGTTATATGGTCAAACACCGTTTGATAAGTGCGTGGTTTGATTTGTATCCAGACAGCTATCCCCTGTACTTCCAGCCTCTGGACAACTACCCCCTATATAACATCCCTTAAGGATGATAGCCCCCTTAGACTTATTACCCTCTGACAACTAACCCCCGTTATCAGAAATATACCTAGGGGTAATGTTGTCTGACGTAATAGTAAAGTTAACCTTGCATAACTCGAAGTCGCATAAGTCGAATCAATTTTTTTTTACCAAACTATGCAAAATATGTGTTATTTACATTTCCTAAGTCGAAATTTTCATAAGTCGAACCACTTTTTGTGGTCCCAACAGATTCGACTTATGCAAAATTAACTGTATATAGACCAGGGGTGGTTTGTTTTTGTTTTGTTCTGGTTTTTTTTTTTTTTTGGGGGGGGGGGGAGAGGCTGGTGGTAATTGTCTTTGGGGTAATAGTGACCTCTGTTGTAATCCGTAAACTACATAATTTACAGTAGTGAAAATAATCGTATGAGGGCGAATCATTACCAAGTATTATGGAACTGTAATATGAAATTATGAACATTACATAAATTGACATGAAAATGTATTTAAAAAAAAATATTTTGTCTTGTTCAAGCTCTAGTAAGGCCATCAGCTTGATACAGTCATCACAACTAAAACTGTAGATGGTGTGGGTAACGTATGGGTCAAAATAGCTTAGACTTGCCCATATCATACAACTAGCCATCGCTTTTCATGATGATTCCATTTGTTAATACTGTATTTTCTCTCTCTTTCCTACCCCCTCTCTATTACAGAAAGCGCTTGCAGGCTATTCCTGACGATCTCATCTCCCATGACAACCAAGACGAAACCCCATCGGTCGTCTTCAGATCTGAGAAGATCCCGCGAAAACCATCCTTCTTGGTCTACGTCTACGACCTTCCAACAAAGTTCAATGCCAACCTGACCAAATGCGTCCAGTACGGCGACCCTTGCTTCAAGTTTGATGACTACGGTATGGGTCCGGAGCTGAGGGCGACAGAGAAGATGAGCTACAGAGAGACCTACGGCCACTCTCTGGAGGTTGTCCTCCACGAGAAGCTGAAGGCTAGTTATCACAGGACGCTTGATCCGAATGAAGCAGACGCTTTCTATATTCCCTTCTATGCTAGTATTGCTTGTTTGTGCAGGACGTACAGTCGGCTAGATGTTTCAAAACTACATGATGAGCTGTGGACGTTTTTGAACAACGCGTTACCGTATTTCAATAATGGCAACACCTTAAGGCCTCACTTTATGGCACTGGGTCGGATGGAACGGGAGCATTGGGGAAGCAACTGCCCTCTGCTACGCGACGAGGCCAGAACATCTGCCATCACCTTCATTGGTATTGAGCAGGAGCCGAGTGAAAAGACTCGTCGGTACTTCCATCGCGATGGTAAGCAGATGATCGTCGCTCCGTTCCCGAGCTACGGTCATTTCAACTCCAAGGACACCTCCGCCCTGGTGTCCAAAATCCGACAGCGTCAGCAGATCAATGTCTTCCCGTCTGACGTCCGCGAAACGGAACGCGATGTTTTCATGCTTCTCGCTGCGAGCAGCAGGAAGGGACACGACGTAAGAAGCATGCTCAAGCGCAGGATGAGCGCTACATCTGATCGCTACTCGCAGTACGCTTCCCTCGCAACCGCCAAGGGCATGCAAGCAGTCTGGTTCAACACGCCAGAATGTCACCAGGACATCCATCTTCCCATCATTGACTGGATGCGCCACTCTGTCTTCTGTCTTCAGCCTCCAGGCTACTCTAATATCCGCAAATCTTTCTACGATTCCATAATGAGTGGTTGTATTCCAGTCACCTTCCGATCCAAACGCAGCCACGTCATATATCCATTTGAAAGGACGCTCGACTATCGGCGCTTCACCGTTAATATCCCAATAGATGAAGTTCTATCGGGAAAGACAAACGTTACGAATATTTTGAAAGGCATCACTAAGTGGAAGATTGCCGAACTTCAGACGGAACTCGCCGAAGTTGCGCCGAAGTTACAGTATTCATACCCGCCTTTGAGGGGTCCCGATAGCGATGCGTTTGCCATGATTATCGAAGAAATGAACAGAATTTCTGAATGAAAACTTGGTAGAAGGATTGTTGATTAAGTTGGTTTTGAAGGAGAAAACACAAATGGGCGATTTGATTTCTTTTGTTGCAATATTAACTTAATGTGCATAAATCAATGCACGAACTATTTTTCATTTGACGTGTGTATGAATTGACGCCCCCTTTCTTTGCTCGAAAATGTTCAATTAATACCTTGTGTTACCATGACCTACCTTTTGAGTCCATCTTCAAAGCTGTTTAAAGTGCCAACCCCCGAAACAATCATTTCCTATCTGCTGCTTCATTGATCGATGTTGTTGTCATCATCAGGTATTAACTATTACAATGTCGACTTTTTCTCGAAAGGAGATACACATGTATTGTATATTCGGCCTATAAAGAAAAAAAAAAATCTTTCATAGCTCACTGTATATAAAAATAATAATAATTCTTGCCAATTAAAATATAAGATTTTAAAAACTGTTAAGACTTGAGATAAAACTTAGGAGTTCGTTCTTTTGAATTATCTAATGTAGAGTTGACTTACAATCTTAGGATAATTTATGTCTAAAAAGATAAGCCACATGGGTGGTACCGGAATTTCTTCAGATAATATAAATTATTTTCCATGAATCCCGAATTGAATGTATGAGGCATTCGAAATGTTGCACTGTGGTGGATCAGAGGTGCATGGGCCAAAACGCCCTCCCCCATTGCGAAAATAAACATGAGAGCCCTTTTCATCGTTGCCATATTTTGTGGGAGACACCCCGACTATCTACCCGTTACTGAGAGAGCCATATGAGGGCTGGCGAGATTCCCGAAATCACGTTCCTTTTAAAGTTCCGTTGCGGCCCCCACCTTAGGATAATTTTGGAACCGCCTGTGCTATATACTCTGAATTTTTTGCACAAATCATGACATCGAATAATACACGTATCAAGCAAATGTGAAATTTAAAAAAAAAACATATCTAACATGTAATAATTATCTCCACTATATTGCAAACATCTTAAATAAATATTCTATGTGGAATTCCTATTTAAATATTTGTCTCCAGTTCTCCACTATAAAGTAATTCTGAGACTAAACTAAAATTGACTGAGATTCTTGAAGAAATTAATTTTCACGGTACAACCACACAGCAAGGGTCATAATGATAAGGTTTTTTTGCTATATTAAAAGGATTTTTTTTTGTTGCTATATTAAAAAGACAATCTGCAAAATTTATACTATCACGTCATCTCCATCATCGTCAACATTATTGTCATCATAGGCTCATAGCCATTATCACCACCACCACAACCATCATCATACTCTTAATCATCGCCATCCGTATTATTTCTACCATCATCGCGATTGCTTTCGTTTTCATCACCAACACTTCAAATTTTGTTTAATACAATCGTGATTAATAAACCGTCGTCATGCAGTTTGGCTGAGATATGTTGATTAATCATTTCTGGATAAATGTTTGACTTGTGTTTGTGAATAAAGAAGATTTATTTATTTTTACGTTACATTTCATGCCTGATGCCTATTTTTTAAAATCATGTCTCATTATCTGATGGTGGTGTCACACCTTGGCGTTTTAGCCAGCGTATGCCGACGTTTTAGAGAAATTTTGATACGTCGGGCATACGCTGAACTTTGATATTTTTTTTTCAACTCTGGGCGTATACTTAGCGTATTCATAACGAGTTGGACGTATACATAACGTATTAGTAACTTATATAGAACGCTTCGTTAACTTATAAGTAACGTATTCCAACAATTGCTTAGCGTATTGCCGGCGTACACAACTTATGCCCAACGATAGCCTAACTTACGCATAGCGCGCGGCAGCGTATCGCTGACGATCACGTGTCGTAGCCTATAAAAAGGCTATAAAAAGGCTGCCGCTCGACTATCATAACCGCACTATACATCACCGTATCAACACCACCGCCATGCCGAAGAACACTTCGAAGAACGCTGCCAAGAAGTCCCCTGGCCGTTGGACGTGTCTTCATGAGTTCTGATGGGTTCCTCCTGTGAACCCCATTTTTATATACCAATTCCTCTAAACGTTGTCAATACGCCATTATACGGTAGCTGTAAGTTAGAAACACGTTCAGTAAGTTTTGTGATCGTCCGGAGCACGTCAAATACGTCTTCATACGTCAATATACGTTGGAGTTAAGTTACACATACGTTCAAAGCACGTTACTCATAGGTTAGAAGTAAGTTTTGGGGTACGCTAGACTATATCTCGACGTATTTCGACTTATGAGTAACTTACGAGTAACGTGTGTGAACGTGTGTCAACGATCGCGTAACTTACCTACAACTTATGGCGTATGACGTATGAGCCATACGCTGGCATACGTCGAAAAATTTTGTGCTTGCACAAAATTTTTCGACGACCTCGCCGTATGACGACGTATACCAGCGTGTTTTAGCGTGCTCTTAACGTATGCAAAACTTACCCGTAACGTATTCGACGTACGCCAGCGTATTCGCCAAATTCCTCATACGTCGGGCATACGCTGGCTAAAACGCCAAGGTGTGACACCACCATGAAGTGTAATAAAAGAAGAACCCATCATTACATGGTACACTACACAATCAGGCAGTGGCATAGCTAGGAGGTACCAGTATCTCCTAGATCAAAATGGCAACACAAAAAGGGCAAGGAAGAAGAAGGAGAGAGAGAGAGAGAGAGAGAGAGAGGAAGGCAGAATGGAAAAGGAACATGAAAACAAGTGAACTTGTTCATTCACATTCTATATTCCCCTCCCACTCCAGTGGTTGGAGCCAGGGTTGTGCACATCGATCTCTACCACGATGATTGATGGTTTGAAACACTGCCCTGTTCCAACGTGTGCTACAACATAGAGGGCAGCATACCACAACTGAAGGTGAAGAGAATTGATCATGAAACGGTTTAATAAACAATTGTTGATAAGGAGGCACATTTTGAGGTGGCGATTTTTAAATTTTTATAAATATATATATAATTTTTTTGGTCACGATCTGATACAATATGCAAGGAAAGGGATGTTAGTCAATATCATGCGAGGTACCTTGGCGACCAAGCGAGGGGATTTTCTATTTTTAAATATATACTTACTCTTTGCATCTATGCAGCAGAGAGAGAGATAGATAGATAGAATAAGAGAGACACACAAACACTGGAGGGAGGATGATACGTTATTCTTTAAAATGCCCCCTCCAACTTCCCCACGCTAGGACAGAATGTAAAAGAAAATCCTTTGCATATGTCGGGGCCAGTTTGTTTAACGGACTCCCTGTAAATGTTCAGACTCGTACATCCCTGTTTACATTTAAAAAACTATGCAAAGCCTTACATCTTGATGCAATAGAATTGTAATAGTGCTATCCATGTATCTATCTTTTAGATTACCATTTATCCACTCTCAATATTTGTTGTTAGTAGTTTATAATGTTACCTAATTGTTATGTATTTTGCATCTTCATGTAGAATGATGTTTGTTAAACTGCAGGGCGCCTTTGTAAAGCAGTTTTATAAAACTGAACAGGCCAACCCTGCAGTATAAAATGAATAAAACAAAATAAATAAATAAATAAACACTGAAGAAGGAATAAAAATACAGATGAGAGAAATAGAGGGAGAGAGCTAGAGACAGAGACACAGACAGACAGACAGACAGACGGAAAAGGGGACAGATGGAGAAGAGAGAAGGGAGAGGGAGAGAGAGATATATATATATAGAGAGAGAGAGATGGAGGGGAGAAATGTAGCCACCCAACCACAGATCAGATTAGATCCTATCAGATGCCATACTCGAGAACTGAATCGCATCGGCAGTCATTCTTTCCAAGAACTTCCTACCCACAAAACCTGTTGCAGCGCCATCTGTGGGAGCCTTCCGTAATCGACTGACGGATGGTGACAGTAGCTAGTCTTCCGCCTTCCTATATGCATGAGCTTGTAAATATTTGTAAATAATCTGTATCATAATGTAAATAGCACTCGAATGGACGTAAATTGCGGTCAATACACACACACACAAATATAGTTTGCAAGAATCTTCAGTCAAATTGAAGGAGGCAGACATAAAGGGCAATCCAACCTTGGTAATAAGATGATTTGTATGAAAGCAGAAAAATAAGAAAAACAGGATGGTGAAAGTTTGAAAGAAATCGGACAAGGACTAAGAAAGTTATGGATGTTTGAAAAATGAGATCACTACATCTATGCGAATCTCAAATTGGCAATTTGATGAGTCAATTGTGACATTTTTGTGGACAACTCTCCCATTTGTCGTACACAAAAATATCATTAATTTGGGGTTTTCTGCGAGGCGCCTTTACCCTCGGGGCAGTTCTCAAAATATATTGGAGATAGCATATTGTTATAGGTCCTCATGGAAGAAAGGATCCTACTGAGTAATGCATTTTGAAAAAAAGTGACATTTTAGTCATTTTGTGTGTTAGAGCGAATGGGGGAATTGTCCACAGCTACATCACAGTGACATTACCCATTTGGCCAATTTGAAATTCCCATATGCATAGTGATTACAACTTTCAAAAAATCATAACTTTCTTATTACTTGTCCGATTTCGTTCAAACTTTCACCAATTTGCTTCTCTGATTTTTCCTCTTTCTTTCAAAGCAACTTGCTATTAAGGTAGGATTTCCCTTTAATGTGAAGAAGAAGAAGAAGAAGAGACGGGGAGAGATATGAAACTCTTTGGGAAGTATGCAAAAAAGTAAATGCACTTTGTTGGGTTACCTAGCAAACAATAACACAAAAGTATTCAAACTGTACGTATTTATCAATTATTTATAGTTCACCATTACAATGTTACTCATGAATGGATATTTTCATTTTATTTAAATTCCTAACCTTT
This sequence comes from Heliocidaris tuberculata, assembly GCA_025618425.1. Classification (NCBI taxonomy): domain Eukaryota; kingdom Metazoa; phylum Echinodermata; class Echinoidea; order Camarodonta; family Echinometridae; genus Heliocidaris; species Heliocidaris tuberculata. The sequence goes on along the minus strand of CM046845.1, from coordinate 6,864,606 downwards.
ATCTATATTCCTGTTTAAACAATTCATTATCATGATTATTGGAATCTGATTTTGTTGTTAAATCAAGTTTTAATTTGTCTATGATCAAGAGGCTTTGCATTGTGACGTGATGACCATGGCGTGCGCGTGCAAGTACTGCACGTGCACGATTACTATCACGTGGATATATAGGTCAATACGCGCATGCTTGTACATCCATGCTACGCGCCCAAGGGTTACAGGCACGCGCCAAGCATTGTTACGTCACAAAGTATCTGCATGTCAACAAACTTTTTTTGATTTTGTAAACAAACGATAGATAATACATATATACAGTGCTAGTGATGTTCAGATCATAGTTATTCTACTGAGAATTAGGCGAGCTCTTCACTAAGCTCTCATCTATAATTGGTTTGTTAATCAAATAAATAAAACGAATCTTCGAATTTCATTATGCTTTCCAAGAAATCTAGAAACAAAACAAGGTGAGCTTCTCACATTTTAAGTAGACTCTTTATAAGTGTAATAGTGGGTTTGCAGCAAATCTCTGAAATGAGTAGAAAAGCACATCATGCCTTATTTCTTACATCTATACTTATCCTATTTCTAATAGATCAGGGGGAATATCTCTAAAATTATCTTCATACAGACTAAGATTTTTTTTGTTTTGTTTTTTTGTTGTTTTTTTTTTTGTTGCCACATTACGGAAATGGAGAAAATGGAAATTGCTTGACTTCTATTAAAATATTTCTGATTTTTTTTTTTTTTTAGACAGAGAAATGAGAAACAATAGAACAAGCTAGTAGAATAAAACAAGCTATTAGATTGTTTATGCGTTACCGGCACAAAATTATTTTTAAAAATATGAAATATTCAAAAAGACGGAATGCCAGAATGAGGAATGTGTACAATCTGGAAAAAAAAATCCGACTCGTATGATCCTGAATATAATCGTTACGTTCACGTTTAATTTTAAATCATTTTTTTTCTTCATTATGGAGGAATGAAATGTCATCGAAGTAAGATGAATTAAATTTAGTAAATTTCGAATCTAGCCCGTCGCGGGTCCCAAATTTCAAAATGCTAAGGAGTGGACTCCCGTTAAATCCAACTAAACGGTTAATTAATCAATTTTATATGAAAAAATACCTGTATGAATAATTCAGTATCAAAATTTGATAAGACATTCACGGCATTTTAATCGCGTTGTTTGCTGCAAGGTATGGACATTAAAAAAATAATAATATTGTTCAATATATTCAATATCATATTGTTCACGTACATGTATAGTATGAAAGTCACAATCTATTGGCCATGGGCTCGAATTGGAGCAGCCATCAAATCTCGGGCAACCGCGTCGGGCAATCAGGACAGCAAACGTGACGTCATCAAGGGCAAGCAAGCTGCCCAGAAAGTTGCAGGATCCAGGAGGGCAAGGGCTTGGGTCAAAGAGGGGGCGGACACTAAGAAAAAGGCACCGACAGGTATCTTACATTCGACATTAATTTATGTTATTTAAAACATATGTACATTGTATTTTTGTTTTCATGTAAGAATATCAATATATGTTTGTCTCTGTTGAGAGATTTTATTTTATTTTCGAACTAAGTTTAATCTTCTATTCAAAATTGCGTTGTTTATTGTCTTGTAGTATTTAAATCAATATTGCTTTATGACATTGTTGCAACAAGGCATGATATAAATTTAGGGAATAAAGGGTGATATCGAATAATCATGCTGTATTTCTACTCTCCCTCCCTCTCCCCCCCCTCTCTCTCTCTATCATTCTTTCCCTCTCTCTCCCTCCACTCACTCTCTCTCTCTCTCTCTCTATCTCTCTCTCTCTCTCTCTCTCTCTCTCTCTCTCTCTCTCTTGATCTTGTCATCACATCATCAATTTCTATTTGTGCATTACTATCATACTTAAGTTGACGGGAAAAGAGTGGACAGTGAAGCCAAACATAGCTCTTCCACAGACTCCAAACTCAAAGGATTCAAGAGTCTCTTCCGTCGATCTACGAAACATACACCAGTTGAATATCTTCAGCAAGAGTCTGGTAAAGAAGTCTGGTACAAGAGACGACGGATCTCCATTACTCAACACATGGAGAGGATGCGTGAAGCCATGCGCAGAAGATTAAACCAGGTATTATGATAACAAATCAATTGTGAATGAAATTATCATAATAAAGAGTTTGCTGGAAGGAACGTGATAAAATATGTATTATTATTATTTGGGGATATATTATTTCAGGCAATAATACATTATATGTTTGTTGCACGTTATGAAAATATCTATGAGAAATTTAGAATAGACTCATTTGGATAATAAAGTAATTTTAGAGAAGGCTATCAAAGACCATTTGATCATTATGATTATATTTAACAATCTGGGTTTTGGCCGGGTTTTTTCTACAGGTCACTGAATTCAAAGGCGTCAGTGATCAGTATGATGATGACGACGAAGACGATTCCCTCTGCCAAACTTCAACGTTCAGAACCTATCCGTGGTGGGTGGAAAAGTGGTGGAATCTGTATGAATCGGGCGATCCGGTCGTCGAGAAGTCTGCCGAAGAACTTGCCGATCTGAGTGGCTTGACTGAGAGACTGAGATCGCTCCGTCTACAACATGGCCTAGCTGAAGAATGGATGCAGAAAGAGATCGACATCAGTGATGTCATCTCTTTGGAAGAAAGTTCCTGTGATACACCGGTAAGCTTTGGCGGATAATAACTTCCCATTAGATTTTTCACGTGATGAGTGCCATTTTCTCTGTCTCAAAACATACATCCGGCATTGTGATACTGGTGTAATTTGTTTCCGAAGAGCTCATTTTAAAACATATTCCTTTGCCTTCCTTGAAATATATTACAGAATATATAGAGACAAGAATATTTGGAGCTTAGTAAAAGAAGTTATGACAGACAAAATCTGCACCAAGTCCTTTGTACTTGTATATCTTTTAATTGCATTTTGACAGTATGATCAAAACAGTCTTCTCTTTGATCCATCTTTCTGCAGAGCGTTCCAGAGAATCCATGGGTCGCAATCTCAGGTTTCTTCCGTGATCCATCCTTAGCCCTGACACAGAGCCCTTACACCAGCGATGAGAAAGACTATCTGTCTGGCTGGCAGAATGTCTTGAAGGAACGTGACGTGATCCTTCCAGGAATGAGTGTGCAGTAGGATGATAGGGAAAGACTGATGAGGTGGAGGAGAAAGAGAAGGAGGAGGAGGATCTAGCAATTTCCCAAAATACCACACACTTTCGTTATGCCTGACATCATGAAGTGCTGCAAACATTTATGTGACGAAAAATAAAATTTTGTACATATATTGTAAATACTATGATTTTTGTTTCAAGATGTGTTTTATTGTCTGCTTTCATTTTCTTTGAAAAACGATTGTCATTTTGTGATGAGAAAACAAACTAAAGGTCCATGTTCTGGTGAAAACAAGTTGTGAATTAAAGCAAAGACTCCTCCTTTTTGACAAAATCCAAAGTACATGTGCATCACATCTAATCGTAGATGGACCCCATTAATTTACTTTTACTTATTTCATTTTCACATGGTTTAATTGTTCTACATGTCATGTACCGGTATAATAATTCACAACGGCCATTAATTATTCGGCACACAAGGAATCAATGAATGATGAAGTAACATTTTGATTTGAGATGATTGTGATGAGAGTAATTTGAATAGAAATGGAAGCGAAACAGGAACACAGATAAATGGAGGGAGACTTAGAGAGAGGGAGGAGGGGGGGGGGGGGAGAGAGAGAGATGTAGGACTGTTCAACAGGTTATCATCTCTTGTCATCTGACATTGCAATCCTTTTCAGGTGATTAAAAATATAGTTTTCACATTGTATATTCGATATCTCACTTTTCAAATGACATTGTAAAAAAAAAAAGGAGGGGGGGGAACTATGCATATTACTAGTACAGGGGTAGATTCCGGGGAGCATTTCATTTGAGGAAATACACCTGGGCCCCGTTGCATAAAACTTACCATTAACGGTAACTTTGCCATCAGTGGTAACTCCCATGGAAACCTCGATTTTGATTGGCTGTTGAGTGATGTTACCATGGTAGTTTCCATTGATAGCAGAGTTACCATTAGTGGTAGGTTTTATGCAATGGGGCCCTTGACTTCTATTTTTCGAAAGTGTGCCTCCCGACTAACGTGGATTGCAATTGACAATGTACATGTATTCTGTATTCTGATTAATTTTATCTCCTATATCTCTCTTTCTCCCTTATCCCCATTTCTCTCTCTCTCTCTCTCTCTCTCTCTCTCCCCCTATCTCTCCCTCTATCTCTCCTGTCCCCTCTTTCCTCATCTCTTACCCACCCTAGCCTATCATTCTCTCTCTCATTCACTCTCTCTGCCCAAATTTTTCTTTCATGAATTAAAGCATATGAATGAGCTCTAAATAATTGCAGTCTCTGTGACAGTGATAGTTATTTTAGATTTTAAGTTGTCCAGTCTTTTCTGATGAAGAAAATATTGTTCAAAAACAATTTTTTAATAACTATTTATCTATGCAACTTGTGCTTTCTAAAAATTTAAGTTTAAAACACGTAACAGTAAAAAAAGGGAAACGTCAATGACAATTTTTCTTTATTTTATACTATTTTATAAATCCATGATCTTTTTTATACCAAGAACATACATATTACATTGTGTAAACAACTAAAATCAATCAACATCATAAAACTAAAGGGCAATTGTTAAGAAGCAACTTGTGAGATTTAGCCTTACTAAAATTTTCATATCCCAACTTGAAAAACATTCATAATGCAGAACTGTAATTTTGCAAGAAAATATGTACATAAACTCTTATAAAATTACTTTACAACTCAATAGGTCAACAGTGAGACGTATATGTATGTAGCACATCATACAACAAAATTATGAAACAATGTTCTGATTAATCATGTGAGCCTCAAATGGGAAATGTTTAGAGGGGATTTACGGCGCGGAAACAATATTACATCATTTCCAAATGGTTTAGGATGTAGTAAAACACTGCCTGAATATGTATCTGATACAGTGGAACCTCGTTATAAAGAACACTTATGACAAACTCTTGTTATAACAAGTTGATTTTGCCGGTCCCACTTCTTTGTATTCTATTGTTTTATAGCCCTGATATAACAAGGTTTCAATATGAAGAGGTAATTTCCTTGGTCTCAAGGTGTTTGTTATAACGAGGTTCCAATGTACATGTTTAATTTCAAAGCAAGTCTAAACTTTAGAAATCATTGGCCAATAATGAATAGATAATGAATTTCATTTTGTTTTGAAGGGGGAGGGGGGCTCCATTGTATGAAAGTTGGTGAAAGTACATCTTGTTTCTGCCTCTAATTTAGGACAACTATTTTCTTTCTTGTGGAGAGGAATGTAAATGTTGAGGATATGACAAGATGTCATCTGAGGAGAATAGATGATGATGTGAAGTGCTCCAAGAATGAGGATTAATGACAAGATGTCATCTGAGGAGAACAGATGATGATGTGAAGTGCTCCAAGAATGATGATCCATGAAGTCTTTGAAATAGTCTACCTGCGGAGTGGAGGGAGAAAAAAAAGTAGGAAACAAAAAAGAATGGTTACAAATAAGGTGTCTTCATGGAGTGAGATTTACAGGTAGGTTGTAGTATGTAGCCACATATCATATTAACCTTTTCATCACTTTTGCAGACAATTCTGTCAATGGTCATATTATTTTTCTCAACTTACTTTTCAACTATCATGGACTCCATAACAATAACATTTGAACAATGTAATTACAGATAATGGGAAAATCAGTTTTATTTTACAAGGTCTTCAGGCTTGACATGTGGTCATATAAAATAATTTTTTTTTAAAGTGGCAAAGCATGTCATATATGTACTTGAGGACATTTTGGAGATATGAAGACTGAACCATTAGGGAGGAGGTCCACAAAAAGAAGAATAAACAGAAAATAACATCAAAATCAATATAAAGTATATACCTCTAAAGAATCGAAGCTAAACTACGAAGGTTCTAACCGATGAAATTCATGACTACTAGATGAAGAATCACACTGGCAAAGATAAAATCCGCAAAGGCACGCTCTGTTGAAATTCCCTGAAAACTGGATTTATTTGCTGGGTTGACTTGCAATCTGAGACAAACTGTAGAAAAGACAAAGAAGTGAAGAATAGGTTATAAATATCAGGAGGCATGCAAAGAGTTATCTTTTACAATTTTCATTTAAATTCTAGGGCAGTTCACACTTCAAAAAGTATATTTCAACAAATAGATCCTTGCATTACCATTACAATATGAATAGCACAGCTTGAACTTTGCAATTATCAAATATCAGAAGAAAAAAAAACAACATACAACTTACAAAGTAGATGTAAAACATCATACATCAGCTAGTTGAATTGAAATTAATTTGTAATTTGTATCATACCACAATTTCTTTGTAAAAATTGTGATCAATGCAAATTGCAATTGAATGAATATGGAGCAGACCCCCTTAAATTTGTTTTACTTTCACCATTTCAGCAGAAAAAAGTTAATTGACAAACTTTGTGATAGTGATCAGGAGCATAGACCCTACATCCCATCAACTGGCAGCTCCCCCCCCCCCCCCCTCACTTACGGAACCATCACTATGTGGGGCTGTGTCAATTTCAGCTGTGTCAATTTCAGCGGTGGTCACGACATCTAAGTTGAAGGGGTAGAATTACAACACCAATATAATACGCCAAATTTTGAGAAAATACTTCCTTCTACATTTTAGAATGATAGAATATCTGATTTCATGCCAGATTCTTCATTAGGATCTTTATCATCTTGATCAAGAGAAATTTTCAGGCTGCTTTGGCCGGTGTTCTTGCTCCTTTCCAGCACACATCTGTGCTAGAGATCACACACTTGCTATGGGAAGCAATTCTTTGGGTACAAAGGTACGGAGTGCGACTCTGCGAGGTTATCTACAATAACCTTGCATATGCATTATGTGTGAGTGCCTCACCGGTCCCCCCCCCCCCCCCCCCACTTATCCAATGAACAAGGTTATAATATAACCTTGTCCTCCCAAACCAATATGGTAATGGTGAAAACACATAAGGGCAGACCTCTACTGCTGTACTACTGCCAGCCACAGTAAACAAATGCAGATTTCCTCTCTCCACAGAGAGAGGGCAGCAGTACAGAAGGATCAATCAGTCTCAACAGAAAAATAGAATGAACACAAAATTTGATGCTTAAAATTCCACATTCCCTGAATCATTGGTTTAGCTGGTCACCAAACAAGAGGGACTTTCACAGACAACTTGCTGGTAAGTAATATTTTGAGTTTCACTATTTTGATCTGATATTTTGGCTGGATATATTACAGCAGGTTGCAACTGCATAGTTTCAAGTGGGGCTGAGTGGTTCAGACACACGAGTGCCCCCCCCCCCCCCACAACAAAACAAAAACACAACACAAAAAACAAAAATAAAATAGATCTATACACTCTACAATTCACTGATCAGAAAAAACAATGGCATGTCTTTATGAAAAATGTAATAAAAAGTTTTATGACATGTATTGTGCGGTTCAACTTCATCATGTCAGCATGGTCAGTGCAGTGTGCATGTGTCGTTTATAAAAAAAAAATGAATAAAACAAAGTCAAGAGAAAGGCATTAATTGAGGAAAACTGTTTCTATTACTTTAGAACATATAGATCTAAAATCATCTAATATTATTCAATAAAATTACGTGTTATGAAGTGATAGAGAAAAATAAAATATAAAATACGTAAAAGGTGTATGTGGCCCAGCCCTTCGGCCAGCGGCGATTCCGCTGTAACCTCCCCGAACTCACCGGCGAGTATGAAGGACCCTACGCTGGAGATGAAACCGGAGAGGAAGGAGTTGAAGGGGAAAGTTCCTACGAGAGCACAGTAGACGAACTGCACAACACCAGTCAAGAGGATGTACGTGAGGTATGCATCAATTATTTTCAGCTTCTGTGGCGTTCTAGTCGTGTACTCATCATAAAATTTGTTGATCACGGTAAACAGATTTACAGACATTTTGGCTTGTATTTAGGGTCACTACAGCAGAAAAAAATACAGCACGGTACGCTACGTGTCGATCTAAGAGGAAGTTGATTATCGAGGGTCTGATGGGAAGAATTTCAATAGTACCAGTAAGTGTTAAGATATTATACTTAAATTCAATATGATTTCTTTTTGTCATTATAAGCAGTGTATAATTATATTTAGTATATTTTTATTTAAATATTATTGTCAGAAAAACGTAAATAATTTGTATGTGTCTAAATATTTGTTTTTTTAATTTCATATAATTGAAAGAGTCTAGAAATAGCGTCTGCTATCGTCATCCTTGACCTCATGATGCGAGCTAGCTGCGTAGCTTTAGGGAGCGCTAAGCTTACCCGGTACACACGTATAGAAACCTCAGACCGTCCACCACGCGCTGGCTGCCGGCTGTAGCTAACGTTAGGTAGGTAGGTGTAGATCTCCACTTGTTTTCATGTGCTCAATAATGTGCATCATCTTCACTACCTCAAATTTAGTCTTTGCTGTACGCACGTGTACATGATAGTTGGGTAATCTTTTCTTTGTCCTTTGACATTGCCTTGGCCTTTGATTACATTTTGAATCATGAATTTTTTTGTATGAAGCCATTTTTTGCATTATGATGATTATGATAAATAATCTTCCTTCCCTTTTCTGTAGATTTACTTCAGTACAGTTTCCTGAAAATGGCATCGGCTGTGACTTGCGACCAAGCAACACTTGGACTCGGAGATGATCCTGCCAAGTCAAAGCTTACTCTCATGAAGCAGGGTGCAGAAGCACGAATTTACCGCAGCACTTTCATGGGTCGTAGTTCCATCGTGAAGCAGAGATTCAAGAAGTCCTACAGACATCCTAAGCTGGATGCTAAACTTTCACAGAAACGAACAGGGCAGGAGGTCAGGACTATCGTCAAATGCAGGAAGGCTGGTGAGTGGGAGATGTGATAGGTGGGATTCATGGGCATTGCTAGACCATTCAGTGTGGGGGGATGCTAACCAAATTTGCTGAAAACTTTTCAAAAATAATAAATAGCCCTCAGCTTAGATTTACAAATTAACAGACTGAGATCAAAGCTGAGTGATGCGTCACAGAATTTTGCCAACACATGTTCCGAAAATTTTTTCCAAGAAGCAAGAAACTAAACGTATGCAAAACAAAACAGAACAAAGCGAACAAATAAAAAAACAACAAGGTCATCAATTTTCATAATTTGCCAGCAGAAAATTTTAAATATAAAGAAGTGGTGTAGCATTCCTCAAAATCCCCCTCATAATGATGTCCTTCGTGAAGTATTAAAAATGAATAAAGAAAATATTTTGAAAACAATGAATGTACAGAGTGAGAGAAAGTGACAGTGACAAAATTCAAGGGGGAGATAACTATAAAAAGGATGGAGTAGGTAAGGCACATGTACCTGTTAACCCTTTCAGGACAGGGATTATTTAAGGGCTCATTTGATCACATTTTGTTCTGCAAATTGGCAACAATAATATTTTTCTTTTAGTGCTACGTGGTTCTAATAAAATGTAATGTCTTGAAAATAATATACATGGTTAGGAACTTTGTCGAAAAGTTGAAAAAGTTGCCAATTTGGACAAAAAACAATGATTTTGAATCTCTCAATGTGTTGCCAATTTAAGGATGTTCAATCTTATTCTCCTTTTTAAAATTCCTGGCATCAAACGCAGTATGATCATGCAACAAAATGGACACGGTATTTGCAGAATTTTTTGCTCTTTCTATTCATGCATCTGGTAAATTTTTTAAGGCTCTAAATCAAAAGTTATTGGGCCAAACCACAAAATGTGGTCAATTGTCTCGAAAGGGTTAATAACCACTTCACTTTTTGTTTACTGGTATGCATTGTGAAAATGTGTTGGGTATAAAGCTTAGTATATTATAATCATGTTTATGTCTTTAATTTTCTGAATTTTCAGGAATCACTACACCTGTGGTATACTTTGTAGACAACGATACTCATTCAATCCACATGGAATTCATAGAGAACTCCCTGACAGTCAGAGAGTACATTCAACAGATACAGAACTCTGGGGCATCAAACGATGATGAAAGGCTGGTGTCCCTCGCCTCAAAAATAGGAACGACCCTAGCGTCCATGCATGCTGTAGATGTCATTCATGGGGATTTAACCACCTCAAACATGCTGCTGCGCCAGCCGTACGAGAATTCGCATCTGATAATGATCGATTTCGGACTCAGTCAGACGTCGCACCTCTGGGAGGATAAAGGAGTAGATCTGTATGTCTTGGAGAGGGCATTTCTAAGCTCGCACCCAAACACAGAAGAATTGTTCCAAAAAGTTCTTGACTTGTATGCAGAGAACTACAAGAAGTCTGGAGAGGTCTTGAAAAAGTTAGAGGAAGTTAGGCAGCGAGGTAGAAAGAGAGTGATGTTAGGATAGGAGACACACTGCACTTTTGTTCATTATTTTTTATAAATACTTTGCAGTAAATAGGTGGAGGCCATGTTCAAGTTCTGTCATCAAGACGAAGAACAATATTTCCCAATGTAACTCCCTGGCTTAACCTGAAAAAAACTTGGCTTTTATAGAGGTTTTGAAGAGTGGGGGGAATGAGCACCCTCAAGTTCTGGGCCACTGGGCAACTAATCACCACAAAAAAATTTGCACACACCTCCCAAATTATGTAAAGAAGAAGACCCCATTGTTTATTTCGTTGAAAATTTTTGTAAATTTTATTATAATACATCCAAATATATACGGTACATGTTTGCTACTTGAATAAAAGAAAGCTTATTGAGAGTGGATTTTTTAATACAAAATGTATTTAATTAAATAGCCAGGCTAGATCATGCTGTTCATTTTTGCTTGGCGAAGTGTTAATAAGAATATGTGAAGAAATTCATAGAACAATGAAATACTGAAGAATTTCAAATGGAATTGAAATTTTATTTGTCTTTGTTTTATGATCTGATCGGCTGAACAATTTGAGGTTTTCATTAATTTTCATCTTGATCAATATTAAGGTAGAACAGCGGAAAATTAAGTGAGAAAATAGTGTTCCATTCACTTTGTAAAACTCCACAAATTCTCCATTTTCAGGTTGACATGAATCCCAAAAGGTTGTGTGACTTTACGGTATGCCCAATTTTCATAAAACTAAAGTTGAAGTCAAAAGATGCATTAGTCTTGAAAGCGAATTTTGAATGTGTACTTCCAATATTATAAACTTGATTTTATTTAATTAAAATTAGTATGCCAAATGTAGATTTCAGCTTTCATTTTAAGGAATGTAATATCTCTTCTCATTTTCATTTTTTGCCCAGTGTAAAGTTGCTTTTAAAGTGATTGATTAACTTTGTGAAAAATTGTAAAATCAGCTCAAATGCCAGTGAATTGTGTGCAGTCCTCTAACTACATATATAATAAGGATATGTGAAAGTATGAGAGAAAATGGAACCCGTTTACTATCCTAAAAAAGAGAAAAATCGCGATCAATCGCTAGCGCAAGTCGCTCGGATTCTTCGCTGCGCTGCAGTCACAAAAACCAAGCACCGGCGCTTGGCGATTTCGGAGCGGGTTTCCAGCCCATACGGTATTCTGTGATAGAGCGAGGTATGCCAACCGTAAGAGTTCTTTACGGTTCGGTGGTACTCTATCCCGACATCAATGTTCAGTCGTAAATATCTTGATATATAAACGACCGATCAGCTTATAAAACTCAGGCGATTCCTGTCTGAGCTAAAGGTTTGCAATTATGATTACAGCATTAGCTGGAACAGTGATATTTTTTTTCAATCCTGGGCAAAGTTAATCAATGCCTTTAACATGGTTGTGTAAACAAGTTACATGTATCCAATATCTCCTGAATACATAATATTGATCGATGCTTTTTGTTGTTTTTGTGTATACATGTATTGTACATGTAGCAAAGCTTGCCATAAACTACGATTACAGAAGTTATGAAAGAAAGAAAAAACAAGAAAAACAATTTTGTTTGGTGATTCTTATATCATAACAAAACTACAGATTTTATTGATATATTTCATAATTATTTAACATAGTTATACATGTAAATGATTACAAATTTATTTACTTCAATCATGGCTTTCCAAGTTTAATCATTGGGTATCATAATTGTACATTTTCTTTTGTACATGATTTTAAAAGTGTTCATTATCCCTTGGGTTTTAGTTGACCAGGGCTGGTATTCACTTCAATACTTGAGAAATATTAGTATTTTACTGAATTGGGGCTTAGATGGAATATGTATGGGTAATTGGGTATTCAGTTAATCCTCAAGCTGAGTGTTTTATCCTTGGATTAAGAAAGCTGGCTAGCAGAAAATTATTTTAAAGTCTGGCAAAGGGTCCAATAATAAAAGGGTAACTAAGAAAATACGCCACATCAATTTCAGAGCACATCATTTTATGATAGCCAGGGCTGAAAAAAAGACAAAGAATGTATTACGTGACATATGTGACATAGCCAAGTAATTTGACTTAAGTTGGCAGGCTAAAGTACAAACTTAAATGTGATCTGAATACCTATAAAGCCAGTTTACTTAGCCAAGCTAAATGCTTAGTAAAATACAGTATTGACTTAATCCAAGTATCAAATTGAATACCAGTTGTGGGTAATCCCTTCAGTCGCATGAACTACTATGTAAGAGTTTCGGGCATTATATCCACTGATTTCTGGTTATCCATGGCAGCCATTTCTTTTTCTTACCCATATTTCTCTTGCTCTCATGATTAAAATAAAGTATAATTTGATTTATGTTGCACAGAAATCAAAGTTAAAGAATAAACTTTGTCTCCCACTTAATTACAAATTTCTTATCATAATGTAACAATTTCAAAATACAATCACTAAACTTGAAAGAGGATGATCACAAGCTATTCTTAATAGGCTTTGGTAATATTCATTAACCGAATCATACAAATTTATATACAATTGATAAATGTTCTCAGAACTAATATGCATTGGCACCATGTCATAATAAGATTTTAAAATGTATAAATTGTATTTCAGCTATTTTCAACAATGTTCAACAAATGCTCTGGAATGGCATATGGTATCAATGAATATAATATCACCAATTTTAGAAGGACATTAACTCTTTGTCAAAAGATAGAAGTTAACATTCTTCTGGCTCTGATGAGCAGATGGTTTGTTAAAACATTGGCCACTCTGCTATTACTAAAGTAATGATATTGGTGCACTAGGAGCGCCACTTAGTGATGGACATGGACAGTATTTCTACAAGTAGTAGGAGTATGTGCGGTACCTAGTTAAAAGTGAACCAGCTAGTTCCACACTATTATTTCCATTTTCTAGTAGTCAATACTCCAAAGTTGTTACTTGAAGTGTTTTGTACATGTACAATAAAGTTATTCAATAACACACCACATCTATCTTTAACCACTTGTGTGTCTCTCTCTAAGGTCCAGCTCACACAAGGCGTCATTTCCTGTCGTTAGGACCGTGTCAGTGATTGGTATGGTCAGTGATTGCAAAATAAACAGAGCAAACAATACTTCTAATAACTGTTGTATGGGTTAATGACTTGATTGAAATAATGTCTCGTGTGAGCCGGGTTGGACAATATTCCAAAAATCCACATGAAGAAGAAAGTTGGGTGTAAACAGAGCTATCCATACAGAGAGTCCTGACACTGGAGGTCGCTTCTGATTGGTCAGTCATTTCATGGAGCTTCAAAAAGTTCCCTCTCATAGAGAATGTACGTGAAAGGGAACTATTGGGAGCTCCATGATCCGCCATGTTTTAAACAAAGACCGCGTACGCGCATGCTTATTATGCGCGTGTCACAACTCTCTCTATCAACGCGCTCTGGGTGTAAACAATTAACGAGTTGTCTCTGAATAACGGGCCATCATAGTCAATTAACAAATATAATAATGATGCAAGAAACTTTACCATGCAAGTTTGTAACCCTCATTTAGTGTATTTTACTGAATAAGAAACAATTTAAACAGATAAAGTAGTAATTTACTTCAGAAAGATTTACTTATTTAGAAGCATTGTGCTGGGCTCATTTCTTACCTTGTGTAATGAATGAAATATTTTTAGAAATACAAGGGTTTAATGTATTGATAATATCATAATGAAATAGTTGTTGAAGTTTGGGGTGCACTGAGAATTTCAGAGGATAATTTGCATATGGATCTCGGATGGTTTATGTGATGAGCCTGTATCGTGCTCTTCTTGCACTTTACACTAATTGACAAAAATATGCTCTTTTGCTTTTGCTTTTGTTTTCCGAATTCTCTTCAGTGATGTCCTCAAAGAAAATAATAGTACTACATCCCCAAACCTGAAGGCATTTGAAAAGCCTTTTTAAGGTTTAAAAAATGCTGACTATAAATCAAATTACTATACTGAGTCAAGAGGAAAATTTTGCCTAATCCCTATTAAGATAATTGAAATTTCACATAATCGTGTAATATTGATTAGCTTGAATTATAATCTGGATGGAGCCCCTCCTGCTACCAACATGGTTTCCCCGGTGATGTAGCTAGCATCATCTGAAGCCAGGAAAGATACCATCCCTGCAATCTCATCCGGAGATCCAGCTCTGTAGAACGATAGAGATGACATGCATGAGAGAGAGAAGAAAAAAAAAAAATAGAAAAGAGAGGGAGAAGAGAAAAAATGAATATAGTTTTAAAACAATCAACTATTTTGATGCTCCAACATTTGCTCTGGCAACAATTGCTCCAGGCTTTTACTTCATCAAATATATAGGGTAAGGGGTGCTATTGGGTTTTAGGTTTAGGTTTAGGGTTAGGTTTAGGGTTAGAGTTAGATATAGTTTGGTCCTAGTGTAAAATATTGACTGCGGGACATTGGTCGCCGGAGCATGTGTCGTACAACCACTATTTAATGTACATGTTTACTTAAAAAACAAATGTGAATAAAGCCCACCTCACACTAGACGAGCTTTCTAGTTGGAGAAAATGCCAAATCGGCTCTGAGTCGTAGAGACGTCAGAGCAATCCTAGATTGTCTGCGATTTGAAACTGATCAGGCCTTTATTCTGGGTATAAGGCTGACAGTGCACCAAAACACTAGTTTTCATATTGTTTAGAACCTGAATCAGGTAGATTTTATTGGTTTAAAATGTCCATGTTTAATGCTATTGCGATTATTTCCAAAATTAGATTACAGTCGATCGTATAGTGTGTGGTGAGCTTTACACATGCCAGGATTGTGACATCTTAAATATTCTTTGAATCTAACATCTGCAATGCTTCCATCTCTTCCAGTATTCATTATGCAAATGTAAATCTCCTACCACTTGTAAAGGGCTGCTACAGTACCAATGAATAGAGGTGCAAAATTGATTACTCTTCAAAGTGCCCAAGAATGAGCCCCCTTTTGTCTGCTGGACACTCCTGGGGGCCCAACCAAAATCCTAGAAGGTCTGTTTCATGCATAGTGTAGGATACCACACAGTTTAATATTGGATGACATTGATTTAGCGAAATGCAGACATGCCCACTGTGGTCTGTTGGAAAGACTAAATAAATCACTTTGTTACATTTCACAGTGGACCTTGGACTTTCAAAGAACAAAGTAAACATCCATTGGGCTTCTTGAAAATTCCCTTTACCCTACATTTGTGTGCAGGAATTGCGAACCAAATTTGATGAATAATGGTGGTTTGATTGTTTGATTGTAAACACTATGAAAGGGTAAACTGAGGGCTTATTTTCTGCTATAATGGCAGTTTCAATATCAAGCTTTGGGCCTACATAATTATGACAATCAATTAAAAAGCACAAATGCCATAGGACCTACCAGTATTTTATGTGTTTTCACTTAGTAATAAATTGAAATATACAATAAACACTTCAGTTTGATTTATAGGTTTGATTTATCCAATGCATTGACATTTGGAGAATATATTTTCTTGGATAAAGGTTAAGGTTTCCATCATTTAAAGTAATCCCAACATTAGTGATAGAACTACATTTTAGTTTTTATTAAGATGATAATAATATAGCCAGAAATAATATATTCTTGTAATTTTGATCCTAATAAAAAAAAAAATAACAGAATTCCTACCTTTTCATTGGAATGTTAGCCAAAGCTAATTTAGTATTCTCCTCTGTTGAAAATAACTGTATGAAAAACAACAAATAAAATACAGAACATTAAATCACACTCTATATTCAAACTATTTTTTTCTTCTTGCAAGTATGTAATCAAAAGACACTGCATCAATACATGCAGTGGTATATGAACTTATAAACTTTTCATAGTACTAGTAGGCGGTTCATAGTGAAAAGCATATTTTGTGGTTTTCAGACCCATATCATTGTAAACATAAATTCTATCAACGACTTTCAAAATGAATACTTTGAAATATATGTGTTTGAACTTATAATATGAATATTTTTTAAATTTCAATATCATAATCCAGCCTAAAAAACAACAAAAAACTTTGTATAAAACGTTCATAGCATCTTATTTTTACTATGAAAAGAAATAGATGTATTTTGATAAACTATTAAATGACGACATCGGGGGGGGGGGGGGGGATCATGGAATCGTTTACTCAAATTTTTCATTTTAGAAGTGAATCCATCATATAATATACATAATTTAAAAAGTGTTTGGCATCTATTATACCTTTCTACTATTTTCAATTTTCTTTTACTTCCTAATTGAGTGTCAAGTCTGACAGACATGTGCGCTATACAAGAACCCACTATTATTATTATTATTATTAATTCATTCAAATTTTTGCAGTTTGATTTAAATTTAGCTTGTAGTGTAATTACAACCAAGGCTACTGGTCGGCTTCTTTTCTCGTCGATAGTATCACTATCGCTGAGATATCTAGCTAGTAAGCTCTTCATGAAACGGTTTAGGAAGATCATAGACATCTCTGTATGTGGCGGAAAAAGTTATGACTGTCTTGTCGTTGGCTTCGAGAAACGGGCCCCAGATGTTTTCATGTTTCATGGCAATAACATTAAAATAACTACTTTAACTAAGAGTTAAATCTTATCATATTGTACAAGATTGAAGCTTTAAACTTATGACCCATCTTTGTCAAATAGAATAATATGAAAAACATTATCTTTCCCAATTCCTCCCAATAATGATTCATCCTATCCAAGTCAAAATGAACTTGTTCATAATTGATAGATTCTTTTCATTCTTTCATTAATTTCATTCATTTGTCGAATGTCCATTCGACATGGATTTAAGGGTTTTGCTCTCATACATTGTAAAAGATCATGTAGTTTGTGAAATGTACATAATAGAATATAATCAATTAAATGAGATAATAACAATATAATAAACATGATATTAATATTACTTTCTGTTAAAAGTTTGTTTTGTTTCTTCCATTCTACTTCAATAATTTAGCTGTCTTTACTTAAATGAAATTGACTTCATACAAACAAAAGTACTTACTGCAGAGCTAAAGTTGGTTTTGACAAGACCTGGGGCTACACAGTTGACTCTGATGTTCATCTCTGAAAGCTGTGGAGTGAGCGCCTTCGTCAAACCTAAAAGGGCAGTCTTGCTTACAGAGTACGGTCCCAATAACTGAAAATAATGTACATAATTATATCCAGTTATTCAGTGAAAGTGATAGGCTGTCAAGAAAGGAATGCCCTGAAAACCATTATCATTTCATTTGGCAAATCAAAATACACTGAAATGCAAAGAAGAAAGAATAGTACAAGACAGGAAGGTTAAAAATGATATAATATGACCCCCAAGTGTACTGACAAGTTGCCAGAAATGAGGCAGGCCAAAAAAAAAAATCACCGACACCCTAAGGGTCCCCATTCCAACTTGCAATACTCCTGTGGATCAATCATTTCATCTGATTGTGTCCTGACATTACAATACATTGTCATTAATTGATTATGTAACATGCATTTATAATCAATTAAGCAACAACCTAAACTTCCAATTACTTTCTACCCAAATATGTATTTACATTTATTACAAAGGAACTAAATAATGCCATTTGTGAGGGATCCATTTTGAGCACTCTTGAATTCATAGCCTTGTGTAAATTTACATACAAACATTGCTTTCCGAAGACTTCACATAATTTGTTTTATTTTCTCACTTTGGGGCAAAATACAAATCATTTCCATCTAGAAATAAATAACATACCAACTGTATCAAATTTGAAGAGAATTGCCTAAAATTGAATTTCTTCAGACAAATTGTGGTCATTATTATAAATTAACGGATACATGTATTTTTTATATCTGCATTTCTCTCCACTGACCTCAAATGGCATATATCCTGCTATTGATGAGACTAGAACAACTGATCCTCCTCTGGAACAAAAAAATATAAAATAAATAAAATTACCATATGAAAAAACAATCTGTGTGAACAGAAGTCATAAATATATTTTGTGCAAAGGAGGTAAACTGAATGTAATTGAGTCGGTAGGCTCTATGACTATCATATTAAAATATGGAGCAATTCTTATGAACATTAAAAGTCCATGCATTGATATATATATATATATTTATATATATATATATACATATATACAAGCAGTCTTGGCAACAGAAAATTATTTACCTTCTTTAGCAAGTTTTAACTACGTTTTTGATCAAATAATACCCAGAGCTGTAAATTTCCTCACTCTTAATATAACTATGATTTGCTAGTACATTTGTAAAAGATGAATTTCTTTTTAATAATATTCTTTCAGTTATTTCATAACATTCAATTTTTTCTTTGTAAAAAGTAAAACATAACATAAATTAAAAATAATATACAGGTAAGGTAAGGGTAGAATGAAACTAGAAGAATTCTACCTTAGAACTCACCCTCGGGAAACCATATGGGGCACACTTTCTTTCACAAGAAGAAATGCTGACTTGACATTGATATCAAATATCTAAAAGGATAATGAAAGAGAAATACATGAAATAACTTAAAACTTTCATTTTGGGTATAATATGTAGTTATAATTTAGTACTACTTGACTGTTTTTGAAAAAAATATATAAATCATTTCCATGTTTAGAGCAAATCTCATTAACTGATTTCTGTATGGAGTATTTCATCTGAGAAAATATAAAAAGTCTTTAACCTATCTATTCCTATCTACACACATTTGATTCCAAACTAAGTGATATTTGTGATTTTATCATCTTCATGGCCTAAATATATTTTTCATATATTGAAATTGTAATTATAAGGTACTTGTCCTTTACATCTTAATAAGTACATAAGAATTTACAGCTATTCAATCAATAGAAATTACCTTGCTCCAAGCATCTTCACCACACTGTTGAGAAAGAAAAATATCACAGGGTTAATTTTTTTTATGTTATCAGCAGGAATACGATAATACTTCGCTATATTTCTCTTCAAATTTTCAGAGCATCTAATGACTCTCACACTTTCATTTTTTTTTAATATCCAACCTTAACCCCTTCAATGCCACCAGCTTTTGGAGCAATTGTCAAAAATGAACTTTTAAGAGTTAAATATTAACTTTCAATTAGTTTTTTTTTTAGCAAACTAGACAAAGATATATTGCATAGGAATAAACATTATAGTGAAGGAACAGGATTCTGTACGAGGAAGAATTTTCAAGCCATTCTCAGCCTAAACGAAATGTTCAATACTAAAATTTTGGGGCGGGATTTGCCGTCCACGGCATGGTAGGGTTAAAACTTTACATACTAGGACAGATATTGAAAACTATATTCACTACAGCATTTCTGTAGGTCGTTTACATGGTAAATTATTTGCATTGACATTGAAATGATTCTAAATCTTTCATTTCCTTCATAAATTCCAAGGAGATACTTCCCTTAATATCTCACAATACAATATCTCAAGATCATAAACATTATGTGAAAAATCACCACTAGAGAGAGAATACCCTGTGCGTGTGTGGGTGTGTATGTTTGTGTGTGTGTGAATTCTGTGAGCAAAGAAAATTTTATCTCAATATGTGATCTCCTATGTTTCTATTTCCCTATTGAATACAAGGTGGTAATATACATAAATTAAGTGTCTTGTCAAAGTGTTTGCACGAAGATAAAAGAGAATCTTTAAAATTAATTTTAAAAAAGGAAAGGTAGCTAAGAATACTTACATCTAGCATCCTCCCAAAGAAGGGATTTGCTGCAGCGTTAGATATCAAGATGTCTAATCCACCATTTTCTTTCACTGCCTGAAGAATAGTCATAAAGGAACAACAACAAAAAAAACAAGCTCAGTTTGTATAAACCACTGAAAAATGAGAGGAAAAAAAGCTGCTTTTTATTCAGATGACAAAACAAAGGTACTGGAATGGAAATGGCACTTTTAAATAATAATTAAAAAATCCTATGCTAGTTATTCAATGTGACTTTTAATAAATATGTTACCTTTCCACAACTTTTTGAAAGCACAAGCGATGGGTTCCAATTTACAATAAAATTTTCCCTTTGATATATCATTCTGCATACAAATACCACAGGTTCCTGTAATACATTTGAGAAAAAATTTAAGCAGTATAAAATAATTCAAAAGGATCTGAACTATTCAGAAAAGGTAATTTACTTGATAAAAAAAATTGAGTGTATAAAAATAGTCTTACAATCACTTAGAGATAAAAGGCAATATGAGGTCAAACTTTCTCACTGTCTCTATCAGTTTGGTCCTATCGGCTGCTTTGCCCACATGGCACACCAGCCCAGTGACGCTGAGGTTAGCATCCTTCAAGCTCTTCACGGCCTGGTCTACGTTGGCTTGCTTACGACTGCTGATCACAACATGTGCACCTTCTTCACCTAATCTCTTAGCAATGGCATAGCCAATACTGCATCATGGGACGAAACCAATGGGAAAAAAAATACACAAGAGCAGAGATTAATCTTCTTCTTGAGTCTGGAAAGGTCCATACCATCAAACCTAGCTCTGGAAAACTGAAAAAATCTCTTGTAAAAAAACAAGAAAACATAAAAAAATTACTGAGATGAAATCTCACTGTAACTGCAGCAAATGCAAAAAGAGCTTCTGAAAACAAAAAAAGATTTTTGAAATGGATGATACATTTCAAAATTCAGATTTAGATGAGATGAAGCACAATGGAAATATAATATTAATATGATGTTATGAAATTAATATTAATAACCCATGGTGGAGATGTGGAGAACAGCCTCCATCATAAAGTGTACGTAAAAAGTTATGCGACTCAAGTCAAGTATGTTTATGGAGGCACTGAAAATAGCCTTCTATACCGAAGTTTAATATTTCCTCTAATTGTTGTAAATAGTGCATAAACACAATCATGTCTACCCCTTCATCAAATTAAACCTTTTGATTTTGTTTAATAAAAACATGTCAATGTGAGATGAGATTTATAGACTTTAAGAAAGTCTTTGCCTCTTGAAAATGAATGTAAAATGCACTGTTGAGATATACAAATTTTAAAAAAAGTTTTGTTGTACCAATCTGTATTATACCCTTACTGTACAGTCAATGTGCTACTTTTGTGAAACATACAAACTATCATTTTATTGTTAGTCATGTACTTGCTCTGGAAATCTGAGATTCAAAGTCATGTAAGTGTCAATATACATGTACAAGCTTATCTGTTGATAAGCTTGTACTCCACAATAGCTTTTACGGGTGAATAGGCTTCAGCAGCTTTTGTGTGTTGCCAGGCTATGGTCCATTCCGGATCATACATGAGAGGAAAATAATTATTTAAAATTTCACAGTGTAAGTGTATATTTTTAATGGATAAACTATATAAAGCTCATTTGTTCATTCCTGATATTATTGGAATATTGGGTCAGTAAACTCAGTATAACATTGACTCATTGATAAAATTGAATTAAAATACCTAAAATAATTAAACTCTCAGTCAAGTCTCAATCTGTATGGAGTGTGTGCTAGTGGACTACACAAAACTTGAAAATGCAATGTCAATAAAATCCCGTCCAACTTACACACCCACAGAGCGTTGCATGTTATGCGCGCTCTCAGATGCTATCGGCATTGATATTCATCTTCATGCAATGTAAACAAACATTCGTGTACATCGTGATGGAATAGAAAGTTCAAGTATTTACCCTTCCGTCGAAGCTGTAACTACTGCCACTTTTCCCTCCAAACGTCTCGAACTGGTCGCAGCAGCACTTGCCATTCTAAAATGGTTGATAGGTCTTCCTACAGACAGTAATCTTGTAAAGGGAAACATTATGTGTGAACGGTAATATCTGCAGCAGGTAGATAGCTCATCAACTGATGATCACAGGTCAACATACAGACCTAGATCTTTCTAGTCTTCGGCGAAGACACGACGTACATCAGTGACTGAAATGATATTTTAACATTGTTTAACATTTCAACCCCTCAGAAAAGGATTAATTTCAAAGGTGGGAAATACAATCTTTATTGCATTCATTTAATAAACACCGCTACTTGAAAAGTCAAGATCTACATGCAGGCTTATATTAAAATTGAACCCCCCCCCCCTTACACTCCATCTCAAAAAACAAAAAAACAAAAAAACAAAAAAATCGCCAGCCCTCCAAAAGTCGCTTAGTGGGGGGGGGGGGGGTGTTATGGGGTACAGTTCCCCTCCATAATTCTCTGACAAGCAAAAAAAAAAAAAAAAAAAAAAAAAAAAAAAAAAGGTTTTCTGGTCGAAAAGGGGGGGGGGGCACAATCGCAAATAGGGGGGGGGGCACAATGCATTGTTTTCCCTCAAAAGGGGGGGGGGCACGGGCCGGGATTGCCCCTTACCCCTTTCCTCTTTCTACCTATATTCTCTCTAGCCATCCCTTGCTCACCCCCTCCCCCCCCCCCCCCCCCTCTCTCTCTCTCCTAATCTCTTCTCTATCCCCTCCTTAGCTCTCTGTCAGGCTTTCCAAACGATGGCATTGTTCAATGATATGTGGAAACCAATTTTGTTTTTTTATAATGATAATTTCTTCACGCTACAATTCTTCTTAATCATTCGGTTGACCGAGGACGACAATTTAATTTTGACCACGAAATACTGATGATTGTATTGGGGCCGGTTATGATACATCGAGAGGAGAGTCCTGCCACGAAAGAGAACAAAATAATGAATTTGCACTCACACGTCCAGTATATATATTTTTTCATCCTTCTTTTTTATTTTCATAATGAAACATTTTCTGATAAATATGTAAAAAGATTATAGTATTTCATTTCTTCACAAAAGTGTAAAAGCCAAACCAAAACATTTTTATAAGAATGCATAACAAGACTATAATGTTATATCTAATATTAATAGTAATACACTCATAGTAATACACCCATAGAATACACCTCAATTGCAACAAAAGTCGCATTAAACAGTTTTCTGATTCGAAGCCAAGTCAGTGCACTTGCCCTTGGATAAAGTTCCTGTGGCAAGGCTTCTGCTGCTAACCACCAATTAATTACTGTATTGGTTCATTAATATAAGTCCTTATTATATCGCCATTGATTCTATTATTATATCTAAGCTGGATCATACTCTCTAACAAAAAAAACAAAACAAAAAAAAATCGAGTGATCACTGACGTCACTACCCGGGGAATGAAAATAGAGTGAAAAGAGAGTGAAACTCCACTCTTGTCCTTTTAGAGACCACTCGATAGTCACTCGATATTCACTCCTAAACAAGTGATCACAACACGACCCACGCTATTTTAACTCTCATAGATCAAATCTCTAGGTCTTTTGATAAGTCTAATCACACTGTGGGTATGTTCCTTGATTTCTCTAAGGCTTTTGATACCATTAATCACGAGATACTACTACATAAACTTGCTTACTATGGCATCAGAGGGAATGCATTGAAGTGGTTTAACCCTTTCAGGACAGGAATTATTTAAGGGCTAAATTGATCACGTTTTTTTCTTCAAATTGGCAACTATAATATTTTTCTGTTAGTGCTACTTGGTTCTAATGAAATGTAATGTCTTTGAAAACATTATACATGGTTAGAAACTTTGTCGAAAAGTTGGAAAAATGGCCAATTTCGATAAAAACAATGATTTTGAATCTCCCAATGTATTGCCAATTTAAGGATTTTAAAGCTTAATCTCCTTTTTTAAATTTCTGACATCAAACGCAATATGGTCATGCAACAAAAATGGACATAGTGTGTGTAGAATTTTTTTCTCTTTCTACTAATGCATCTGGTATAATTTTTAGAGCTCTTAATCAAAAGTTATAAAGCCAAACCACAAAATGTGGTCAATTGTCTTGAAAGGGTTAAGAGTTATCTTTCAGGTAGAGTACAATTTGTTAGCGCAAACAATTCGGACTCTTCTACCAAACCTGTTAATTGCGGAGTTCCTCAAGGAAGCCTTCTGGGCCCTCTTTTATTTATAATTTATGTAAATGATATTAAAAGGTCGTCTGATATTCTCTCTTTTATACTCTTTGCGGACGACTCCAATCTGTTCTACTCACATCACGATCCTATTGAACTCGTCACTGTTTTAAATGCCGAACTTAAAAAGGTGACGGATTGGATAAAAGCTAACAAACTATCTTTAAATTTACAAAAAACAAATTATATGTTGTTTAGTAATTCCTTATCACATCTATCTGATCAAATTATATTTGACAACACTGTTATTAAAGAAGTTAAAACAACCAAATTTTTTAGGTATTACTATAGACAATAAATTATCATGGAATTCGCATATTGATAACACTTGCAAAACCATATCAAGAAATATTGGAGTCATTCATCAACTAAAGCATGTTCTTCCATTATCAGCACTTCTGATGTTATATTCAACTCTCCTCTTACCATATCTAAATTATGGCATTTTGGCATGGGGAAAACGCAGCAAGATCCAGGTTAGATAAAATTTTACTCTTGCAGAAAAAGGTTTTGAGAATAATATGTAATACATCTTACAGAGCGCATACTGATATTTTGTTTCGCCAAAATCGTATTCTCATAATTCATGACCTTTATCGATTTCAGCTGTACCAATTCATGTACAATCTTGATAGAAATAATATGCCATTCGTTTTGAAACAACTGTTTGCAAAAAATAGCACTTTACACAGGTACTACACCAGGCAAGCAAACGATTATCATTTACCCAAAACTCGAACGGCTTTTGCCAGTAAAACTATATTTTTCAATGGTCCTAAATATTGGAACTCATTAGAACAGAATTTAAAACTTACCCCTAACTTAAGTAGGTTCAAATATCTTGTGAAGAAACACTTGACTGACTTATACTGATGTAAATAATTCACTCTGCTTTTATTTATTTTTCTTTTCTTTTCATTCCATAATAGTGTATTTATCTTTTTTTTTTTTATAATAGTTATATATACGTGTAATACTGATTTCCACTCGAAATCTCTTTTATTTCATTAATTTTATATTGTAATGTTAGCTCAACTGTATATAATGTACATATGTTTTGTTTAGTAATTTCCTCACTCTCAAACAATTACTTTAATTTAAACGAAAATCTTTTTTTTTTGTGTGTGTGTTTTTTTTTTAAAAACATATATTGTTGTATCATTATTCGATTAGGGGGTCTACATCACACAAGCTAGGCTTTTTAGTAGATCCCTCCACATATCATTTTGTCACCTTTCTATGTCATATTTATGTATTCTCTGTTTTTGCAGTGTTTGTAATTTATACATATTGTTGTAATTTCATTGTAAATGTGGAATCTGAATAAAATAAATCAAAAATCAAATCACTGACGTAACTCCCGGGGGAGTGAAAACATAGTGAAAATTCACCTTTTTTTTAGAGAGAGTAAGGATACAGGCGTACCATTTTTGACATGATGATTACAGTTCAATATGGATCACCATACTATTCAATATATATAGTATTGATAAAGCGCTTGTTTCAAAGCGCTATACAGCTGTAACAGAAACTTCTTTAGAAAAATGTAAAAGAAAAAAAATACAAAGGAAAATAAGGTTATTAAAAGCCATGGTTTTCGTTGACGTGTCTGTATATTAATTCATTAGCTCCATAAAATTTGATCACAATTAGATTTGTGAACAGTTTCTTCATCATTCTCGTTCGGAAGGGAAACGAATCCACTCTGGGCTACAGAAAGGTACTCCTCTGCGCACTCGATACTTGGGGCCAAAGTTGTTTCAGATTCCAATTCAGGCATCACGTGACCTTTATGATGATTGGGTTTAGATATCCGCAGGTCGATGTTCAAGTTATTGAGAGGAGGAGAATGGTCATTCATGGTTGCGGCGACTTGCAGGCGAATTCGTTCAGAACGACTAAATGACCGAGGTCGATGACGATTGTGACGATGCATCTTTCTTCGACGATGTCCATATTTGAATTGGTAGATGCCATCGTCAAGGGGATGCCTAAAACCATGCCTGTTAAGTTTCATTATAAAAAAATAAATAAAAAGTCACCCTGTATCAGGATCCAGTATTTTAATTGTACAAGGGTGAGGTACACGAAAAAGTTACGTGGGAATTACTTTGCTTTAACTCTTTCAGTGCCGATGTCATGTGACAGATAGACTTGTCATTTTCATTCACCAATTGCTCGACCACAGGAAAGGTATATGGTGGTCAATGTATATCAAAATTTTGAGCATAAAAATTAATCAAGCATTCGAAATATATGATTATAATTATATGCTACCATAGAAATTTTCAGGGAAAATTGTAATTAAAAAAAAAGATATTACTTTATATTTCAACATTAAACAGTAGTAAACAAATGAGAAACCAAAAAAGAATGGACAAAAAGGAAACTCAAATATTATTTTCAATAATTATTATGCTTAAAGTTGGGTAAAGTAACAATGTTTGGTATCATAAGAAATGGTAATAAATTTCCTACAAGTTTTGTACACAAAATAGGTGGTTAATGAAGTGCACACATATGAAAAGTAAGCATTGATCACGTAAAATTTTAAAGAGAGCTAAACCCCTTGGCAGAGTAAGAGTTTTAAAAAATGTTACAAGCAACAAAAGAAAACCAAATCCACCAGCCATTAGTGCACACTGTTAGGGTGAGGGTGGAGGAGTGGGGTGAGAAGTGGGGGTGAGGAGTGGGGGTGAGGAGTAGGGGTGAGGAGTGGGGATGAGGAGTGGGGGGGGGGTGAGAAGTGGGGGTGAGGAGTGGGGGTGAGGAGTGGGGGTGAGGAGTAGGGGTGAGGAGTGGGGGTGAGGAGTGGGGGGTGAGAGGGGGGGGTGAGGAGTGGGGGTGAGGAGTGGGGGTGAGAAGTGGGGGTGAGGAGTGGGGGTGATGAGTGGGGGTGGGAAATCTTAATAATTAATATTCTCCATGTCGGGTTGGTCTTCATCTTTTAGAAAGACTCAAAAACAATGATTAAATATATTTTCGATAGATGGCCTACTTGTGATTTAATGAAATTAATGATTAACATGAGACTTTTCTTTCGTAACCGATGATCAGTATGTTGCCCGTCCTTGTTGATAATTATGTCAATTATTTGTCAAAATCTTCTACAGCGATAACACTCAGTTGTTGTCCTTTCGCAAGACACTGATATGAATTTCTGCAATATAGGAATAGGGTGTGCACGGGAGCAGGTTAAATGCATTATGCTATACATAATTATGTCCCCAAAAAAATTACAATCGGACTTTCAGAATCAATAGCTTTCAAAATTGCGAGTTAATCAGAATATGTGTCGGGATTATGATACTATAACTAATAATCTGTATCTCAGCGATTTGCTTCAGTGGTCACGAAGAAATATGGATTTTTGTAACGTATGTGATTGTCATATGTCCCTTCCATCCAAGTTTTGACAAAAGGGAGACGCACAAAGCATAACAATTCCACACTTCCTTAAAATGGTTTGAAAAGGAACTTCCTGTATTGTTTTTATCTGCTATAATAATGGAAATGCTTCATTTATCATCATAATTATCTTCTTTCTTCTTTTAAAATTTTTTTCAGGGCATTTGGAGATTTTTTGCAAAACGAAATAAATCTTGAATGTCAAAAGATAAGCAGTTTTCAGAGTCTTAAACAAGTTGCATACCTGCCAAACTTCCATAGGGAAAAATAAGAATCTTGCAAGGCAAAATTAGAAATACAGTGTATATTGTATACATTCACACAGAAGTTTTCTTGAAAAGAGAAGAATCTAGGGATCTTCGCATTGTTTGAAGGTGAAAGATGGGAATCATTCCTCTAAAATAAAATGGTTAGCATTTATGATGTTCCATCATTTGTAATTGAAAGTGAATGATTCAACAAAATTATGAACCTGTTTTATAAAATGACTTGTCTTGATTTTTTTCAGGAAGATATTCTTTACATTATGATTTACCTTTGTTAACTTAAAATGGTATGCAAAAAATTTGAATATGTTAGTAAACATGTCTGTTATGAACAAAATACTTCTATTCAGATGGAAGAACTGACCGATGCAATGCTTTACCTAAATCCCTATTTCTTCGTGACTATTGGACCAAATCGGACGGGGTCTTCACTGCCTGGTAGAGAATTACAGTATGACTTTCCATATTGCAAATAGATTTCTTTCGTAATCGAAACCCAAATGCCGATTATAATTTTTCTGGGACATACTGCAGAAACCTATTTTCTGTACAGGCCTATATTTTGTTCGCTTCTTCGTCTTAGAAAAGTTGCTGTAAATCAATCCATAATCATACTCATTGGCTAACGCGACAGTAAATTAAGTATTCTATTTATCACAATCATACATGTAATGTTCTGCTCAGGGCTAGAAGGGGGTCGACTCATATGGTTAAACACAATCATGCGCCCTTCTTGCTCTCAACAGACAGACCAAGATATTTTGAGGTATCACTGATTTCATTCGCTCACCTAAACATCGGCCCTTGATCCCAGGGCATGACTTTCTCTGCTTCATCCCAAACGGCCATGGCTGCCATCATCGGCACTGACTTCGAAAGCGACGACGACGACGTTCCTCCACTCATAACGTCACAGCCGCACCTCGCACACTTCCTGAGTGATTTAGTGGCCGAGCAGGACGACGCGGCCATGATCGATGACGATATAGAGGGCACGGAAGGCGAGGCAGTAGGGGGCTGAAACTTCTTCTTGTTCATGATGACGTAGGCACCGAGTAGGAAGATGATGAAACTCTCGACAACGACGACTGTAATGGTGACATAGAGGATGACGGCAATGTGATGGGACGTGAGCGGGTCGTCTTGAGGACGGGTTTGAAAACCTTCAGAGTCTGTGTGGAGAAAAAAAGATTACAAATCATGGTGGCCATTGGCTGACAACCGGCTCGTGACACAAGCCCCAAAAATGTGCCCCCACCTTTCCCAAGTTCTAAATCCCAAAAGGCACCTATAAAATTAATGTGATAACTATTTTTTTTTTCTTTTTTTTTGTATAGGATCATGAGATGTTTTGAGTAAACTATATAGCATCTAAAAATGTGACAGAATCGTAACAGAAAGTTATGAGAACATATATAGTAACCGGGAGAAAGAGAAAGAGAGAGAGAGAGAGAGAGAGAGAGAGAAGAGGTGTTGTTTTGGCTCTCTCCCTCGACTAAAATTAATGGAAACTCACGCGTTTTATTGGAAGCCTCTGCACGATGAATCACAAATAACAGGCAGAAAATCAAAATACAAGAGAAATCAAAATGTTTTGTCCCAGATAACCCTGTTGAATACATCTCACCACCCATCTTAGCTCCAAATTTGAGGACATTCGGAAACATGGCCAGTTGAAAGCAGAACTTTTTGTGTGCTATAAGTACTGCGGTTGATAACGAAATTATGCGAAATTGTAACTAAAAATTTCTACGTGATTTGTCCTTAACAAGTGAGGTCGTATAAATGAAGGCAATGTCATACAGCCTTGCAAGTTATTTACTAGTGTATGCCTAGAATTCGGACTATTATACTTTTGAAAATATTGACCAGGCTTTTTTTTTTTTTGGGGGGGGGGGGACAGGACAACACAAAACACTTCGGTATTCCATTGACCATGGACTCAATGAGACCACCCCTCATATATAGGCTATATACCTTCTACTTTTCCATTCCTCTTTTCCATGTGCACACGCTCCATTGAGCTACAATGAGAAATTAGAAATATATCAGATCAGAAAAAAGTACAGGGTTACCTTTCTTTTTACCCAGGCCATAAATCTCAGCTTTATTTCATTTGGGGTCTATAGACCAGTGGCGGATCCAGGATTTCTTGAGGGAGGGGGCTCAATATTCAAAAAAATTGCTGGATCCGCCACTGCTATAGACCAGTGAGTCTGTAAAGGTTGATAAGATCATTCAGTGAGATAAATGGCCGTTATATATAATGCAGTCGAGGCGAATTAATGTTTCCCCGATTTTTAAACATATTAGCCCGTAATCTGAAGTAGATCGTATGAAGCAAAAGCGGATCAAGGTTTGCCAGACTGTGTTTCATGGGGCAAGGGGCATGGCCTCTCATAACCCAAGCTGGATCCGCCTTTGAAAGGAAATAATAATAATAATAATTTAATACTATATACTATAATAATGCCACTTCATGTTTTATCATATAATAATAATAATAATAATAATAATAATAATAATAATAATGATGATGATAATAATGATGATAATAATAATAATAATAATAATAATAATAATGATAATAATAATAATAATAATAATAATAATAATAATAATAATGATAATAATAATAATAATGATAATAATAATAATGATAATAATAATAATAATAATAACAATAATAATAATGATAAATAATAATAATGATAATGATAATAATAGTAATAATAATAATTATAATAATGATAATATTGAGCACACGATCCTATGGGTCATCTGCCGGTCAAAACCTTATCTCCACCACACCACCCCCCCCCCCCTCCCTATCCTGAAAATGGATCAATGTCCTTTGCAAGCTACTTTGATAATTTTCAAACACGTTAACGATCCCAAAGCAATTAGCCTTGATTTATGACACAATCACCGTACGGGTTTTTCATAGACAATCTGATCGGTCCACTGGTCAATCGTTGTGTAGCCTATACACTATTACTTCGTATCTGAACTATTTTGTTAAATCAAGGAGTTCTGTGATAACTCCGTGATTAAATTACGTAATCTATAATAATCACGTCCTTTAAAATTATAACAGATGAAAAAAAAAAAAACATGACTTAGCTTTCATTTGGGTCAGTATATCAAGTTAAACCACTATAACAATTTATATAGTACCATTTATTTATTTATTTATTTATTTATATATTTATTTATTGATTTATTGATTTATTGATTGATTGATTGATTGATTGATTGATACAGGGTGGCCCGTTCAACAACAGTTGGTCTCCCATGGGGCCCCCAAAACAAACATGATACAGAATGCATATATGTACAGATAAAATCATTCAAAATACAAATACAATAATTCAATTTCAATTTAAAGACATTTATTTCCAACTTCTCAATATAC
Organism: Heliocidaris tuberculata; assembly: GCA_025618425.1. NCBI lineage: Eukaryota > Metazoa > Echinodermata > Echinoidea > Camarodonta > Echinometridae > Heliocidaris > Heliocidaris tuberculata. The sequence continues at coordinate 6,833,103 of CM046845.1, read as the reverse complement.
AAAGTAATAAATGAGCAAAAATAATGTGCACGTATTTTTAACAAAAAATATGACAAACTATATATTAATGTGGTACATACATAGTTGGAGGACACACCTCTAAAAGCAAAAGCTTGGGGCGAGGGTGCCCTTAGTACATAATACATTATTACATAATAAATATATAAAAAGAAAATAACTACATACAAAAAAAGAAAGAGACAGCTGAGCTTGATTGGAGGGAAAAAAGAGGGGAGGAATAAAAAAGAAAAGAAAAAGAAGGGGAAAGAAGAAAAAGAAGGGGAGAATGGAGGTGCAACATGAGAGGAGTACGGAAAAGAGAAGTATTCACGAAGAGGCAGAGAGAAGAAAAGAGGAGAATAGGTACAATGGAGGGTGGGGAAGTGTGTTAAACCATATTATTTGTAAGATGAAGTGAAATATTTTTTCATCCTTCTTAAGAAGCTAGCGAGAGATGCGGAGTATTTTATTGTGTCAGGGATTACGTTCCAGAGCTTGGGTCCTGAGTATGTTGGAATAATAGGGTTCTATGCTTGGGTAGATGGATGTGATTTGCGTGTCTGGTTTCGTATTTATGAATAGTAGAATTTAATTGAAAGAGGTTACAAAATTCTTCAGGGAATAAATTGTTGGTACATCTGTACATAAAAATGCTTTGTTGATGTTTATTTATATCGGTAAATTTTAGTATGTTAAATTGTTTGAACAAATGATCGACGTGACACCTGTAGTTATACGAATTATTTTCTTTTGTAGAGTGATTAGTTTTTGCAATTTGGAGGTCGTAGAGTTCCCCCAGGCCAGGTTGCAGTATGATAGATATGGTAGAATAAGAGAATTGTAAAGCATACGGAGGATGTTGTTTTGTAAAATGTGCCGCAGTCTAGAAATGATGCCAATGTTTTTAGAGACTTTGTTTTCTGTTTCAAGAATGTGTTTTTTTCCAAGAACTGTCTATGTGCACACCTAGAAATTTTGTGTTTTCAACTCTAGATAGTAGTACGTTGTCGAGATATTATATGGAAATGCTGTCTAAATCAATATTTTTTTTTTATTGTTGTGAAAGATCATATAATTACTTTTTTTTTTAGATTGACAGACAATTTATTAGCCTTAAACCACTCATACAAAGCTTAGCTGTTGATTAACATTACTGCACAGTGAGGTAAGATTTGATCCTCTGCATAAAATATTCATGTCGTCTGCATAAAGAACAAAAGTTAATGTTGCTGTTGATTTGAAGATGTGGTTTATATAAAGAATAAAAAGTAATGGACCAAGCAACGACCCTTGAGGTACACCACATGTGATATTACTCATGTTTGAGACAACCGAGTCAAATTTAGTGCACTGGAGGCGATTTCTAATAATACCGAGTAAAATATGATTAAAACAGAAAATATGAAAAACAATAAAAAAAATTGCAGAAGGTGAAGGTCGCCAACGTAGAATAATTGGAAATCATATATGGTAAAGTACAATATCAAATAAAAGAGAAATAAAAATGATATTGAATATATATATATATATATTATATATATATATATATATATATATAATACAAACTATTAATGAGTAATAAATGCTGAGGAAACCCTTATACTTCCATTGACTTCAGATGCCGTTTAAGGTTTGATTTGAACGAGACCAAAGTGGATAACTCTCGTATAGCGACCGGCAAGTTATTCCACAAATGAGGGCATAAGTAATACAAAGAGTGTTTGCAGTACTCAGTGCGGCATTTAGGGATTACAAGATCATGTCTGGCGGACTGCCGCGTGTTTATATCATGCGTTTTCTAAAGCTCTGTCGCTTTGCTTCCTCACATAATTATGTTGCTCCAGGCACAACCTGCCCGCTTGTCCCTCTGGGCCCATTTGAAACCCAATTGGCACGGCATAAACTTTCCCCTTCCTTAATTATTTTGCGAAATTGCCCCCCCCCCCCCCAAGTTTACATAATCTTGGATCCGCACCCCCGGTATAATTTTTGAGCCCCATCTCATGAACGTGCATCCCTAGAACTTACACATGGTGGGTATATTTACATCGCCAAGCCATGTAGGTCTACCGTCGTCGGATACGTTACTTTACCATTTTGGAAAAATAAGCCTAACTTGCATTCATGGCCTTTGTTTCTACAGTTTGGTGGCTTAAATATAATTTTGTTTTTAGTTGTTTTATTTTATTTTAACAGAGTATATAGTCCTTTCAGTTAGAAATCCAATCAGCTATTCCACCCACCTTATAAAAAGGAGGTGGGGTACTGGGGGGGGGGGGGGGCGTTAATTTTGAGGAAGAAAACTGATACAGAGCTTTAATCTTCGGACCACTATTTTGCGGCCTCGCGCCAACTTTATGATTGACATAATTTCCCTGCGGTCTGTCAGGTGATACATCTAATCACGTGACAACTCAAGCGTTTGTTTTGGTTGTTGTGCAGCAATCTATCTTTTTATAACCGTGACGTGCGACCGCGCCCATCAATTTGATATCGTGATAAATCTTTCATTTTCATTTTGAGGGACGGCGTGAAGATGACTCTTTTCAGCAAAATGTCGTTCCTGTCAGTGATCGGAGTGCTTCTTGCCCTTGTAAAATGCTCAGAAGGTAAGAAATATGTATTCATGTTACCAATTTCCAGCGCCAGTGGCTTCATATCAGTCCCAATCGTATGAAAAGGTGTGATGATAATTGATATGTGTCCTTGCCTTTGATCAATCAATTTAAAGAGGCAGAAATTGAAGTTAACAATAACATGTCTGATGAATTCTAAATACATTACATTGGAATATCAGTAATAGTAGATAATTCATGTTACTCTGATTTCTAAAAGAACAAGATATCTATATCACTCATTATATAACCTTGTTCATTGGATAAGTGATATCACTATCAGATAAGCTTTTATGTACTTTCTTTCTTTCTTTCTTTCTTATATGTTAATGTATTTTACTTTTGTTTGCTCTCCCTGTCAAAGAATCATAGCCTATCCTGTCTTTTTAGAGCTACTTTGAGTTTGAATTCTCTTTCACTGAATCTTTCTAGAGATTCAGATGCAAACAATTTCATATTTCCCTTATTTTGCATTGTGACAGGTATCCACAAATGAAATATGTGAATTTCTTGAAATGAATTCCAGACTTCACCTTAATATATGTAGGCATTATCGTAGTTGAGGAAACCATCATTCACTCTGCACAGAAGCTCTTCATTGCATCACACGCATTGGTTTCCTCTTTCCCCTTTCCCCTCGCATAGAATCTGCACGCATTTGTGTGTGCATGTAAACAAACGAGTGGTTTCCTCAACCACAATATAACCAATATGTATATTTTACGGGCATGATGATGGAAAATATGTCATAATGTATGTACTGGGAATAAAAATATATGAAATATATTAAGGTAGAAGCACCTCACTCATCAATGTTATCTGTTCTCTTCTCCTTTCAGCTACATCAGAGAAGTCGGCGATCATTGCACTCAGTGTCTTCATCACCATACCCGCCCTCTTCCTCCTGACGTGCTGTTGTTCTCTCATCTTTGTCTGTCACTACCGCCACAAGATCCCCATCTTCAAGTCTTTCCTCCGCAATGCCAAGAAAGGGACTGGCACGGGGAAGACCCCCACGTCCTCGGCAGCACCGCCCCCGCATGCACCAGGCAACCCCATGCCCCCTCCTGCCTTTAGCGCCGGTCCCGCACCCCCTCCAGCTGTTCAGCCGAGTGCTCCTCCAGGAGAAAAACCACCAGGGTCATACGAGATGGAAAACCCAGTGGAAGTGGATGATGTGGTGATACCTATCAAGAAAGAATAGGAGACTGGTTTCACTGGCTGTGAGGCTGCCCGTCTGTTCATGTATTACAGGCGATCTGGCTTGGCCGGAAATGACAATCTGAGAATTTATAATTTTCAGTGCAGTATAGTTTGATTTGATGGGATTGTTTGCTGAGCAAGAGATCTGAATGCATGAGCAATACATGTATTACAAACCACCAAGATTTTGACTTACCTATCTTGCTCAATGTAAGTATGAGGGAGGGGAAAAATGTATTCCGACTTCAAGGCTGAGATTTTGTTCATTTTAATGAAATTTCTCTTTGGAGAGAGAGAGAGCAGGAGAGATATTGCTGCCAACAAATACAAGCAAATGTGAAGAAAGACACATCCTCCTAGCCTTAAAGCAGTTTTAAGAATAACAATTACATGTGTACCATTACATGTATGAGAATTCATACAATGTTAGTTGATTGGTGATAATAAAGCATTAGTGGCAAAAATGAAGTTCAAATGATTTTTAGCACATCATCGCTGGTTTCTCCTTTTTCTCTATATAAGATTCATCACAATCTGATATGCCTTGCTTATTGCACATATCCAACTGCCCATTATTTTGATGCCTAAAACTCTGCAAGATATGCAGAATGGGATGTCTTAGAATATGGACATTGTGTAATGATAGAAAAGATCATTATGAAAATAAATTCATATTGTGATATTGTGATTAAATGATTCTTGAGACATATATCTCAGAATGTCATTTTAGAAAGACAATCTTTGTAGTGAAATCACCAAGTCACCACATTCTATCATGTTGCACTACATCATTGAAAGTTGACGTTAATTTTTTTGAAGATCACGTAAGAGATGCGAGCTTTATGCAGTTTTGCTGATTGAACATGTTTCTTCAAACCTCTATGCATTTACAATGTACATGTTATTTGCACTGTGCATGCATTTTTACCTGTTTGTACATGATTATTCAAACTTTAACATCAGGGTTTGAAAGTTAAAGTTATTTTCTTCTACCATTTACTACTGTTTAAAATCTTGTATTTTACTCTTTCTAATTATGCTCTTTTTGTGAGTTACTAACTCTGTCATTTTCACCTGTATATTACTATCATTAATTATTTTCTTTCTCTATATCTTATATTATATCATTCCATGAAATTCTCTTATTTTGATATACTTTAATTTAAGTTATATTGTCCACGAGTAGTAATCCATTTTTATTTATGTTAGTGTTTGTGAAATGATATTGTATTCCTTGAGAAGTTTAAGTGGGAAGGAGAGTACATAAAGGCTGATTTTTTTTTAAAACAAATTACAATAACTTGCAAGTTGTAGTCTTTCAATAATGTCAGGAATATTAGAAAATATCTTCTTCCCCATGTTCATGTAAACAGTTTTGCTATTTATTTATTTATTTTATATTTTTTGTAACTAAATAGAATGGTATTTAAGTTAACAGAAAGAAGAGAGAGAGAGAGAGAGAGTGAGATTCAGTTATCATTTTCCTTCCTGATATCATTATTTATAAATTGTGGTGGATTAAGAGATTCAAAATGATGGGTACTGGTCAGGCGATGACATTGGGAATTAAACTGTCATGTGATTTATCTGAACGGTGGATTATGTGGTTAAAAAAATGTGAATGTGTATTGTGTTGGTTTGGAATCATCAAAAATTTGATATAATGACAAAAATCTTGCTGACAGTTATAAAACAGTGGATAGCTCTGACCACAGATTTTGGTATGTTGGACTACACACATGTGTAGAATAAAATGGTCTTCCAATAACCTTGGAGGGTTATGTAACAGGACCAAAATATTCAAAATGATCTCTCATGCCTGAAAATCTTCTTTTCTCTTGTAATACAGTTTTTCATAAGCATTCAAAATTAGTAAACGAAGAAGCTTAATGGGAGGAATTTCAATTTGTAAACAAATTTTTAGGCATTACGCCTGGTGGTTAAGTCGCTGCCCGGCAAGCAGTAGATGACAGGTTCGAATCCCGCTGGTTCCAGTTTTTTCTGACTAGTAATTTTCATTACAGATCGAGCATATGATCTTTAACACTGGGAGCAATGCCTAAAAACTTGTTTATGAATTTTAAAATTATGTTTCACCTTTGCCAATTTATCAATATAAATGAAATCTGCAAGTCTTTGAATTTGTGAAGAGGAATAATTTTGTGTCAGTGTGCATGCTGCTGTTTATGGGAGTTTACATGTCTGGCCCAGTATATAAATTAATTTTTGCTTCTCATTTGTTTAATATTAAACTTCAGGAGGCAAAATCTTCACAGGATCTTAGTATTGCCAGTATCTTGCTATCTATCAACGAAAATCCAAGAAATCTGATGAAAAGATTTTGCTTACCAAAAATGTACATTACGTTTAAAGAGAGTCAACTTTGACACGTGAAAGTTCCAGTGCCATTGATAAATAAAGACTTAACATATACTGTAATTAATGTGATTTCTAAAATGCTGTAAATTTAATGCAGCCATTCATTATTATGCTCAAGTTACATTGGATTTTGATATTCATGTAGGCACACAGATGTTTCTGGTAAAGGTTAAAATGGAAATCAATTTTTGACTCCTTCATGTTTTACCAACACTGGATTCCATTTCAGTTCAGTAGAGGTTAACCTAAAGATTTGTCATCATTATTTGGTTTAATGCAATAAACTGATCAATAAATGTATGTATCATTGATTTAAAAATTTTTCAGAAGTTTATGCCATCTTTATGGTCAAATGAAGTGTTACTATTAGTGTAACGCTTTTAGTGTGTGTGTGTGTGTTTGTGTGTGTGTGTGTGCGTGTGGGTGTGTGTGTGTGTGTGTGTGTGTGTGTGTGGATGTGGTAAGTGTTCTTGCCAGGATGGTATTGAGTTACAATTATTTCAATTGCTTAACATTTTTTTACAATTTGTTTTAATATTTATAATATTAAATCATATCACACTTGCATGTGTAAGGAATATTTGTGATTGAACATATTGCGATTGAATATCATGTCTATGCTCAAAGGATATTGTACTTACACTTGGTCTGGTATTTCAGGGTGAAACTAAAAATTGGCTGTATTTTCTATCTTTAATATTTTACTAATGTGACGTGAATAAAATAATTGTAAATGATCTCATGAAATTTCTTGCTGGTACTTGTGTATTCATTTTATATCAAATGAAAGGTGTCACGTTAATGTGCAAAAAGATAAAAAATGATATCACAAATGCATTATATTGTATTATTCAGATGCAGTAAAATGAATGAGAATGGAAGAAAGAAAAAAAGAATTAATGAATGAATCAGACACATGGGCGGCGATCCCGGGGGGGGGGGGGGGTGGGGGGGATGTGTCTCCCCCAGAAATTTTGAATTTTTAATAATAATAATAATTATGAGTATTTATATTGCGCCATGTCTGTCAAAAATGACACTCCTGGCGCAGTTAAGAGAGAGAGAGAGAAGAGAAGAGAGAAGAAAGAAGAGAATGAGAGAGAAAGAGAGCGAGATATGGGCATGTTACTGTGACATGGAAATACTTCTAAGTTGAGTAGGAGATAACATACATAAAATTATTATACAATGATTCATATTACACAATTATTATTTACAGAAAACAAACAAAAGAAATATTACAATTTCAAGTTAGTTGCATTGACTAAGTTGAACGAAGATATTACAACAATTTTGTGTAGCAACCAATGGCAAAGGCTAGTCTACAACCCCCCCCCCCCCCCCCCCCCCCCCCGGCGTGACAAGAAATCTCCACACATGCTCGGATATATAACATGCCAGATGAGAGAGGAGAAATTGTAAAAGATACATTGCCAGTGTGACAAGATAGACTTCTAAATGAAGGATGATACTAAGATTATGATAAATATCCTATCTTTGAAAAAAATCTCTTGTACATGTATTATCCCAACAGCTTGGAAACTATTTTCTAATCAAACGAGAGGGGATAAAGGCTAACTTGATATTCCCTGATTACAACACACCATTTAAAAAAATCATATATTATGACTATATCAGTGTGGGGAGGTAATGATGACTGGTGAATTAGAGGTGGTAGATGACGCTAATCAGGGGATTTGCAGTGTAGTAGAAAATTGGATTTGCATGTTATTCTGGAACTGGGTACATAGGGAGAGACATGATATGGGAGGATCAACAAAACATACAATTATTGCCAACTATTTGGATTAGGTTGCAATAAAAAGGGTATTTAAAAGGGAACCTGATTTACAAATTGTATATGTATTTGTGGATCACAGAAGTTGAAGTTTAGTTCTTTAAGGAGGTAATGTTTCCTTTATTGTGGAAAAGGCCTATTATCTATGTTCATTCAGTGCATATTTTTCATATTTAAATTATAATTGTTTTCATGTTGCCTTGAAAGTAATGAAGTTCAACACTGAACAGGAAAGACCATCATATCCCCGTGCCTCAAATCAAATCCCATACCACTACAACCATTTAACCTCTTCACTCTTTCTCTTTCTCCCCCCCCCCCCTCTCTCTCTCTCTCTCCTTCCTCTCTCCCATGACTTCTTCATCTCTATCTCATTTTTTCTCTCTCCCTCTCAACCCAAACCCCCCCCCCTCCCTCTCTTTCTGACTTTCCCCGTCTTGCTTCCCCCTCTTATTTTCTCTTTCTCCACAAGTCTGTTTTCTCCCTCTTACTCTCCATGAACAACCCCCCTCCTCCCTCTCTCCCTCCCCCCCCCACCCCCCCCCCCCCCCCCCCCCCTCTCTCTCTCTCTCTCTCTCTCTCTCTCTCTCTGCTATGAGCAAGACTCAATTCAGGCCCCCTACAAAGACATTCATAATTTCCTGTGAGTAATATTTGGTTCTGCACTCCAACCTGCTGTTCACACATTCAATTAGGGAACAAACGTCATGACAGGATGAGGAGTTACACAGCTACAGCCTCTAAAAGAAAATTATCAGTCGTCACCATGTCATTGAAAGGGTGAATTAATTGAGGTCATACAACTGGTCAAATAGAATACAGGTGATAGTTCCTTTAAAATCGGTGAACTTCAATGAAAATTAAAAAGACACATATATTTGATTTTACACATTATAAGTATTTTTTATTACAAATTTTCAAGATATTCGCTAATACTTATATATGCACAAAGAGATATAGCAGCAAAATTTACATGTATGCTATTTTATATCAACAGCTTCATTTTCAAAATTACATACAGGTATTTATAATTTTTTCTCTTTCATTTTCACCTCGAAATTTCATCCTGAATACATGCAATATCACCTTTAATATTAACAGAAATGTGCAATTTTGTGCAAACATTAAAAGTTTAGGAAGAAATTGATTATTTTATCTCCACAAGAGATATCAATTATTAGCCATGAGATGTCTTTGTAAATACATTACTGTGAAATAGAAGGATGTTTATTACAAATGTACACAGTAGAGAAAAAGAAGTATTGGTAGTTTATTATAATCATTAGACATATATTATCAACTTTTGAAACACATATACATGTATTAGCTTGAACATATTTCCTAAATGAAAGTTGAAATCAAAGCAAATCAAATTCTGAAGAAAAAAAAAATCCATTGAGAAATGTAGGCTACATTCATTATAAGGGCTAAATTGTACAATTTCTTTATTTCCAGTTAAGTGTTTTTTTTTCTTCTTCATATAACACGAAAGTTAACAATATGTAAACTACTTGCATTCCTAGAACAAGGCTAGATAGAAAGCTGGGTTGTGCTTTTGAGCTAGCAAACTATGGGGGACTAAACAATGATCATTCTTCAAGAAAGAATTGTTTCTGTAAACTCATTATTTCATTACTGATCAGGATTAGGTTAATAAAGGAATCTAATCAATCTATATTATTGAAAATTATCAATTTTATGTAACTGTTGATTTATGACACAGAAATGCATCAAGAATACTTATTTCACTTATCTATTGACTAAACATGTGTATTACATACACCCTACTTAATAAATAATGATAACAATAACAACTACAATTATTTTTTTTTTTAGTAATGCATATTACTTATGAAACATTGTCTTTAAATATGAACTCCTGCTAAAAGTGGAAATGACTACTCTGGCTTTAGCAAGTTTTTTACTTCTTATGTTGCACAAACCCATATTAAAATTCCAGAACAGATATTAATTGCATTATGATTCCCGACAAATTATTTACTGTTTTTCTTGCAAAAAAGCTCTGTGACAAAAAGACAATACTTATGGGGCCCTATACTGAAGATTTTGTACTCTTGTTGAAATATTTTTTTAAAAATCACTGTTATTGTACAGCCTGGAAATTTTTGTATTTTTGTTAAACATAACATAATTGCTTTATTGGTAAGGTTAAACTTCATTGTCAATTTTTCAAAGTGATTTAAAATCTTATAAATGCATTTTGCTCTTTTTAACCCAAATTCAATCAGCTTTAAAGGGCACCAATCACCAAAAATAATTTTGCTCTGTATGTTACAGGTTTCATGTCGTTATATTATACCGGTATTCAAAATATGGGCTTCAGATATCAATTCTATAAAGAGATATTGCAATTTTAATTACACTCTTTATAAGCGTAAAAGCGACTCGTGAGTAGACTACTCGACGCACCCGTACACGCTCGCCAAGACAAAAGGCTCGCGCGGAACCAAACTCGGAGTTCGGTTCCGCACGAGCATTTTCATGTTATCCTCAATTTCCTTCATACTCATTAACTGTTGACCTATAGACTACCAGAACAAAGTTCTTTGAGGTTGATTTTATACTTTCTAGCTGTACACAAATTATTTTTTCAGGTGATTGGTACACTTTAATCCTATCACAGCTTTCTTTCAGCGTAATTGCTAAAATGGTTTATCACAGATATTTTGCACAAAAAGCTAGCCTCAATAAGCTTTCTTTGTTCAGTTATTAACAAAAATGTACATTTATGAGTATAATTTGCAAGAATTATAAGAACTGTTGAAATGAGCAATTTTCAATGGAAAAGATGATGTAGGCTTGTCCTTGACATAATTTTGGTTTGGAGGTGTGTGCGCATAATTTTACCCCTGCCCCAGTCTTTAAAACTTTGTCTTTTTAAGGTTAGAGTTAGCTTATTTCCAGAAAAAAACTCACCTTTGTTAACAATTTATCAGGTATTGGACTCTTTAATTAAAGCAGTATGACTACTATGCATCCACTGCCCCTCCCCCCCCAAAAAAAAAAATCTGATATTATGTAATTCCAGCTGGTATTACAATTTTCTTTGAAGCTTCAATACTGCTACTGCTAAGAGTTCATTTATCGCTTTTCTTATAACATTAAACCTTACGTTTCATGATTTATACACTTCATATTTTCTTAATAAATTCTTATTGTTTGCATAAAATTTACAGTACTTACATTCAACAGACATTCAATATGATATTCACTTTGAAACTACATAGAGAAAATAGAGTAATAAATAAAAGTGTGCAAAAATATACGCATAACAAAATTTACTGCCTTCCACCAGTTATCATAATGAATCAAAATTAAGCTAGCTAGAGTTAATTCATTCAATAAATACATGGACGAGATCTTTTAAAGTAACTTTCTTTCCATAAGAATATTTAAAACATTCACTATAACAACAGCAGACAGAAAAGTATAAGAAAAGGGAAGAAGCTATTTAAGAACTCTTTTGAAAATGTGAAAGTAGGGAAGGCAATTATCATTCCGAGGATGGAGGTGGGGGAGGGGGGCTCATATTTACAGATATTGCAACTTTTTTTCAAAATATGCTTTTCAATATGAAAAAAGACCTCCACTACATACTAGAACAGAGAAAATAGAGAAAAGCATAAAGATGTACTTACACCTCCATATCATAAAAATTTCTGTAAGTCATTTTTTTTTATCTTTCAGGTGTTGAAATGCAGTTTCATGAAAGTTTACAATGAATATACTTTTTACAAATCCATTTTTATTTTTCAATGAGAATACCCCTCATTAAAATGTAAAAGACATTCAGATATGATAGAAAAACTTTATCAAGCCATGATTGAAAGGAAGCAGTAGAAATACACCTTATATATTTGTTTGTAAATTCATAATTGAATGACTAGATTTTTTTCCTGAAAAGGAAGCAGTAGAAATACACCTTAAATACTTTTTGTGTATATTCATAATTGAATGACTAGATTCTTCCTGAAATTTAGATCCGAGTATATATGGCTTCACATCCCACGCAATACGAAAGGCATAACACAACCTGGTTAAAGGTAACAAACGGTATTGGTCAAGTCTATGGATCTGGGGAGCGTTTCATGAAAGGATTTGTCGGATATTTTATCCGACAAGTGTTATAAGCTACTGAAATCCTTGCATCTGATTGGCTGAGAGCAAATTTGTCAGTAAAAATCACTGACAAAATGCTTGATGAAACGCTCCCCAGGTGACAAAGTGTTATCCTTCATGCATCTTAGTTGTCTTGGACCAAAGTGATAATTTCTTCCATGATAAGGATTTTACTTCTGAATGTGTACAGAACACTTCTGTATTTCATCCATGAGCTATTCATTATTGAGTAAGGCTGACCTTATCAGCGGATTAATCCTCATAAAATGACTTAACTAGGGGGTTTCTCAAAATACAATCATTAAAAGGTTGAACTTTCAGGGAGTTGTGCTGAACAATCATAGGCATATCCAAAAAATAAGATGTAAAGGGCATCTATTAACCCTTTTGAAATTTCACCAATACTGTGCATTACCTTTAACACTACCGTAAAACCATAAACTTTCGCGAATTGTTAACGACAGCCAATTTTGCAGCAAGAAACTTTCACCAATTGCAATACTTTTATATTGTTTCAATTGTGATTTTATTATTTCGCGGCATGAAACTTTCGCGAATCTCGAGCTCTCGCGAAATTCGCGAAAGTTTCGTGCACGCAAAAATGTCTGGTTTTATAGAATACATTGTCCTATTTCTAATATATCGTTGCCACATGCAGTAGAATTAGTCATCAATTTGCCATGATAATATAATCACCTGAGAATCAGAAGGCCATAAATTTTGTTTAAAGACTAAGAGTTATCTTAAAGAGTCCCCCCCCCCAAAAAAAAAAAAAAAAAATCAATAAATAAATTCACTGAAATCTGTTTGTCACATTTCGTGTGATAAATTATGAAAATACCAATAGAACATATCAACAATCCTGAAACACGGCAGGAAAGCTTTTTCCTTCTCAAGTAGAATGATAAGCAAAAACATGCAGAATATAATTCTCAAGAATGGCTGGGTTAGGTCATTTATTAATTTATCAATTACTTGATAAGATAAGTGATTAATAAATCACTTATCTTGTTGAATAGAATCAAGCAAATAATGTTTTAAAAATATGTCTATAACTTGTACCTCTTAAAGTTTAACAGTATTACACTTTATATCATTATTTCTGTGATATTAACATTGACCTTTGAAAAGTTCTTTTACTACAGATGTCCTGTAAAAAACTGTGATACTATAAGTTATGGACATTACAATGGTAATTCAAGTTCATGAGTGAAAATGCTAATATGATGAATATCTTAATTGGTATAAAAGGTGATTCCATGAAATTTCCATGAAATTGCCATGGTATATGGAGCATTATACTAGTTTTGAAAAAGGCTCAACTTTCCAGGTGTTATCAAGTTATTCCACCTTAGATACATACCCACATCAACAACAGATGAAATATAACACTAATGTGAAAAATTCATCTAATCTTAACCCCTCAAGCCTCATTCATACATAACAAGGTAATCCACCTCAAAAACCTCCCGCAGCAAAATAACAACCATTCTACATAAATGAATGGCAAATGGGGTTAAAAAGTAGCTAGTAGCAACAAATGCTACAACGCGACTGATCCCTGTGTTTCAGATATGTGAAGAATTACACTTAAAGGAAACCAAAACCCAAGGAGAGAATCAATGTTATTGGAAAGTGAAAATTCAGAGAAGCACTTTACAAAAAGTTTCATTAAAATTGGTTAAAAAATGAGAGAGTTATGGAAGTTTGAAAAGTCTCGTTTTACTTTCTATGGGGATCCTCAAATTGGCAAAATTGCTTCAAAATGGCTGATTTTGTGAACAACTCTCCATTTGTTTTGTACATAGATTTTCAGATTTTCCCCATTATCTTTCAAGGTGCAGTTTATCTCCTTCTGAGCTCAACATATATAATGGGAAAATGTATTTTACACCACATATGTCGAGTTCAGGAGGAGACAAGGAGCACCCTGAGAGATAATGGGGAAAATCTGAAAATCTGTGTATAAAACAAATGGAGAGTTGTTCACAAAATCAGCCATTTTGAAGCAATTTTGCCAATTTGAGGATCCCCATAGAAAGTAAAACGAGACTTTTCAAACTTCCATAACTCTCTCATTTTTTAACCAATTTTAATGAAACTTTTTGTTAAGTGCTTCTCTGAATTCTCACTTTCCAATAACATTGATTCTCTCCTTGGGTTTTGGTTTCCTTTAACTCATTTCATTTTGCTACAGCAGTTTTTTGAAGCAGTTTACAGTGTTGTATGTGAACAAGGCTCTTGTGAGGTTTTTGACAGAGACGATTCTAGGACTAAATTAAGATGTTGCAGTAAAAGAGTTGCAAACATTCCATGCACCACCCCACACTTCACATATGTCATGAATCCTCCGTCTCGACCGATGCAGCGTTGTTATTTGGGTTGCTCGTGGAGCCCGGTTCCACTCCTATTGTGGACGAGTCGCTTCGCAGACGCTGCACGATGGTCGTGCGACACAGAGGGCACTGTTCGAGCTGGATTGCACAGTCTGGGCAGAAGCCGCTATGGACGAATACGGAAATGAAATTAATGTCTAATGAATGGTTTTTGATCTTATCACATAGACTAAACAAGAAACCAAAGTTGCAAATTAAGAATATTTAACTACTCTGATATGCAATTGAAATTAAAAAGCAGTCATGAAGTTTAAAAAAAAAAAAAGATATGATACAACCTTTGCTTGCTGTAGGAGGCCTGCAAACGGCAAATCCTGCCCAAGAATTGGAGTGTTGAAAATGAACGAAACTATGATTCTTTTTTTTCTTCCTAAAACAGAGCAAGTACCCTCATCGTGAAGTATATTCCCATTAACTCTTTATGTGCCACTCAAATAATATGCCGTGCTACAGTATACTTCTGAAGAGGTAGTTTCACCAAATCTTCGGGTGTAGTCAACAATTTCCAGTGTAAAATTAGTACAAACAGGTGATTAAGGGGTTATCACGTGGATAATCAAGAACACAAGAGGGTTATTATACAAAGCTTTTGTAATGCACAGTGCATATCCTTTTGTTAATTGGTTCCTATTACTGTGCCGATTTGCAAGTGTGGCATGGCTGTGATTATGGCAAATGAAAGGTTAAAGATATTTCTGCCAAAAATAACAATGACACAAAGCATTATAAGTAAAACTTTAAATTCAGAAAGTTCACTTATGCAGATTTGTTCAAAAACTTGACAGCACAGAAAGGGCTAAAAAGTAATCAGAAAATTTACAACAAATGATACAGGTTTATTTTCTTACCCATGTCCACAAGGCCTGAAGGTGACACTCGCTTCCCTGTCAAAACATAAGCTGCAGGCAGTATCACTGATGCTCATCTGGTGAATCAGTTCCATCTTCTTATGCCTGCAACAACCAAAAATAATTTTTGTTTTTTTAATTAGGAAAATTAATTTGGAGTAAATTGTATCAACACTTGACAAATTTTAGCCTAACTGCATTACAAATGGAGAGATCAGTTAAAAAAAAAAAAAATCTTGCATTACTTCCTATAACTTTATTATTACTATTTCTATACTGGTAACTATGAATACATAAGTAGCTGCTGTTAGGAATTATTGCCTTGAAAACTTAGCTTGGAAAGATATAAATTTGTTCAGGGGATAGTTCGGCACAGTCATTCGGTAATCTGGAAGGACTGCTTAGAGGGTTTTTGAAGATTGAACCTGAAGATTGCTCTATGAAAGACCTTAGAGAGATACAGCTTGGCCAACTTGAAGCAGCATGGCGACTATCAAACAGTAAACATAATCTGAGGAAATCTGAAAGCTACCAAGTTCATTACCTTGGAAGTATCTGCTTCTGCTCAGGAGAAAGCTTGGCGTACTCATTGAACGTTCTGAACGGGCCAGCAGGAGGGTACTTGAAGGGTGTCATGCCAAAATTGAACTCGCACTGCTGGAAGGACATGAAACTGGCTGCAGCAAAGAAGCCAGTCCTAAAGGAAATATAAGAATGAAACAAGTAGATAGGTACATTACAGGTAAAAGAATTTGCAGTTTGATTATTCATCAAATCACCGACAGCTACTGTTGGTAAGGAACCAAGTGACTTAGTCCAAATATGAGCCCAATCCAATCAAATTTGACCTCTAAAAAAGATTATTATAAAAGAAATTATAAATGCACTCCATTTGTAAAGCTATAGGCAATCCTCAAATTTAGAACTCCTAAAGTGAAAATCAGCAAGGTAAATACGAAAAAAAGTCAAACAGCATGCATCATCTTGCTTGTACCTTGCTATTGTAGGCAGTAAAGGATGACTATCACCTACTGAAAATTCATGGCAGTTTGGTAGCAACAGGGGTACAGATGCCTCAAAACTCGTACTGTAAAAGCACCTTTATAACACTTGGATTTGCATAGAAGTTTTGAATCCCTCCTATACAGGTAGCCCCTATCTCAGATCAAAACATTTTTTCACCATTTTTCATGAATTGGAAGTGAGGATATTTTTTCCTTCTAAATTGAATCATGTACAAGTAGCCTTTTTGCCTTGCAAAATATTTCTACGGTTTGCATGACACTTACTGAGCTGATTTGAAGACTTCACTTTCAGCAGGAAGGGTGTAGCCATTGAGTGAGAAAGCCATGTACTTCTTATCCAGGTCTAGTAAGAAACCAACAATGTCACCTGGAAAAAAAAAAAGAATTCAAATACTTTTGTTATCTAACATATCGAGAACTAAGCCACAGATGACCCAGGATAAAACCCACGTTTGTCATCTCCAACAGGATAATGCAACAGGTTTCTTATTTCAACTAAATTGTGAAAAATCCTTTGATGGGGGGGGGGGGGGGTTGATAAACTGACCTGACTTCCATGGAGGGTGCCGGTGTGTTCTGCTCTTAGCGTTATACCAGTACAGCTGCCTGCATCCATCATAGGAGAAAGAGAACTCATCATCACCAATACCAAACCCTTCCTGTTGGAAGAAATAAAAAACAAAATAATAATGACAGATGCATTTTTATAAGGTAGCTTAGCGAAAAAGCAATGGCACATAAAGATGCAAAGAGGAAAATTGCTAATTTTGTCTGTGCTTCTAAAATTAGAATAAGACATATCTGAACAAAAATTTTCATATACAGGTAAATACTAATTCTACATCCTAATATTTTGGTTCTGCCTCTACAAAATAAAATTTTAATTTTGAATAATTTTGTCATATGTGTCTTTCCCAAATTTTTACACACCACGTTTCGCTAAGGTACATAAAGCACCTTTCCCTGAGTACTACTATTACCTTGGCTTTGGCCAAGCTACCAAGATAAGGCAATCAAGCATTCAAGAAATTTCTTCCTACCAATACCTATTCACTTCACCTGGATGGAGAGTAGCAAATGGCGGGGATTTGAACCCTGTACCTTGAGGTCCGGTCACTCCGGTGACTATTCCTCAAGACTACGACAGGGAAGTGAAAGTGAGTTTCTAAGTAATATTTTATGTTATTAAAAGAAAAAATCATAGAATGATTTCAGCCACTCCTCGATTAAGAGAAATTATTTCAGCTGTTAAAAACCTGTCAAATCAAGCAAAAATCACTGAGTTTGAAATACTAGTCATAATCATAACAAACGTTGATAGTCATGATCATGATTGATAAAATCTTTTGTCCTCATTAGTGCTGGTGTCGGCATGGAAAATCTATGTCGCCATGTCGCAATAAAATTAACGCCGATGTCGACATGTGTCGACATCTGGACATGAGTCAAACAAGTCTAAACTCGGGTCGCTCCCGTAGTGACCGTACACTATTAAACCAGAGTTACCCGACACAAATTCACAAGAGCTTTACATGGAATACATGCACTATGTCCTCACGGGCTCACACTCGCAGTCATACTCACTTACAGTTCTCAAAGATGCACACTGTCAACTATTTGCCCCAAAATTTGTTTTGTATGATCCAATTTTTTAACAAGCATTAATGAAAGTCATGCGGTGCGAGTCAGCTAGTGTCGCATATCTAGGCATGTACATGTACGTAATGTATACCGGTCGCAGCTAGATACGCAGCGATCATGTCGCGCCGCGCGCTGCTAATGCGTATGTGAAACAAATCACGTACGCGCGCACGATGCCACGGCGAGGTACATGTAATTATATAAGACCCATTTTATGTCGCCATCGCAGCATGCGTGTCGACATGTCGGCAAAGTCCAAAACCAGTACTTTTGTCGCCATAGTGGCGACATCAGGCGTGTCGATACCAGCACTAGTCCTTATATTAACAATGTAGACTGGCCTTTTGGGAAAATCACCACTCAAAATTATATGTAACAATACATGAAATATGAACAAAGCCTGCTAGAGGCTGCAAACTGCCTCAAAATACTGTCTCTGCAAAAATGGAAACCATTTTAAGTGTAAATGAATGGCAAGTGGGGGCAGAAAAAAAATTAGATGCATGCAACAAGGCCATAACGAAGTGTGCCTAGTTGTATAAGATATATGTGAGTTATAAAATGAAAAAAATTGAAGCACACTGCCTTTGTGCCATTTCTTTTGCCATGGAATTTTTGAAAGTCAGGTTACATCGTCATGTCTCTTGTGAACGGTACTCTTTCAAAGATTGGTGACTTCTAAAATAGGCTCAACTGTATACTGATATACATGTATGTGTAGGTATACCCTTGATGATTTACATTCCCGACTCATTTGAATACTTACGTGATTAAGGAATTTGCTGTTTTTAGTTGCCCAACCAATCTGCATGACACCATTCGTGATGACCCGTACCTCGTAGTACCAGACACCCTCGTCCACGCAGAAAGTACAGCGGACACTCTCAAACGATAACACATCACTCCTTGCCTTGAGAAAAAAAGAAAAGAAAATATATATAATGCTTTCGAATATTTGAGCACATTTTGAAAAGTAATGAAAGTAAACCTATGATTTATTTGGTCTCTACTGGTCTGTGACGTCTACTGTACTTTAGGACAAGGCCAATTGAATATGAACAAGTGAATGAGTAAATTACGCAATGCGTAATAAATGTCCCCGCCGGAAGTGCAGATCTGTGGAAATTAACTAGCCTGAACCTTAAAACTTCAGTGAAAAACTTTAGTGAATAAAATAATAATGTTACTGCATGCAAAAGAAGAGAATACCAACAATGCATGTATACAACTGAAATATAAAACATGAAAACATTATGAACCTTCAGCCATTTTGAATAAATTTGCATAAATTTGCATGAATAATGAATTTCAAAATTCTGTGTAAAAGTTTGGAAGCCCCCACCCAGCCCTATCAGATAAAACAATCGGAATCAAAATCCGATGTGAAATAGAGAAGTAGCATTTTTCGTCAATTTTGAATAAATTTGCATAAATTTGCATAATTAATGAATTTCAAAATTCTGTGTAGAGTTTGGAAGCCCCCACCCAGCCCTATCAGATAAAACAACCGGAATCAAAATCCGATGTGAAATAGAGGAGAAGTAGCATTTTTCGTCAATTTTGAATAAATTTGCATAAATTTGCATAATTAATGAATTTCAAAATTCTGTGTAGAAGTTTGGAAGCCCCCACCCTGCCCTATCAGATAAAACAATCGGAATCAAAATCCGATGTGAAATAGAGGAGAAGTAGCATTTTTCGTCAATTTTGAATAAATTTGCATAAATTTGCATAATTAATGAATTTCAAAATTCTGTGTAGAAGTTTGGAAGCCCCCACCCAGTACTATCAAATAAAACAATCGGAATTAAAATCCGATGTGAAATAGAGGAAAAGTAGCATTTTTCGTCAATTTTGAATAAATTTGCATAAATTTGCATAATTAATGAATTTCAAAATTCTGTGTAGAAGTTTGGAAGCCCCCCACCCAGCCCTATCAGATAAAACAATCGGAATCAAAATCCGATGTGAAATAGAGGAGAAGTAGCATTTTTCGTCAATTTTGAATAAATTTGCATAAATTTGCATAATTAATGAATTTCAAAATTCTGTGTAGAAGTTTGGTAGCCCCCACCCAGCCCTATCAGATAAAACAATCGGAATCAAAATCAGCCAAGAAATGACGGAGAAGTAGCATTTTCTAACATTTGAGCACACACGGACAGACGGACGGACGGACGGACGGACGGACGGACACACGCACACACGTACGGAGCCCGTTTCATAGTCCCCTCGCGAACTTCGTTCGGCGGGGACAATAATGTCCAATTTATGACATAGCATAATAGAGCAATAAACAGAAACTAATACTGGAACTATTGTTTTCTTTCATACATGTATTTGGGCATGTACCCACTTTAATAGGGTTACCGACTTCATACCATCCTCCAATAAAGTAAAACCTTTGATTTGATTTGATTCAACATGTATAGGACAATACCTTGGACTTGCCCTTTAAAGAAGTGAAGTTGAGGGCTCATTTGGAGACAAAGAACAGTGCAATGATGAAACAGAGACAACCAGTTCTTATCTGAAACTGAAGTTTTTCCTTTGTTCTTTCCCATTATAGTACATTCACTTAAGAGCCATGCCAACTGTAGTGGTGAATAGAATCATGCTTGATAAGCCCTTCCTAATCCTTCCATTGTGTCCTCTTTGAATGCTGCTTAAAGGGGTTACCCAATGCTGAAACAATGTTAGTTCATTTAAAAGATCATGATTTTATTAGAAGAAAATCATCTGCCTTAAATTTTTTTTTAATTCGTGTTGCCAGAAAATCCCCGAAATATGGTAAGATTTCAGGATATTTTGGCCCCTCAGCTGTGTCCCAATTTCAGCTAGGTAACCACAATGACGTCAAAGTGGTTACCTTGTCGCGCAATTATAGCAAAATGCGCGCAAGGTGTAATGCATTTTGTACAGTCTAGCGCGCAACACATCTGCAATACGCGAACCTGGGTAACCACTTTGACGTCATTGTGGTTACCTAGCTGAAATTGGGACACAGCTGAGGGGCCAAAATATCCTGAAGTCTTACCATATTTCGGGGATTTTTCTGGCAACACGAATTTTTAAAAAACTTAAGGCAGATGATTTTCTGCTAATAAAATCATGATCTTTTAAATGAACTAACATTGTTTCAGCATTGGGTACCGCCTTTAACGCCTCATTAATTGAACACTAATTCCTAATCTTATTTTAATTTCTGAAGAGAGGTGCTAATCCTCCTTTTCTTCTCCTCAATACATACCTTGCCAACAAAAACAACCCCTTGGAATTTTTTTTCCTAACATGAATTTTCATGTCTTTTCCTTATGCTCTTGTACTATGTCAGTGACATTTGATAACAAATACTACTTTGAGGAAGAGTGAAAAATACAAGGCAATCTCTATTTGCCAAATAAATTATGCATTATTTCATGCAAGAAAATCAAAGGATCCTTCAACCTGTCTACATTATTTTTGCTTCCACATTAGATAAGGGCAATTTGTACCCCTCAAAAATAAAATTGAGTTCTATTCATGCCATTCCTTTGTGAAAGAAACTGTCTCAAAGCAACTGGGAATG